>OZ010797.1:62787157-63987157 GCA_963932465.1 Maratus speciosus | reverse complement strand
GGGTGTGAACCTAAAAATATCGATTTTGGGCGCATTTCCGGGTTTGATCAAACGCTAAAAATGGTTGATCAAATCTCTACAAACGATTTCACGTTAGATGGCATCATTTTTGTCCGGAAATTCCGTCAAGGGGGGGCTAACTTTTAGGGGTCCGCTGCTAAAAATATCGATTTTGGGCGCATTTCCGGGTTTGATCAAACGCTAAAAATGGTTGATCAAATCTCTACAAACGATTTCACGTTAGATGGCACCATTTTTGTCCCGAAATTCCGTCAAGGGGGGGCTAACTTTTAGGGGCGTGAACCTAAAAATATCGATTTTGGGGGCATTTCCGGGTTTGATCAAACGCTAAAAATGGTTGATCAAATCTCTACAGACGATTTCTGATAAGGATCGCTAATTTTTTTTTAGTTTTGCCCATTTTGAAATATCCTAAAAGTTAGCCCCCCCTGGTCCTTTTTAATCATAACTCATGAAATAAAGTTGATCAAACGATGAAAATTGTTGATCAAATCTGATCAAACGATGATCAAACGAAATGCATATGTCACTTTCTTATTTTCCGTCATGGGGGGGCTAACTTTTAGGCGGTCTCAAACAATCATGCTTCGACCCAGAAATTTTATTTCATTATTTAAGTTAAATATTTATCGCGATTTAATAAGTTACGTTTTATGAAACAAGATTTCTGGGTCTGAACCTAATTGTTTGATTCGCAGATTATAGGCCGCAAATTACGGTAATTCCGGTTTTTTACCCCAGAGTGTGTCGAATATATTAGGTAAAGCAGGTCATGATAATATACACTAAATTTTATCAAGATGATAAAAATTATACTATCAATATGCGACTGTAATAATAAAGATAGGCGCTTGTATGTCTCTCTGTGTGTGTACGCGCACGCGCGCTGAGCTCTGAAAAAACAATGCAGCCTGCACCCGTAAGATTTGACAGGACCTGTATGCCTGAACTCATGCATATGGAAGACAATTTCTGGAATTTTTCAATTAATTTTTTATGCAAATTTTTCGCATTTTGCGGCAATTTTTTCAAATAAGTAAAAAATAATCCGAATTCAATATTTTACCCAGTGAACTTTGTCTTCTTTTCAATAAAGTGTTTTCGAGATTCTTACAGCGATTTTTCAGTTTTTAACAATTTTTTAATGTTATCTTTAGAGGGTTTTTTTTTTCATTTCGCGGTGTTTTTTTTGTTGTTGTTGTTACTTGTTTGTTTTTTTGACATTCCTAAAACGAATCCGTTTTAAATCTTTTACACAATTAGTTAATTTCGTTCCATATGGTTTTATAATCTTTTCCGAATTTTTGATGCACTTTCTAGCGGAGGTTTTCGTGCTTTGAGGTGATTTTTTGAAACAAAAAAAAAACTCTCTGGTAATTTTTGCAATTGCCGTGATTAAATTCGAATTGGAATAATGTAAAATCGGCTCTTATAAGAAAGCTGAAAATTTAATTTTGCTCGAAATAAAAAACGCAATAATTCAAGATTCGTTTGTTTCGAGACAGAAACGATCGTAGCTTGCTCGGGAGTTGCCGAAAGCAGTAACCCCCCCTCCCTTCCATCCTAGATTTGTTTAAATCTATGTTCGTTTAAAAAAAACAACCACTTCTCTAGTAATGAAGTTTTCTTTCAGGGACAGGGTTTGAAATAACGCGCGAGATCGCGCGATTTGTGCACAGAAAGGAAAGTCTCTCATAATAAAAAATGCTGTGCAGTATTTCCCTGTTCAAATTCTTTCACAGACCTGTTATTATAAGTATTTTTTTTAAAAATTGGGTCTGTGATTTTTATTTCTTTTATGGAATTTCTCAAAATCAATTCGTGAATCAGTCCCGGAAAAAATTGAGAATTTCTACAAACGATCGTGGAAAAATATCGGGAATCTCGATAAAAGAGTGCAGAAAGTAATCGCCAATTTCGTTTAAAGATTGCGCAAAAAAATTACGAATTTTGATAAAGGATTGACGAAATTTTTTTTCAAATTTCGTCAAAATGTTGCGGAAAAGAGTAGAGAATTTTGTTAATTGGTACGGAAAGATATCGAGAATTTTTCTGAACGGTCGCGCAATACTATCCCGAATTTCGACAAATGATCTCCCTGTAAAAATATCAGTTTCGTCAATCGGTCGCAACAGAGAATAAATTTCGTGAAATGATCGCGATAAAAACGAGAATTTCGTCAGCGGATCGCAGACAGATAGCGCGAATTTCGTCAAAAGATTACGGAAAGAAAAGGCGAATTTCATCAAAAGATCGTGGAAAGAAAACGCGAATTTCATCGAATGATCGCGTGCTAAAGAAATGCCAATTTCGTCAAAATATTGCGGTAAAAAATGCGAATTTCGTCAAAGGATAGCGGTTAAAAACACGAATTTTGTCAAAGGTAAGTGGTGAAAAGTGCGGATTTCGACAAAAAATCGGGTAGAAAGACGTGAATTTCGTCACACGATTTTGGGGGAAAATTGTAAATATCATGAAATGATCACAGAATAAAATCGCGAATTTCTCAAAATTTACTGCACTGGGCTAAAAGGTTGAAACGGGGTTCCTTTTCCTACTTTCAAAAGAATGCCGCGAAACGAGAAAAACTCTAAAAATCATATACAAATTTTCAGAGGAAAAAAATTACTATATTGACTTGAAAGACTGCAATCATATTCCTTTCAAGAATGTCAAAAAATGGCCACGAAACACTAAATTCAACCAACCAACCAACCTACAGATTAATTTGAATTTTCTGTGCTATTATTTTTCATTTACAAAGGAGGCAGGGTATGTGTCCCCCCCCCCCCCCTTTTACCTCGGCTAATCGAAATTT
Source organism: Maratus speciosus (assembly GCA_963932465.1). Lineage (NCBI taxonomy): Eukaryota > Metazoa > Arthropoda > Arachnida > Araneae > Salticidae > Maratus > Maratus speciosus. The sequence goes on along the minus strand of OZ010797.1, from coordinate 63,984,318 downwards.
GGAATTATCGTTTCACATTTGCATCCCCTTTCAATTTTTTTTGTTTCTTTCTTGACTTTAAACTACCAAAACAAAGAGACAAATAGTTTCTATCCTTGTGAAGAACTTGCGTTAATTTCTCATGAAATTGCAGAAACATGCAATAGAAAGAACGGCGTTAAAAACATCTCCCACAGACAAAGAACGTCAAAGTGGGATTATAAAGCCACCTTTTTGAATTACTATGACTAATACAGATTCTTGCAAATATTCTAGTTTTAAAAAAGATAAACAACACGATTTTCTTTTTTAAAAAAAAGAAAGGAAAAAAAGAAGAATGTGGGTTTCTTTTTTTATCACATTTCAAAACTTAGCCGTTTAGTTTTCTGAACTAAACTAATTGAACTCTGCTTTCGCTTCTTCCTTTTTCTTTTATAGATTTCGATTTTTTAAATAATTGTGCTCGAGTCTGCGGAAACGGGGGGGTGCCCGGGCACCCAGGGCACCCCCCCTGGTTACGCCTATGCTTTTAAACGCAAAAGTTCATTTTGAGGAAAAAGTTCTTTTTCGATCTTGTTACATAATACCTCATCACGTCAAAACGTGACTACTTTACCGATATTTTAGGTTAATGACGAAATTCAAGTAATTTACATTTTATGTAGACAATTGCAAAGATTTTCACTTAGAACAATTTCATTTTCAAGATTTGAAATATTCAAATGCACTTTGATTTTTCAAGAAAACACATTTTACTTAACTATAGTGAGAATACTTATTCATATACATGGTGAACAAAAACTAATATATATATATATACTAATACTATTTCTATATAGTGAGCTCACTTAACAAGTATTGTATTAACTACTAGATAACTTATAAAAATTACTTATATTGAATACTTATGTAATACACAACCAGAAGGGTATTTTCATTAGAAAAATACGCTGCATAATGAAAAATTCAATTATGCATAAAACAAAGTTTACGGCTCGATTTCCAATAGCACGGACGGGACAAAAGTGGCAGTTCCAGTATTCACAACGAGGGACTTACTGAAATAAAATAAAAATGCCCGCGAGAGGCCTTCCTGCGGCCAGAACACTCACGAAGGCCGCTACCCCAGTACCGTCTCGAAGAGACAGGCCTATCCACCCATTAAATATGGCGGCGAACGAAGTGCTAGGGAGTAAATGTATCAGCAAAGAGTCATTCGCCAATAAGCTTTTTACGGGGCATCCCCGATTCAAGTTTTTCGTTTTTTTATAATCTAACAATAGGAATAATTTTCGAAAAAAAAATCTTCAAGCTTTCAACCCCTTTTTTGGGGGGGGGGGGGGGGGCAATTTAAACTTTATAGAATACAAAAACTTTCAGAGTATTATTTAGAAAAACCAGATTTTATTTTTTTCTATATTTTCCATGAAAGTATTTCACAATACCATAATTTCTAGTTGATATTCAGTAATTAACGTCTTTTTTTAATAATTCTATAGTTTTATTTACAGTATTAATTCTCAATTATATAATTTTATTCTTTCAGTGCAATCAAATACGGTTCAAACATTGATAAAGATAGTTATTTAAAAACAAGTTCATGCGGAAGAATAATTCGCCAGTAAAAGATTTACTAGGAAGCCTGAGGATTTTTTTTTTTTTTTTTTGGGGGGGGGGGGGGTTGTAACTATTAAATTACTCTTCAAACAAAAGATTTTTTTAAATTAATTTTAAATTTTCCAGGATATGAAAATCAGTCATACTTTTATTTAAAACAAAATGGATTTTGAATTTCTTTTCTTTATTTCATGGAAATCTTTCACTTTTTAATCACAACATTTTGAGTTAGTATCTAGTAGTTAATGCCTTTAAAAGATTTTTTTTTAAATTTATAATATTATAAATTTAATTAAATTCATAATTATTAATATTTTCAAAAAATTATAATATTATTCAATTACAATATTTTATTCTTTCTGCAGTTTAAACATTGATATGAACAGGGATGTGTTTAAGAAAAAATTTGGTTCTTTAAAGGACCTTTCACAATTTTTTAAATCTTAAAACAGAACCCTTCACAAAATTTTTTATCCTAAAAGAGGACGTTTCTCAAAATTCATTGACTTAAAAATAAAACTTTCCCCTCTACAAACTTAAACTTTAACAAATTTAATAATTAAAAAAAAATTAACTTGCCACAAAATAGCTGAAGTTACCAAAGTATCTATTCATAGCTTTTTTAGACATAAATAATCTTGTTAAAAAGGTAAACAGGAACCTATATATAACAATAAATTCAAATTCATGAAATTGTGATTTTCAAAAATATTAAAAACAATTCACAGTTTCACCATGTAAGAAAATCGTAGACAGACTCCTGATGAATAATTATTTAAAAATAAGTACCACTCTTTACTAATAAGTAACCTTTTTCTTATTTAATCACATGTAAGAAAACATAAATATCTTGATAAGTAATGAAGTTTTGTTTATTTAATAAAGATATATAATAAGTAATATTTATCTCTTCCATTTCATTATGAAATGTAAAAATAAATCATATTATTCTCATACAGGATTAATAATAATCTATTTTTTTTTTTTTTTTTTTTTTTTTTAATGAGAAGCCTGAAATTAAAATATATGACTGCATTCACACATAGGGTAGATGTACCAGTTTTGGCCACATTTAGAGAAAATTTGAAATAGAAATTTTACATTTCTTGATCGATTGAAGCATATTAAATCATAATAACATCATTCTTTAGTAAATTTAATTGTCTTTCTGTTAACTATAATGACTTTCTACAGAATATTTTAGATTGTGAGTAATAACTCATCAAGTAATTTATTCCAATTTGTACCAGTTTTGGCCACCCCTACACCAGTTTTGGCCATCTCTATGCACCAGTTTTGGCCACTCCAATATCATGAAGTTTAACAAACATTTTAATTGATAATAAGTAAAAATAAAGCATTTTTATGCATCATCTATTTTACCACACATATATACGTTTGCTGTATTAAGAGAATTTTGCAAATTTCTTTATGAATTGAAAAAAACATCAAATAAAATATACTTATGTTGATTTTAAGTGAAAATTTCAGTTAAAAAACAAAAAAATATATATTTAAATTTGATTAATAAAAGGGACAACAGTACCTATAGGACATAAAGATTAACTATTTAATGAGTTTTATAATTATTCATGGATTGTGACCTGTTTAGAACACTTGAATCTTCATCAAAGAGTTATATTTCTTGAAAGCATTTTGTGATTTTTGTTTGATTTTCATCAAAAAGTTATGAAATCATCTTTTGATTTATATTAGCTTGTGCCTTATTTAAATACCTTGCTTCTTTGCAAGTTATTTTAGGGTGTGATTTCAGAAGCAAATCATACCATTTCATACCTGTTCTTCCATCTTGAAATGGAGTTTCTATCATGCCGGCTACAATTTTCTGGGCAGAATCTTAAAAGTTATTCCATTTTTATAGGAAATAGTATTCTGACAATATCTAAAATGCACTTTTCTAATTGATTTTAAACTTCAATTCCTAGTACCTAGATATACAACTTGAGATTCAACATTATTAGAGAAAAGTGGTGTTCGTCCTGCAAACTTGTGATGTAAGGCAAGAACGGGTTACTCCAAAACTTTGCTAGCTTGTAGTGCTGGCATTACATTTTGAATGGCTTTAATTTTACTTCCTATCTTAGAGCAGTGTTCCCTCTAGGCCATTTTTTAATAGCACAGAATCTCTTTTAAACTTGGTAAAAGGAATCCTTTTTTTTTTTTTTTTTTTTTTTTTTTTTAATAATGTGAAATACATTCTTACTTGTATTTAGATATCTCTAGTAAAGATTTTCCCAATATTTAGTATTTCTAAATCCGTGTGCCTGAAATATTGCAAAAATTATGGAACTTCTTCATTTCTTTAGAAAAAATACAAGCAATTAAATCATGCTATAATTTTATTGAACTTTTTAATTTATAAGTTGTAAAATCTTTCAAAATTTATGTTTTAGTTTATTTATCATATCTAAACATTACATATCGCCTCACCTTTTGTTTTATCAATACTAAACACAATACTATATTTTCTTTAGCAATGTCCTTCTTTCTAAAGTGAATTATCTATTGGACAGAGAATAACAAAATCTCTTTTATAAGAACTGCCATTAGCCTTGCTTTTTTTATTATTATTATTGAAGCCATTACTATATAAAACAAAATTAAATTGATTTTTCCAGATGTTCTTAAATTTATTAAATGGCTAAAATTCCCTCTATAATGAATCATGTGGCCAAAAGTGGAACATAATGTTGTACCCTTTTTGGCCACCCCCATGGCCATAACTGGTACATATATCAAATTTCATGCACCAGTTTTGGCCACCCCCCATTAAACTGTTAAAATAATTAAATTAAATGTAAAATTGCAGTAGAGAGAAAGCTTACCTCATAAAACCTAAAAGCAATTTGTTTCAGAACAAATAGAACCCAATAAGTGCCTAATGTTGAAAGATTCTGAAAGCTTGTCAGCTAAGCAAAAATCTTAATACATGTAACCACACACTACAGTTTCAAACATTTATTTTTTTTGCAAGTCATATTTTATCAAAAAATAAACAAATGATATTGTAAATGATAAAAGAGAGCTTGCTTAAAATGTAAGAATGCCTATTATTTGTTAGCATTAATTCACAGGCTAAATATTGGACAAATTGACCCAATGTGGCCAAAACTGGTACATCTACCCTATGTTTTAGTTTCGTCAGATACAGAAAAGTAAAATTCCCGAAAATTTTGAAGTGGTGGAAAACAATTTTATCGTTTTTCCCCGTGGAAAAGTTGATTTATTATATTTCTTCCTTATAGTTATATTTCAATTAAATATAAATCATTTAAAAAAAAATGCAATAATAAGTATCTACAACATTTAAAAACTAGATTTAAAGTTTTTATTTTATTTTTTACTTTAGATGAATGTAATTAAATATTTTTTCATGATTTTTTTTATTATTAAAAATTTAACTTTTCACCTACATAATTAATTTCAACAGTATATATTACATATCATTCATATCCTTTAAACCATAAAAGATGTGAGTACAATAAGTAATATACTTTTGTTTATATAAAAGAGATATAAAAGAAGTAATATTTTTCTCATACTTCATTATGAATTTAAAAAAAATAAGAACATTTGATAGATGATAAGAATAATCCGTACTTTTTAAATTAAAATATTGCTCACATTCACAGATATGCTTTACCATATATGTTATTTTTATCATATATACAGGAGTAGAATTTCAGAAAATTTTGAAATTATGAAAAAAACAATTTATTTTTCTGAGAGAATATATTTTCTTGCGGCTATATTACAATAAAATATTATATCATTTCAATAAAATATAAAATAGTAAATACCTTTAACATTGATACATACTAAATTTTATCTCATGTCATTTCATTTTACTTATTTATTTATTTTTTACATTAGATGAATATATTATTAAATAATTTTTCACGATTTTTATGACAACTTCACATTTTAACCACATAATTTGACGTCAATAATTCAGCAATTACTGCTATTAAAATAATTCTATTGCTTTGTTTTTATAATATCAACTTTTGATTACCAACATTTTATTCTTTCAATGAAACAAATACAGGTCAAACATTAATGAAATTATTTAAAAATAAGTATCCAACAAAGAATAATTCGTCAGTAACATTTTTACTAAATCTTGTACTTAAAATTTTCATTTTTAAGACTAATGATGAATAGTTTTCAAACCAAAGTTTTTTCAAACTTTTAATTTTTTTTAGATATTACAGTATATAAAAAGCATTCATAGTTTTATTTAAAACAAATTGTATTTTGGTTTTTTATCATAGGTAAATTTCACATTTTAACCACTTAATTTGGAGTTAATATTCAGTAATTAAAGCCTTTTAAAAAGCTCTTATTTTATTTATAAAATAAATTTTCAATTACAAAATTTTATTCTTTCAGTAAAATAAAATGCAATTTAAGTATAAGTAGTTATTTAAAAATAAAATGAACATGTTTCTTCACAAAAACAATCAACACAGATTAGACTTTTTTAACGGGTAGGAAAAATTAAAAAAATATTAAATCTTTAATTACTTACTATTTCGCTTTCATCTTTGTATATCCAAAAAGATGCAGTATGAAATCTAGCTAGTCTGGCTATAGAACTGGAATTCAATTTTACATTCAGCTCTATAACCATCCCAGCTGGCATATTTGTATTACATGAAGCTGTGTCTAATCCTTACAAAAACTCTCAGAGACATTGGATGATCCTCTTCACGAATAGAAAAAGTTTTTACTTATAATAAGTAATAAAATAGTTTAAAAACAAACAATGAAACGTATTTCCAATCCATTCAGAAAAGCGTCACACACAAGACACAACGGAAAACATTTGAAACAAGCGCGGGATTCGGGAATTCCCACTAGATTTGAGGGGTTGAGAAAGAAAATGTTGGAACTACATCTGTGACGTCACGGGCTACTTTTTATGACCGTCGGAAGGCATGTCTATAATATCGAGACGGTGTTGGCTACCCCCTGCAGACCACTCTGGCTATTTACAAGGGCACCTCGCGAGTCGCTTCCTGAGGCTGCTCGGGTCCCGGAGGATGAACGAACGTGAGGTCCGACCACGTTCCCGCGGGAATTAAATTGTCCGCGCCATTGGAAATGAGGGTAATAAGACATCACTGTACTTTATACTGAAAAACAAGAAAATCAACAAGTGTATAAGTACGGTGCAATAGCAATGAAAAACAAGTGTATATACATAAGATTCAAACAATATAAAAAGACATGTTTCTGAAACTTAGAAGTTTCAGTACTCGGAAAATGTTAAACAACTTTAACAGTTTAACCATCAAAAACATTTATACAAGCATTTTCAAAAAATACTTGGTTTAAGTTCAAAGGAGGAGGTTTTTTTTTTTTTTTTTTGAAAGAAAATTATCATACAGAATTATTTGGACTTTAAATTAAAAATCCCCTCAATGAACTTGTTTAAATCATACTTAGTAAATGGTTTTGTAAAAATATCCGAAAGATTGGATTTACTGGCTACGTGCTTAACATTAAATACCTCTTGGTTTAAAAGATCACGAACGAAAAATAATTTAACGTCTATATGCTTGGTACTGTAGTTTTCAATGGGAGATTTTATGAAGTCAATGGCTGCCATATTGTCTACTAATAGAGTGGGTTTAGTTTGTTGGTCGGTAAAAATGTGTTTGTTATAACATTCTGTTATAATTCTACTAAACCATAAAAGCTCTTTCGTTGCTTCGGTAAGGGCAACGAATTCTGACTCCATTGTAGACAGGCTGATAGTTTTCTATTTAAAGGCTCTCCACATTATTAAAGCTCTATCCAGCAATAAAAGTTGACCCCCCATTGACGTCCTGTCGTCCCGATTTGCAGGAAAATCGGCATCGGTATACGTGATCAAATTGATTTTCTGACAAGGTAAACGTAATTTGTAATGTTGAGTGCTTTGGACATAACCCAGTAGTTTCAAGAGGCCAATCCAGTGAGCAATACCAGGATTGCTCTGGAACTGGCTAAAAATATTCACCGCATATGCGATGTCTGGGCGAGTTCTACTAGTGAGGAATGCGAGACAGACCAAAACATTTCTGTACGGATACCTGTGCATCTCTTGCATTTCAGAATCGGTTTGGGGACATTGCAATTTCGTGTACACCATGCCTTTACTTATTGGTAGTGAGGAGATAGGTATGTTGTACTGTTGAAAACGTGAACATACCTCGTTGATATATCCAATCTGATGAATTGAGACAACACCCTCTCTATCTTCCTCGAACTCTACCCCAAGTAATTTCCTTGTTTTACCCAAAACCTTTCTGTCAAAATGTTTGTTCAATAAAACTAAAACCTTGTTAATATTATCCTGATGCTTACTCAGAATTACAAAATCATCAACATATAACAATAAAACAATGTGATCAAGTAGAGTATATACACAATTGCACCAATTTAATTTAACAAAGCCAAGAGATATTAAGACTTTGTGCAGCTCATAGAACCAGACACGACCACGCTGATGGAGCCCATAGAGTGCTCTCTGAAGTTTACAAACTAGGTGTTCCTTCCCCTTGACCTCAAACCCTGGAGGTTGCTTAATGTAGACTGTGTCAGTACGAGATGCATATAAATATGCCCCCTTTACGTCACACTGTGTGTGCATCCAACCATGACAGGTCACCAGAGCCGCGAAAAAGAAACGGATTAAGCTAAAGTTGACCACAGGCGAGAAAGTCTCGTCGTAGGTCTCCCTTTAACCTGCTTATATCCTTGTGCAACTAATCATGCTTTATACCTGGCTATCTGGCCCCTGTCATCACGCTTCAGAGTGAACACCCATCTACACCCCAGAGGTTCTACATTATTTGGTAAGGCAGTTAGATTCCAAACTTTCCTGTCATTAATGACATCTAACTCCTCTTTCATGGCTTGCTTCCAGAACTCCCATTGAGGGGATTTAAGAGCCTGTTTGTAAGTGTTTGGTACGGTGTCTAGTCATATGTCTGCGTCACTACTAGGTCCAGGTGAAGATGTAGTATTTGGATCAAATATAGAGGATATGGAAGCGTATGGAGGTGTTTGGCTAGGACTAGAATTATAGCTTACGTTAGTAGTGTCTACCAACCCCTCATACTTATCCTTACTTTTAAAACTAAACCATCTAGCATCAAACCTGATACCATGTTTTTGACAATAATCTCTAACTTCCCTGAGTGATCTCAACCTATCTGTTTCACCAACCTCATAATAATATATGTCCGCGCGTTTACCGTCACGACGTCGTACTGCCTTTCTAAACCATGCCGCATCTCTTAAACTTCGTGAACACCTCTCGCCCTCCTCATCACTTTCATCCAGAGATGTGCGACTGGAGGCGGGATCATCAAAGTGAGACTGGTCTGGCTTAGAAACGGCAGGAGGTGGTTTATCAGGCTGTAATTCTCTAAAAGGATTGATTTCAGGATGTTGTGTACCTATAATATAAGTGGGACCCAGACCGCTTCCGTTGCGCTCTTCTGCAACATCGAAAGGGTTTGTACCTATGGAATAAGTAGGACCTGGTTCACTTTGGGTTTGCCAATCCTTGGGCAGAGTTGCTTCATTACTAAATCTGACATTGATGGTTTCAATTATTTTATTTCCATCAGGAAGCCACACTCTGTATCCCTTTGTGGACATTGCATACCCCACCAGTATTCCCTTTTTGGCTTTTGCCTCAAACTTGGATCCCCTAAGTTGTCTAGGTACCCCTACATATACAATTGATCCAAATGGACGCAAGTGACGAATAGAAGGTTTATTTCCACAGTAATATTCAAAAGGAGTTTTGTTTGGGACTTGTGGCAAACACGATTCAGTGTGTAAGCATAGTAGAGAATGGCCTCAGGCCAGAACTTCAGGTTCATCTTACTCTCATTCAGAATTGATCTAGCTCCATCTACTAGCGTTTGATTAAGACGTTCCGAAACTCCATCTTGTTCCGGAGAATAGATATTTGTGAATTCGTGTTTTATCCCATTTGTTTCAAAGTAATTCTTAAAAGCTTCATTTGAGAATTCCCTCCCATTGTCACTGCGAACACTTTTAAGTTTAGTATTCAAAAACCGCTCGGCTTTTTTGACGTGGTTTGTAAAAACTTTGAAGACCTGTGTCTTATTACACAATGGGTAAACTGCAACTTTTCTGGAGAAGTCGTCGGTAATAGTTAAAAAGTACTTCTCCCCATTTCTGCCAGTGATTTTAGTTGGTCCCCATAAATCTGTGTGCAAGAGCTCGAGTGGCTTTTTGGATCTTATTTGTTTTAAAGGTTTGAATGAGGTGCGTCTATGTTTATTTAACTTGCATACTTCACACTCAAAATCCCTGTTTTTGATGTGTGGAAGACCCCTCACCCCATTACACTTGTCAGTATGTTCGATTAAGAACGGACTGATGTGCCCTAGTCTTCTGTGCCAAAGCTTTAGGTCATCCTTTTGGATGGTTGATGCCTCAAATCGAACATGTTTAGTTTTAAGATTACTTTCAAGTTTAGAATTAGTTATGGTTCTAGAACTAGGTTCAGGGTTGATATAATATATGCCATTTTTAAGAAATGCACGGAAAAGGGTTCTATCTTCGCGATAAGCCTTTACTCTCCCCTCACCTCCTTTGAACTTTGCCCCTTTTGTATCGAGGCGAGACACTGATATAAGATTACGTCTCAGGCTAGGACAGAACATAACGTCCCCGAAATGTACCTTTTCCCCATTCAATTTTAAATCTACAGTGCCTGTCCCTTTGATTGGGAAGGTGGCGCCATCAACGGCTACAGCAAGTTTTTGATTTCGCAGAGGTTTAAAATCAACATACAGATCTTTATTTTTACAGAAAAGGTGTGACGCGCCCGTGTCAAAGACCCAGGCGTCGTCATCACCCTTTACTTTACTGAGATTGGATTGTATTAAATAATGTACCTGGCCGCTATGGTGACGTTGAGGCTTAAAAATGGACTTAGGCTTTGAAGTGGCACCTCTGTTCCTCGGGCGAACAGGATTGGATCTAGGGACGGTCTCTCTGGAAGTGGATGAGTCACGGGAGCTATTTCCAGCAGACGAGTCGGGACCAGAAGTTTCAGGATTGGAATAGGCACAGCTTCATTTCACGTGGCCCGTTCGTCCACACTTATGGCACTTTCCTTGGAACTTCCGTCTGTAACTAGAGTTCCTAGGTAGTCTTGTTCTAGAAAAGTTGCTTTGGATAGATTCAGCTCTGTCTTCTGATCGTAGTTTTAGGCGGGACTCTTCTGCGATCAGTTCGGTCAGTATGTCGTTGAACTTGAATTTATCGTCGTGACCATCGAAGAATGCTTTGGGCTAAACCGTCGTACTTTTTCGGGAGCCATCGTAGGAGCTGAAATGAAAGATATGTCTCCTTGATGGGTTTATTCATAGCTGTTAGTTGGTTTGCAATTCTCTGCAGGCGGGCTGCATACATGTCAATTGCTTCTTCAGCTTCAATTCGGCAAGCCAATACCTCAGAGAATAACTGCATGTGACGGGAACGGTTGTCCGGTTGGAAATGTGTTTTGAGCTTCTTCCATGCTTCCTTTGGGTCGTCGATGTTTTCTATTATTCGTCTGAACTCCGGTTCTACGTTCAGGTATATTATGGAAAGGGCTGACCTGACTCTGGACTGGTAGTCCTTACCTGCTGCTGCATCGGTTTTCTCGGGAGCTTTCTCCGTTCCATTTACAATGCCCTAGGCATTCTTGTCAAGCAGTAGATACTTTACATCAGCGGCCCAGTTTCCATAGTTGTTAGAATTCAATTTGCTGATACTAAACTGAATAATAGCCATTGTCAGAAGAAAACAGAAAATTTAAGACAAGAAGTTTTTTTTTTTTTCAAAGTAAAAAAAAATGTACCGGAAGCCAGATATAAACAGTACAGTACAAAAAAAACTTATTAAAATGAAAAATTTCAAATTCATTTTTTTAAGTCATTACAATCTTTACTTTATAAATATATAAAAAAAATTTCTTAAAGAAAATTACATCTACAGTGCGGCCCCCCCGACTAGAATTCACTAGGAGTTCGTATGGCCGACTGTAGCTAACACTTGTCACTTCCAATTTGCTCCAAATGGTTACTGCTAACACTTAAGGGTTAAAATAGGGCTGGCCCATAACCCGTGTTCTCGGTCCGGAAACAGGACCGGTCTAGAATTACTAAAATTATAGCAGAGTACGGAATATATTTTAACTTTAAGTGCTGTAGGTAACCATGACTAGTGACTGAGAAAATGTAAAAGTGTAAAACAAGTAAAGATGCATTTAAGTTTGAAGTAAAACTAACGTTTATTTAACGAAAAACATGACTTAAATAATTATCAAACAATATAATAAAAATAAATAAATTATGATGAAATAAGTTACTAACAAATGGCAGTAAACAGTATGAATTAAATGGTTGAATAGTTCTCAATATTCACATACAATAAAAATAAACATAGGAACTCACGGTTTAACTTTAGGCTGAATACGGCACACTGGTATACGTTCCATGTAGATAACACAATAATAATTTTTTCAATGCCAATAACGATGTTTTCAAATATATGCAAAAATAATGAAGAGCCAAGTCTACTTGAAACATTTAAAAAAAAGAATAAGTTCCCAGAGATTCTAAAAATATCAGGCTTCCAAAACTAGCAAAGTTTCCCATTCCTTAAGTTGTTTAAAAACGAACATCATCTATGAACACGCTACGAAACAATAAAGCTATTTAAAATTAAACACAAGCTTTCTCAAACTAACAGAGGCTTCCTTTAAAATTAACATGACAAGCTGTTTAAAAATAACATGACCGGCTTCCTTCAAAACGCCACAGCAAGAAGCACCCACACAATTTCAAAACTAAAAACGACAAACTCTTTCAACTTCAAAATCATCGGCATATATCGTCTGCTTCTTTCCCGTTCCGGCGGAGTTGAGAGAAACGCATCCTGCCTTACGGCAAAACCAAAGGATGAAAAATCGTATCTTCCGACACGGTGCAAAGATCAGCGATCGGGAAAAGGCGTGACGTCACATCAGTACGTACGAAGATCGGAGCCGTTGGAGAAATAAACAGACGATCTTTGAAAAACGGTCGTAACGAAATAAATGATGAACGATGCATAAATGGAAACTTGGAAAGTAAATAAATGAAAAAATAACCAAAAGAAAACTTGGTTATTGTAACGTAGTTGTATTAGAATGGAAATGAGGAAAACCAATGGAATAAAGGTAAGTACCATTTCAGGGTGTATAAGTATCAAGGAAAATAGGCTGTCAGATTCTGACAATATTGCAAATTTTAGGAATTATTGATATTACATTCTGTCAATGTTGCTTTGCTTGTTTGCCATGTATTAATACTTATAGTTCTTTTAAGCATTTTAAATTAAATGCAGGGTAAAAGTTAATTTTCGCTCTTTCCTGAACAGTTCTAATCCATACAAATGTTGGCCGATAAACTCTCTTCGAATAAAATAAATTTCAAACCCTATAAATTACGGATATGTTTATCCTTTACGAGCACACATAGTGCATTGTGTCCGGCGCAAAAATATATCCTGCTCGGCGAAAAGCAACTTTAAATTTGAGAATAATCATGTGTTTGCATGAATCTTATTTAGCCCCTTTCCAATAATTCTTCAGTGTTAAACCAGCGTTTAAATTTGAAAATTTCAAATATTTTTCACCATCCTTCATTGTTATTATTTTAAAACAAGCACCAGTGCAGAATATGTCATCAGATTATTACGGTGTTACATGCAAAGCACATATGGTGTATCTCAGCACTAAGAGCAGCCATAATTGCGCAATAAGTCCGAACAACAGAAATTCTTTTTGCCATTTTGAATTTATTTGTTTTTGTTTCAGATTTGTAATGCAACAAATTGGCAACCATTTTTTATAATATTTCGTTATATTGTTTCTAACCAAATTAGTGTTTCTCAATTTTATGTTTTGTATTTTTGTACTATAACTTGACTTTACATTAATAATGAATATAATTTAAAGATTATATTTTAAACATGTTCATTATATTTAACCCCTTCACGCTCGAATTAAATTACGGTTAAAAAATTCAAATTGCTTATTGGCACCACTTTTATGAAAAAGAAATATTCACCTTATTTAATGACAGGAAAAACGATACTAAAATATAGCCAATTTCATTTCACTATTTTATAAAACTGGTGGAAACCAAACAATCTGAGTGAAAGACGCAGCCCGAGAATATGACCGGAGCGAGAATTAAGGGGTTAAATGTGTTGTCTTAGAGAACACTCTGCTGATTTTCTTTACTTTCTAAAAACCATCCATATTCTAAATGGTTAATAATCAAGCAAATATCTACAAATACTTCTTATTTTTATTTTGTGATTGCTAAAATTATTGAATTCTTTTATTACTGGTAATTATTTGTGTTTAAATCTTAAGATAAACAACATATCACTAACTTTTTTTTAACATTTTAGATTTAATGGTGCAGAACGGACATACTTGTTTCAACACAGTATATTTTTGTGCAGATATTTTATCTTCTAAGTTCTATGAAAATAAATATTTTCTCTAAAGAAGATCTCAGTGCCTCAAATTTATTCTCAAGTGACAGAAAAGACTATTTTTCTGTGAAATATGTTCTAAAGGATTATCATATAGTAGTAATCTGAAAAAACACTTGCGCACCCATACAGATGAAAAACCTTTTGTCTGTGAAATATGTTTCAAAAGATTTTCAGAAAGGAGTAATCTGACAAAACACATGTGTATCCATACAAATGAAAAACCCTTTGTTTGTGAAATATGTTCCAAAGGATTTTCACAAAGTAATCATCTGAAAGTACACTGGCGTACCCACACAATTGAAAAACCTTTTGTTTGTGAAATTTGTTCCAAAGGATTTTCGGAAAGTGGTCATTTAAATGTACACTTGCGCACCCATACAAAGGAAAACCATTTGTTTGTGAAATGTGTTCCAAGGGATTTTCGGAAAGTGGTTATTTAAATGTACACTTGCGCACCCATACAAAGGAAAAACCTTTTGTTTGTGAAATATGTTCCAAAGGATTTTCAGAAAGTGGTACCCTAAAGGAACACTTGCGCACCCATACAAAGGAAAAACCTTTTGTTTGTGAAATATGTTCTAAAGAATTTTCAGAATGGGGTAATCTGAGAAGACACTTGCTTTCCCACACAAAGAAAAAACTTTTTATTTGTGAAGTATGTTCTAAAGTGTTTTCACAAAGTGGTGATCTAAAAAAACACTTGCATGTCCATACAAAGGCAAAACGTTTTGTTTGTGAAATATGTTCCAAAAGATTTTCAGAAAGTGGTACCCTAAAGGAACATTTGCGCACGCTTACAAAGGAAAAACCTTTTGTCTGTGAAATGTGTTCTATTGGATTTTCTAAAATTTATAATCTGAAAGTGCACTTGCGCACCCATACAAAGGGAAAACCTTTTGTTTGTGAAATATGTTCCAAAGAATTTTCTGTAAATGGTAATCTGAGAAGACACTTGCTTTCCCACACAAAGAAAAAACCTTTTGTTTGTGATGTTCTAAAGGGTTTTTACTAAAGGTTCACCTAAAAAATAACTTGCATTCCCACACAGATTAAAAATCTTTTGTTTGTGAAATAGGTTCCAAAGGATTTTAAGAGAGTTGTAATCTCCAACAACACTTGCGTACACATACAAAATAAAAACCTTCTGTTCCAATTAATTTAAGATGATAATAATAAAAGACGGTGAAAAATATTTGAAATTGTTAAATTTAAGCACTGGTTTAACACTGCAGAATTCTTGGAAAGTGGCTGAAAAGGATTATCACAGGAACAGTTTCAAAGGATTTTCACAGTGGTATCATCTGAAAAGACATTTGCAGGCTCATACAAATTGTAGTATCTAATATGTGTGATTTATACACTATTGGATTTTCACAAAGTGGCCACGTAAAAGCAATAAAGCATTGTTAGCACAGCTGAAAAATCATTTATAAATGATATTCTGGAGGTTATCCTTACTTGTCTTGCCTGACTAAAGCGTACAATTTATTTTAGCATTCAATGAAGTTTATTATGTGCCTATATTATGAAATATGTTGAATTAAAAAAATTACCAGTTTTTATTGTGAAAAAGTTCCATATTAGATCTTTTTAAAGTAAAAGGAAAGTATGATAATTCAAGTCTTGACTTACTTTTATGTGATTAAGGCATAAAGTAAAAAAAAATATTCCAAATATAAATAATATTTTGAATATGCCTAAATATAAATAACATTTTAACAAATGCCAAATAAAATTCGTGTGTTTGTCAATTTCTACTTGTGTAAAATCAAAGTGAATAAGTAAAAACTTTGAAAGGTGGTGAAAAAACAAAGTTTTTATCAAACAATTATGTGTTGCTATATAAAAATATTATTGCTTATGTAAATTTTTTATACAGGAAGAACTATTATTGAGTACCATTTTATATGCTTATATGTAACCAAAAAAATAATAATGATTCTTTATCTGCATTAACAGTAGTTTTGTACTTACAGAAGTACAGAGAAATCAAATGTCTATGATTTTTGTTGATGTTTGTAATCTTGTAAGTATGCAAGCAGCGATGCCAAAAATGAAAAACTTAATTTCTCTGCTTATTATCATATTGCAAACTGTCAAACAATAAAGATATTAAAAAGTCTACTATATATTTTAAAGAAGTTTTAGTCATCTCATCAAGTTTTATTTCTATTCATTCCATGTTCTTAAATTTGATCATTTTACTTGTGTTTGAGTGGAGACCGTTTTCCTTTTGAATTAACGTATAAATATAGACTTCAACACTTTCTTCTTACTCTTTTTCCTTTTGAATTAACGTATAAATATAGACTTCAACACTTTCTTCTTACTCTTCTTAGAGTTAGAAGTGGGTATGGCAATACAGGTAAGAGATTAAGAATAGTTTTTTTTCGAAGGATGATACTAAGTGTATATCTTCATTCAAATAAGTGATTCTATTTAATTTGTATTGTATTTTTAGTTATCAGATTAGTATAAATATTTAAAGCCATTCAGGTCGAAAGATGAGGCTACAGTGTTGTAATAGTAAAAAAATAGAGGGTATACGCTAAAGTCATGCCTAGAGTATGCACTATAGTTTTTTTGAGAAACAGAGGATATATGAAGTTTCTTAAAAAATCCAGAAAGTATATCGCGTATACCTCCGTATACCCTCCACTACACCCCTGCTACAGAGTGTGTAAAGCATTTTTATTATCTCTATTATTGCCTTTTTGTAAAATATATCGATCCTTATATGCACACCTTGACATGACAGGTTGTGCGTGTTATCGATTTTAATGTGGTGGTTACTAGTTGGTGGCCAGTGGCCCATCAGTCATGTAAAAAAGTCTGAAGATATTTGATTTTTTATACTATACATAATATTCTAAAACATTCTTATATTTATGAAATTTTAGATTTTTTATATTAAAATACAACAAACAATAATGATTAGGTTAATTGATATTATTTAACTTCAAAACGAGTAATTTAAGTTTTTTCTGCATTAATACCTAATTTTTTGGCTCACCATATAAAAATGATACCCACTCTGAAAGGAAAAGCAGTAAAAATTTCATAGTTTTTACATTCGATTATATGTACAAAAGTGAAAGTCATTTTCGTCTGTCACTGTAATTAAAACTGTGTACGATTTCTGCCTGGAACAAAAGTAGCTCTCTGTTAAGTGAAAACCAAAATTCTATGAACTTATTTGGAACAAACATCGCATTAAAATATGTAGTATAGGGTGGCCATAATTAAAACACTCCTTCTTCGGCCTCATTATATGTTGAACTAACTCGGTGTATGACCTTCAAATTTTCATAATTTTTAAATTCGATTATATGTACAAAAGTCAAAGTCATTTTCGTCTGTCACTGTAATTAAAACTGTGTGCCGATTTCTGCTTGGAATAAAAATAGCTCTCTGTTTAAGTGAAAACCAAAATTCTATGATTTATTTCAAACAAACATCGCATTAAAAAGTGTAATATAGGGTTATTAAAACACCTCTTCTTCGACCTCATTATATATTGAACTAACTCAGTGTATGACCTTTAAATTTTATTCACATGCTATTCAAAACATAGAGGAACGAATTACGGAAAAAAAAATAGTTTCAGAAAACATCGATAGATAGCACTGTACAACTGATCATACACTAAAAAGAAGCATCTGTACTAACTTTATTTGAACGAAACAAATGCTCATGTGACAAGAGCCTTAGCTACGAACGCAATGCTGCTCAATATGGTTTCATTCATGAATATGTAAAATCTGCAGTCTGAGGACAGTTTGTTCAACGACAGATCTTATCGACTAGTCGACTGAGATACTTTTCAAAAGTAGAGTGATAACTTCTTTCAGCTATGCAAAGGTTAATAAAAGTCCGAATTTTTAAGTGTCCCCACTGAAAAAATCACGTGGATTAAGAGAAAGAGAACAAAATGGCCAGGTTGTCAGGAACACATGACTGACTGGTTGCTTTGTCATTATTGAAATGTTGCAGAATAAATAACAATATCTCCAGTTTTTATTCTGTTATATAGCCAGAACATGGCTGAAAAGTTTATGGAAAGTTTTGTGCTTACAAAGTGAAATTGCAGTTACAATGACAGAATAAGCTTATTTAAGTTTTTTCCCATTAGGGCAATAGAAATTAAAAGGGAAAAAGTTTATTTTCCATGTTTTTTTTTCCATTATTATTATTTTGCCCTTTTTTAGTATTTTCTGTTGTACAGTGCATTCTATCGTTGTCCCTGGAACTATTTTTTTTTGCGTAATTCGTTTCCCCATGCCTTATGAATAGTATGCACACAAATTTTGAAGCCTTTAGACTGAATAGTTCGATATATATGGTGGTCAGAGTAGAAGTGTTTTAATTTTGGCCACCCGCTATTTAAATGAGATTCCATTATTATGAAATTATTAGAGTGTAACAAAACCATGACTTTTTAAAAATAATTAAAGTGAAATCTTTTTAATTTAAATCTTTTTTTATATATCTTGAGTGCAAGACTTTCAGTTTTAGGATTGATTTCAGTCCTGGGGAGATTCTTGAATATTCGTAATTTTTTCTTTATATACTTAAATAATAGCCATTTTACTAGCAAAAACTATTAATCACTTCCTTTTATCACAAAAGTTCAGTTTTTAGCCATAATAAAAGGCATAGAATTTGTTTAGCCCATTTCACTTTGGTTATCTATACTTCCTATTATAAAGAGGTAAAAATTGTTTATTTGTAGGAGGTAAGCTCTGGAACTACCGAACCGATTCCAAAAGTAATGGTCTCAAAATGAAGGTGTTGGTCCAACTTAGAACATAGGCTATATCTTATGTCCTTGCCACTGGCCAAAAGGGGGTGCAGGAGGAAAAAACGTTCTAAAAATACGATTTTTGTGTTACTGAAGGGCCTAGAAACATGAAATTTGGAATAGTAGTTACTTATAAGATACTAATAATCTCTAAGGACATTTCTTAAAAATTTCGAAATTTAAATGGGGTGAAAATGCGCGAAAAGCGTTCTAAAAAACGTTCTAAATGGCGCTTTTTACGCAATCTCAAGAAGTACGAAACCTAATTGAAAAATAACGGTGTCAAAATGATGGTGACGACACTTGCTCCAACATAGGTTACATTTTATGTCGGTGCCACTACCCCTACAGGGGGTGCAGGAGCAAGAAACGTTTGAAATTGCGATTTTTGTGCTATTGAAAGGCCCAGATACATGGAATTTGTCATGGTTGTTACTTATTAGACATAAATGATCGCTAAGAACATTTTTTTAAAAATTCGCAATTTAAAAGGCGTGAAAATGCGCAAAAAGTGTTCTAAAAAACGTTCTAAATGCCGATTTTTTCGCAATCTCAAGAAGTATCAAACCGATTAAAAAGTAATGGTGTTAAAATGATGGTGACAACCCTTGTTCTAACATAGGCTACATTTTATGTCGGTGCCATAGCCTCCAAAGAGGGTGCAGGAGCAAAAAGGTTCAAAAATTCGATTTTTGTGTTAATGAAGGGCCCAGAAACATGAAATTTGGAATGGTAGTTACTGATAAGATGTAAATGATCTCTAAGAACCTTTCTTAAAATATTCGAAATTTAAAAGGGGTGAAAATGTGCGAAAAGAGTTCTAAAAAACGTTCTAAATCGCGATTTCTACGCAATCTCAGGAAATATAAACTGATTTCAGAAGTAATGGTTTCAAATTGATGGTGACATTCCCCGTTCCAATATAGTCTATATTTTACGTTGATGTCACTACCACCAGGGGGTTACAGGAGAAAAAAATGTTTTAAATTGCTTTTTTGTGTTAAAGAGGGGTAACATTTTAAATTTGGAATGGTAATTACTTCAAAGATGCAAATGCTTTCTAAGAATTGTCGAAAAAATATTCCAAATTTAAAAGGATGAAGTGGCGAAAGGCGTTATATAAGAGTTCTAAATTACGATTGTTATGCAATCGTATGAAATACGAAACTGATTTCAAACATAATGGTTGCAAATTGATGGTGATAAAACCTGCTCAAACATAAGCTATATTTTATGTCGGTGCCACAACCCCTTAAGAGTTGCGGGAGCAAAAAAATTTCTAAATTGCGATTTCTGCGGTAGTGAAGAGGCTAGAAACTTTAAATGTAGCAGGGTAGTTACTTATAAAATATGAATGTCCTCTAAGAACAGTCGTATGTAAATTCGAAATTAAAAAGGGGTGAAGCGAAGGGAAGGAGCGAGAAGCACTCTAAAAGAGTCCTAAATTATGATTTCTATGGAATCTCAGGAAATAATAAACCGATTACAGAAGTTATTGATTGCAAATCAAGAGTGATAGTCCCTGATCCTATACGGGCTATATTTTATGCCGGTGTCACTACCACCCGGTTGGCAGTAACAACAAGAAAGCCTTTAAAAACATCTAAATTCCGTTTTCTATTGAATATTAGGAAATACCAACCAATGCCAAGGTTAATGTTGGCAAATTAATGGTGACAGTCTCTGTTTCAACATTTTTAGAGACATTCTGTTTCAACCTTGTTTCGGCATTTTATGTTGATGCCATTAACATCAGAGCCTTGGTAGACTGTTAGACAAGAAGCTTGGAATTTGACATGATGGTTAATTTTAAGATGTAAATGTGCTAAGATGGTTTCTAAAAAATTCAAAACTTCAAATGAATACTGAAATGAGCGTATGAAATGAGCATAAACGTCTCAAAATACTTTCTAAATTATCATTTATTTTGAATTAATTTTGGCTCTTCTTATTAATTAAAATCTCATTTCTGTCTGTTGCACATTTATAATGAAGTTTAGTCAAACTGTGGCTTAATTTGTAATTTTTGAATTATTCCAAAAAGCGTTCTTCTAATAAAAAATAGTTATACAAATATCACTTGGCATATTTCAAGTATTACGCGAGCAAAGCCGCGGGGTTTGCTAGTACTTAATAATCTGAAAATATTTCAGTCATTGTTAGGATGTGCTTCTTGCACCCATGGATGATATTTATCCTATATTAAGGTAATGAGGGCTTGCAAGAATTGTAGTTTTACCAAACAATTAAGCCTCTTGTTAGATATTATAGAGCATAATCCAAATTTATATGTTTTAATTAATAAAATTATATTTAATATTTATGGAAATATTAAAAACTGTGTATGCGTAATTTAATTTGTCAAAGCCAGAGATATAGTAATCCGTCCTGATATGTGACCAGAAAAGCAATAAAGATTGTCAAGTTCGGGTTGCTCGGGATTCCTCAAAAATATTGATCTTGATAAAGAAGAAAAAAGGTAAACAGAAAGAAGTAGGAAACAGAAAACACTTTAAAATAAACCGAAATATATGTTATTTACCTACCAGTACATCTCAAAAATATTTTAAAATCCAGTAATCTCACGAAGACACAGAAAGTATATTTTATTCGATATTATCCAAAAGTATTTATTGCAGTGTGTAAAAGTACAAAACCTTCAAGATGATTTTGCCTTCAAAGATATTATTTAAAATTCGCTATTGACAAAGTGTGTTAATTCCAACTTATCAAATACTAATTTAACAAACAAAACGTTAATTTGACTTTTAAGATTCTTTTCTTTTTTCTATTACAACTGTAGTATGTAAGTTTTGATTACATTGAAGGTTGGTAGACATCACAGACCAAGCAAATTTTTATACGAAAGCATAGAAATATTCCATTTATTAATGCATTATAAAGCCAATTCCATAAATTGAATAATGATTTTGAATTTAAATTTTAAAAATGTTAGTGCTCTGTAGTCTGATTTGCGCAGATTTTTGGATAAGAGGAGTTGGAGTCAAAAGTGCCTACCAATACCGTGGCAGAATCGCGGCGACAATGTCGCAGAATGGGAAAAATTTCTTGCAGAAAAAAAATCTCTCAAATGGGAATTTTTTTTTTTTTGGGGGGGGGGGGGAGAGAAGATCCATGAAACAGCAAAAGGACCTTCTGTATATGTTTCAGTTCTGCATAACGGTATTGATTAGGTGCAAGTCTTCTGCCGTTTTGGTCTTTCCGCACCTTGAAATCTTCATTTTCTTCCCTTTACCCCCTCCCCCACTTCCGAAGCATTAAAATCTTGAATATCAGAGTTTTGCCTAGTTTTTTAATAATGTTTTGCTCTGGTTGTTTTACTTGTTACTTTGAAATAACAATACATAAATAACGAATCTTCTACATACCCGTACACTAAAATTTCCAATCATAATCACCCCTCACATTTTTAACAATCTTTAAAACTCTAAAAACCGTCCTATTTACTATTTTGAAGTAACAATATATGAATGATCAATCATCTACTTCCCCCCACGAAAATTTTAATTAATTTCCCTTTGTTTGCTATCCCCTATCTGCGTTGAGCATTAACCTGAACTGCTGAGATAGAAAACTATTGTATGGATACTGAGAGTAACATCTGAGTCTGCTTTATCGAAAAGTGAATTAAAGGCTCTATTAACTCATGATATTGTTTCTGTACTAAATTTTATGCATGGGAATGTTATAAGTAAATTTCACCTGATTCAAAATTCTCTAGCGCTAGTACTAGGGCTCCGAACGAAATGAAATTTCACTACCTATAGTTAAATTGTGAAAATTGGAGAAATCTGTCGTCTGTGAGATCCTCAACTACAGTTGAAGGTTAACGTTGTTAATTTAAAAAATTCTCAAATTTTATGTCTCAAGTGCCCCATTTTTAATGTTGTCTTGCGTAAACGGTTTTATTTGTTGCTTTGAAACATTAATTAACTAGATTTCCTTCACCCTCGAAAGTTACGATCACCTCTGCTTTGTCCATCATCGCACAGTTTAAAATTTTTTAAAACACTTTCATTAAAAAAAACCCATATTTATTACCTTGAAATAAAAAGAAATGTAGGATCACTTATTTCCTTCCCCACTCTGAGTTTTTGCTTCTCCTCTTTCTAACACAGAAATTTTAAAGTATTTAAACTCATTTATTTTATTTCTTTATTTTAAGTTTCCTGTTCTATTTGTTATTTTTTATAAATGATAAAAAAAAAAATCTTTTTTTTTCTAAACCCATGAAATTACTTTGAAATTCTAATATATATATAACGATTCATCTACATCTCTCCCCCTCTGAAATTTTAGATTATAACCCAACACCCTGCGCACATTGTTTAAAATGTATAAAAATTTTAATGAAACTATCCTATTTATTACGTTGAAGTTTGAAGTAAAATTAACCCTTAAATGCGCGATTTTTTTTATTTTATTTCGAAAAAATTATATATGATTCTCTGAAAGGTTTATTACACAGTAAAAATAATGAAAAAAATCAGAGATACATTTTTCATTTAATACGTCAGTATTTTCTTTTGTTGCACACCTGCAATAGGAGTAAAACAACTGTCGTGTGGCTATTTTACGCTAAAATATAGCAAATTAGTAAATATTTTAATAATTATGTATCCAAATACCTTATTTTATATAATTATTTATTTTATAAAACTTTACCTTTAACCCTTTTAATTCCCATGATAATACGTTCTAGAAATTACGCCCTCCAGAGAATCTTACTTTACACCAGAAAGTTTAAATGGTTAATTTCACTTTATTTAAATACGGAATGTTTGTTATTAATCAAAGCAAATATTGCTATATTAATTTTCTGGTGTGAATTAAGTATATACGAATAAAATAATCTATTAACTTCAAAACACTGTTGTTTGCATATATGCAAAGCTGCGCACTAAAGGGTTAAAGGAATGATTGATGATATACATCCCCCCGAAATTTTTTATTTCCCTCTCTTTGCTCCCATCCAGCCCCTTTCTTAAACTACTTCGGGACTGGCGTCTCTTTCATAAATTTTAATCAAATGGCACCACTTTTTTTAAAGTTTTTATTTATCTTAGTAATTATTAAAATGCTTTGTTCAGATAAAGTAAATATTACTCTTCTTTATTAGTGGTACCAAAATCAAATTCTACGTGCACCTTTCGAAAGCACACGTATGCACCTATGATGCCATAAAGGTTAACCGCTGTGACAAAAACTGTTGCATAGAGACAGTGAACATTCTCCAAGACTGCTTGATTGAAATATAAATAAATGGCTTAATTAACTCATAGGATAATGTTTTTGTACAAGGCTATTATAATTAAAATTCACCTGATTAAAAATTTTCTAGCGATCTAGGGCTCCGAACAAAAGAAATTTTCACTATTGTCTATAGTTAAACTATGCAAATTGAAGAAAACAGCGGTCCTTGAGACCGCCAACAACAGTTACGGGTAAAGTTGTTAATCTTGAAAATTCTCAAGTTTTTTTTAATAGTGTTTATTTATTTAATGTTGTTTTGCCTTACTACTTTTATTTGCTATTTTGAAAATACAGAAATGTTCCTCTAGATTCCCGCCCCCCCCCCCTTTTCCATCATTACGTAGTTTAAAATCTTTTAAAACCCTTTTATTTAAAAAAACACAAAAACTTCGGTATTTATTTCTTTGAAAAATAATAAGTGAACGATGACTTACTGCCTTCCCCGGCTTCCGAAATCTTTGCTTTTCTTCAATTTAAAAGACAAATTTTAAATTAATTAAAATTATTTTCTGAAGTTCCTTGTCCTATTTGTTACTTTTCATAGACAATAAATAATATTTTTTTTGTTTAATTCTCTCCTGAAATGTCTATATCTCTTTCTCCTTTTCCCCAGCATGGAAAGTTTAAAATATTTTAAAATATTTATTTTCGCCTTATTTGCTGTTTTGCCTCAGTGCATTTATTATTTTATTTGTTATTTCGAAACAACGAAAAACATTCTAAATATGCCAATCGGGATTCCTGAATATCGTTATAGGAGGTAGGAGCACAGTATTTAACTTCTTTGTAGTTTAGCCTATTATCACTGTTGTTCAGGGACTATTCATGCAGATAGATTTTGCTGTTAATAAAGTTTGTTGCAGAAAGTATAGTAGTTTTCTGCTTCATGGCCTATCAGAAGCTCTTAAAAATACTTTTAAAATCCAGCAATCTGTCCAACACACAGAAAATGTATTGCAATCGATTTTTAACCCGCTTCGTGATAGGTTAGAATTATACATATT
Source organism: Maratus speciosus (assembly GCA_963932465.1). Taxonomy (NCBI): domain Eukaryota; kingdom Metazoa; phylum Arthropoda; class Arachnida; order Araneae; family Salticidae; genus Maratus; species Maratus speciosus. The sequence goes on along the minus strand of OZ010797.1, from coordinate 63,959,049 downwards.
ATGAACAAAGGTGAGTTTCCGATAGCAATACAACATTTTAATAATTTAATAACTGAATTATTAATTAATACATATAATATAATTAATTTAAGAAAAATAATTAATACAAGAATTTTCACAATTTTGAAAATAGGTGGCAACCAAAGCTGCTGAAATGCTCAACAATTTTACGGCGTTTATCTTTTAATCCGGCATAGGGCAAAAATCATCCACTATTTTCTGCAACTCGTGAAATTATAAGGCAGTTGAAAAAACAATGGATTTAATGATGGGTCCATAAATGCTCTCTAAAATATGCCAGATCGCTCTGAAATCGCAACAATGAAACATTTTAAGGAATAAAAGTATAAAATAAATAATGAAGAATATTTTTCTTCATTTAATAGTTTGATAATAATGAATTTAGGATTATACATTGAGAAATAAATATAAAAATCCTAAAATAGTAGTTGAAATATTAGTTTTTACCTTTACCCTCTCTTAAAATCAGGGTTCGTACGGGTCCTTGATTTTCCAGACTAAGAAATTCTTCGTTACCGTTATTATCGTATAGAAAATCTTTGCTTAAATAAGACGAAATTTCGCGCGTTTAAACTAAGTTTATTTTACTATTAAAAAAATACTGATATATCACCTTGAAAATAACGGTACTTGTACGAACCCTGAAAATAGAAACGGAACAAAAATTATACATTTTTAACCCTCTGTCTACCAGAAGGGTCCAATGGACCCGACATGTACATTCAAAATATTTATTCAAACCAGAAATTTCTTCAAAACAAACTAAATGTATAAATCAGACAATAATAAGTTAAATAAACAAATTAAATAGTTTTAAGTAAAAATTCTGGTGTAGAATGTTTTTATAAAACTTGAGTAAAATTTCCGTTAGTTCTAGGGTTAAATAAAGTAACTTGTCGCTTTCTGCCAAACGTAAAGAATCAGTAAATGTTTCGGTGTTCGCGCCAAATTCATGTATTTTAACGGTCATTGTTGGATAAAAACTTTAAAAGCAGCCAATAAAAAATAAGACGTGATTTTCAAGTTGAACATGGAATGCCCTTAAAAAGTGTTTTTTTAATCTATTTTTAACTTTTAAACTTATGTAATAAATATAACAGTAATTTATAAGTCTTTTTAGTGTAAAGCTTACAGCTGAGAAGATAAGGGGAGTGTTTATTGTAAATATGTTGTTAAAATGTATTACATTTTTATTTTAGGATATACCTTTAGGCTGCCGAAATAAAGGAAAAATCAGCCGGCCAAATATTTGGTATTCGTTTTGTACGACAAATACTTTACTTTCTGAATCGCAAATTGTCCTTGGCACTGTCTGTAACGATACTTTTCCTGTCATTGCTAAAGACAGCTTTCACTGTATGTGTGATTCTGTTTAATCTCTATCAGAAAAGTATTTAATAAGCAGAATTAATTCAGTAATAGATCTTCATTAATATGTCCCATACATGTGCGTCTTTTTCCAGTGTTTTATGTATTTTGTGCATTTTCAAATTCTAAATAAATGCTGTTTTAATGGGCTTAAAAGGTGTATTTGAATGCGAGCGTTATATTTCAGATGAAAGTTTATTAGATGGGTACGGTGAGAAGATATGTGTATTGTATTTACCTCTGTATAATGCACACTCTTTCCGGACTTAAAAGAGGGCTTAATTTAGGATTTAAAAGAGTGGTGCGCATTATACATGTAATATTTCCTAGAGCTACATGAAGCCATACATGCTTTCACTAAGTCATTCAATACAACACATTGATATTGCGATACAGGTGTACGAATATATAAAATTAAGAGAATTTTTGCCTACTGTAGTTCTTTAATGTGATCAAATATACAATAATTATTGATTTCTACATTTTCTGCAAAAATGAATTTACCAAGTAAAAATACATCAGACATCTATCTCAGAGTTGTGTATGAAACTAACTGTATAAAAATAAAAATATGTATATTTAAAAAATTTCCTACATATACTTCACAATTATCCAAAGCTGTCACAAGCACATTGGTTATTATTTCTATTGCTGAAATCACCATTATCACAGTCTGCACCTTTATATATCATACCATCTTTACTGCTATCTGTCATAAGTCATATTCCTGTCACTTTGAAATTTTTAACGACAAGCTCTACTTTTTTTGAGCCAGGATATTTATTTTTTTTTCAAATTTCCGACAATGCAATATTACGGTACGTAAAATACATGATTCTTTTTTTGCCAATCAAAAACAGGTGTATGAGTTATACATGACTAATTATGATAGCTATTTATTTTGGATAACTGTATCAAACTAATATTGAAATCAGAGGTGTAGTCGTAAAAAAAACAAAGGGTATACGCTTTAAGCAGAGGGTATACGCTCTAAGCAGAGGGTATACGCTCAAGGCAGAGTGTATATACTATAGCTTTCTTGAGAAACAGAGTTTATACGGTGTTCCTTTAAAAAAAATCCATGGGTATACGGCGTATAACCCCGTATACCCTCCACTACATCCCTGATCCAAATATTTATTATATTTAGTATAGGGGAGACTGGGGATGGTTGAAACATAGGGGATACTTGACCCATCCTTCAGTTTTCATATATGAAAGAATTTCAGAGTTTTGCCAATAGGTGGCAACCAAAGTTACTGAAATGTTCAAATAATAGTCTTTGTTTCATGAAAATAATTGAAACAAGTGTGTAAAAATCAATTGTGAAGTGTTTTCAGCTTAAAAAGCGTATTTTTTAGAAACATTTTGTAAGATTTTCTCAGATAAAATATATCATAGAAATTTAAGGAAGTAGGTTTTAAGTAATGTAGAAATATTGAGTTTGCATTCCAAGCATAAAGATAGTACAGTAAATTAGGCTAAACATAACCATGTTCTATACTTTAAAAAGTGTCTATGTGGAGAGGCTTGACCCAGTTAATGTGGGATGGGTTGACCAGATGGACAAAGCTCATTCATTGTTTTTGGAAATCCTTTTATTACACACTGTTCATTATGAAGAGTTAATGGTTATATTTCAAAAATAATGTAAATTTATTCTGTAAACCTAAATTGGAGTGATTGATAGAAAGCAAAATGTTTAAAACTGATTAAAGGAATATGAGAAAAATTGCTATAGAAGAAAGAAAATATTTTATGTAATATAAATTGGATAGTTGGATAGGAACTTTTATTTCATTCAAATAGTACCTACAGTAGGTAAATAGAAAGAATGAAAAAGACTAAAAAAGATGAAAGTAGCAGCATTAAGAAATGTTAGCTTTTCATCAATCTGCAAAAGTACATAACATTGATCAAAACTCTTTAGGAAGGTCTGTAGACAAATTTCACCATACAATGAGATGAAGCCAAACTATGTGGTAAAAAGTTTTGACAAGTCAAGTTTAAAAATAAATGGGTGTTTAAAACGGAATTTTTCTTCTGTGCCTTGAATTCTGTCTAAGCAGGTATGTTTATACATCACTTTTCCCGAATATTTTTTAATAATAATTAAACTTTGTAGCATAAAGTTACTCTGCCTTTTTTTTAATCTGATATTATTTTCCTTAACAAATATTTCAATGTAAAATAAAGTGGGTCAAGGCTCCCCACATATGGAATGCTTGACCCATTATTTTGTCATGTTTAAAATCAATAATGTTTCAAATTTCTTACATAGCACACTTATGTCGCAATTTTATTTTGATAACTTATTGTATATCGAATAAAATGATACATAAAACTTTGTTCGAGGTTCAATATTTAAAAAATAAAAAATCATTTTGTAAAAAATGGGTCAACCCTCACCAATCTCACCTACAATAAAATTATTTGACAAATCAAGATTTTTTTTTATGAAGAATGTTGTGTATATGAAAAAGAATAAAGTAAAAAAATACACTGGATTAAAACTAATACAAAAAGTTCCTTTATTAGGCGTACAAATTATAGACACTGAAGATGTTAATTTAACATCGTGCTCCTACAGTAATGTTGATATTTAAACTTGCAGCTAAGCAACACTTTCAAATTATTCGGCCAAAAAGTTTTTTAAACGTTCAATGTTGCTACATCACGCTGAGAGACATTTAATATTATTGCACATTTTTCTATTTTCGTCGTCACTCTAACAATGTCAGAGCTGACATAGAAGGCTTGTCAAAACTTGTAATAGTTGAACTGTGTTAGAAATTTCAAGCTTTGTAAACTATCAGTAAATGCTGCAAAAAACATGAAAAAAAACATGACATGACATCAAGTGTGATGTAAAAAGAGTATTTTGATTACAAAGATTCGTGTATACAGGCATTCCAATACCCATACAGAACTGAATAACGTAAACCACTATGCCTCCTAACTCATATCGATTAATAACAAGAGATTGAAAAAGCCGATACACACATTTGAGAAGTTATGATTTAAACCAGAAATGCGGTTTCGATCCAATGTGACCTTTCGTCTCTAGGGGGCGCTAATGAGTTTGAAAATTGGTTTTCTGTGAATATCTCATGAACAATGGCATCTAGAAAAAAAAGCTCAATTAGAAGGATGTTGATAATTTTCAGATTAAGTTAAATAATGCTATAAAAAGTGATAAAATACCGTTATTAAGATTGACGATCGTTTCATCGCACAAACGGCGACATTTTCAAAATCATTCACGACATTGTTTTTAAATTATGTGAAAATATTTTCTATCGTGAAGGATTTTGAAAATGTCGTCGTTTGTGTGATGAAACGATCGTCAATCTTAATAAAGATATTTCATAACTTTTTATAGCATTATTTAACTTAATCTGTTTATAAGTGATTATTATACATGTTGTTATAATTTAATTTTCCAGAAAAAGTGTGCGTAATATTTTTGTATCACACCAACCTTTCCCTGTCAAAAATTAAAGTAAAGATTACTGGAAAAACTGCAGAAACAATCATATTGAACTCAGTCAAGAAGAAGAACAAATACTTATTTACTTTTGATCCCTCCCCCACCTCTTCTGACTGGACTGCTCCATTGTCTGCATACCGTTTTCGCAAGCTTGTGCAATAGTCATTGCCCAATATCCTATCACACCTTGCTTGTGTCGAAATATACCACGTGCCGGTATCTTTGCAGTGTTTTTTTTTTCAACTGATGTGCATTTCTCTAGTATTAAATCATCCTAATTTACTGAACGAAGTATTCTTTGTGAGTTTTTAGAGAGTGAATACTTTTATTTATTAACGCATATCGTAGAAAGTTTTAAATAATTTTGAGAGTGTAAAATGACTCTTTCTTGATTGCTGATTGAGAGCGGAAAAAATGAAGATTGACGGGATAGTTTGTCTTGTATGTGGTGTGATATGTATGAGGTTTCGAGTGATTATGTGAAAATTGGAAAAAAGAGACTGAAATCCCTTGTAACAAAAAGAGGTGACCATAAGTGGAAAGAAATGGCTGATATCGAAGAAATTACTGAAAACAGGGCTCCTACACAATTCTGGTAAAACAATTCTCTGACTTTTACAGGTTTTCCCTGACCTGTTTTGAAAATTTCCCGAAATTTGTTTGAAAATTTTGCGAAAAAGTTGTAATAGTTGAAAGCTTAGAAGTGAAAAATAGCTTAATTGTGGCTGCAAATAAGTGTGAAGACAAATAAACTACTTCCTGAGAACTGGGGCTGCCAAAATGTACCTAATATTTGTCCAATTCCAGCTATCTTACTGCCCGCACACGAAATATTACTTACTAAATCCATATATTGTACTTGCTCCAAAGGATGTGGAAAAGCGTGTGGATGCCGAAAGATTGGATTGAAATGTTCTGATAATTGCCTAAATTGTTGCAGAGTTTCATGTCAAGATGCAAGTAAAGTAGAATTTGAAGACGAGGTTGGATATTGACAATATCCTGTCCAATGCATGGGAGGAGGGAATCGCTACTCCTGAATTTAGTGATGATATCGAAAGCCAACTAAACCATACTGGAAGCAATACAACATTGAAATAAATAAATACAGATAATGACGAAACTGAATCGAGGGAATAAATGGAAGGTGTGCAAACTACTAACAAAAGCACTCAAACGATTGAGGTTTTATTGCATCAGTCAATCAATCTACATGGATTGCCTAGGGAAAAACCACAATAAAAAAAAACGCGCTAAATGCATTACATCAAGGGTGGTGAGGAAATAAGCACCTTCTTCATTCAAAAGTAAGAATTTTAGGCATGTTAATGTAAGTTCTTTGAAGGTAGCAGCAGGTTTTTCGTATTTTATATTTTTTCTTCCAAATATCTTTACTTTTTTTGACTTTTGAGAGGCACGGGTTGGTGCGACAAACAAATGTTAATGACACTTTTTGTAGGAAATAGAATTTCCTACGTCTTTGTAAATAAATTTTTTTCTAGATGCCATCGTTCATAAGATATGCACAAAAAACCGATTTTAAAGCTCATTAGCGCCCTCTGGAGGCGAAAGCTCATATCGGACCGATGGGGACTTTTAGTATTTTAAGGGGACCGTGGACCTTTAGTTGAACAAAAATCGGCTCCAAAATAGAAAATTAGTTTTTGTGCATAAAATTGTTCTCCAGTTTGTTCTGAGCCACTTTCCAAAAACTGCAAGTAGATGCGATTATTTTCGCACAGTTACAAGCGTTTAAATTTTGTAAAATAGCTATTTTTCGGCCTTTTAATATACTTTAAATCTGCTTTTTCTCCAAACTGATTTTTCAACGCTTTTAGATTTTTGAAATTCTCCAGGCGTCGTAATTTTTTATCAAAATTCATAAAATTGATAAGGAAGAACACTGATATTGTTTACAAAGGAATTAAGCATGCATTTTGAAATTCGACTTCATTAAGATAATTAAAGGATCTAACCGGATAAGCATGGCGAAATGGCCCCACGGTCGATGTTTGAAATAACATGTGTGGTAATAAGGCTCACAATAAGAATACAATATAGAGTGTTTTCAGACACTGAGCTTGAACTGTCCTTGAGATAATCGGGGAAGTATGCGCCGGCGCTACTATTTTTCAAATACATTTTTCTCAAAAAGTACAAAGTTAAAAAAATGAAATCAACGCTAATTATTGAAGAATATATTAGTTCACCTTTTATATTTTTTAAACATTTTTACAAAAATTTTAACATATAAAAATACACAAAAATATATATTTTTTAAATTATTTATGTAGTAATTTTGTATTTACACAAACCAAAAAATTACAGAATAAGCCTCAAGGTATGTACTTTTAAGAAAAAATATTTCATTAAAATCGAAGATGCGCTTTTTGAGTTAAAAAAATGAAGAATGTTAGCAACTTGCTAAAATATTCGTAAATTTCCCTGTTTGCATTTGCAGAAATACGCTACTATATCGACATTGGTCGATTAGTGACATTTCCACTCGGGCAGGATACGCAGTGCGCCAAAATAAGAGAATGTTTCCATACATACCACTTCCCTATAGGTTTATTTCGTGTTTGTAAACATTCTGTTATTTTGGCGTACTGCGCATCCTTCTCGCATAATAATATCAAGAATTGACAAACAAAATGGTAACCTTTGCCTACGATGATTTTCACATAGAAGAAAGCTATGAGGCTGAACAGTGTACATATATAACGTATCACTTTAGGGGGAAGTGTGTGTGTGGGGGGGGGTCTGGCACTTGACATCGTAGGATATCTGTAGGGGAAGGGGAGGTTATCATTTGATATCGTTATATATCGTTATCTTTTGATCAAAACAAAATTTACTTTTTTGGTATCTTTTCTTTTCATCCGTTATCTTAATCTTTTTAAATCTGTTTTCTTCTTTTTATTAAATACAAAGTTATAATTAAAACCATTGAATGATTATAAAACATTTCATGGGAATAACTCAACGTTCGCCATTAATATTCTCCTGCCATATGCGTATATAATTCGTTGGTAGAGAAACCAGATTCGAAATTATACTTGTTGTTTTTGCTAGTAAACGATGGGGAAGAATGTTGTCCGCCGGTTTTGTTTACAAGAAGTTCTGTTTAGCTCCGTGCAAGGGCGAAGTGCAAGAAGACAATATTACTGTGCAATGCATTATGTAACAAAGAGTTATTATTAAAAACTTTTAAATAATATTTCTTTAAAATGCTATTTGGTATAAAGTTGTTTCTTTTATAACAGTGATATTTTATGAATTTCTTCTCTTTATTTAAATAAGTAAAATATGCAAATAAAAAATGTACAACCATACCTGTATATCATTGCAAACGTATAAAAAAAAGAAAACAATTGTAAAAATAAAAAGAATTTTTAAACATTGATAACAATATTATTAGGGGGAGGGGGATTCGAGGAATGATAACGTATGATATCGGAAGTTTGGGAGGGGGTCCGGAATTACCAAAAAGTTGATAAACTTATATATTTACAACCCCTATAGCTTCACCTGAAAACCTTTTGTACTTCACCTTAGAAAAACCTTTTGTTTGTGAAATATGTTTAAAAGGATTTTCAGAAAGTGGTACACTGAAGAGACATTTGCGTATCCATACAAAAGAAAAACCATTTGTTTGTGAAACATGTTCCAAAGGATTTTTACAAAGTAGAAGTTTAAAGAAACACATGTGCACCCATACAAAGGAAAAACCTTTTGTTTGTGAAATATGTTCCAAAGCCTTTTCAGAAAGTACACTTGCGAACCCATACAAAGGAAAAACCTTTTGTCTGTAAAATATGTCTCAAAGGATTTTCGCACAGTAGTACTCTGATGAAACACTTGCTTATCCATACAAAAGAAAAACCATTTGTATGTGAAATATGTTCCAAAGGATTTTCCCGAAACGCTCACTTAAAATTACACTTATACATCCATACAAAGGAAAAACCTTTTGTTTGTGAAATATGTTCCAAAGAATTTTCACAAAGTTGTCATCTAAAGAAACACATGCACACCCATACGATGGAAAAACCTTTTGCTTGTGAAATATGTCCCAAAAGATTTTCACATAGTAGTACTCTGAAGAAACACTTCCATATCCATACAAAAGACTATTGTTTTCTACTCTTGTTTGACGACTACATCTGGTGGGGCCCATCCAGATGGCTTTTTTTATATCCATTTTAACCCATTTCAGTATTTTTTCTTAACTCACTTTTAGTTTGGCGCAGCATGTCCCTATAGGGATTTTGCGCCATAAAACCCAATACAACCAACCAACCAAATTTCTCACGTAATAATATCAAGAATTGACAAATAAAATGATAACATTTTCCTACTCTGATTTTCACATTGAAGAAGGCAATGGGGCTGTACACGTACAGTGTACATATGTAACGTATAATTTTAGGGGAGAGTGTGTGTGTGGGTCCTGACACTTGACATCGGAAGATATATGTGTATGTTCTTTTTATGAAGATTCAAAGTTATTATTAAAACCATTGAATGATTATAAAACATTTCATTCCAAAATATGGAATAACCCAACGTTCACCATTAATATTCTCCTGCCATATGCTCATATAATTCGTTGTTAGAGAAACCAGATTCGAAATAATATTTGTTATTTTCGCTAGTAAAAGATAGGGAAGAATGTTGGCTACCTGTTTTCTTTAAAAGAAGTTCCGTTTAGCCCCGGCAAGGGCGAAGTGCAAGAAGACAATATTACTGTTCAATGCATTGTGTAATAAAGAGCTATTATTAAAAACTTAAATAAAAAGTATTTCTTTAAAATGCTATTTGATATAAAGTTATATAATAGTGATATTTTAGGAATTTCTTCTCGTCATTTAAATCAGTAAAAATAAAAAGAATTTTTAGACACTGATAACAATATTATTAGGGGAAGGGGGATTCGAGAAATGATAACGTATGATATCGGAAGGTTGAGAGCTGGTTTGAAATTGCCAAAAAGTTGAAAACCTTATATATTTACAGACCCTATTCAACTTCACCTGCACAATCGACTTGATATTATTACGCGAGAAGGATGCGCAGTACGCCAAAATAACAGAATTGTTTCGTGTTTACAAACACGAAACAAAACTATAGGGAAGTGGTAGGCATGGAAACATTCTCTTATTTTGCGTACTGCGCATTCTGCCTGAGTGGAAATGTCAGGAGTTGACCAATTCATTGATAGTAGCGTATTTCTGCAAATGCAAACAGAGAAAGTTATGAATATTTTTGAAAGTTTCTAGCATTATCTTTGTTATAACTCAAAAAGCGCATCTTAAATTTTAACGAATTTTTTTTTTTCAAAATGCATACTTTGAGCATTATTCTCTAATTTTTTGGTTGGTGTAAATATAAAATTACTACATTAGCAATTTTTTTAAATATTTTTGTTTATTTTTCTATGTTAAAATTTGTGTAAAAATGTAAATATATATATATAATATGAACTAATATATTCTTCAATAATTGGCGATGGTTTTACTTTTTTAACTTTTACACTGTTTGTGAAAAACGTATTAAAAAATTGTAGCACCGGCGCATAATTCGCCGACAATCTCAAGGACAGTTCAAGGTCAGGCGCTAAAAACAATCTATATTGTATTCTCATGGTGAGCCTTATTACCACACATGTTATTTCAAACATCGGCCGTGGAGGTCCTTTCGCTATGCTTATTTGGCTAGACCCTTCGGGGTAGATAACTTCAAGGCATACAATAAGTATATTTTATTCTTGGGGCCGTCCAGAAATGATGTCACGCTTGGAAGGGGGAGGGGGGTTTGTGAAATTGTGACAGTTTGTGACAAGGGGTTGGGAGGGGGTAAGAAGTGTGACATCACACATTTAGGTTAAACATTAGAGGGCTTACTGTCATTGCATTGACATTAGAGGGCTTACTATCCCCGAGGATGATAGTGATGTCAAAATAACTGTGTACTCTATGGACGAGCATATATCTTCTCCAAGGGAGAAAGAGTCGTAATAGTAAATGATTCAGCGTAATTTCTATTTTATGATTTAATATATAATTTTATAAATGTTCATATTAATGTGACAAATGAAATGTGATGGTAATTCCATTTAAGTAAAACTAATATCGAGGTTTCTTCTTCAAAATCAATCTGTTTTAAAGTATTTTGTGTTCGTAAAGTAAATATAAGATTTAAAAACCAAATATATTAAATTCCATTTCAAATTCTGAAATACTACTGTTTTCAATTGCTCATTCATTTTAATATTTTATTACTATTGCATATTAATTATGTTTTTGTTGTAAACCTTAATCTTATTTCATACAAAATAAGTACACGAATCATTTTTATTGTTATGGTCACAAAGGTCATTAAAATGCATAGTTAAAGTTCAAAAATAAAATTTGAAATGTGACCTATAACGTAGTGCTTTGTTTCTGAACTGCAAATACATGTTTACGTAATATATCGTGACATGTGACAAGTGGAGGGGATATGGTAAAGTGTAACATTTTGTGACAAAAGGGAGGAGGGAGTAAAAAATATTGAAAAAATTGTGACATTATTTATGTATCACCCATAAATCAAATACTGCTTAGGGAATCATTTTTGCACTGGCCCGTACGAATAAAGAAACACAAAATTAAACATTTTCTGCAATCCCAATTTCTCTATAACTTATATTTAGAAATAGTGCCTTGTGTCTAAAAAGGACAGTAAATCAATTTTTTATAACCAATTTAAAACGTGCTCACTAAAGTCCTCTTAACTACTGAACGACTCAAGCTATAGTCATAAAAGTGGTGTCTAGGTATAGTAAAGTGCTATGCGCAACTAGATGAGACCACTTGCAGCGCCACCTGATGAAAAACGGCAGAGTTAACGTTCCTATCTCAAAAACCGTACAAGATATGGGAAAATAGAGAATTACAAAGTTGTAGAGCATCATTTAGTGCGAAAAGACACCATGTGAACATGAACGCTAAAAACAGGAGGCTTAAAACGCGCATTTGTTTGTAATTGATTCCCAAAACTGTGACGTGACGAAACCATCTTAGAAAGAAAAGAATACAACTAGTTACCAAAAGATATCTTTATTTTTTATGTTCAGACTTCTCTCTGTCAGCTACAATGCACTATATCCTTGTCTGAATTTCACGTTGAACACGTTGTAGCATAGCGGGTTACACAGTAGCACAAGCATCCGCAATGCGTCGTTGGAGGTCCTGCAATGTTGGTGGAGGTGTCACATACACCTGCTGTTTCAGGTATCCTCACAGAAAAATCTTTTCTTCTTTCTTTCAATTTTTGTGACCTTCACACTTTCGGAAATCACGAACAAACAAATGCCCATTTTAAGCGTCCTGTTTTTAGCATTCATGTTCACAAGGTATCTTTTCGTACTAAATAGGGGATGCTCCACAACTTTGTATTTCCCTTTTTCTAATATCTCGTACCGTTTTCGAGATAATTTTAGGAACGCTAACTCCGCCGTTTTGCACCACGTGGGGCTGCAAGCAGTCTCTAGTAGTGAATAGCCACTTTACTATACATAGACACCACTTTTATGACTATAGCTGCATACGTTTGACAGTTAAGAGAGTGGGAACAGACTTTAATGGGCACACTGTATATTAAAAAAGAAATAGAAATAAAATATATAGATATATTTATAATACATGTATCTGCATCTATATATTTATAGAGACATTTCCTTTTTATAAATGTTCGATGCCAAATTTTATTTTTTCATTTCGTCATTTTTAGTTGAAAGTCTGCCGAAATAATTTCATTATTTTTTTACATCAATTATCATTTAAAATTTAATTGGAGAATGAATTTATTCAAATTTTACAAGAAAAGAAAGCATTTTGGCAAACATGATTATGTTGCAGCGTTTGTCCTGAAAAAGATGCTGCAGAGTGGAGAAAGAAAAACAGGGACACATGAATTAATTCAAAAGTAGTTTGTATTTTAGAAGTATATACGTTTTAATTAAAAATGCAATTCTTGTAAAAAGACAAATTTATCATTCAGATTGATAATTACCTATAATTTTTTTTTAAAAGATACACAAACATTTTAACGTCTGAATTAAAATCCATAAATTAATTTTCATACATTAGACAGACTTGACTACACTTAAATTAAAAAATATATAAAAACATTTAATAAAAAAGGAAAAATATATACAAAAGACGTTTCGATTGTTCAAAGATTGTTCATGTAGAGCTGGTTTACAAAATTATACCCTTATACACCCAACGAATCCGGCGCGATCCCGATGGAATATTTTTTTGTTTTTAAATGATTAATTTAATTTTGATTTTGACTGTGTCCAAGATATGTTTCGATATTCTGCTGTAACTGATATGTGTACTGATGAGGCTGTGCGTTTGCACAGTGAAACGTCTTTTGTATATATTTTTAGTTAAATGTTTTTATATATTTTTTTAATTTAAGTGTAGTCAAGTCAGTCTAATGTATGAAAATGAATTTACCTATAATTTGTTTGAATATTTCTTGCCTGCTACTTTTGATAACACGTGTGTTTGAGTTTCTGTTAGACAGTCTAAGTTTTTGATATGCACTAGGATGCCATACATAACCAGGCACTACTTATAGGACTTATCAACAACAAGTATTTTACATTTCTCCATGACCTTGGATGCTTAAAATACCCAAAAAGTAAAAGGCTACAATTAGTCAGTCAACTTCCGAATTTATCTCTAATGTTAAAGCTATGGGTGTGGAATGCATTCGCATATTTAAAATATCTCTTCAGTAAGTTAATATTTTAAACTTTTTTTTTTCTTTCTACTCTTTTAAAAGATTTTTTTCTTAGTTATCAAATTATTCCTAAAATCTATGCTTGATTTATATGTTAAAAGCTGACAAACTGTGAGTAAGAATTTAACACTTCTCATAAAATTAAATATACAGGGTGTCTCAAAAATGTAGCGACAAACTTTTAGAAGAGGTAGGATACATCGTGAAGTCTGAGAATTGCATAGCAACCCCTGACCGGAAACGTCATCGTATGCCACTAGGTGGTGCTGTTCACGAGAACACTGGAGGGAAAGTACCTCCTTTATTCCAGTCATTCGAGCAGCAGTCACCTTGAGAAGAACATGCAACATTTTACGGACAGGGAGCTGGCAGATGTTCACTTCATGTACTCGTTGCCTGGTGGCAGTGTACCAACAGCGCAAGTATTTTATCGAGAACGGTTCCCAAAGACAGGTGTACCGGACCACTGGATATTTTCGAATATGCATCGCAATTTGTGTTAATATGCATCCTTAAGAGGTACAGGAAGAGGTGTTAGAAAGGTATAGGTATAGTGAAGGCAAGTCACGTGTACTCGCATGCTCTCCAACGTAGTCGTAGCGATGACGTAGCGAGGAATCCGAGTTCATGTGTACGTGCTGTCGATGCTGCCATAGGAGAATCTTTGAATCGTCTACATCGAGTTTTGCAAATCGAAGCCTTACACCCATATCATCTCCAATGAGTACAGTCTCGTTTCCCTCTTTTCCCCATGCGAGCATCTTATCGGGCGCTATCTTAAGCAATATACCCAACATGCTAATTTGTTGTACCTCTAAATATCACTTTTCCATGATGTTTCCGGTCTTGGCTTGCTATGTAGTTCTCAAGCCTTATAATGTGCCCTACCTATCCTAAAAGTTTGTCGCTATATTTTTGCAACACCTTGTATAGATTAGAAATATTTTAACAATTAAGAAAAAAAGAGACATGCTCTAAAAAGAGTACACAGAAAAAAAAATTAAAAATGTTAATTTCCTGAAGAGATATTTTAAATTCTAAGCAGACAGGTTTAACATTAGAGAGGGGAATTAGGAAGTTGATTGACAGCCTGAATCCGATTTACATACCTTCTGAATTAATAGTAGTTAACAAAAGCTGCCGTAGAGCATTTTGAAAGGAATGCAAGAACTTATTACCCCATAGTCAGCAGACTAAAATCAAGCATCTCTTCCCACTCCCTACCATTGGCATATTCTATTAGACTGTTATCAAACGAATAAGAGTTTAATAATGATTATTAAGTGAATAAGAGTATGTAATGATTATTCAGTGAATATGATTAATGTTAAACAAATGAAATGGTGCATGCAAAAAACGAAACTCTCTGAAAAGGAAGAGTGAAATCGTATTTCAATATCAAGTGAAAAAGAAATGGACAATGTGCACTGGTTGGAACTTAAAGTTTCAGCCAGCGTTTGTGGGAACTATTCTAACATGTTCCTTGGACTCCCTACGATAGTAGCTTGCCTTTTTATTTTTCAGAATTTTAGTTACAGGTGCTTATTTTCAAAATGGACCCCTTGTGAAATCTCAATAATTTTGATTGTGTCTACTAACTTACAAGAGTACGAATGTTTGACTTTACAACTGTTTATTGTTTTTATGTCAATATTTACAAAGCCGAGATCAGCTGAATGACAAACATAAATATATATATATGTAAGGATAAGCGGCTCCCGTTATTGGTCCGCTGTCGCGGTTATGATCGATGCCGGACCGATTGAGGCAGGGGCGCGGACCGAAGTAGAGTTCGTGCCTACGTCGGGTCGCTCCCTCTGAGTTTCTAGCATATCTCTGTACTCGCAGGCCGTGAGTGTTGATCCAGGAGCTAATAAAAGTCTGAGATAAAGTGCGGAGCCGTTTAAAGGAAGACACAGTTTTTTCCGGGACCTGATTTATTGGTCTTTACTTACATCCTTTTTAGAAATCAGGCCCCTTTGGCATGAGAGCTGATACTTTAATCCTTTCTGGACATCGGAAGTTAGTGGTATCGCAAAGCGATCCCTGGAGAGCAGAGTGGCGTGAACTTAAGGCATTATTTAGATGGTAAAAAGCCCTCTCTTCAGACCCGTGCAGCGGTATAAGTATGAGGTATTTTGCATTATTCCTGCTAGGTGTCAGTCAAAGGAGGCGTATTTAAAATTTAATTGGCCGCAGGCTGAATGATTGATTGTCCAGGACAAAGGCGTTGGCTCAAATCGGTCGACGGGATGCCACTACCCTCATAGCATGCATGGTCACGGTGACGTCACTGTGGTCACGTCACATCTGTGACCAAAATGCCACCGCTCAGTGATGTCACATTGTGACTGAGATGTGAACTTCTTAGAAAACTTTAAAAAATTACAAAAAATATTCAAAACATGTTATTTATGTAAAATTATATTTTCTGGCAATTAAAAAAAATTGTGACGTCACTGTTATGACACTGCATGTAACGTACGTCACGTCACATATGTGACGAAAAAAATCACCATATTGTAAGTCACAGTGTGACAAAAATATGAACATCAAAAATCTTTGAAAATGAACAGAAATATTACATGCCCGAGTTACAGCGACATAAGGAATGAAAAGATATTAGTGGATAGGAAATAGTAAATTCGGACACGAAAAGAGGGGAGGGGGGCAGAAAAAGGGAAATGCACGGTAGAAGTATCAACAAACTAAATTTTCATGCTATATTTTATCAATTTGTTATTTAAGACAGTGAAAGTATACTTTTTTATGATTTCAATTTTATCTACCATTGCAATTTAATGCTTCACAGATTGTTATTATTATAAAAGTGTTTCTCGGAAAAATGGTACGTATTGGAGCAATTTGGATAACATATTTAGAATTAGGAATATTAAATCTGTACACTTTACATATTTAGTTTGCAGGGAGGAAGTTGTTTTATTTTATTTTATTTATTTTTTTATTTTATTTATTTATTTAATTTTTTTGTCGACCAGTGGTATTCGAACCCTTCTGTGGTTTCAAACTAAAATTTTCTATTACTGTTAAGTCTGTAGCTTTTAATGATCACGTAGAAAGAATACTCAGAGTTTTGTCATATATGCATTTCTTGCTTTAGAATTTGCATTCAAGTCATATTTTTTTCCTGTTAGTGTTTAACTATTTTATATAACTATTTTTTTTAAAATTCTACTTCTTTCAGACTTTTTAAATAAAATTAGCATTTCCGAAAAAATATGTATACAAATTTTATACAAAACCCATGATATAATTATTCGTATTTCAAATTCGTGTTTTAGAGATATGACTTTAAAAAAGTTATTTTACAAATTGTTTTATTCTACAGAAAATGAATATGAAAAAAATGGCAGATTGACAAAGAAAATTTTTTTATCCTGTATACTCTCTTTTCATTTATTAAGAAGATGCGTATTTATTTATTACGTGTAAAACAAACTTTACTTTAAAAAAAGAAAGAAAAAAGGCAGGTGTTTCATTCAAATAGAAAATTTTCATTACGGATACTTTCATAAAGATAAAATTATTGCGCATTTAAACTCAAATCTGTTGTATACAAAAAAATTATAATAATACAGTAGGAGCACCTGCTTGCTTAATATCGCCTGCGCTCGATTAAACCGCAGAATAAAATAAGGATCCGAGAACTTCTGACGTGTAGTTAGTTTTTTTAAGCTAACAGAAATATGCCTGACAATTTAGGATAAAATACGGATATTATTAAAATATTTATGGAACTTAAAAGGTAAATCTTATTTAAATTTTTTGTTCCTGTTTGATTGATTATTATCATGAGTTAAATAGTTGTATGTTATATGCAATGAGACTGATCTTGGAATTCTTTTCAGAAGCGATATGGCGATGGAAAGATTTTTGAGAAATTGTTAAATGCATTTAATTCATCTATTATAGTTTGTTGTTGTTTAATAGTACAATTATAAATACTAATTATTTAGTGTTTTTCAAATTGTTATATTTATTTTTTTAATTGTATTTAAGCATTTTTTTCGCTGTTTGTGATTTTAATCAAACATTTAATTGTAGACATTCAGAATCAGTTATGAAATTTTCTTTGACTGTAAACTCGTTTTCTACATTTTCGATACATTTATTTTATTGGCATTAAAAAATAAAATATTTAAGCATTGAAATAAAGTGTTTTTCATGCCCGATAAAGTTGAAAAGTGTTTATGACTTCGGTTTGTTTGACCGTCTGTCCGCGATCTAACTCGCGTAAATATACTCGGATTGACCTGAAATTTTTGGAAGTTATTGACATTTACCATAGCAAGGTCCCTATTTCTAATGAAGTTTGTAGCATGTTTAGTTCATTTACAGGGACAGTCAATTGTATTCCATTACATTACGGCCTGTGAGGAAAAAGAAATCGTTTCAAATGATTTTTAATGATTTTACACGCTTTCAAACAGAATAAAATTGATATGCATTTATGAAGCGCACTAAAATATGCATTCCATAGAATATGCGATGCAAAGAATAGTTATTGTTCATTTACAGGGCTAAAAAAGGAATTCCAATGCATAATGATATAGGAGTGGAGGGATTGTTTGCGGCGTACTTTATTTATGTTAATCTATTTGATATGTAATGAAATTGATATACGTCGTTGAGGTTTACATACTATGAATTATTTCATGTATAATACGAAGTGTATGTAGCATTTACAAGGACACACAAAATATTTCAGATACTATATTATATCCGAAGTACTGTTCATTAGCGATGATTGCTGGAAATGCATTTTCAATTATGATATGCGCTTTTATGATTCACTACATTTATGCATAGTATATGGTAAATATATATATGTTATAATTCATATACAAAACTATACAAAAGTATTCGTAAGGGTTACTGGTTATTGCTTAAAGGTGGTTTTTAAATAAGTTATGCATTTTTACGCTGTGCTGTATTTAATTTACTAAGAAATATTTATAGTATATAGATAAAATGATATACAGGGTCACGCAAAGAATTGGATACGTTGCCGTCTATAAATTATAATTTCTGGAAATGTGATTTCAGCAGTTTTAAGAGTGTTTTAAATTGAATTAAATTTTAACAAAATAGTGGCGTGTAATAAAGGTTCTAGGTAAACTACAGGGTTGTACAAAATTATTTAAGTATGTTTCCATATATTAGTATCAATTGCTGAAAGGGAATTTCAACCTGTTATGCGTTTCCTCGATAAACTAAATTTTTCCATTATATAGTATATATATATCAATCTACAGATCAAATACAGGACTGTTTAAAAGAATTGGAAAACATATTTGGCTGTGGATGGTAACTACCTAAATCAGTTTTTCAAATGTTTTACGCGTTTTCATGTTTACTTAGTTATCTTATTTACGTTATTTCCCCCGATGTCTAGTTAAAACATTCAGGAAGAGTTGGAAAGTGTTTTATAATCTATGCTTAACGCATGATATATCTTACTTGTTGTTTCTATTTCCCAGATCAGTCTTTTCCTAGAAAACATACCAAATCTAATTAGCTCATATTCACAAAATACAATATATACGGGAATAAAAATTTTAAATAAATAGGGCTTATCATGTCGTTCTAGAAATAACAGTTGTATTAATGTCCGTTAGACTCCATGTTCGTATTTAATAAAGCAATGACAAATCACAACACATTAAAAAGCTTACACATTCTTAATATTAAGCTTGAATTCAAGATCAAGCTTAGAACTTAATAAAAAAGATGTCAGTTGATAAGCATTGTGTTTTTAAATGGAAAATTAAAAATATTTTAGAAGAATAGGACTCCAAAATAGCGATATCTTGCTAAAAAGTACAGTAAAAATATAAGATTTTATATTTCAAACAAAACTTTACTTTAAAATTATCGTAGTGTTTATGACAAGAATCATCACAGTATTCATACTTGGAAATTTTACCAGAGAGAAACATTCGCCTTACATACAATATTTCAAATGAAAATCAAATTTAAAATAAATTGCTTAAAAGGCGCAAAGGCCAACATAGTGAAAAATATCCACGTCGGGACTCGATCTCGGTTCATCAGTATAGCGCACTGACATTCTACCGACTAAACCACATGGAACGATACTCAGCCTGGAAAATTTCTCCCTATTACATGTTGGCAAGGCTACAAACGCAGCACAAGATGGAATATTTATGTGAGCCACCGTCATGGGGCAAACACGAAACTTAATTAAATCCAGCATCGATTGAAACTATATTAATACTTGGAAATTTTTCCAGAGAGAAACATTCGCCTTGCATACAGTATTTCAAATAAAAATCAAATTTCAAATTAAAATTGCCTTTTAAGCTATTAATTTGAAATTTGATTTTCATTTGAAATATTGTATGCAAGGTGAATGGTTCTCTCTGGAAAAATTTCCAAGTATTAATATAGTTTCAATCGATGCTGGATTTAATTAAGTTTCGTGTTTACCCCATGTCGGTGGCTCACGATAAATATTCCATCTTGTGCTGCGTTTGTAGCCTTTCAAACATGTAATAGTGAGAAATTTTCCATGCTGGGTATCGTTCCATGAGGTTTAGTCGGTAGAATGTCAGTGCGCTATACTGAAGGCCGGGTTCGAGTTCCAGCATGGAATCTTTTTCACTAGTTCGCCTTTGCGCCTTTTAAGCAATTAATTTGAAATTTGATTTTCATTTGAAAAAATCACAGAGTTTATGACAAGTTCGTCACAAATGACACATATTTCACAAATTGGTCACAGTGCGACTTCAAAGCATTTTCACTTTCGTCACAGGTTCGTCACAAAGTTAATGCCAAAATAGTCACAAATGACACACTTTTCACAAATTTGTCACACCGTGACTTCACAGAGTGGTCGCAAACGACCTCTAAAACGGCCATAACGACCTCGAATTCTAGTCACTATGACGTCACATCGACGGTCACAAAATCACAGTGTCACTTCACAACGACGTCGCCGTGACGTCACCATGCCTTACGGGTAGAATTTAAAATCGCACTTACCTCAACAAAAGTATTCTTATGAAATGTGACAAAACGATCTTTAAAAGTTATAAGATGCGATGTGGAAAACTACTTTACAGGGGCAACGCCAGCTTCCATCAATTGAGACACAATTACTAAAGCATTTAAAAAGTTTTAACTTTAATTTCTAAATTTAAATTTGTATTTTTTAAAACGGGGATTTCAAATTTTAAAAGGGGCAAAAAGGGGATTTTAAATTTTTAAAAGGGGCTTAGCTTTTCTCGTTTCATATCCCGCCCACTAAAACAAGAGCCACACGCTCGCCTGCAAGACCTGTGGGTCTTATCTCGTGAATTTAACCCAGGGTATTTTTTTCCTTCGGTTTTAGATTCTTATTTTCTCCAACTCTCAAGCCAATTGGACCTATTTTTACATTTATATATGAAGTTTACATAAAAATATTGGTTAACACATTGGGATCCTTTCAATGGTGCTGCAGCAAAACAATAATGTATCTCGAGACATATCTTCATTAAAAAACTTTGTTGTGAAACAATGATATTTTTGATGTTTCCTATTCTTTCCAATCTTTGTTTTAAAGTCTCTGGTACAGTTTGTTGGGAAACATCCTTTTTGTGAATAATTGAAAATTGCAACCATAAAATATATAGTCTACTCAAATATTAAAAGGTAAACATACTGAAAACGATACAACATATTCAAATGTAAAAAATATTCAAACAAACAAAATATTCAATAATACAAAATGTTCAAAAATATAAAATATTCAAAAATATAAAATATTCAATAATACAAATTATGCACTAATACTATCAACCAAAATATATTGTATTCCAAATGCAATTTGAAAAGTTTGCATTTCTAAAAGTATTGAATTTTCACACTGAGATAAAATAACAATAAAATACACTATAATACTAATAACAACAAACACATAATATTTCTTCCTATACCATTCTGTTTTGGTAGGGACTTAGCTACTTCTATGATACAGCCTTAGGTTTATCTTCATGAAAAACAAAACTAAGTTGTCTAAAAATAAAAACTATAGCTAAAAAAATACAAATATACACTTGATTTAATTTGTACCATGCCCAGGGTCAGTGCGACATGGGTTTTAATACTCTGAGGTGAATATTAACCCAAAAAATGTGCCACTTGCACGACCGAAAAAGGAAGGTGGGTAATCGATATTCACTTGCAGAGGGGAAGCGAAGCAGTTTTACCAGATTCTCCGTTAAACGTGGGAAGAGAATCTGGGAAAACAGTCCGGGTAAAGACGGGTGGCCACGGTGCGGAGACCCCTTCATATGCCACAAAATCATCATAATAGTATATTTATAAAAAAAATTCTAACAGTACTTTTAAACTGTCACCATCATTCTACGCCGCTGGGGGGTTGGGTTACACGCCCAGCTGGGTCCTCGTCCAAATGCTACGAGCAAAGGGGACGATAGGAAAGGAAAAAAAGCAATTTAACAAATTACAACGACCATTTGGAAAATGAATTTTTCAAAGACTAAAATTTAAGACATAAAAAATCGCAAGGAGTTGATCATACATTACGTACGCCATGAATTAAACATTAATAGTGTTATTACACGTAAAAATTCCAAGCGACAAAAATCGCCTGCGACTCGTACGTATTATCCACCTGAAACTTATGTATTATCCAAGCATTTCATTGGCTGTTCGGGAAAAGGCTTTTCTATCGTCAGATTTCGGCCAATTTTAAAAGAAATTTCATTCTTAAACTTCTAAACATCCCACAATATTACTTTTTACACCGTAGTCTAGAGAAAAAATGTACTTTTAAATGCAATTTGTTTGAAAGCTGTATCTCAATTTGTTTCTGAGTTATTAATTTTTTGTATTTTTTATTACTTTTTTGTCATAGTGACAACAGAAGGTATCCATCTCTGTTGAAAGTAAAGGGAAATACAGATTACTGTATAGACCAATCAGAAAACGAATAAAATGCGGATTAAACCAATGAAAACCTTCAGATATGCTTTTGAATTCCTACCCTGACGAGAACAATAACCATTTTTCCAAATGGTTAAAAATGACAGATGAAAGAGATAGATGGGGTTTTATCCATGGTTGAGTTTAAGATTTTGAGGAGGGTGGTAGTATCTTAACATGGATGAATGGACAATTTCGGAATTTAATTAATTAATAAGATGCTACATGGCGCAGAATGATATACATTATAAAAGCAACGTTAAAAACGCCAGAACAAGCAAACGAATGTCGCTATTCACGAATGTTCTGACATGTGGCGCCCCCTTGTGTCTTGAAATGAGACTTCGTGAATTTCATTACACATCTTTCGAAAATAATGAGCTATTATCTCTTACTCAAAATTGTTTCTCAGAAACAATCAGAAACAACTTTTTCATTTCATGGCAATTACTACAGACAATCTGACGGGTTAGCCATGGATTCCCCCTTGTCACCTATTCTTGCAGACATCTATATGCATTATTTTGAATGCTCACTTTTTAATCAGTTCTCTTTCCCGTTCTGGACTTGCTATGTTGATGATACTTTCACTTTAATTGACACTTCTCTTCACAATATTGATAATATCGTTAGCATTATGAACTCAATCGATAACAATATACAATTCACATATGAAACCGAAAATAACGGTTCTCTCCCGTTTCTGGATACCCTTGTCACACGTACTGTGGACGGCTTCTCTACATCGGTCTATTGAAAAAGATTTGCAGTTTGTCTACGCCCCCACCCCCATGCTCGCTCTTGACACCCTCCCAGCCAGAAAATGGCAGCCTTTTTTACTTTCATAAATCGTGCCATTCATCTTTGTTCTGATTCTCACTCACTTAATAATGAAATTCAATATCTTAGAGCCATTGCGATTGACAGAGGTTACAGCCCTTCTATTATCGATACTGCTTTACGTAAACTACAGCAACCACGTCCCACTAACTCCAATCAGTCCTCTTCTCTCTCCAGAAGCAGCATTGTGTTACCTTTCTTTCCTAAATCCAGCTTTCCTATTGCCAAAATTCTTAGGCAGCACGACTTCAGAATAATTTTTACCCCTACTAATAAGCTTACCCTTTCGAAACTCAAAGATCCTATTGAGTTATACAATTCATGGAGTATCTATTGTATTAATTGCCAGTGCGGTCTTTCCTACATTGAACAGACCAAACGGGGTTTAAAATTTCGTATTAAAGAACACCAACAATATATTTAAAAACAGGAAACCAATAAATCTTCAATTGCAAAACACTGCTGGGAGATGAATCACTCTTTTGATTTTAATTCAGCCAAAATCATCTCTAAACCCACTTCTGTACACGAACTTAACTTTCTTGAAGCATTTCATATCTACAAAAATTATGACAATATTGTTAATAGGGATTTTGATACTCCCCCTTTATCAGATTGCTGGAAATATATCATAAATTCCTCTTTTGCTTAATCACTACCATTTTTTTTTTCACATTTCTAGTGGCATTGCCTATACTTGTCAACCATTGGCTGGTACCCAGGTTTTCCTGTTTCCCCATTGGTTAATGAACTTCTCAGTTGAATCCGCTTCTCCTCTATATAAATGAGCAAGTTTCAGTTATTCTTTGCACTGAGGACGCTACGCTAAACGCTACCGAAACTAGTCTGCGGAAGGTTTGCTTGTTCTGGCGTTTTTAACGTTGCTTTTATAATGTATAAATTTCGGAATTTCTCTTAAAATGTGGACTGGGTTTATCAATTTCAAAGGATACATCAGAAAGCTGTTTTAAAATGGTGTATGGGCCAGAATATGGGGAAGTCAATTTACGGGAATTCTTCATGCATCACATTGTCACCAACTTTAAACTTTACAGGAAGGAAACGAGCATCATAACGGACTTTATTCTTTTTTATGTTAAGCAATTGTTCTCTTTTTAGCCAATTTTCTAGCTTCATCCACAGGGGGATAATAACTATTATTTGGTAAAGGAGGATCATATGTTAATTTTTCTAATAATAAATAACTAGGTGTGAATTGGGTTACAGAATGAGGAGTATTATTATATTCATGTAAGATTTCATCAAGAGGTACGTCTGTTGGGGACATTAACTGCAATAAGCCAAATCTTTATTGCCTATATTTTTTGTTTATCTGACAAGTGTGACAGTGTTTTACAAAGTTTTCAATGTCCTGTGTAATGTTAGGCCAATAATACTGCGGAGAGATTAAATTTATCATCTTATAAATTCCAGGGTGGCCAATGGTGTGTGGGTTTTTCCTAAGAGGGGTAGACGTAAAGACATGGGGACCACAATCTTATACAAACTTTTCTATTTAATCACAACAACATCATTTATCTCAGTGTACTTTTTACCATAAACTGTTACATTTTCTTTTTTCTGATTGTCTCTTACTTCATTCAAGTCAAGGAGATATATAATATGGAGTAAATTTTCTGAAACAGGCTGTCTAGACAGCATATCAGCTTCAACATTAGTGGACCCTTTCTGGTATTTAATTTCATAGTCAAACATACTAAGTTTTAGGGACCAGCGGAAAAGACGCCCAAATTTTTAACACTTTTGAGCCAGGTAAGCGCCGCATGATCTGTATGTATGACAAATGTTTGACCGTGTAAATAATGAAAAAATTTATCTAAAGCATCCACAATCGCCAAACATTCTAATTCAGTAATTGCATAATTTTTTTCAGAATCGCAAAGATTTCTAGAATGATATGCTATAGGATGTAATGTTTCTTTTTCATCAACCTGTTTCACAACACATCCCACTCCATGACTTGATGCATCTACAAACAAATGACAAGGTGTTTTGGGATCAAACAATTTTAAGATTGGTTTTTCAATTAAAGCATTTTTTAACTTTTCGAAAGAATTTTGACAATTTTGGTCCCACACATAAGGGACATTTTTCTTCAACAAATTGTTCAGAGGGTATGGAATGTTAGCATACTTTGGAATAAATTTGTGATAAACATTTATAGATCCCAAAAAACGTTGTAATTCCTTTACATTCATAGGTGGTGTTAATTTCTTAATTGTCTCTATATTAGGGTTGTCAGGTGTGATACAACCGTTCGAGACTTCATATCCCAGAAAATTAATTTTGGATTTAACAAAATTGCACTTTGACAATTTGAGTTTAAGCTTTTCTTGGACACAGATATTAAATAATGTCTCTAAATGACACAAATGTTCCTCTTTATCTTCATTTTGGGAGAATACAATAACATCATCTAAGTAACTACAGGCAAAGTCAGTTTTGTATTTATTAAGGATTCTTCTGAGGGTACGGTTGAATCAAGCAAGCGCGTTTTTCCAACCAAATGGCAAATGATTCCACTCATATCATCCAAAGGTGGGGGGCAAATGCCAGTTTCTCAGTGTCTCGAGGGTGGATAGGGATGTGCCAATATCCACTGGCCAAGTCAAGAGTGGAAAAAACTTTAGCATGCGCCAATTTATCTAACAAGATGTCTGTTGTAGGTAAGGGTTCTGCATCTGTTTTTGTAATGGCATTTAATTTTCGAAAGTCTATACGTAACCGGGTTTTCTTCCATTCTTCACGTTTATACATCAAAGTTACGGGTGATGAATAAGGGGAGTAGATTTCTTTAATGATACCGGCTCGCAATAAATTTTGAATTTCTTCTTTAATTTCCTCTTCTTTTTTATGGGAAGTGCGATATGCTCTTAAAGAAACGGGGAGGTCTGGTGTTAACTGTATTCTCTGGGGTTCAATGTTTTCACAGCCTACATCATATTTATCTTTAGCGAAAATACAGACATATTTGGCTAGAAGAGCAGGTAATTGTTCCTTGACAGTCTGAACATTTGGCATATGGTCAGTGGTCTCGAACAACTCTGGCTCTAAATTTTCTTCGAATATCTCTGCATTTTCAATTTTTGGCTGGCTAGTATATGCTTGTGATAAATGTAAAGTATGGTGAGATGAATTTGTTGAAATATTGTCCATGAGAGTTGCTTTCTTATTATCTTGAGTGATTTGCATTTTAACACAGTCAATATTTAATTTAAACAGTTTACTATGGGTAGCCGAATCAAACCATAAGGTAACTGATTATTAATTATAAAAAGTTCAATATTCTTAGAGATACGTCCTAATTTCAAACTAACAAGGCATTTTTCTTTCAAAGCAAGAACACCTTCTGTTGTGACGGATATACTCTGCTGAACTTTACATATTTTTAAGTTAAGTTTATGGGCTAAATGACAAGGAATAACACTGATTGAACTCCCTGTATCGATCAAACAAGGTAGTTAGTCTTCACTTTTTACATAAGTAACTATTTCACAATTTCTATTTGATTGTTTATAGCTAGCTTTTTCTTTTTGTATATGTCCGGACATAAGAAACCGTCATTGATTACTAGATGTATTTTGGGATGACTGATTAGCTACATGATCTTGGTTGGGGTTCACAAAAGTCATATTTGGACTAGGGGTTGGAACTTCTAAAACTTGTCGAAAAGGGCAGTCTCACACCCAATGATACGCACTTGGTATTCCTATATTAAGACAAACTTTGCATGGGGAGGGCGGTAAAGTGGTCTGGTAATGCACATTCGGTCTTGGTTGAACATTCGAAGTTGGTCTAAACGTATTTTGGGTATTTCGTGTTTGATTTGATGGAAAATATCGAATTGGAGGTGTTTGATAGGGAACTCTGTAGTTCCACTGTCTGTTAAAATTCTGTCCCGTCTCATATGGGGGTCGGAAGGGTCACTATTGTCAATACTGATTGGGGTTTTGTAGGCTTGCTTCAACTTTGCTCTCATTTCCTTTTCTGTTCAGTTGCAGTTTGCAAATTCTGAACACTAATTCACGCCATGAATGTGTAGTTGAGGGGTTGCTTGCAATAACTAACTTCTGCATTTTTAACGACAAGCCCTCCGTTAGCCTTTCTAAGATGAGTTTCTGTTCTAAACCTAAGGTTCGCCTTTTTTACTCTTTTTTGATAATATTCGTTCAGTTCATCTCCAACTTTGTATCTAATACGGGAAAAATCGGTTAGTGAAAGCACGTCAGGAACTTCATAGTGTTCGTTCAACAAAGTGACAAATTCGAACCAATGAAGTACATTTAGACAAATATTAATGTACAGCGTAAGTGCACTGTCTTTTAAGTACTTCTGTATATGCCTAATTTTCCAGCAGTCGCCCTTTTCCTGTTCTATACAGACACTCTCGAAATAGGCTAACAATGGTACCCAAGGCATACCCGCTAGTAGCGAAATTCAATGATATCGGGGTCTATTGACATTTTTAGGACAGCGGTTACTGAATTGTGACCAGACCCAGCTTGAACTGACAGGGTCTGTTCACCTAACATTTTTACATTACGTGTCTGTGGTGCACCTCCGGACTCCTGACTAGACTTCTGACTATCTTTCTCTTCAGGACTATGAACTGGCGTACAATCGTTACTCGGAAGCTTATTTTTCTCTTTAGCAGGGTCACCTGATTTGTTTTCTAAGTCATTCAGATCTTCGGGAGGGAGTGAGATACTCATGATGGATATAAATACAAAATATCACAGGATTAGACAGATATATAATGCACAATTAAAGAACATAAGAATAAAAATGGAATATTTTTCAAAACACTTAAAATTGCAGCACAAGATTTGTAAAACTGGGCTTAAATCTAAATTAAGCTCAAATTTAATATATCCTTTTTTTTCAAATTGAGAGAGAAAAAAAGAACGAACTTTAAAATAAAGTTTTAAAATTCCAAAGGTTTAAATAAAGTCCAAATTTCAGCAAATTATTCTTTTTTATAACAAAAAATAACTAAAATAATCCTTAAATAGCCCATTTTCTTATCCTATTTTTTACTATTAAAATAACGAACAACTAAAAAGTTTCAATTCTTAAAACTTAACTTTTTTTCTTGTCTTTTTTAATTCAAAAATAAATTAAATTTCTTACATAAAACAAATAATCCATTCGCACGCACGCACGCACTCCCGTATACACACACACACACACAAAACGTTTGTCATAAAAATTGTAACGCGCTAGTAATAAAAAATAAGTCTTGCATAAAAAGAAGTCATTTTCTTTCTCCAATTTTCACAAAGTTCAAAACCAACAGTCTACTATTCGTTGCACGCAGGAAAAAAAATAGTTTCTTCTTGGAAAAAAAACCTAAAATGATTTCTTCAAAACATCTGTTCACTTGAAAGTTAAAGAAAGTCTTGAGGATGAATCACTCGTGTCCTTGATCTGCATTTCGCGGCTAGCGTTTGCTCTGAATCATTTAATGATTGTCAGCTAACGTAATTAAGAGAAGGATGCATGTTTTTCTATTCGTCGTCAAAAAGATTGATTTTTCTTTTTTATGAAAGGATTTTTGTTCATACTTAATCCCTAGGGCAAATGACTGCTTTTTCCGTTCATTTTCTTTTTCTCTTTTACGCACAGGGAAAGAAGAAAAAAAAGAGCTGTTAGATATTTTTTTAGAGGTTTCTTCTCACAATTTTCTGGAATATCATTTTACCGAAAAACATGAGATTTCACAACTTTCTTAGGACTTTGTGTTACACACCTTGTGATATTTGTGCTGGGATTTGTCGTGGAGATTACGTAAAAGTTGAGCTTTTAGGATTTTCCTGAAGAGAGGAACCGTCCTACCGGACTTCTGTAAGGATAAGCGGCTCCCGTTGTTGGTCCTCCGTCGCGGTTACGATCGATGCCGGACCGATGGAGGCAGGGCGCGGACCGAAGTCGAGTCCGTGCCTGCGTCGGGACGCTCCCTCTGAGTTTCTAGCAAATCTCTGTAGTCGCAGGCCGTGAGTGTTGATCCGGGAGCTCTGAGATAAAGTGCGAGGCCGTTTAAAAGAAGACACAGTTTTTTCGGGGACCTGATTTATTGGTCTTTATTTACATCCTTTTGAGAAATCAGGCCCCTTTGGCATGAGAGCTGATACTTTAATTCTTTCTGGACATCGGGAATTAGTGGTACCGCAAAGCGACCCTGGAGAGCAGAGTGACGTGAACTTAAGACATTATTAAATGGTAAAAAGCCCTCTCTTCAGACCCGTGCAGCGGTATAAGTATGAGGTATTTTGCATTATTCCTGCTAGGGGTCGTCGAAGTCAAATGAGGCGTATTTAAAATTTAATTGGCCGCTAGCTGAATGATTGATTGCCCAGGACAAAGGCGTTGGCTCAAATCGGTTAACGGGATGCCACTAGAATTTAAAATCGCACTTACCTCAGCAAAAGTACAGTCGTGGCCAAAAGTTTAGGACCACCGTATAGAAACTAGCGTTTTTACAATTGAAACCACTGACAACGTCATAAATCCAATCGATTGCATCAGATGGCGAAATTCTGTCTGGCAGTGGAGTACTGTATTCACTTTTCGTTTGATCTTTGAGTAATAAACGTCGCAGACGCAATTGTTGCTTGTTTTACAAGTTTTGAAAACATATGAAAATGGGTCGAAAATCGTCAGTTTCTGAATCTCAGCGTGCACAAATTGTTATTCTTCATAATGAAGGATATTCTGAACGATTAATTAGTGAACTAGTAAAACGTAGTAAGAATGCAGTTCACAATACGATCAAAAATTTTAAAGAAACAGGGACTTATGTTGATGCCAAAAGGTGTAGTCGACCTCGTAAAACCACACCTAGGGATGACCATGTGATTAGGAGAATAGCATTTCGTCCCCTAATGAGTTCCGCAAGCAAGATACGGTCAGTACTGCTTGCAAAAGGTGCGGATGTCAGTCGTAGAACGGTAAGTCGGCGTTTGTTCGACGAATTTCATTTAAAATCCCATAAACCTGCGAAAAAACCCAGGTTAACAGCGGCTAAGCGCTTGGACTTTGCCAAGAAACATGGCAAAAGTACAATTCATCAGTGGCAACGGGTTTGTTTCGGGAGAATCTACCATACAGCAGTTCTCTACACGCAATTTCTATGTCCGTAGACCTCCTGGAAAGCGATTCGATGAACGTTACACTTTACAGACTGTTAAACACTCCCCAAATGTCATGATTTGGGGTGGAATGTCAGTGAATGGAACGGCTGCACTGTTCTTCCTACCACCAGGAACGACTATAAATGGCAAAAAATACGTGAATTTGTTTAAGGTGAAGTTAGAATTACACATGGCCGTTCATAAATGCACAATTTTTATGCATGATGGTGCACCATGTCATCGCTCTAAAATTGTTACTCAGTTCTTGAAGACGAAGAAAATTCAAATCCTTGACTGGCTTGGAAACAGTCCCGATTTGAATCCAATTGAAAACTTATGGACTCCCTTAACCCCTTCGCGGCGGGAGCCTTTTACGAAATGTTTATTACTTTGCTACCGATTTTAAAAAACAGAAGTTTGTGCCTATTCAAATCGGGAAAATGCTCGGATTAAATAAGGCAAATTTTATAGTAAAATTTTACTGGTGAGGATAAACGAGGTTTCTTAGGCCTATTTCCGGCACGTATACGTGTCGCTCGTCCCCAAGGGGTTAAAGCACAAGGTCTCTGAGAAACAGCCAACAAGTGCTAAGAAACTGGAAAAAGCAATTAAGGAAGTTTGGTAGAAAGAATTATCAGCTGCATACTGCCAAAGTCTGGTAGAGAGCATACCAAAACGTTTGTAGTAAAAGCTAATGGCGGACCAACAAAATATTGATTTTTCTATAAAATTTGTGTTTAATGTATGTGATTTATATGCGTAGAAATGTAACATTCATGTAATAAACGGAGTTTATAATTTTACTAACGATTTATTGTCTGGACCTTAATTTTCAGTGATGGTCCTAAAGTTATGGCCACGACTGTATTATGAAATGTGACAAAACGATCTTTGAAAGTTATAAGATGCGATGTGGAAAAACTACTAAACAGGGCAACACCAGCTTCCATCAATTGAGACACAATTACTAAAGCATTAAAAGGTTTTAACTATAATTTCTAAATTTAAATTTCTATTTTTTATAACGGGGATTTCAAATTTTAAAAGAGGCAAAAATGGGATTTTAAATTTTAATAAGGGGCTTAGCATTTCTCGTTTCATATTATCGTTTCATATCCCCCCACTAAAACAAGAGCCACAGGGCTCGCCTGCAAGACCTGTGGATCTTATCTCGTTAATTTAACCCAGGGTGTTTTTTTTCTTCGGTTTTAGATTCTTATTTTCTCCAGCTCTCAAGCCAATTGGACCTATTTTTACATTTATATATTAAGTTTACATAAAAATATTGGTTAACACATTGGGATCCTTTCAATAGTGCTGCAGCAAAACAATAATGTATCTCGAGACATATATATGGTATTTATATGAATAATGTATTGCTTAATCAAAACTGATACTCTTCAAAATGTGAGTATGCATAACAAAGGTTTAATAGATCATCAAACGTACAGCTTAACATTCAAATAACATTGTACAACTGAGCAATAATTGCCGCAAATTCTTCCCTGAGCCTTGCGTTAAAAATAACAAACCATCTCTATGGCTGAAACCTGTAGAACAACAACCTCTCGCTCTCCTCTTTTTACTTCATATTTTATGAGTCTTGCTTGAGATATCATGTTCATTGAACCCTTGAGTCTATTATATTTTATTGTTCCACATTTTATCTTTTATTCTCACACACACACACATATATATATAATTTTTGCTGCAAACCCTCTAACATAATTAAAAGTTTGTTTCCTTACTGTGAGTGTGTGGGGAGATATAGGGCGAGAAATATCGATATATATTAATGGATATACAGCGTGTCCCAAACACATTGACCTCGGCTTTTATTCCTTAAATACTGACCATGCACATATATTATAAATTAAAAATTTAAATAAAAGAATTTTATGAAATCGATTAAAATTTTATGTATAATGAATTAGAAGAAATGCAACATTTAAATTTTTATATGGTGTCCGTACAAAACATTTTTCAATGATTAAAATGTGCCTATACTCTAATAAAGTCCTGTACAAAATTTGAGCAATTTAAAAAAAAAAGTCACAGACGCCCAGTAGTGGTCAGCACGCCTGACTACCGCGCTACTGGTCGTGAGTTCGGCTTCCAGCTGGGCAAGGTTCACTCAGCCTTTCATCCCTACGGGGTCGATAGCATGAGTACAAAGCATTCTTGGGGAACGAAATACTGAGGGTCTAGCGTTGGGCTGAGCACCCGGTCGGGACACATGCTGCATAGCACCTCGGGACCCAGGGTCAATTAAACAGAGTTTGCACTGTAGGCCTTGATCCTTCATGGATCGTAATGCTATAGGTTTAGTTATTAAAAAAGTCACAGAGATATGTTTAAACAAACTGGTTCCATTTTTTGTGTTTAAAGGTTTCATAAAAGAGCATCTTCTTCAATCTTCACAGGAAAAAGAAAAAAAAAGAACAAGAGAGTGAGAAAAAGCAATTTCCAGTGAAGTAGGAATAAAAATAAATCAATGGATAAGCTATCAACAGATTATATACACTGACCTCTGAAACGCGATCACCTAACATGTTTTTTCCCCTTAATGAACTCATATCCGGGCATCGAAAAGTGGTTTAAGTCAGCCTTTATATATTTTTATATCTCTGGAACTTTTTATGATAAAATGCTGAAATTTTGTACATGGCCTTATGGAGCACATTTTACTTATTGGGAATTTTTGTGCGGGACTGTATAAAAAAATTATTTTTGCTTTTATTTAAATTTAATCCCCCGAAAATTTTTATCGATTTCATAAAATTCTGTAACTTTTTTACATAACTTTGCAATTTATAATATACGTCTATGATCAATATTTAAGGAATAAAAGCCGAGGTCAAAGTTTCTGATACATCCTGTATATCCACTGATAAATATCACCGAAACCTGCTCTCCGTAGCTAAAATGTTCACTTCTTACTATATATCCTCTTCTGATAGCGTATACAGTGTTTTGTTTTTTACGCCTATTTCACTTATTATTTCTCTTTTGCACTCTCTTGTTCCTTTTTTGCTTTTTCTTCTAAAGATTAAAGGATATGCTCTTTTCTGAAACCTTTAAACACATAAATGTTAGATTTATTATGGTTATTTGTGCTTTTAATATTACTAGGGGATCGTACCCGGGCTTCCCGGATTAAAGAATATAGGTGAAATCATTTTTTTAAATTGAAAACTAATAATTTTTTTATATTCCATAATATTTTTAGATTGACAACTTACATTAAAAAAGCATTTTTCATATGGAAAATACGAATTATACAATCAAATAAATTTTTTTAATTTATCAAAAGCGATATTTTCTTATTAGCTGCATGCTAAGAGTTATTTGCCAAGATTTTGCTACTTATGGCATCCTTTTATATTCTGATAATTTCAGAGCTTATACATGTCTGGTAAATTTGTGTTTTATTTATATTATTTTATTTATTTATTTATAGGGAATTTTTTTAATGGATATTAGCCGTAAGAAAATGATGAAGTCTGTATTTTGTTTTAAGGGCAAACGGATTAATCTTTCGTAATCGAGCTCCGCGCGATATAGATAAATTAAAAAAATTTTCATGCTTAAAAATTGTTTTTAAAACTATAGACAATCAGTAAACTGAGATGGACTTTGCAAAGTTATTCCATTAAAAAAAAAATCCTATTTGGTGATCTAAAAATTTAAATTGTACGATTATAAATATGTTAGATTTGTTGTTTTTTCAATATTATTCTTTTATTTGTTTATAAAAGAAGTATTAATTTCGTTAATTTGTCTTTCACAAATATGTTAGATCGGTGGTTTTTTTAATATTATTCTTTTATTTGTTTATAAAGGAAGTAGTAATTTCGTTATGCAAAAATAGTCAGAAACAAATGCTGAAAAATGTTTGTTGCTTTATGTGAAAAATGTTTACTATTATTATGTATTGAAACCGGCACGTGATAAGATAAACTTTTAAAAAAATCATGCTTAAAAATTATTTTAGAAAATATAATACATCAGTCAATTAAAATAAAGTTTTTAAACAAATTGCATTTGAAAGTAAATTTTTTCTCTATGCGACGAAAATTGAAAATATAACGATGGTCAGAAGATTGAAAAATATACTTTATAAAGATACTCTAAATTTTTGTAAAACATTGCGTTTTATCAGTGTGTGATTTCGATTACATTATTTTTAAATGTGAAGCATTTTCACCTGTGAAGAATTTCAAAGCAGCTGGGCTGTAAAAATGACGCACTTCTACAAAACATAATTCAGGTTTAAGAAATAAAATACACGTTTTTTTTTATAAAATGACGTCATTTGCATCCGCTAAAGCAATCCACTTTTACAATCCATTTTTAAACTTCGTCTATAGAAAAGTGTGCATATGACGTCATTATCACAGAATAACAGACGATATTCTTGACATAGCCCATATTTTAATTTCAACCTTTTTTTTTAGGTTTTATGAGAAAATGGCAACAGAAAGATATCTCCTATTTTCGACTATTTTCCGTTTACTTTCAATGACTTTCAATGAAATGAGGCACTTTTGTTGCCACGATAAGAAAAATGTTATTAAAAACTACAAAAATATTAATATCTGAAAAATAAATTGAGATACAGTTTTCAAACAAATTGCATTTAAAAGAGTATTTTTTTCCTTATACGACGGTGTAAAAATTTAAAATGTGCGATGTTTAGAAGTTTAAAAATTTGCAGTAGAAAATAATGGAAATCCAAAATTTTATTTCAAATTTCAAAGTGTTGCCATTCGCAAAATGACGTATGCGTTACGCACAGATATGTTTGTCCTTTATAATATAGATAGGGATTTTATGAACATGTTTGATACAAAACAAAAATGTTCATTTTATGAGTAACAATCCCAAATGAAAATTCTGGCTGTGTCACTGTCTATAGTATACTTTATTTACATTTGCTATGCAGATTTAATATGTGTGTTTATATTTAGTTATCTTTTTTTTGCTAGGGAGAAAACAAAGAATCAAGAAGAAAATAGAGACTTTATTGAAGTTCTTGTTGATTATTATATTAATTCATTATATGTAAATAGAATTTTATAACTGAGTGATGCTTCATTTGTTTTAGAAAATATTTCCTACATGCTGATAAATACTTTCCTCTGCTTCAGACTAAGTTATTAAAAATTATTATAATGGAAAAAGAGTCATTTAACTTTATTATAATTTATAATAAAGTAAAAGAGTTAAATTATAATTTTAAAAAAACATTAGATTAGTGTTTGCTGTGTCACACATGGGAAAGTATTTCTC
The DNA here is from genome assembly GCA_963932465.1 of Maratus speciosus. Classification (NCBI taxonomy): domain Eukaryota; kingdom Metazoa; phylum Arthropoda; class Arachnida; order Araneae; family Salticidae; genus Maratus; species Maratus speciosus. The sequence continues at coordinate 63,923,115 of OZ010797.1, read as the reverse complement.
TGGTAAACGAAAAAATGTGTAACCACATAGGAATAGGAGAGGACGAAATCTTTTTAATTTCTATTATGTAAAACTTATTTAATTAAACAAACAAGAAATTACAATTATTTTAATGTAAAAATATTGGAGAGATCACCGTTTAATTAGTAAAAAGGTTTCTTTTTGCATTTTGTAGCTTTAAACAATTCATTTATAGAGAAAAGGCTAAATGATTGCTGTTGGCATTAACAAAAATCATGTGGAGGATTTTTTACACTCTGAGAACATTCTGTAAATAATAATTGAAAATTTTAGGAGATAAGTCTAATAAAAGAAAGAATTTAATACAGTAATTATATAAAGCTTTTCTAATCTGCAATAGTCATAAAATTACGTTATATTGGAATTCTAGATATTAGATGTGTTACTTTTTATAGGTAAAAAAAAAAATATATTTTTAACACAATATAGGAATAAATACCTGATCCTGCAGCGGTGGGCTGTATTCAAAAGGTAAGTAACTAAAAGTATAATCAAATTTACTATATATAAGTAGAGATGTAGTGTTTAAGTGCTCAAGTCCCACCAATAACGTTTAAAATACTTTTTTTCCCTTTTTTTACCCTCTAATATCAAAAAGTTAGTATTTTGATTTTCTGTTATTGTATGGAATTCCTTTTTTGAGGGATAAATGGCATTAGAAAAAAATTCCATTTTTAGCATTTTCCAACATAGTTGTAAAGTTAGAAGCAGAAATCCAATGTTTAAAAATCCACTAAAATACATAAAAAGCAGCAGTCAGCTCTTTCGAATGTATTAGCGAGATTCTTTTTCAGTGCAAGATGGAGCAAGGCACAGCGTGCTAAAAAATGCAAGTCTGGGCAAAATGACAGAGATGGCTTATATACCTGATACAGGTAGTGAATGCTCCAAAAACAACCAATGAGAGAGAGGAAAATGAAACGACTAAGCGGACAATTAGCGACATCTACCGGAGAACGAGAGAAAAAGAAACCAAAAAAGGGGGGAAATTTGGTTTCTTTTTCTCTCCTTTCTTCTTATACAAAGGCTTTATTTTCTATTTTTATAGTTGTAAAATGTTTAAGAATTTCTTCTGTCTGTCCGTGCTCTAACTCACATAAATAGAGTCCGATTGCCATGGAATTGATATATGTTATTAAGGTTTACTATGGAATGTTCGGTATTGAAAATGAAGTGTGTAGCATTTTCGATTCATTTACAGGATCACTCAAAAAAAATTCTATTACATTAAGGTCTATGGGGAAAATTGCTGACCGTGTATTTTAATGATATTACAATATTTTTAACATATTGACATACGTCACTGAGGTGTACTACAAAGTACTTAGTATAGAATAGGGTGTGCATAGAACTTGTCGTTCATTTACAGGGACACAAAAAAGAATTTGGGTATAGAAGAAAATGAGCAATTGAACAAATGAAGCCTACGAACAATAATTGCTGGAAGTGCATTTTCAGTTGTGTTATGCGTTTTTAAATATAACTATTTTTTAAATATTACTTAGTGTGTATGAAGTTTATAGATCCTATACAGGGTTGCTCAAAAGTTCTCAACAATATCCGTCTATTGGCGAAATTGTTGAGTGGAAATTTAAAATTGTACTATGTGTTTAACTGAGCTAACTTTTAACGTAGTATGCATACATATCTGTAGATCGTATACAGGGCTGCACAAAAAATCATATATTTTATCGACTATTCATGGTAATAGCAGAAATTGGGTTTTCATGCGAGTTATACGTTTTCCAAATTGTTCATTTAGACAACATGTTTCACCTTAGTAAACTGAGACGTTTTGTTACAGTATTCTGAATGTGTTGGAAAGTGTTTCATGATCTATGCTGTACGCATGATTTATCGTTCTTGTTTAAATTACTATTATTATTTCAAATTTTGTAGCCGAAACGTCATAATAAAAATGAATAACAGTGAGTGTATCATTTTATAAATGGATCTGTATTTTTATAATGATAACTTGAGTTATTTATTAGTATACATTTTTATTTCTTTTGAAGGGCAGTTAAAAAAGCAAGAATAAATCTGTAAGCAGTCTCATTTACACACACACACACATATGTGTGTGCAAAAGAGTTATATTCAAGTTCCCCACCAATAATTTTCAAGACTCTACGCCTATGTGTATAAGAATGACTTTTATTCCAATAAAAGTCTGTTTCCTTAGAAAAAATTTCTTTAAGGGGCTACTTCACGCATTCATAAACATCTGTGTGCTAATGTTAAGTAGAGAAAAAAAAAGGAAACGTAAACGGTATATTTAAAAATTTTCCCCATAGAATTAACATTAGCGAGCAGGTGTTTCTGCATGAGTAAAATAACCACTTAACATAATTTAGGATCTTTTTAATATTAAATTTATAATATGATCTAGTAAAGCAGAAAATTGATTAAAATTCAATATATATTTTATACATACCTAGTAAGACATAGATCTCGATAGCATCAGTCAAAATAGGGGTACTATCCCTCTCCCTAAAGAATTTGATATTTTAAAATGTATCAGTCATCACAAGTTTAAATATAATAATTTAAAAAAAATCAGAAATTTTAAACAAAAATGACATAACTTGTCTGATTTGAATAAAATGGAAAGATTTGCATTAAAAACAGGATGATTCTTCATAATTTTAAAAGTAAAATTTAAAAAATAATATATATGCAAATTTTATCAATTACTTGAAAGGGAAAAAGCAATATATTAATTAAAATATGCAACTTGATAAACATATAGACCAATAAAAATCATTATTTTTGCAATACATAAATATTAATGAAAGTCTCATCTTTCTATCAAATAAGATTTTAAACTGAAATATTAATCAATCCTCATTTTCATTTCCTTTATACAAGCTTGTAATAAAAGTCTTATCGTCTACCTTTATTGCAATTCTTGTTACAAAGTCGGTATGAACTCCTGTAACTATTTCTGCATCTCAACCTTTAGGCCTTGTTCTAAAACTCTTACAAGCTAACTTAGGTTGTGTGAACTAGCAATCTTTTATAATATTTTTTGCAACATTTTCAAGCCTTTGATTAAAGCCATATAAAAATCATTGAATCATTTACATGTTCAGGGTAAAAAAAGGTTTGAAATGTCAAAAATTGTTATCTGGGTCATTATTAGCCCGTCAAAGTTGACATTTGCCCTCGAGGATCAGGTGTGTTTTCAAAGGTTATTTGCAAGGACCAGAAAGACAGCAAAAAATGTTAAACTATACACAGTTAAAAATCAAAAGCTTTTGCTGCATAGTCACTCCACAGCTTTTATAGAAAAAGATTACTTGACTATATTATTGGGCATTCTCATTGACCAGAATAGAGATATTCTATAAAAGCGGTGGAGTGGCTATAGAGCAAAAGCTGCAGATTTTTAGCAGTGTATCATAAACGGTGGATGACAGTAGAGTGGTATTTTCAGTTCAAAATATCTAAAAAGCATTTCAATAACTAAATACATAAGGGAAAAACCAATTTACCATGTTGGATTTTAAGAAATTAATACATCATATGTACTTTAGTTTTTAACTGACTTATATAATACATAAACTTTTTGTTCATTCATCAAATACCCTTGGAATTTTCCAATATGGGTGGCAATAACAGTACTTTTTTTTTTTTTTTTACAATTTAGTGGCTTTCCTTAGAGAACATTAAAATGCTTGGAATTTTGAAATTACCTTATCTTTCTTGTATCTACCTTTCTTTGAAAATTGCTATGAATCCCGTTCTTTTCTCAAACAAAAGATCACACCTGAAAAACATCATTATAAAGAAATTAGAATAGATGCTTCTTTGAAATGATGACAAACTTTCCACATTTTAAAGGGATCCACATAATCAATTTTTGTAGTAGAGATTCAACAAAAGGTACATGAAGTGGCATCGTCCCCCACCTGAACGTATAGTGTAAAAAATTACGGCGCCATATGCCCTTTGACAGGACGTAATCCGTTTTCGTTGATTAATTACCAAAACGTCAGAAAGGCTTATCGTTAATACCCGAAAAATGTATGCTTTCCGTTTGACTTTCTATCTGTTCCGCGGAAATTGCAATAAAAAAGTCTGATTAGTTTCAGCCTTTGGTAGAATTTTTTTAAGAGGGAGGGGGGGGGGGGGGTTCGTCTCAATTCCTCCTCCCCGTAGATCCGCGCCTGAGTTAAATGTTATTAAGACATCGCCGAAAATCAGAACTATGTTAATGAAAAACTTTTCTCTTGTAGTGAATTTTCTTTTTAAAAAAGTTATTGGTATGTTTACCGTGCAAAATGGGTATGTTTACCGATGTTTACCGTTATTGGTATGTTTACCGTGTGTTTACCGTATGTTTACCGGTCCTTAAAATTGGTGAAGTTGAGTAGTATAAAATGAATTAAAGCCATCCTTTAGTTCTTTTAATTATAATTGTCAGTTAAAAATTATGTGTCGTGTGGGGATTGTGCTGTTATTAAGTGCTGTCAGTAAAATGATGTTTTTAATTAATTTGATTGATCTTTGTGGATTTTGAGGAGAAAGACGTGTAAAACTTTTTTTTCAAGATTTTTTAAAAAAGAAAATGAGAACATTTATCCAATCACATTAAAGTACAAAATAATATTGATGTTTAAAGCTACAATAATTTATTTTATTGTGGAACAAGAAAGAAAATGGCGGCATTGTAGCTGCTTAAACTTGCATCCTACGATTTGCGCCGGGGAACGTCCAGGTCCTCGTAGTTGACTAAAATAAATAAACCAATTTTTGTATTAAAGTAAATCCTTACGCTCAGCATGAACCTAAACATAGTAAAAAATTGAAAAATTGATAACGTTTTGAAAATAAAATCACTTTTTTATAAACAAATTGTAAAATAAACATATATAACATACATATAACATATAATTGCCAAACATATATATAATTGTTAAACATACATATAATTGTTATTTTAATAAATTTTTAGATTTGTACTGAAACGAATATGTTAGTGAATATATGTGCAAAATTTGAAGTAAATCGGATAATTACTTTTTGAGTTACATTCCACGGCGCAGAAAAATTCACGTTTTGAGAAAATCGGGTTTAAATTTTTCAGACTTGCAAAGTTGTGTTTCGAGAAATTTATATTTACCAAAGTTTAGACTGCTATTTCAAAACCGTAAAGTAAGCCCCCTACTTCAAGAAAAATATCCTATTGCGATATTTTTTCCTCGTTTTGGGTAGTCCTGGCCTCGTTCGACATATGAATTGGTCGTTGACCTTATCTCTGTATTCGATTCTGATCATAATTATTTGAAATATTTTGCACTCAGGACCAATTTGGAGTGCAAGGTCGCTCATAACTCTAAATATGTTTTGTTTAAGTAACCATCGTAAAACTAACCTTCAGTCAGGAATGTAGCAATTTCTATAACTTTACAACCACAGTTTAAATACTTCGGAGCCAAACGCCACGCAGTTGTATCGAACGATTCGTTTGCATTCTGGGTAACGACTATAGCAAATTTAGCTAATATAGCAACAATAGCTATAGTAATAACAAACTAAAAAACTGATTTGGCCAAAAACAATTCGTACCTGCACTCAGCACGTATCAAGAAAATCATCACTGTAATGACTTCTCAAAGACCTTTAGAATTTTGGGGGATTTAAAACATTAAGGCTACATTATTCAGATAGCAAATAAATTTTAAGGCAATAAAAAATATAGTGCCTATAAATTTCATTTTACACGAGTGTCCTCCCTTCAGACTTTCAGTATTGAACTCTGCTAGTTCAGTTCCACAAATATAAGAAGGAGGGGGTTCTTCAAAATGTTACGCCGAATGTGAGACTATTCAAGAAATGTTGTGAATAGGGATGCACCAAATATTCGGTATTCGGCCTATTCGGTTTGGCCGAATATAAAACTATTCGGTATGCCGAATATTCGGCTTGTCCGAATATCAAATTATTTGGCATGCCGAATATTCGGTTTGGCCGAATACTTAAAACATATTTTTTAAAACTTTATACAACTTCTACGTTTAACAGTCAACTTATAAAGATATTCAGAATAATTAGAAACAGAATCATATTTAAATAAAAGAGAATGTTTTTACATTATTTATTTGCTGTTTGTTAAGTATTATTTATGAAAATTAACCATTATGAGGATTTTAATAGGAATTAATTATGTACAAATGGAAGTTCCTCAACATTGTCCAGTAAATAATCTGTTTCTTGCTAAGATTTTAAGAACAACGTTTAAAATCTCTGAAAATGATTGCCCACTCCAAACACCGATCTAGGATGCATTTAAAAACTTCCTTACTTAATCAAAGAGAGTAGAACAGTTATTCTTGCTAAGTTGTCACCCTATAAAATTTGAATAGATTGTATTATTTATTAACTTTTACTTTAGTCTCTTCCTGAGAAGCAAATATATGATTCTGTACAATTTTTCTTCCAATTTTTTTCACAATTTCTCTTTGATTTTAAAGTGTTTGTTTTAGAATTTAAGAAAATTTTATTAATTTTTTTTAATCCTCAGAAGAAGCCATGAAATTTAAAATTTTATTAATTAATTTTTTTTATAACTATCCTCTTCTTAAATAACTCAAAGCAGATTTTTTTCAGCATAAAGTTTAGTTGAAAAAAGCTCTTGTTTATTAGAATAAAAATTTCTGTTTTAAATATTATGTAAAATAGTTTTAAAATTTAACATTTTAATGCCTTTAAACTTTGAAATATAAAAGTATTCGACAAGCCGATTATTCGGTATTCGGTTTGCCTATTGGCCGAATATTCGGTATTCGGCCAAAATCACTATTCGGCGCATCCCTAGTTGTGAAGATAAAAATGCGGTCGACACAACACTTTTGTTTTACAGTGAGGTAAGTTGGTAAGAAACAACACAATTCTTTATGGCATAAAGGCAAAATGGTACATATGGTCTCACTGCTTTTATAAAGTTATCATATTAAAAAGATTTACATGAACAAAAATTAACTGTTTGATAAGGTTAAAAAAAAAGCTAAGTAACTCGTTTTTAAACTTTTATTAGGTTCCCTCCATATGAAATTTATTCCCTTAAAATAATAAGAAATATGTTGTAAAGTGTATGTATAAACATAATCTAAAAAATCAAGTGAAATTCAATTAAGGTAAAATTAGAATGTTTATTAAAATGAACTATTATTGATATTAATAATTGCAATAATAATAAATAATTTCATCATTTAAAAAATTATGGGTGCATGGTAGTCATCGCTGTTTTAGAGATGCTTCAGTATTGTGTAGCCAATGAAAGGTTGGGAAAGACTGTTCTATTGTATTTTAAATCTAGAAATTAAAGATGGTGCATAGAAATGCTTTACAAACTCTGCAGACTATTCCTTTGCCTTGATTACTTTTGAATGGCTTTTAGTAATATTTTAAATAAATTTATTAACTAAAAATATGAATAAAATAATATAAAATGGAATCACTTATTTATATGAAGTTATAAATTTAGTATTACCCTTTGAGGAAACCTTTCTTAACCCCTTAACTGTATTGCTGCTGCTCCCTCTTGACTCTAATAACAGTAACAAGAAAGTAGTGACTATATTTAAATATCTAGTTGAAAGGAAAATCGTTTCCATTAAACCTCCATTTAAAAGAAGCAAATACTATAGAATGGACAGAATTGAAACGCATCTTAACGAAATGACTAATACATCTTTAAAATATCTACTAGTCTTTTAAAGAAATTTATTTTTTAACAGTTTGCAACAAAATAACTTGGGAAATTATGTTTTACGCATTTTGACAGTTACTTTCATACTTGCAAGGTTGCAAATATCAACAAAAATTATAAAAATTTGATTTCTCTAACACATATGTAAGTTCAAAACTACTGTTAATGTAGGTTAAGAATTGCAGAAGATTTCCTCAAAACCATGAGTGCCTAAATTCTGCATATTGTTGCAGGTATAAAGAGGCATTATATGTAAGTATTTCTGTTAAGTTGTCAGAAAAAAATTGAATTTGACACAAATAATCAGCGGCAATCAGTTTTTTTACTATTTTTTTTTTATATGAATGATGCATTTTTTAGCTAGTACAGCTGGCTAACTATAAATTAAACTTCCTTACTTACAATTCTGATGTAAAAGAGCGTATTTAGAGCAAAAACTTAGCATATAACACTAACTGAATTATGTGTTTACTTTTTTTGTACAGGCATCCCCCGACTTACGTAAGTCATGCGTTCCATAAACTTTTGTGTAAGTCGAATTTTACGTAAGTCGAATTTGTAAATTATTTGGTAAAATTTCGTCAGAAACTGCAAATATTTATTATACATATTTAGCACATATACAGTGGCGGTCAAAAGTTTCCGGCCAGTTAGTTTCTTTGATTTGTTTGACTGAACGTTTTAGCGAAGAAGAAGCACAATTGCTCCAAAAGTTAGGAATAAGCAAATTACCTCTGACCACGTGATCATTTCGATTGGATACTGAAGATACTTTATGCAAAGGAGAGGAATTCGAAATTCGCGTATGCAAAAGTTTCCGGCCATTCGTCATACGTCAGTTTTTGCTATCGGTAAAGGGTTTTTTTTGGCCGTGTTTGTTAATTAATCAACGTGAATAACGTATTTCAAATGAAAATAAAATTTCAAGAATTATTTTTGCTTAAAAGGCGCAAAGACCAACCTACTGAAAAAGATTCCATGCCGGGACTCGAATCCGGGCCATCAGTATAGCGCACTGACGTTCTACCGACTAAACCACGTGGAACAATACCCAGCCTGGCACTTCTCACTATTACAGGTTGGCAAGGCTACAAACGCAGCACAAAATGGAATAATTTCCGTAAGCCACCGACATGGGGCAAACACAGACACTTAATTATATCCATTAGTTTTGAATAATGTATTTGAAATTCAAAAATGAAAAGTTGAATAATTTATTGTTCCTAAACGAGTGATTTGTTTGTCGATAAAAGGACAATCCTCTCGTGAGACTGCGGCAAAATTATCGATCGGAAAATTTGCTGTGAACGATATTAAAAAATATATAAAGATGGTCATGGCCTTCGGAACTTGCCAAGGTCCTTGGACCCGGGAAACGACTACTCTTGTAAACAGAATTATCAGGAGAAAAACAGTTGATGACCCGTATAAAAATGCCGCTGCAATTACCCGCGATTTGCGGTGTTAAAATATTGCTGAAATAAGTTGGTCTACCATGTCAAGACGCTTACGTGACGTAGGACTTTATGGAACAGTCAGCGTTAAAAAACCTTTCATAGGTAATAAAAAATCAGAGGGCCCGACTGGCGTTTGCCAATGAATACAAAGACTGGCCAAGTGAAAACTGGGAAAAAAGTACTATTTTCCGATGAATCGACGTTCAATCGTTTTGAGAGTGATAACAGACACTATAACTGACGACCTAAAAAAAAGATAAGATTCGAGATATGTTATTCCTACAATGAAGCATGGCGGAGGATACGTTATGGGTGGGGAGCATTTTCTGGAAAATGTCCCTGTCCGTTATTTGAAATACGCGGCCAGATGAATAGTGCAATGCATAAGGATATCTTACAAGATCATTTGCTGCCTTATTGGAGGAAAAATTGCAGTCGCAACTATTTGTTTCATCATGACAACGACCAAAAGCATGCATGTAAGCTCGTCAAGCTGTGGCTTTTGCACCGAAAAATTCCGCTTTTGAAATGGACAGCCCAATCACCCAATGTGAATCCAATAGAAAATCTTTGAAACTAACTTGAAAACGTGTATGGAAATATAAATATTCAAATTCAGCAGCATTTTCCCAAAAATTGCAAGAACCGTGTAAAAAACTTAACATTGACGATCTACAACAGTTCATTGAATCGATGCCACGTTGCTGCGCCGCAGTACTTATTGCTATATCTATGAATACAAAATACTAATTGTAAATGTTGTTGATCACTGTTATTTTCTGTTATAACACCATTTTTTTCCAAACATGCCAAGGTTGCCGGAAACTTTTGAGAGCATGCGTTCTCTTTTGCAATTAATTTTGTCAATTAAATGTATTAATATTTATTTTTTATTCCATAAATAAGTTCTTAACTGTTATGTCAATAAAGTGTATAAGTACCACTTTGAGATTCCTCTTCATATGGGTATATTTACAAATTAATCAAAAATTTTATGCTGGCCGCAAACTTTTGACCGCCACTGTACATTATTTACACAGTATTATTTTATAAATAAATTAGCATGCAGCAGTATTTACTTGGATATAAACTATAAAAGTATGAAAAAATATAAAAACAAACTGAAAGAACACTTTTGAAATAAAAAGTATCTTGTGGAATATGGGATTTTTAAAATTTACATTGATGAATTAATTGATATTAATTTTGAATCTACATCAAACGAACAGCTCTGAAGCTGAAAGAAAAAATACACTCGTTCTTCTTCATCAAAACTTTAAAATTAGGTTTCGGTATGGTTTAAATTCAGCTAACGAAATTGTAACATTTAAACAGAGTTTTTTTGGCTCATTTTAATCAGATTTGTGTTTGTTTTGTTAAAGATTTGATTGTATATCCCAATAAAAATATAACTATATCTAATATATAAAACATATTATTGTTGTGGTTTTTATCTGCATACTTTATTTATAAAACAATTATCAAAAGTATGCAAATGCGTATCAAACGCGCTAGTATGTTCATAAATGTAATTTTAGAAATTTCTTACGTAAGTGCGAATTTACGTTAAGTCGAGTATTACGTAAGTCGAGGGATGCCTGTACTTGTTTGCTCAATTTTTAATATTTTTTTATATCATTCAGTACATGTATCGGTAAGTATTTCTGGTTAATATGACTGAACTCAAGCTTTTTCATGAAAGAAGTATAAATTTATTTTTAAAAAATCAAGATGGTACTGATACCGGTAGCATTCGCAATCTTTTTTGATTAATCAAGTTTTATTGGCAATTAAATGTAACTTAATATGAAATAAAAAAATCATTAATTTACAATTCTTACGTAAACTACACTCTAAATAAAAAAGAGTGACTGTTCACTCCTGAATAGTCACTCTATCGCAGAGTCAAAATATGCCCAACATCTTTAGAGTAACTATTCATTCTGAGCAAAAGTGAAATTTTTAACTCTCTGAAAGAGTGAATAGTCACTCTTGGAAAGTACATATTCACTCTAAACAGGGGTAGAGAATAACTCTTTCGGAGGAGTGACTATTCACTCTTGCTAAAGGACTGCGGTTTTTCACCCCTGGTGGGAGTGAATAGTCACTCTTTCATAGGAGTGAATGTTCTTTTTTTATGTAGTCGATTCTTTTTTTATTTTGCTTTTATGGTCATTTAAAAAGAATCACATCTTTTACAGCATGCAATGAAGATAGATACAAGCATGGTAAAGACTGGAATACAATACTTTTATTAGCAATATTTATTTAATTCATAGTTTGTAACACTAATTGAACTTTTAAGGAAAAATTCAGTTAAAGTTACATACGAATTTAAATTAGATTACTGACAGAAATAAACTAAAATATTTTAATCCAATCTTATCCTTTGTGTTTGCTTTTATTGCACGCCCTATAAAGATATTACTTTTAAAGTTTTATTAATAACTTTTTAATAGGTCGATGTTATATGTTTAACAATGTTTGATTTGATTTTAATTTTCGTTTTAAATATAAAACCGTACTTTTTCCTTAAATTATTGCTATTTTTGCAGTCCTATTGTTCTAAAATATTTTTAATTTTTCCACTTAAAAGCAATGCTTATAAACTCACATCTTTTTTAAATAAGTTCTAAGCATGATTTAAATATTAAAGAATGTGTAATTTTTTTTTATCCGCTGTGATTTGCTTTTGTTTTATTTAATATGAACATGGAGTCTACATTTTAGGTTCACTGGAATATGTATAGATTTTTCTTTTAAACATATTCCTTAACTTAATCATGATTTCTAATTTTCGTCCGTTATTGCTGAAAAATGGAATTAATACAATATTTATTAATGAAACGACACGATAAGCCATATTTAATTTAAATTTTTTATTCGTGTAGATATTGTATTTTGTGAATATGAGCAAAATAGATTTTATATGTTTTATAGGAAAAGATTGACCTCGGAAATAGAAAAAAAGGAAATTTAAAAATAAAGTAAATGACTGCATTAGAAATATTCTTATTGTTTGTAAAACATTTTAATGTAAAAGAGTAGTTATTAATCTCTTTAAAAAATATTCAGTCCTATATTATGTAAATAAATATGAACTTTTTAAAAAATATACTAAAATAGTCTTATCCATAAACTTCAAATCATAAAAAAACATTTTATTTCAACGCTTAAATGTCGTTTTATTATTTAGTGCCAAACATAACGTGTATCAAAAATGTAGAAAATGCGTTTATAAAAGAAGGAAATTTAATAATTGATTCAGAATGTCTATAATTAAATTTTTTTATATGACTCAGTCTCGAAATTTTAAAATATAACTCGCAGAAAAATGCTTACATACAATTAAAAAAATTAATATACATACCAACTTTTTCGTAATATCATAAACATCAAATATCGTATTTAACTCCGAAACAATAATAATGATGATGAATACTCTAACTGTATATAATCAGAAATCAGTGATAAACAACAAAAAAAATCTCATATAACGGCAAATTAGTGTTTTCATCGTGCTACGAATTGAAAAAAATCCAGATATCTTGCCAGTCACTCACCCTTTCAAACGAAAGAGATAGAACTTTTTTTGTTTTGATCGTTGGCAAAAGTATTATATTTTGCAACACAGCATTGAAAGGGAAGAATAAAATATTTACACTCATTTTTTTCATTCACATTGCCCGAACTAATGAAGTTTTGATTATTTTTTTGCTAAGCATTGTGTGTTATTCAGTTTTTAAAAGGATTATATTTCAAACCGCTACATGAAGAAATATAATAGACAATCACTTTTGAACACTCTACGACCAATCTTTTTCTATACAACATACTACTATTTAGCTCATAATCTTAACATTCCACATATCTACACGAATAAATGCTTAAAATCAAATAAGACTTACCTTTATTTTATGTATTCCATAAAGAATAATTTTAATGATATCCTAATCTGTTAATTCTAAGATAGCGGACGAAAAAGTGATAATATTTCTTATCTTTTAAGGGTGTCGTCGCTTTGCTGTTCTGATTGGTTAATAAGCAATGCATACGTAAGTCACTACTCCTTTCTAGAGAGTAGAAAATTCCATTTAAGGAGTGTATTTTTTATAAAAATCACTCAAAAAAAAAACAGTGAAAATGCCTGTCACTCTTTCAAAGAGTGAACTTTTCATTCCTCCCAATTTTAGAGTGTATTACCATACCTGTAGTGGTTGAGTTTTACTGAATAATTCAAGATAAATTTATTTCATCATTATTATACATACACTTTAGATTGCTTTAATAATTACTTGATCTTTACTTTTAATATTTTACTGATTTTCTTAATTTTTATTTTTTTTCTTTATATAGTAAGCATTTATTATAATTCCTAGTAGTTCATTATTGCATTCAAACTACTATTTTTTAAAAATATAAACGAAACAAATAGATCAGAAATCTATTAATTTCTAAAATCTGCACAACCTTTGGTTGAAATCTGTGCAGATTTAAGGAAGTTTACTCCATTGTCTTTTTCGTTACATATAGGCCTGTAAAGTTTACTCCAGATTAGTTCGTTCATTTAAAAAAATCAGTTCATGCATGTAAGTTTTTCTTATCTCCTTTTTATAGTTGTAATATGCAGCAATAATAGGAACACAGTATGCATTGTGTTTAAAATTAACCCTTATTTTTATTTTTTAGGTAAGAAATGGCACAAAATCTTCATGTTTTAAGAATATGAAAAGCTTAAGGAACGATCACGGTGATTCGTTTTGTATTGTAATACGAGACATTCTTGATTTCCTAAGAAAATTATGTAATTAAAAAAAAATAACATTTATGTAATAGTATACATTTATACAATAAAAACTTTGTGTTTCTACCACCCTCACAGTTGTTACTGATTAACTTTGATATTACACATGCAGAAATAGGCACGCACATGGATTTTATTTGACATTTTGCAGAATATTCTTTATGAATTAATTTCTAACTTTTTTTGTTTTGGTATAAATTGAAAAATGCAAGACCCAAATTTTTAGATATGATTCTTTGCTTAAAAATATCTAATATATTGAATTTTTTACACTTAAGATTGAAAAAATGTTGATAATCCTATTTAATTGTATAGCACAAAATAAATTTTATTATAAATAAAACTACTATATGTTTATTAATCTGGGATAAGTTCAGGTAAGATAGGTAAGGGATTACCAACTTGACAAATTTTTTTCTGTATGGGTACTAAGAAAAATACATGTTTACAAAACTCTTCTGTGAAATGAATAACCTTGTACATCATGGACAGAAGGGATTTTTTTAGTATCTTCAAATGACACAATCCTTTATAAAACACAAAAACTCATTTTTTTTTCTTTTCATGAGAAAGCATAATTTTAAACTCATGATACACATTATACATAATTCACACTGGGACACATGGAAATTTCCACTGGGACACACAAATCTTATTTGCTTTGAAGAATGGAATTAGTTCTGAAAATTATTCATTGCAAAAATCAAAAATTAGGAAACAATATGTAATAAAACTTTTTGGATCATTTTAATAAATAAAATTTTGGATTAAATTAGTCATTTGATATGGAAGTCTTAAAAATTACAACTTGAAAAGCTTAAGGTTGTTTTTTAGCATCGCAGCAGCCAAAGTTTTAAAGAATCAACTTCAACGATTGTTTAGAGCAAAATCAAAATATGAAAGGCTTTTTCTTTACAGGAGGTACTGTAAAATATCTTTACAAGAGACTGTTTAAAACATTTTTCTAGTACAGATATCCTTGACTTATGAAAATGTTGAATTGTGTCATTTAAATTATAAACTATATAAAATCCTGACCAGTTGAAAGCAACCTTAAATGAGTAACTGACATGTGAAGTTATTGGAAGTAATCATATGCTCCTCCTCTGCATATTGAAGCAAGATGATTATGTGGAAGAAGTGTGTTTACACGTTTGATGAAACTATGTGCAGAGCAGTGGCATCTCCTCTAATGGATGTCATTGAGCATGTAAACCTCTAAAGAAAAACTAAAAAATAAATTAACAAGATTAAAAAAAAATATTTATAACATTTTGATATTTTTGATGATTTCTGGGGTCTAATACATACATGACAAAATGTTATTCTAATAACAAATTTCAAAATTTATCAATAGAGAGCACTTTTCCAGGACAATCATTTTATTCTCCCATGTTTCCAGGATTTCACATACGAACGAAGAAATTCCCTTACAAATCAATTTATGTGGACAAAAACATCTTGGGGAGTGTGAGACACAGGCAACGATACTATCTTCTCATTCAATCGAACTTCAGTGTGCGGGTGCTGACAATTTTTCATTGTTGTTTATATAAAAAATCCCTTCCTTTCCAATATTCAATTAGTTAATTTTTTATTGTTTATTTGTTCCATTAGATTATCGTTCTTCATACAAAGTATATAATACTTTGTACAAAGTTCATAAAATATTATTTTTTCTTAGTGGTTATTATTTGTTTTATTTGCATCATATTTTAACATTTGGAAATTCAAATGTATTTCAAAGTGCACATTAAGTCGTAATAGCTGCTTTTACTTTCAGAATATCTCAATTTAAATAACTCACATGCTGCCAATGGTGCTGAGGTGGTATTAGATAAACTATACCACCCAACTGCCAAAACATTTCAATAAGTAAGACTAGGCCGGCAAATTGCGCATTTGTCCACAAGTAAAAACTGTTGTAGTTTTTGATGCATTTGCAAAAAATATCATCTTTTAAGAAGAAACGTGTATTGTTTGAATTATGAAGGAAAGGGTGTTTAAAATAATTTTCTTTAGTTAAACAGGAATGCTAAAACCACCAGCTTCACTTGAAAAAAAAAGAGATAAATATTCAGGGGCATCCTAAAGCTTTAGAACACTCTTTTAAGCAATATTTTTCAGCAGCTCAATAGGTTTTGGACGACACTGTACATTGAATGTGTTCCGCATTAACAAAAAACCACTCATTTAGAACTCAGCGAAACACAAGATCCTGTTTAACTTGATATTTTGCAGCAAGTTAAAGATCGTAATTAAAAACTAAAGTCCATCATATTTTTGGTATCATTTGTCAGATTAATTGAAAACATTTGAGAATGCAAAATTAGTTTTGCTGCCTTCCTCGACATGCCGGTGAAGCATGATTTTCAGTTTACACAACAACAACTACAAAAATAATAGAAATATAGAAGTCTCTTGAATTAAGCCTTTGCAGAATCAGACATTCACAAGCAAATATAAGCAATTGGACCAAATTTCTGGCATTAGTCCAAAGCAATTAAATTATGCAAGTTACATTAAACTACACTTCACACAAACAATATAATATTTATCGAAAGACAAATATTACGATTTCTTGAATTTTAGAGCATTTTCATGCATGAAAACTTTGACAGTACCATCTGTATTAATGGTTATTGAATAAAAATTGAGTATTACAGAAAAAGTTCCAAAATATAATTTTATTCTTAAAGATTCACAATTATTTAGATAATAATCCGTTCCCTTGTAGCAATGCATCATAACCATTACTTTGTAACATAGGCATTGGCAGGATTAAGGGCTTCATAATAAAAATTCATTCTGAAAAGGACTCTGCGAGTCAAAAAAGTAGGGAACCACTGCTCTTGAACATACATAATAAAACTCACTTTGCATTTTTGTGAAGATGGGTATAAATATTTTCGATATAATTTTATGAAAATCCCGTAGAATTCACAAACAAACGTTTCTTTTATTTGTGTGAAGATGCAGATGAGTACTTAAATTCCCACCTTGTGAAAAGTCATTGCACAGCACAGACACCAAAAAAGAGAACTTTCAATTTGTATGGGAAATACAGTTTTCTTAAACTGCATCTCACTTAAAATCCTTTTGAACACATTACACAAGCGAAAGGATTTTTATGGTTGTGCAACTATTTTTTAAATGACCACTTTGTGGAAATCCTTAGATTATACTTCGCAAACGGAAGGATTTCCTTTATACGGGTATGCAAGTGCTTCTTCAGATAGTACATCAATGCAAATTCCGATGATCATACTTTACAAACAATAGGTTTATCCTCTGCATGGATATGCAAGCGTTATTTCGAATCATCAATTTCAGAAAATCCCTACGAACATGTTTCACAAACTAAAAGTATTTCGTTACCACTATATGAAAATTCTCCCAAATATATTTCACAAATTGTTTTTCATTTGTATAGGCACACAAGTGTTCTTTCAGATGACCATTTTTGAAAATCCCTCCTAGCATATTTCACAAACAAATAATTTCCCCTTTGTATGGATACGAAAGTGTCTTTTCAACTTACCATGTTCTGAAATTTTTTTCGAACATATTTCACAAACAAAAGGTCTTTCAGTCGTATGGGTACGCAAGTGTCCTTTCAGATGACTACTATTTGAAAATTCTTTGGCACATATTTCGAAAGGTTTTTATTTATATGGGGGAGCAAGTGTACTTTTAAACGGCTACTTTGTGAAAATCCTTTGGAGCATATTTCAGAAACAAAAAAACTTTTCCTTTATACAGACACAAATGTGTTTTTTCAGATCACTACTTTCTGAAAATTCTTTGGAACATATTTCACAAAAAAAGTTTTTCCTTCGTATGGGTGTGCAAATGTACTTTCAGAGAACTACTTACAGAAAATCCTTTGAAACATATTTCACAAACAAAAGGTTTTTCCTTTGTATGGCTGCGCAAGTGTACTTTTAAATTACCACTTTCTGAAAATCCTTTGGAACATATTTCACAAACAAAAGGTTTTTCCCTTGTATGGGTGCGCAAGTGTCTTTTCAGATCGCCATTTTGTGAAAATCTTTTGGAACATACTTCGCAAACAAAAAGTTTTTCTTTTGTATGGGTGTGCATGTGTCTTTTCAGACTGCCACATTGTGAAAATGTTTTGGAACATATTTCACAAACAAAAGGTTTTTCCTTTGTATGGGTGCGCAAGTGTTTTTTCAGATCATTGCTTTCTGAAAATCTTTTAAAACAAATTTTACAAAGAAAAGGTTTCTCCTTTGTATGGGTGCGCAAATGTACTTTAAGATTGAAACTTGTTGAATATCCTTTAGAACAAATATTACAAACAAAGGGTTTTTCCTTTGTATGGCTGCGCAAGTGTACTTTTAAATTACCACTTTCTGAAAATCCTTTGGAACATATTTCACAAACAAAAGGTTTTTCCCTTGTATGGGTGCGCAAGTGTCTTTTCAGATCGCCATTTTGTGAAAATCTTTTGCAACATACTTCACAAACAAAAGGTTTTTCTTTTGTATGGATACGCAAATGTGTTTTCATAGCATATCGTCGTGAAAATTCTTTGGAACATACTGCACAAACAAAAGGATTTTCCTTTGTATGGGTGCGCAAGAGTATTTTCAGAATACCGCTTTCTGAAAAGCCTATGGAACGCATTTCACAAACAAAAGATTTTTCCTTTGTATGAGTGCACAAGTGTTTTTACAGATTACTACTTTCTGAAAATCTTTTTAAAAATATTTCACAAACAATTGGTTTTTCCTTTGTATAGGTCCGCAAGTGTACTTCCAGGGAACCACTAAATGAAAACCCTTTGGAACATATTTTACAAATAAAAGATATTTCTTTTGTATGGATACAGAAGTGTTTTTTCAGATAACCACTTTTCAAAATCCTTTGGAACATATTTCACAAACAAAGCATTTTCCTTTGTATGGGTGCACAAGTGTTTCTTCAGATTACCACTTCATGAAAATCGCTTGGAAAATTTTTCACAAAAATGTTTTATCTGCTTCAGAGTAAATTTCAGGCACTAATATCTTCTTGAGGGAAAATATTTATTTTCATAAAACATAGACGATAAAATACCAGCTTAAAAGGATACTTTGTTGAATTTCTTGAAAATGTTTGAAATATTTTAAAAACAAGTATGTCAGTTCATCACTTTTAAATCTAAAATGTTGAAAAAAATTACTGTTAACTTTTTTATTTGCACAGTTAAATACATATTGATTATCAATTTTCAAAGAACTGAATAATTAAAACAGTTACAAAATGAAAATAAAAAATATTTGTCGAAAGTACTTGTTAGAAATTGACCATAATAATAAGAATGGTTTGTAGTAGTGAAAGAAAATCAACAGAGTCTTCTTTAGCTCGACACATTTTTTAATCATAATTATGATCTTTAAATTATGTTCTTGATTAACGTAACTTCAAGTAGTAGCATAAAATTAATAAAAATAAAATTTAAAAACAGTCATTTTATTAGAAACTAGCAAACCCCGCGACTTTGTCCGCGTAATATTTGAAATATGCCAAGTGATATTTATATGTCTAATTTTTATTAAAAGGTACTAACTAAATTTTTATTTTATTAAAAGGTAATATTTTATTTTATTAAAAGGTTTTTTTTATTAAAAGGTACTTATTACTTTTAGGAATAATTCAAAAATTACTATTTAAAACACAGTTTCATTAAACATCATTATTACACTGCATTAGGCAGAAATGAGACTTAAATAATTAAAATGAAATAAAACTAAATAAATGATAATTTAGAAAATATTTTGAAACTTTTATGTTCAATTAATACTCTCATTTCAGTATTCATTTGAAGTTTTGAATTTTTTAGAAACAATCTTCTTACATCTTAAAATTAACCATCATGTCAAATTCCAAGTCCTACCACCTCTCTCAACATAAAGGGCTATGTTGAAACAGGAACTGTCACCATTAATTTGCCAACATTAATTTTGAAATCGGTTTGTTATTTCCTAATATTCTACAGAAACGTGATTTAAAAAGATTTTAAAGGCCTTTTTTAGAACGTTTATTGTTCCTGTGAACCCCAGGTGGTAGAATCACCGGCATAAAATATAGCCTGTGTAGGATCAGAGACTGTCACCATTGATTCGCAACTATTACTTTTATAATCGGTTTATTTTCCCGGAAATTGTATAGAATCGTAATTTAGAACTTTTTTAGAATGCTTTTCGCACCTCTCTTTTGCTTCACCCCTTTTTAATTCGAATTTATTTTTAACGTTCCTTCGAAGGCATTTATATTTTACAAGTAACTACCATGTCATATTTAAAGTTTCTAGCCTTTTCGGTATCACAGAAATCGCAATTTAGAAAGTTTTTAGCTCCTGCAACCCTCTGGTGGTAGGGGAACAGACATAAAATATAGCTTATGTTTGAGCAGGTTCTATCACCAAAATTTGTCATCATTATTTTTTTTAATCGGTTTGGTAATTTATAAGTTTGCTTTAAAATTGTAATTTATAACGCTTTTCACTCACTTCATTTTTTTTAAATTTGGAATTTACTTTTCACTGTTCTTAAAAAGCAGTTGCAACTTGTAAGTAAGTACCATGCCATATTTCAAAGTGTTAGACCCCTCAGTTGTGCAAAAAACGCAAATTAGAACATGTTTTGCTTTTGCAACCCTCAGATGGTAGTGGCAGTAACATAAAATATAACCTATGTTATAGCAGGGACTGTCACCATTGATTTGCAACCATTACTTTTGAAATAGCTTTGATATTTCCTTAGATTGAGTAGAAATCTCAATTTAGAACGTTTTTAGGACGCTTTTCGCGCATTTTCACCCCTTTTTAAATTTCCAATTTTTTCGAAACTGTTCTTAAAGATCATTTATATCTAATAAATATGTACCTTGCCTAATTTTAAGTTGTTAGCCCCAACCGATCACAAAAATCGAAATTTAGAACGCTTTTTTGCTCCTGCAACATCTTGGTGATAGTGATACCGACATAAAATAGCGTCTATGTTAGAGCAGAGGCTGTCAGCATCAATTTCCTACCATTACGTTTGAAATCAGATTCATTCTTCCTGAGATACTGCCGACAATTCGGCATTTAGAACGTTTTTAAAACGCTTTTCGCGCATTTTGCTCCTGCATCTCCTCTGACGTAGTGGAAACAGATATAAAATATAGCCTATCTTGGAGCAAGATCTGTCACCATCATTTTTACACCATTATATTTGAAATCGGTTCAGTACTTCCTGAGATTGCATAGAAGTCGCAATTTAGAAAGTTTTTTACAACGCCTTTTGCGCATTATGACCACCTTTTAAATTAGAGATCATTGATATCTTATAACTAACTACCATTCCAAAATTCACGATTCTAGGCCCTTCCGTAACGCAAAATCCGCAATTTAGAACGTTTTTCTCCTGCACCCCTTTGGGGTAGTGGCACCGACATAAAACATCACCTATGTTGGAGCAAGGGTTGTCACCATCATTTTGACGCCATTCTTAGAAATCCTTTATATCTAATAAGTAGCTAATATTTCAAATTTCATATTTCTAGACCCTTCGTTAACGCAAAAATTGCATTTTTAGAAGGTTTTTTGCTCCTGCACTCCCTTTCGGGTAGTGGCACCGACATAAAACATAGCCTATGTTGAAGCAAGGGTTGTCACCGTCATTTTGACACCATAATTTTTTAAATCGGTTTGGTATTTCCTGAGATTGTGTAGAAACTACCATTTAGAACGTTTTTTAGAACGCTTTTTGTGCATTTTCACCTCTTTTAAATTTCGAATTGTTTAAGAACTGTTCTTAGACATCATTTATATCTTATAAGTAACTAATATTCAAAATTTCATATTTCTAGGACCTTCAGTAACGCTAAAATCGCATTTTTAGAACGTTTTTTGCTCCTACACCCCCTTTGGGGTAGTGGTACCGACATAAAACATAGCCTATCTTGGAGCAAGCGTTGTCACTATCATTTTGACACCAATATTTTTTTAATCGGTTTGGTATTTCCTGAGATTGTGTAGAAACTACCATTTAGAACGTTTTTTAGAACGCTTTTTGTGCATTTTCACCTCTTTTAAATTTCGAATTGTTTAAGAACTGTTCTTAGACATCATTTATATCTTATAAGTAACTAATATTCAAAATTTCATATTTCTAGGACCTTCAGTAACGCTAAAATCGCATTTTTAGAACGTTTTTTGCTCCTACACCCCCTTTGGGGTAGTGGTACCGACATAAAACATAGCCTATCTTGGAGCAAGCGTTGTCACTATCATTTTGACACCAATATTTTTTTAATCGGTTTGGTATTTCCTGAGATTGTGTAGAAACTACCATTTAGAACGTTTTTTAGAACGCTTTTTGTGCATTTTCACCTCTTTTAAATTTCGAATTGTTTAAGAACTGTTCTTAGACATCGTTTATATCTGATAAGTAACTAATATTCAAAATTTCATATTTCTAGGACCTTCAGTAACGCTAAAATCGCATTTTTAGAACGTTTTTTGCTCCTACACCCCCTTTGGGGTAATGGCACCGACATAAGATATAGTCTATGTTCTAAGTTGGACTAACACCATCATTTTGATACCATTACTTTTGGAATAAGTTCTGTAGTTCCAGAGCTTACCTCCTACAAATAAACAATTTTTTCCTCTTTATAATAGGAGTATAGATAACACAACGAAATACTACAACAATGTGGTGATAATTTATTGCATTACAAATTGGAAACAAATACAAATATTCATAAGAAAAATAATTTATGTTTTTTTTGGTAATATCGGGCAGTTAATGGCAACTCTTACATACATGCTTAGATATATCTAATGTGCTTTGCATGTGAAATTCGTATAAGCTGGAACGATATTTTGCACTAGTGCACTCTTTTAACCCTCCGTCGGTCGCAATAGGTCTGACAGGCACATTTATTCCCGTTCTCATCTCCGCCATTAGAGCGCTCAGAGTTACTTATTTTGAGTGTAATAAATGAGGTTTTTTAATTCAAATTTGAAATATTCTCTTTTTTTACATTCTAATGAATGTCACTGATCACTTGAAATGTGTTAGAATTGCATCAATTAATTTCTAATGGTGATTTCTAACAGGCGCCTGGCAGGCCCATTACGCCCGAGCTCGGGAGTCCCAGAGTTGCAATCGACGCAGGGTTAAATAATGATAATGAAATATAGTGAAAAATATTTTAAAATTTCAAATGTATGTAGTGATTTAACACTGAAGGGTTATTAGTAAGGGGCTAATTACGATGCAAGTATTAAAGACATGATTACTCTCAAATTTACACTGCTTTTCACCAAGCAGTTTACACAATGCACCGTGCATGTTCTTAAAGGTTAAACAAATCCATTATTTACAAGGTTCGAAATTCATTATCTTCTAAGAGAGATCTTCATCAACATTTGTATGGAGTAGAACTGTTCAGAAAATAATGAAAATTATCTGTAACCCTGCATTTGGTTTAAAATGCTTAGATAAAGTATTAATATATGGAAAAAAGTAAAACACCATTTTAGATATTTATATGAACAATTCATAAAATTGTAATATATTATAATATAACTTTGTAATATTATGCGATTTTCACAGTTTGATTTCTTAGCTTTCTTTTTCTCAATTTCATAGAGCATTCTTTCACTGACTTAGTTTTTTTTTTTTTTTTTTTTGCAGAAATTTCTTGGACAGAAGGCTGCCACCGGTGAAGCTCTCTGGAATAGAATTATACAAATTTGGGCATTCCACTATTCAGCCATAAATTTGAAGTTTTGAATAATTTTTTAAAAAACATTTTACATACATGGGTGAAAACAATTTTACAAATTCTTTTCATGTCCACAACTTTATATATACATACATATTACATTTTTAACAAGAGTATTAAATATCCCAGCAAAGAGTAAATTGCTGGCCAGCAGCAAGATAGGTGCTGGCTAATGGTGTACCACTGCATGACCACTGCTGGACAGCTTCAGTCATCTTTGCTGTTGGAAATCATCCGATAAATTCTGGTGGGCTTCAGTTTTATCTCATGCGCTGGCCCACCACTACATGGAAGTGCACGAAATTTTGCAGCATTATTGCTGGGAACCTTTACGCTAGGTGGCGTTGCGAATATCGAAGACATTGAGTATTTGAACACAAATCTGAAATGAATATTTTAACACAATTTAAGCTGCGAATCTAATTTTTTTTAAACTGTAAATAATATAGCACCACTGCCACCAATAAAATAAATAAGTAAATGAATAAATAAATAAATTCTTAATTTGAACGCACGTTTTTCTCTCCTTAAATCTGGTTTTACTAAGTTAAAAGGATTTTGTTTTTCATAATTTACACAGTTCAAAATAAATAATTAAAAAAAGCGTATATAATATATAGGATTTCTAAACAATGCAATAATTTCTATACCAGTTTAATGATTGGGAACGTAAATCACAAAAGAAACAAACTTGAAATAGTGTAATGAGAGCTTGAAAACTACCAGCGGTCGTAGCATACGCTGAATGTACTTGTTCATGTCCGATCACGAAAACCAAACAGCATCGAGCGCGGTTAGTACTTGGGAGGGTGACCACATGGAAACCACTGCGAGTTCAAATATTTCTATAGACACTTCTACAGATGTTTTTATAGCTCTTGGTGAAACTAGCTTATAGAAAAAAGAGCAATAATTCCATAATACTTTGGTTTTTTATACAATTCTATAAGAAATTTTTGTAATGGAAAGTGCTGGGCCAGCAAAGGAATAGCATTGGGATAAGTGCTAGCACTGCAGGATAAGTGCCAGATTAAAGTAATGTGATGGCATACCAATGCTGGCCTGCTGTTGGCCATCACTGATGGGCCAGCTGCATTCCGCTCGGACACTTTTCGACAGGTTTAGTAATGGTACTATTGCACTTTATCGCTGATGACAGTGCTGGCAGCCATCTTTTTTCCAGCTGATGGCCCACTGTTTCTTTCTTTGCTGGGACGTGTTATCACTATCCGTTAGAAAAAAGAATAAGTATTTATAAAAATAGCAAATAAAACCTTTGTGCAAGAATATTAAAAACAGAAAACCAACGTTTAAAATTCAGAAATAATAGATAAAAAGTAGCAAACAGCTGTTTCGAATCTTCTAGCGAGATTCTTCTTCAGTGCAAGATATAGCAAGGCACATCGTGCTAGAAACCTAACCTTGCTTTTTCTAGCTCGCTGTGCCTTGCTCTATCTTGCACTGAAGAAGAATCTCGCTAGTAGAATCGAAACAGCTGTTTGCTGCTTTTTATGTATTAATTGTGCATTTTAAACGTTGATTTTCTACTTTTTAATAAGTATTTAGTTTAAACTAACTTCCACTCCACCCGATGCAGTCTCAAATAGAACGTATTTCTAAACATCATGTGAAACATAACACCTATTTGCTTTACATTAAACAACAGTTTTATTAGTCTAATAAATCTGTTTTAATTATTCGGAATATTTTTTTTAATACCACAGAATTAAATTATGGTATGTCCTAGTAAGATATATGGAACCTCTTTAATTGCATTTCCATTTAGTAGAATACATAGGAACTACCAAAAAATACTACTAAACCCCAGTGACAAAAACACTTCCTTAAAAATAAATCTGGTGTCATTTCAACTTTGTTAACATGTGTTTTGAATTTTAAGCAGTATTTCCTGTTTCATATTCTTTCTTTGTAACTTTTGTCACCTCAATTTTTTAAATATATTTTTGAATATAAAATTTTCTTTGCAATTTTGTAAAAGTAGACAAAGTTTATATAAAAACAATTTATTTACTTGTATACAGTTATCGAAAATAAAAATTTAATTTATTAAATGCATCGTCTGTTGCATTTCTTTTCTGTTTTACTCCAAATACATTTTTAAAAGACTTTATTGTAGTTTTTAAAATAAATTCTTTGATGATGTGCATAATTTATAGAGATTATAAGGGAAGCTATATAAAAATGGGATATTTTTTGTCTTTATTGTCTGGCTCGAAATATATTAAATCTATAGATTGATACTTTAGTTATTCTGATAAAGTTTTGATCCGCCAAAACTTTAAAAGCAATGTTATTTTTCTAACTGTAATAATTTATAAAATATAAACTTTTTAAAACTTAAAACATAGTCCCTGCAATCCTGTTCTGGGGTCGAATGGGACAATGTAGGGGGTGAGTACACAATAATTCACAATAAACAACATAGTTTTAGCTCGGGTCTTTATGAATGTTTGAAATTTAAACAATCTAATGATAATTTTCGAAATACTCTAATTTAAAGTGTGAAACTTTCAGTCACCAGGCTGCTATTTGTGAACAGAAATATGAGGCTTTTAACTAGAGGGTAGCACAAAGATATATGTAGTCACTTTCAGACAATGAAGCAATATTTTACTGACTCTAGCTGATAACATGCAATCATTGCTTCCCACATATTCTCCATTTTTAAACTTATCTACTGAAAACAGTTTTTTCCACCTTTAAGATTTATTTTAATTTATGATGATCTGAACATATTAGATTCTCATTAAATAATGCCTCCCGTTTTCTCATTGGCTGTTTCCTACTCATGCTTCCATTTTGGCTGTTTCTTCAACTTGTCCCTTTTCTTTACCTGTTCTCTGTCAGTCTTGCTGCTGTTTACAGAGTAGTAGGACATGCTCTTTGCACCTGAAGAAGAAAAACTAGTTCATTCGAATGGCCTTGTGCTTTTATTAAAATTTTTATGTTATTTTAAGAAGTTCTTTTTATCCTATCTTATATTAGATTCTATCTTGTTTTCCAATGAACTTGAATTATTAACCATATTATACATTTATTAAATTAAATTCGTTAGGCATTTTTCCATTGTTTTCTGTTCATATTATTCAATTTTAATTGTTTATTCAGTTTAAATTCTGGCTGTTTTATTCTATCTTTGGGATTTTCCCTTAATTTATAAAACTTACATTTGTTTACTTCTTGAAATCGTCACAATGCAAGTGATTTCCCTGCCGAATTCACAAGTTGTAAACATCCCAATTTTGAAAGATTATCATTATGTTCTATGTTTAATTTATTTCAGAAGAATATATTTCTTAAATTTTATTTGAACAAGTTAATTTTTGTAGTTGAAATTTATATGACTGTTAGTATATTTAATATTATGTAGGCTAATTTACTATGCTAATCATCTAATTTGTATAAGTGCACAAACTTTTGTGAATGACTCAGGATTCTTATTTGATTGGCTGCTGAATTTTACATAATGATGTACACCTTTAAACAGTGGCGGCCTCTCAGAATTTTATCTGAGAGTCTTTCAAAGTTTCAGAATATGCAGAGATGCCTCGAGTGTGTTTCCGAGCAATTCTTCAGCAGCTGGTTTTGTATGGTACACTGAATGCTACGATCGATTCTTATAGTTTTTGTGTGAATTTCCGGAGCATTTTTCTCCTGCTTTCTGGTTAAATTATGTTGGAAATGTTCTTATTTTGTAAGAATTAGTTTCATGGAGAAACTTAATATGTATAAAGTCTCAAAACTTGTTTCTATAGACAAAAAAGATAATAGCCTACCACTCAAGCTTCTCTGCTTGCCTCTTCTAGTACATACTACAAGTATTCTCTGAAAGAAGTTTTCATTATTTATTCTAGTAACTTTGACAACAGGCCTTTTGGTACCACAAAACTAATGAATAAAATTATTAAAATATATAAATAGCAAAATTTTACACATAAATTAACATATATGTAACTGTGACTAAAATAAGAATAAGCTTAAATTAGTGGTGACTACTACCAACGGGTCTAATGAATAAATGAATGGGTATTAAAAATTATATGCTCTTTTTCCTGTTTGAAAATTTCACTAAAAAGAAATTTCTAAGCTACAAAAACCATGATTTCTGTTTGCACATCATACTATTTTTTACAAAGTCTGCAATCAATTCAATCTCCATCCTGTGCAACACCCTAAGGTCAGTAAACTATGGTCTAAACTCGCCTTTTACTTCGATATAACTTGTTAGGAGAAAGAAAGAGTTTAGCAGGGTAAACATGGAAAAGTGGCCTCCAATGGAAACCTATAATAAAATTTTTTGTAAGTTATCACCTTGACATACAAATATTATTTTACCTTGTTGTATAAATGGATATTTTAAGTGTGTATAGACTGAGTACTTCAATGTGACATTGGGTAAGTTGAGAAAGTAAAATATTGCACCCATAAGTATTAATTTATTTTTTATCTTATAACCTACTTATATTATAGAGGCAAAATGAGTGGCTTCAGTATTATAGATATTCATCATCAGTTTTATCGATGATGAATATCTATAATACTGATTGAATATAATTGATTTCTAAAATGAGTGGCATCAGTATTATAAAATATTCATCATCACTTTTATAGATATTATATAATTGATTTCTAAATTTTCGAGTAATTGCATGAATGTAGGATATTCATAAGCAATAACTCATCTAATTTTTAATAGATTTATCTACTAGACAAGCACTGAAAAAATATAACAGTCACGGTAATTATCAGATATGTATTATACAATTGATGCATTTGCTATTTTGTGTTTTTATTATATTTCTTCTTTCAGTGTAATAGGGGATCCAATCCAGGCTTCCCCTGTTGTAGATGAAAACCATTTTTTTAATTGAAAAAACTAATATTTTTAAAATTTAATATATTATTTTAGATTGCCCATTAACCCTATCAAAAATAATTTTTCTATGACAAATATATGTGTTGAAATAGAGTTTTGAAGTTTCTTTAAAAGTGATATTTTATATTAGTTTCATGCCAGCAGCCAATAGCTAAGAAAATTGCTTTTCGGCACAATGGTGCCACAACTAACATTTATTGGAACTTCTTTGGCTGAGGTTTGTGCTGTTGAACTGTTTGTTATAACAGACCAGGTATCATTGCCGTTAAGTTGTATCTTCCATGAAATGGGTCTGACTTTGTCACAGATAGCGTAGTTGGAAGAATGTCGCCAAATTAGGCCAAGTCCTGTATTCGAATCCCATCCTGGGCGCTTTTACACTCAGTTGAAAAAAAAATTACAAATTGCAGTTAACTTTCAAATTAGAACTAATCAAAATTCCAACATAATTTATTGTTTAGCATTTAACTTTAAGATATAAAAATATGTTTAATGCTTTTTTAAAGAAAGCATAAATATGCATATAGTTACAAATAGATAAACACATAATAACACAATTTCATTTGTTAAATAAATTGTGCTTGTGAAATTCATTTTTAATTTTTTAAATTATAGAGGGAAATATGGCAATATTTGATGCTTACCACTGATAGTTTAACTTTTTTCAATAAATATACTATTTTGGAATATCAAAAATATAACAAATTATTAAAATCTAAGCCATAACATATAAGTGTCCAAAGATATACCCTTTTAAATTATCATGTTGATGATTTTTCATATTCACAAAAAACAAAATTTAATAATTAAACAAAGCCAAACTTTACCAAAAAAATTGTGGCTTTGTTTGATTGCATAGATTTTAAATAATTTATATTTCATTTTATTTATTTATTAAGATTTTATTTCGTTATAGAATATTAGATGGAGACAAAGGCTGAATTATTTATATTATTTTGAACATTAATAGGTTATTATTATTCTTCCATAATACAACCTGCATGCGACAGAAGTAGATTTAAAATTTCTTGCTTGAAATTTATTTTTAAAGCTATAAGAAAATGAATTTCTAAAAAGGCTGCACTTTTTATTCTCTACATGTCAGTGTAAAAATTGAAAATGTACAATATTCAGAAGTTTAAACAACTGCAGCAGCAAAAATTTCAAAACTGCAATTTCAATGTCAAGTGCTGCCATTCGCAAAATGACATCAGCGTTACGCGCAGACACTTTTTTTTTTATAATATAGATCATTGTTAAAATTCCGTTTGTTTCTTATTTTAGAACCATCCTCCCCTAATTTCGAGTTTAAAGCAATTTGTGATAAATTAAAAACTTAAAAAAAACAGATGTCAATGTATTATTACTAAAAAATTTATTACTCATCTGAATTCAACTGCAAAGGTTATATAATTTTATAATCATTGTCATAACGCTTACTTTTCTTTTTATTTAAGACACAAAATAAGAATACACACACAAGGTAATTTTAAAACATAGAACTGTGTAACAGTTAATTCCTTTTTCTCCCCAACCTCAGTGGCTAGCCAAGGGGGGGAGAGGTCCTGACCCCCTCCCCCCGAACTATGGGTTCGTTTACTAAATCATGGACACAAAATCAGTAAGAAACGTAAAAACGTAATAAAAAAGATGGGCGAAATTTTTCGTTTTAGGCACATTTGCCTTTTACCGGGCATAATTTCAAGGTATTTCTTTTACCAGAACCCATGATTTTTTACGTTCAATACAGTACTTCAGGGTAGACATGTGTTTGCAGGTATCCAAAATTTATTCACTCTACAGTAATTTCTTGAGAGCACAAATGTACTATAGTTAAACCTGTGAGATTAGAACATGTCGGTAAAGGAATGCTGTCTGAAATGGAAGAAATTCAAACGTCAACGAAACTAACACTGCACATTTATATCTGCTAATTGGAAAATGTGTGTAAGATGAAAGTTCTATCCATTTTTTGTGAACCCTCTTTTGCAGGTTTTATTGCTTTGAAATCCGTAAAAAGAACTTTCTCATTTAAACGGAAACATTTCATGATCCCGATGATGAAAGAATAACCATATAAAAATACACTCACCTGCACACCATGGAAGCCAGTACAAATGGAATTTTTTCCAGTATCAAACAATTCTGTTTTCATAGCTTTTATTGTAACTAGATAAAATGTAAAACTTCATCTTTCGATGGTACCAAATGTTCCTGAAATGTACAGTAAAAACTGAGTTAACATGAATACAACAACAGCACATTTATCACAATTTGGTGAAACTTATCTTAGTTCATTTTATAATTTTATATTGAGCAATATCATCAATGGCATTAAATGTGCTACCTGAAAGAAATAAGTAATTTTATTGCTGACTAGTTATTGTGAATTTTTATTCGGCATTATGCTGCCAAAAGAGCGTAAAGAAAATCCTTTGACATATTTTAATGCAAAAGAAATCCCTTTTCTTTGTAAGTAATATAGCTATTCCATAATTAATCAAATTTAAGGATTGGAAATTTTTAAAAATTAATTAAACTAACAAATGTTTCCAAACAAAGATAAATAAACAAACTTAATCAACTAAGTAATCTTACAAAACTGTATGAAGATTCGGTGAGAGTGAAGCTGGTACTTGAAAGTTTCTGAGTTACAAGGAAGTACTGAAAGGGTGTAGACAAAAAGAATTGCATGAGAGGTCTCTATACAGTACTTACGAAGAGCAAAATGAGATTTTTCTCATACTACAGTTTCAAATCTTTAATTTTATAAGAAAATTTTTTCTTTTTTTTTCAGAAGTTTAAAATTCTTCTGACCTTTTTCTCAGAAGTTTCAAATTTCTCTGACTTTTTCTCAGAAATGGTAGAACGGTAGTAGTTCTCAGTTCCCATGAGTTTTCCCACCACATAAAAATTTCCCTGACATTTCCAGATGCCTAGACACCCTGGCACAGTCTTGAATGTGGGTTAAACATTGGGTATCCAAATCACACAGCCATATCTCATGGTCGCCTTTGGTACCTGGACAAGAATGTCGCTAGACCATGCAATGGTAACCAATACCAAAACGATAAAAAACTACTAGCCATCCCTGGGGGCATGTGTAAAAGTCACGACGAGTCGTACGGACTCCCGGCTCGGGATTGAGAAAATTGAAAGTTAGTTTGAGACACTGCTACTCCTCATCGTTAGGCGGAGAAGCTCTAACAAGACTGCTTTCTCCTAAGCTTTTTCTTCAATTTGAGTGCCAACATATCAGTCAGTGAACCTTTTTCCCAGTTCTCTGTGGAAAAATGACACTGAGAGGTGGATGCCCTCCCCAGGAAAACTGCTTCCCGCGGGAGTTGAGGAATGACCTCTGTTCTCAGATCAACCTTGGGAGCGGCATACAACTGTTCCAGCTGCAGTGGACTCAGAAGATGAGTCACCTGATGGAGGGAGCACATTAGACACTGTCCAAACCTCCCCCGATGCTAGTTCCCAAATTGCATATACTTTCTAAATAAGAACTAACCAAAATTTCAACAAAATTTATTGTTTAACATTTAAGATATCAAAATAATAATTAAGATATCAATATATAAGTTTAATACTTTTTAAAATAAGACTGATAGTTTCAAGTAGATAAGTACATAAAAACAAAATTTCATTTGTTAAATAAATTTTGCTGGTGAAATTCATTTTTAAATTTTAAAATTATAAGGGAAAATATTGCAATATTTTATGTTTACCATTGGTAGTTTAACTTTTTTCAATAAAACTACTATTTGAAATATAAAAAAATAGGGGGAACTTGGGATACTTGACCAAAGGCCTTTTTCTCAGAATTGGGAAAGTTTTGTAATTTGGAAGTAGCATCACCTATTTTCTTTCAGTTAGTGAACCACATTGTGAAAATAACAACTGAATCATTGCATAAGTTTTTAAACTATCAGACAAAATACATTTTCACGCTCCAAAAGTAATTTTTTTGTGCTGTAAATTCTGATGTTATATATATTTTAGTTTAAATGTAAGACTTTTTAAATTGGTCATTTGTTTTGTACATGTTTTTAGCTATAATAACATGTATAATAGTATTAATATACTTATTAGCAAATGGCTGCATTTTAGGGGTATGTAGTAAACATGCAACTAGGGATACTTGACCCAAGATTAGGATTAGTATTACTCAAATGCATTTAGCATGCTTTATTTGTGAATTAAAAATATTATAATATTAAATATTATAAATATAAATATTATAAGTAAGTAATATAAATATTATAAGTAAATAACTGGGTTCTTGTCAAATATTGTGGGAAACGGAATATAAGAAGATTTGTTGGAAAGGTTCTTGAAATTAATTCTGACGTGGCTTATTATTCAGTTTTCAGGAAGAATGGATGATACGCGATTTAAATGGCCTGCAATGAATGATATATCATAAGTTGATCCTGATCAAATCGAAGCTATTCTTCATCCACCTGAATTTTCAATAAAAATGATAGAATTACAAGTTTTGTGTTTAAATATGACTTTACATTTGGAGTTGGATAAATTGTTAGTTTCTTATTCTGGAACAGGTTTAGGCACAGAATGAACTTTCATATTGCTATTATTTTGAACTTTCTACAATAAAAATTCAAACTAGGCGTATTAATGTCAGGTCTATGTAATAAAAATTAAAAGTATTAATTTTGTTTGACAGAAATAAAAAAGTATTAACCTTAATGTTAATTTGGTTCTTATGTATAACTGTTTTGTTTATAATTTTTAATTATACTCCCAAATCTATGACTTGGGTCAAGTATCTCTAATGGGTGGGTCGAGTATCCCTATACGCTGGGATACTTGACTCAAACTGAAAGCTTTGGATATTGATATTATACTACCTTTATAATTAATACATCGGAATAATAATAACAAATATTGTGTAATACTTCATTAAGTATGTACAGACTGCATTTACACACCCATAAGTAATGTAAAAAAAAAAAAATTAACAATCCAAAACTAACAATTGAGTCAAGTATCCCTAGTTTCCCTTATAACAAATTATTATAATCTAATCCATACCATATAAATGCCCAAAGACATACCCAGTTAAATTATCAGATTGATGGTTTTTTGTATTCACAAAAAACAAAATTTAATAAGCAAAAAGCAAAAAACAGCTAAACTTCACGAAAAAAAAGAAAAATATGCGGATTTGTTTGATTGAATGTTAAATTTATATTTCATCTTATTAAGATTCAATTTCAATATGGAATATTAGCTGGAGACAAATGCCCAATTATTTATACTGTTTTGAGCATTAATGGGTTATTATTATTATTCCATAATAGATACTGCACACGATAGAGATAGATTTAAAATTTTATGCTTGAAATTTTTTTAAAGCTATAAAAAATGAATTTCCAAAAAACTGCAGTTGAAAGTACATTTTTTTTATCTACCCATTCAAGTAAAAATTGAAAATGTGCAATAATCATAAGTTTAAACAAATGCAGCAGCAAAAATTGCAAAACCGAAATTTCAATGTCAACTGTTGTTATTCGGGAAATGACGTGAGCATTATTCATGGACACTTTATATATATACAGGGTGCAAAGGAAAGTCCCTTTAACCTGAAAATACTTGCGAACGGAGAGAGCTACAGCTATGCAAGTGAGGTAACGGTATAGTAAAGCAACTACTCCCGATTTAATGCAAACGACAGCAGCGCCCCTAGTGGCGAAATTTGGAAAATAGCCATTGCAAATCGAAAACGAAAAGAGATGGAGCAAAATTTCCAATCAGAAAGTTTTAGCGCATCAATCAATTAGTACGAAACGACATTTGGTTTACATGGATAAGATATATCTTCGCCTGAATACCTAAAAATGTCCGAAATCGATTCACTCTATTTTTTGTAAACGTTTGAATGGAATAGCCAGAAGTATGAAGAAATACGCACAATTTATTGTATAAATACGTACTTATCTCCATAAATTTTGATAACATCACACACAAAAAAAGACAACAGTCTCTGATAAAAAGGTGATATATAGTATGTTCGAAAAGTTCGCCATTGCTCACGTTAGTATTCGTGAGAGTAAATCTTCATGCACATTTCTCAACATGGAACATTTATTGCGAACCTCTTCAACACGACGACATAGATTTAAACCTTTCAAAGGCAGTAGCTAAACGGTCTAGCAACCTAATTTTAATTCCAAAACTGACAAATGACATCAAGAATATATTAATAAAATTTTGCTTTCGTAATGAAAATGCAAATTAGCGGGTTTTTATTCTCTTAAAAATTCGTTTGAATATTCTGGTGTCAGTCAATTATTTAATCATTTTACTAACAGAATTCTTCTGCCCGTGAAAGGATTAGACTAAAATTTTAAATGCATTAGAAATTAAATTTTTACAGACATTACAGTACAGTATAACGTCACAATTTTCAATTGCGCACTGCTACATTTCCTAAATGTGAAAATGCAAAGCAGAATCATCGCTCATCGATTTCGGATATTTTTGTGTATAAAGGTGACGATTTATCTTATCCGTGTGAACCAAATGTCGTTTAGTACTAATTAATTGATGTTCTAAAACTTTTTGATTGGAAAATTTCCTCTATCTCTTTTCGTTTTCGATTTGCAATGGCTATCTTCCAAATTTCGCCACTAGGGGCTCTGCTGTCGTTTGCATTAGGTCGGGCGTAGTCGCTTTACTATACCGTTACCTCACTTGCATAGCTCTGGCTCTCTCCGTTCGCAAGTACTTTCAGGTTAAAGGGACTTTCCTTTGCACCCTGTATATATATATATATATATAGATAGATAGATAGATAGATAGTCTTTAAAATACTGTATGTTTCTTATTTTAGAACCCTCCTCTCCCAATTTCAAGTCTAAAGAAATATGTGGTAACTGCAAAGCTTATATTATTTTATAATCATTGTTATAACACTTATTATACTTTTTATTTAATACACTAAATAAGAATACATGCCACAAGATAATTTTAAAACATGGAACTGTGAACAGTGTATTCTTTCATTTCCCCAGCCTCAGTGGCATAGCCAAGGAGGGGGGGATCTGATCCTCCTCCCCCCCCCCCCCCGAACGATGGGTTCGTTTACTAAATCATGGACACAAAAACAGTAAGAACTGCAAAAACGGAACCGCAAAGAATGGCAAAATTTTTCACTTTACGCAGGTTTGCCTTTTACCAGGCATAATTTTAAGGTATTTCTTTCACCACGGCCCATGATTATTTTACGTTTAATACAGGATTCCAGTGTAGACATATGTTTGCAGGTATCCAAAACTTATTCAGTCTACAGTAATCTCTTGAGACCGTAAATGTACTATAGTTAAACCTATGACGTTAGAACATGTTTGTAAAGAAATTCTGTCTGAAATGGAAGAAATTCAAAGTTCAACGAAGCTAACACTGCACATTTACACCTGCTAAGAGGAAAATATATGTAAGATGAAAGTTTTATCCATTCTTTTGTGATCCCCTCCCCCCTTTGCAGGTGTTTCAGGATATACTGCAATGCATTAAAACTGTGAAAACAACATTTAAATGGAACCATTTCATGATCCCGATAATGAAACAATAACTATATAAGAACATACTCACCAAGACGGAAACCTGTATTAAACGGAATATTTTCCAGTCTTGAGCAATTCAATTTTCACAGCTTTCATTGTAACTAGATAAAGTGTAAAACCTCATCAATGGAGACTTTGATGGGACCAAATGTTGCTGAAATGTACAGTAAAAAATTAGTTTACATGAATTAAATAACAGCACATTTGTCACAATTTGGTGAATCTTCATTTTATAATTTTATATCGACCAGTATCATTAATGGCTTTAAATATGGTACCTGAAAAAAAATAAGTAATTTTATAATTGACTAGTTATTGTGAATTTTTATTCAGCATTATGCTGCCAAAACGATGTAGACAAGAGGAATTGCAAAAGAGGTCTCTTTACAGTACTTAACGAAGAGCAAAGTCAGATTTCCCTGAAACTGTAGTTTCAAATCTTGAGTTTTATAATCAGAAAAAAATTCTTTTTTTTCAGAAGTTTAAAATTTTTATGACTTTTTCACAAAAATTTCAAATTAATCTAGCTTTTCCAGAGAAATGGTATGGCCCAGTTCTCTGTGGGAGAATGACACTGAAATGTGGATGCCACTCCTGCCCTCCCCAGGAAAACTGCTAGGTTAATTCCTGCGGGAATTGGGGAGTGACCTCTGTTCTCAGATCAACCTTGGGGGTGGCATACAACTGTTCCAGCTACAGTGGACTCAGAGGATGAGTCACCTGATGGAGGGAACACACCAGACACTGTCCAAACCTCCCCTGATGCTAGTACCAGGTTTCACTGCGAGTTCCCGCATACTGCATTGACACTACGAAGTCTCTTAGAATTGCGGTACAGAGATCGTCCTATCTCGGATTCCAGTTTAAACAAGTGGAATTAGGAAATGTACAAATATAATGTACTTACAACAGAAATATAGAAATATTTCCGAATTGACCCCCCCCCCCAACATGAAGAATACTGAAACGATGAAAAGGCAAAAAAAAAAAATCATCCTTTTAAAAGTATTTCTGTTTTGTGTAACCAATAATGCTTTTGGAACAAGACTAAGTAATGTATCTATAACTCATTCTAAACTGTATTACATCTAATCGATGTATTAAATGAGTTTTATAACAAGTTATTTTAATGGTACTTATAAGTACCATCAGTAGATAGAGGGTTAAACAAGTGGATGGATGTGATCCTATCACATTAGCAAGTTTTTGCCCAGAGTCACTGTCTGATTGGATGTCGACACTGGGATTGACCTATGAGAGCCACTACCTGCCTTGCCCTGAAAACCAGGGTGTTCAGGGGTATCAATGTTTAAACGTGACTAAGATTCACTGGAATCCATGCAGAACTTTCATTATCTGCTGTTCGTTGCATTCCAAAGAGTTATGATTTGTTTTAGAACCCGGTCACCATCTCATAATGCTTACTGCATACACTGTCGGGTGCCAGGTGTCTTCCTTACTCAAGCGGTCAGTGGCGGAACACCCAAACGGACTGTCGGGTCAATAGATACGCTATACACCATAGTATATGCACACCATATATGGAATGTAAAAATTAAGTTACTGCACACAATATCATATATGGGGCACTCTCAGAATATTTTGACTTTCAGGAATAAAAATCTGGTGAAATTAAACTTGCTAAAATAACATTTTAAACTTATAGACGAATGCCTTAATGATTCAAAATATGGAAAAAAATGGTCAGCAGCAAAAATATTTTTATTTAACTGAGGTTTAATTTAAACTTGCGAGGAGTTTAATTTTCTTTATCATTTTACCACTATAACTTTTTATTTTCTTCTAAATTTTTACTTATAATGAATTTTCATTAGTACCCACAGGACATTCAAATAAGAAATAATAACATTGTAGTATTTTTAGTACAAAATTTTGGTATAACATTGTCTTAAAGGGGTGTTAAAGAAAGAACAAGGAAAAGGAAAAAAAGGAGATGGTATAGGAAAAAAGGGACGGTAAGGGTTAAGGGATGGTAAGGATGGGGCGGTAAAGGAAATTACCACCTATTTTTAGGAAAATCATGTTAAGACTAAGGGATAGCCACAATGTTCATTGATTTTTAAAAACAGTTATTTACATTGGATTAAATAAAAATAATTCATTTACCTCAAAAAGTGCAGGAATAAACCTTGGGGGCGGTAAGACTACGAACAAAAACACGATGCCTGAAATTGATATTTAATACTGATTTAAATTCTGCAGTAAATTTCCTGTCAAAGAATTTTAGAAATCCTTCTCTAGCATACTTCTGCATGAGAAAAAACTTGGAAAAAATTCTGCGGCTGCATCTGAAGTGATTTTTTGTATAATTTTAGCAAAAGGGATGGTAAGGAAACTAAAACCTAGTGACAGAGTTAATAAAAATATTGACAATATAGGTGTAAATTAGCGGTCACCACTCGCCACGTGGCGATTAAAGTTGTGAAAGTGGCGATTAAAATGTCGGCCATCGATCGCCACTATAGTCGCCACTCGCCAAGTGGCGATAAAAAATAATCTGTGATCCATCACCAACTGAAATACAACTTTTTTTATGGAAATATGCATCTCTACTTTGATTACATCTAATTAGCAAACTGATTAATTCTTTTTCCTACCGGATGCAAGCAGATTGCAGTGATTTAGCTGTATTTTCAATATTTCAGTTTTTCGCCATGCTCGCTCTTCAGTTGGATTATTTTTTCAAGAAATATAGTTTTATGTAAAATATATTCATCAGCTTTGATTCCACATGTATTTCAAATAATTTATTCCTTTTTATTTTCACTGGATGCAAATGCAAGTGGATTTTAACCCTTTCGGTTCTGGTTTTACTACTAATAGTACATGTCTTTTCATCAAGTATTATTTTGTCTTAAAAATTACTTTTGTTACTATCTACACATAGTAATGATAGTATATGGCTATGCTTTTCTTATTATGAGTTCATTTATGTTTGGACATTTAGTAATTTATTTTATACATATATTTCACTCTTTAAATTTAAAATATAGCTTACTTTTCTGAACGAATCGTGTGGTAAAACACAAAAAACATTATAAAGTTGTAATATCTGTTAAACCCTCTTGTAATATGAGATATTCGAAACGTCTCCAAAAACTTTTAACCTATTATCATATCAGTAAATCTATTTGGATAGCTACGATTAAGATTATTAAAATAAAAGTAATTTTGTTCTCAAAATTGAAAAAAAAATTGCATCCTAAAGGGTAAGGGCATTACAATATCTTCAATGTGTTTGATCAGTTAGATTATTTTTCTGCAAGAGGTAGTGTTTAATCCTGCGAAATACACTCACCAGCTTAGATTTCAACTGTACGAAATGTATATGGTATGTTAATAACACATTTAATTATTAAATAAAATCAAAATAGCATTTTATTGGGTTTTGTTTGATTTTTTTTTTTTTTTTTTTTTTTTTTTTGTATGCACCTAGTTGTTGGAATTTTGATTTAGTTACTAACTTTTTATGTAAAGAAAGTAACAGTAATCTGATTGATAATAGAGTTTATGAACATTTACAAATAATCCAAAAATATATTCTAAAAAAATCAATATAACAATTTTGTAGTTTTAAAGTAATTTTCTTGAATTTCAACTGTGTCCCTATTCTTATCATGAATAGTTGGCTGGTATAAAACTCTGATTTATAGAAAATATGTATATATACAACGATTATAGTTTATCTAGATGCCAAGAAAGTTTGAAATAATATAGTGGCCACTAACTTTAAAAAGTGGCCACTTATGAAACTGAGTCTACCGGCCACTGGCTACTAACTCAATTTCCTAGTTTTCACCTATAATTGACAACTGTAAAAATGTGTGCAGGTTAATTTTTTGCTACATATTTACATACAATAGACCCAATTTCAGAAAAAAAGACACCGAATTACTTTTATTGAAACAATTTTATACAGACAGCTAGAAACTTAAAAATTTAGCATCAGGGAACGGGACAGTAAGGAATTTCGTGGTCTATTTAGATATCCAACATCGTCCAAAACTTATTTTTCTCTTTAATATTGTTATACAGTCAAGCAATGGGATGTTCTCCAGTACATGAAATAGAAAAAACACAAGAATATGTAATAAAATAAAAATTATTATTCAGGGACTTAAAACCAAAATATTGTGAGAATACCCCATATATTTATCATATATACCTACAGGTTATATCTCTACTTATAAAAGAAATTTCACTCTGTGTGTGTGTCTGCGATGGCTAGCATGTACAAGGCAGAAAATCTATGTGTGGATAGTTCAAGGCACGTCCGAATGCACCTGAGACGCAGAATTTTAAATTTCTAATAATTAGCTGAGTGATTAACAAAAAACCACAATTAAAAGAATGGAAAATGATCATAATTCAATTAAAGCATTGATTTTAATTAAACCAAAAATAATATTTCCTCAAGAAACTCGAAAAGGAGGGGAAGGATTGCAGCAATTGGGCAGAAAGGGAAGTTATTAAATGACTTATCTTATACTATAATGCGAGGAAAAATTGTGTGTGTGTGTATGTAAATTTTATCTTAAAAACGGCTCTAACGATTTTGACGAAATTTTGTATTTAACCATTTTCGGGCATGATAAGACCATTGGGCTAGGTCACGTGTTCGAGAAAATTCGATTAGTGGGTCATTTTGGGTCATAATGGGTCAAGGTCAAGCTAATTATATCTAAAAAACGGTTCAATCGATTTTGACCAAATTCTATATCCAACCGTTTTTCGGCACGAGAAAACTATTGGGCTAGGTCACATGTTCGAGAAACTTCGATTACTGGGTCATTTTTGGGTCACTATGGGTCAAGCTAATTTTATCTGAAAAACGGATCTAACGATTTTGACTAAATTTTGTAATCTGTCGTTTTGGATTACGAGGAGACCAATGGGATAGGTGACATATTAGAGAAAATTCGATTAGTGGGTCATTTTTGAG
Organism: Maratus speciosus; assembly: GCA_963932465.1. Lineage (NCBI taxonomy): Eukaryota > Metazoa > Arthropoda > Arachnida > Araneae > Salticidae > Maratus > Maratus speciosus. Next base: position 63,881,878 of record OZ010797.1, on the reverse strand, counting down.
TCACTGTGGGTCAAGCAAAGTTTATCTAGAAAATAGCTCAAACGATTTTGACAAATTTTGTATTTTACCATTTTCGGGCGCGAGAATACCATTGGGCTAGATCACGTGTTCGAGAAAATTCGATTAGTGGGTCATTTTAGGTCATAATGGGTCAAGGTTTAGCTAATTATATCTAAAAAACAGTTCAAACGATTTTTACTAAATTTTATATCCAACCGTTTTTCGGCATGAGAAAACTATTGGGCTACGTAACATATTCGACAAATTTCGATTAGTGGGTCATTTTTGGGTCACTATGGGTCAAGCCAATTTTATCTAAAAAACGGCTCTAACGATTTTGACTAAATTTTGTATTCTGTCATTTCGATTACGAGAAGACCAATGGGATAAGTCACATATCAGAGAAAATTCAATTAGTGGGTCCTTTTTGGATCACTGTGGGTCAAGCATAGTTTATCTAGAAGATGGCTCAAACGATTTTGACGAAATCTTCTATTCTATCGTTTTCGGGCATGAGAATACCATTGGGCTTGATCGCATGTTCAAGAAAATTCGATTAGTGAGTCATTTTGGGTCACAATAGGTCAGTGTCAAGCTAATTGAATCCAAAAAGGCCTAAAACATTTCGACAAAATTTTGTAATATACCGTTTCCAGGCAGGAGATGACCATCGGACTAAGTCACATGTAAGAGAAAAATCGATTAGTGTGTCATTTTGGGTCAAGGTAAGCTAATTATATCTAAAAAACGGCTCAATCGATTTTGACTAAATTTTACATCCAACCGTTTTTAGGCACGAGAAAACTATTGGGCTAGGTCACATGTTCGAGAAATTTCGATTAGTGGGTCATTTTTGGGTCAAGCCAATTTTATCTTAAAAAGGCTCTAACGATTTTGACTAAATTTTGTATTTTGTCGTTTTCGATTACGAGAAGACCAATGGGATAGGAGCTTAGGATCACACCGATTTTATCTAAACAGCAAGAATTATACAGTGAGAATGAAATATCGAATTGAACACAAGGCTAAATTTGATCGAGCTTAGCTCGGTCATGCCCGCTAGTTATTTATTACTCACTAAAGATTTAAAAATAGAACAAAAAAAATTAAAGAGATTTAAAAACTTTAATTTTGGTGTGCTGTGCAAGGGAAAGGGGGGGGGTCAATTTTGGTGGGGGTAGGCTCATGCGCGTAGCCAGAGAGGGGGCTAAGGGGGCTGAAGCCCCTCCCGAAAGTTAAAAAATATTTTGCAAAGTGACGTCTAATGATAATAAAAAATTGTCAATTTTTTTTTGCTTTTATCTTCCATTACATTAGAACTACGTATATTTTTAGTTGTAAAATTATAAAATTTATTCGATTAAAGTTATAGCAATTCCCCATTATATCGCTCATTCGGATATATTGTTTTTTATTCATATCTACCGCTAAAAATATCGGTTTTTCTTAAAACGCCCTTTTAATCCTCTAATTCCCATGATAAAAGTACGTTCTACGTAATTCAGAGAATCTGAATTCATACCAGAAAATTTCAATAATAAATTATACTTTATTTAACGACGGATTGTCTGTTATTAAATAAAACAAATATTGCTGTTTTAAATTTCTGGTATGAATTTGGGAATCTGAATTAAGAATTCCACTAAACTAGAAACAGTAATGGTAGCATAAATGCTACCATGGTCATTAAAGCGTAAATTTTATGCACAGTAAAATTCGATAAGTGTAATTCCATATCATGAATTTCACTGAGAATAAGTAAGTTTAACACGCGTATGGCGTATAACTTTAGGAGTCAAATATAAAACATTTACTTGTATGTTATGATCTTCCTTAATTTCCTCTATCCTCATTATATCACGATATAATGAAAACTTAGAGTGATCAGTGTTAAAATGTTTTGTAGAGAAAGGGGCCAAAAACTTTAATAGCCCCTTGTAATGTAAAATATAATGATTATTAAGAAAGTATTTTTGAAAATGGTACTATAACTGTACAAGGCTTTTTATATCTATAAAAAAAACTAGTAGCAGGAAATTTAGAAAAGGAATTGTGCAAAGAAAGACGATAGAGTATCGACAAACTTTCAAAGGCGCCATCGCGGCCGGCCGTTCGCGGCACTTCATTGAATAACTTTGGTTTAAATTGATTGCATATGAATCTTTAATAGACAGAAAATGTGCACAGAGTAGTCTGTTTGCGTGGGAAAGTTTCTTTGCCTTTTGTAGAATTATCAACTTCAGGAATGGATACCCATGTGTAGGGATTTTTTGGCAGTTTTTCACAGCGCCCTTTAAAGAGTTTGCTAGAAGGTGACATCTAACGGTCTAACAATCGTATTTTGTGCAAAACAAGAAATGCTACTTAGAGGTGATGATAATAGCGGTCCTCTAGTCCTCTAACGTTAGAGGCCCAATATAAAAGATGGTAAACTAGGAGCTCTCTTAAGATTTAGAGCAAAGTCTGGAGATGATGAATTGAAACGTTATAAACAGCCGTAGAAATGCTACTTACATTCAGAAGGAAATCATTCAAATAAGCTCGGATATAGTTACCGAAGAATTGATTACCAAACTAAATAACGCGATCTGTTTTACGGTGATTTCTGATGAAACTATGGACATTTCAAGCACAGAACAGCTTCCCCTTTGAGTTATATATGTGGACTATTTGTAAAATTCACAAACCCCAATAATTCGGGAAGACATTTTCGGTTTCATATAAGTAAATGACTTGTCCGCCGAAAATACAACAGAAGAAATAGTACAACATTGTGATGAACTACGTATTGATATGTCTAAATGCATTGCACAGGCGTATGATGGAGCGGTTAATATGGCTGGTTATGGTAGCGGGGTCTAGTCTAGAATTCGTCAGAAGTATTTCAAAAATAGATACGTCTATTGTGCATGCCACCGGTTAAACCTTGCATTATCCAACCGCATGCTGATTCTTGCCATCTGAAATTGTCTTGGAACTATTGATGAAGTGACAATTGTTTTTCTAAATCACCCCCAGGCAAGTTTAGCCCTTACAGAAGCAATTTATCATATGTCCAGTAAACAGACAAGAACGACTTCTCCGTCTTTGCGGCACAAGCTTCATCGAGAGGCATGAAAACCTATTAACTTTTGTTGAGCTATTTAAACGCATTTGCATTAGCTTAGAAAATATTTCGGAAAACGTATAGATTTCTTCAACAGCTAGCTTTATTGACAGTTATGGAGATTAGGAATTTTCTCATGAGCATCTTTGTTTGTAACAATCTTTTCAGTCTGACAAAGCCATTCTCATTTCTTTTTCAAGAAACGCTCGTGATATGATATCAGTCGTAACTCATTCTAAAGATGTCCTAATTATCATACAGAAAATGCACTGGAAATCTTTCGCAACATATTTAATTCTCATAGTTGTCAACCTCCCGATTTTTTTAATACCTATATATTTACGCAGAAATACTTGTTTTATAAAATCGCACGAGTTCTGCAATTATATAAAGCGAACATTTTTGCAAGAATTTGCTGGTATTTAAAAAATCGGGATGCTGGCAATATTAATTCTGCATCACATCTTGGGAAAGACACCTTGTAAATTGAAATAAAGATCCCAATTAACATTTAGACAGCACGTGCAAACCCTCAAATTACATCCGCTAAAGAGTATTACAGAGTCGTATTCTTTATTCTCTGTGCAGAAAGTCTTATTCAAAATTTGAATAATAGATTCATTTCGAATTAAGACATTGAAAGAGATTTCCATGTTTCCAGGATTTGCTTCTCCGGAAAACAGAAGAAAATTAGAGAAACTCTTTCAATATTTTGACGATAAAGTGTTCATGTCAGAAATAAAAGCTGAATATGAATAATGGTGAGAGAGAATTGCTAATGTTAACACAAACGCAGAGGTCCTGACAGTTTTAGAGTACTATAATTCAACGTAGTACAATATGATTAAATACTTGATGACAGCCTTGGCTACAAGCGTACAAGCCCGGTAACAATAGTAAGTGAAAGGACTTTTTTGACATTGAAAAGAATTAAATTTTTGCCTTGGAGCGTTATGGCCAATGAGAGACTGGGTGGCTTTGCAATGATTTGCATTCAATGGGATATTGCAGTAGATCCTGATAATGTAATCTGCCTCATGACTGAGAAGAAGTCACGGAAATTGCTTCAGCAGCACTAGTAAATTTATTGTACCACGAGTACTGCATTATTTATAATTATTGTAATCAGAAAATGTGAAATGAAAATATCATTTTTATTGTTACATATATCTGCAGCAATCAATTTTTTTCTTTTGAAAAATAATATGTGTAATTAATTTCATATATTAGGGTTCCGTACTTAAAAAGTAAAAACAGAACCATTATAAGATCACTCCTGTGTCTGTGTGTCTGTCACAGCCATTTTACTTGTAAACTATGAAACGTGGAAAGTTCAACTTGGGAGATGTTATAAAGACTATTGACCCACCTATTTACAGATTACTAAACATTCACAAATATTTTTAGGGAAAATATAGGGGGACTAATTAAGCTACTTGAAAAAAAAAAAAACAATCTTTTCTTTAAATATCGTGTGAAAGCTTTCAAAACGCTGAAGTCAAAAATACATTTAATTTTAGGTATTATATTTTCAGAGATATCGTCGAAAATGTAGTGCAAAATTATGTTTCCCCCCTCATCTATTTCCGAATCTACTGAAACTAAAATTATCAAAAAATTAGAGGTAGTAGACGTTAATTTAAACCTTGCAGGAAAATTATAGCGACGACCCTGGGTCAGATAGTTTTTGAGAAAAGCACATTTTTTCGTTACCCATAAGTGACGGTTTGCGGGCATTCAGCAAAGTTGTTGAGGAGCACTGAAGGTACCTATCGTAGAAGTATAAATGCATTGTTGATAATGATTTTCGAAAAAAAAAGCATCGTTAATTAGCCGAGATATTAACCCTCAAAAACATGGACGGTTTGGACATACATAATGACAGAGGCGGCGTACTCTATATACCATTGGCCTTTAAAGCCTGGATAACAACTTTTAATAATATATTTGTGTAACGCAATGCCCCGTAGAAGTATAAAAGCAATAAACGTCAGATTGTTAAAAACATACTAATTTAATTAGGATTCATCACATAGATAATATGGGATTCGCGACTAGTTTGCATTGAGTGAATATCTCATCACGCACGTCTTTAAAAGTTAATGAAAAAACTATCAGGAAAAGCGCTGTACGGCCCAAGGCGGAGTTGCAGATTTGCGACCTCCTTTCAAAGCGACTTAGCACAATTCCAAGTTTAAACTTTGAACAAGGGTTTTTTTTTTTTTTTTTAGATGCTGAATTTAGTCTTATGAAATGCCAAATGAAGTTCATCATAAACAGATTAGGATAAGATTAAAAAAAGGAGTTATACAGAATAGCAATATTTGATATTATTTAGGTTTCATATCTCTGAACTTTTATGGTATACCCATTCATACTTTTCAACTATATACAGCTATACCGAACCCCACGTTGTATAGTTTTTTTTTACAAAGTCTTATTATTCTTTTAGCAGCAACTTTTTTTTAATAATACAGTTAATATTTCATATATTTATTGTACGGAAATCTTTGAGCGCGAATAATACTTGCACTTAACCATTTATTACTTAATCATTTTAAGACCCCGCCCTCGTAATGCACACGCTAATATTAATCCTGTGTTTTAAATCTATTCAAATTATTTCTTTGCATCTGAATATCTTTTAACGTTTTTCCCATAGGATACATGAGGCTCATCTCAAACATTGCTAGTTTGAGTTATTTTATTTCTGTTGCATTATTTCCTCTAAAAACATTCCGAACTGGTTTGGAAACTAGAATTGCTCTGGCAAACATAAATTGTAACAGAACTCTAAAAAATACGAACTAATAATTTTTGACATGGACATCACATATCATATGCAAGAACATACCTTAGGTTACGCATTGTTCACTTTTTCAATTGTGCTTTAAATTATACAAGTTACTGCTGTCAGATCAGAAAAAATTCCAAGCTTCAGCCCCCTCCGAAGGGAAATCCTGGCTATGGGCCATAGAGCATAAAGTTTTTAAAATAGGGCAACAATGTTTAAGATTTTAAGCTTTGTGTGCTGAAGGGGCACAGGGGTAAAAGCAGCCTTTTTGGGGGGTGGGGTACTTTATTAGATAACCTATTATTCACTTACCTTAGTAAGAATTTACAATAAAAAAATAAGAAACTAAGATGTTTTAAAGATTTAAAATTTTATATGTTTGCTAAGGGGGGGAGGGGGGTTCAAAGGGTAAATGTAAATTTCAGATAGGTAGGGAAGAGAGTCTTTTATGATCAGTTATTTATTGTAATATAAAATGACAAATACAGGACGAAAATTAAAAAAAATTAAACAGTTTAAATCTTTGATACTGTGGGAAGCTGGGGGGAGGGGGGGGGCAAAAGTGGGCCGTGAAGTTTTTAGAGGGAGATTAGGAAACTTTTTTTAATGAAATGAATTTGGCGGAATAAATTGTTAAACCTTAACTGGTATGACAATAATTGCTGCACAGCTACTACGAGCGACCTGTCAGACCACTTAATATAAAGATGAATAAAATATTACATTACCTTTCAAAATACCTTCAACGGCTACTTTGGGCAACTTTTTCCTGGTTTCACTAACATTATCATTATTACAAATATTATATATGATTTTTCAATGTTGAAAATGAGTTGTAAACAATTAACATGAAACAATGAAGCAAACTGTATGGTTTTAAAGAGGCAATCCTTTTTTTTTTTTTAAGTATCTTTAAAGTTTTGGAACAAAGTAGCCCCTGCTAGGGGCTTCCTTGGTCCATTCACTTAATTTCATATATATTGAATGCATTTCATATGTTGGACTATTGAAACCTTTTGGCAATAGGAACTGCTAATGAGCTAACATTAACAACTTGATAAATGAATGTTTTTTTTTTGTTTTTTTTTTAACATTTATACACAATAAACCAATTGTAAATATTTAAGACACAAAAAACAGTTTTCGTCTCAGCAACTGGAACAAAAACAATTAATTTAAATTTTTGCTACCATAACATTATTATTATTTTTTTTTAAATGTAAGTAACATTTAAAAACGATGTTACTTAAAATTTTTTTAAAGAGATATGGTTGTATAAAAAGCATTTCTAAGTAACTGGGGCTACTTCGGACCAAACAGGCCAGACACAAAGTAGCCCCGAAAAACCAGTTATCATGTTAGTTTTATGAAAATGTAAACATTCCTCTAAATAAAGGTAAAGGAAAACTTATGATCATCTCTTATCCAAATTGTTTCGGTATAGAAAGTTTGGAGAGTTGAAATCTACACATGAAAACAGTTGTTTACAAACACATCCAGTGTTGCCACTAACAAAAATTTAAATTATCCCAAACTCTTTTTCGAACATCTTCAATTTAGAGGAAAGTAGAATGAGTTCCTATTGATGCAGTGGTCTAAACGCACCAATTTAAAGCTCTGAATTTTTGTAGAGGATGCAACTTTGCACTCAATGTCCAGTAAAATGATTTCTATAATATTGTTGGTGATAATTCATTTTAATAAGGACATATTTTATTAGGAGGAGAAGTTATATGATTTATATTTTATTATTATTTGAATACTTTATAATTAAATAAAATTTAACACTCAACAATATTTTGAAAAAATAACTTTATATTTAAAATGTTTAAACTAAAATATTTTGAATGTAAATACAGTAGACTCTTTCAAATCCACACAGCTTGGGACATGAGGTTGTGCAGATTTTAGAATTTTATGGATTTCTGGTCATTGATTTGTTTACATTTTTTAAACATTAATTTGATTGGTAGTTAAGCAAGGGATATTATAATGAATGCTTACAATAAAGGGAAACATTAAAATAAGTAAAATATTAAAATAATTTATTAGTTTAAACATAAGTAATTATTAAAATAATTATGTAGAATAAAAATTTAGAAAAATATTAAATTATTACCGATGAAATCGATTCAATTTGGTTCCAAAAGTCCTATGTTGCCATCTAGTGGTAAAGCGATTGTAAGATCGATACATCATCATATAATGCTAATTTATATAAAAATCATAAGTGATGTAAATTTATTTAGTAATAAATCAGGTGTAATCAGGGCCGAAACTAGACTTTTTGGCGCGCGGGGAAAGCATGGATTTTGGCGCCCCCCCCCCCCCTCCACTACAAAGTAAATTTACAAAAACAATTTTACTAAGTATCTAATAGACAACTTATTTTTAAGTTTAAAATATATAAAACTGAACTACGTAATCAGCTTTGCCAAACATTGATTCATTAAAACCTTGAAAACGGAATCAAAAAGATTTTTTTTTTTTTTTTTTTTTCTATAGGCCTAAATGAGGTCGACATCTTGCTGTACGTTTGTATTTTTTCATCATAGTAGGATTATTGTGTAATAGATGTGTTACCTGCTATGATAAAAAATGTTTAAAGCGGAATTTTTCCCGATTCTTGTGATTCCCTCTTAGAAACTTTTACTACACCTCACCCCCCTCAGAAATGATGAGTCTAGATACACCACTGCAGGGTGGCAAAACGCCTAGAAATTCCAGAAAGACGAGAAAAAAAAATCATTTTGGGCGATAAAGGCGGGGGGCTTTGCTTAACTAGATATGACGCCCTGTGCAAGATTTTTTACTGTACCACTACAAATGCTGTACTCTTAAAAAAAACGGTTTTACTAAGAATTTTACTTTGTGCATTTCCCCTCCTTCTTGTTTTTATTGTCCGGACAGTCATCGCCCATAGCAAGACGAAAAAAAAAAAAAAAGAAAAGAAAAGAAACTCAATGCTGCTCAGCGGAAAAACAACAAACAGCTTTCATGGAATTTTTTTATCTAATAGAAAACTCAGACTGTGAGGGGTCGCTTCGCACTTAGTAGTTATCAGTAGTGGACAGTGTCCGACAATAGAGATTGACCTTGAAAAATGGTAGTGATTTTCCTACACAGGAAGTGAAAGATAGAAGGCGAAAGGCATAGGCATGATACTTTTGGAATGGGAGAATGAAAAAAGCCTTTTTTCTTATTCATTTGAAATTTTGTATTGTAGATGAATCTTTTTATCTATTTGTAAAGTTTAATGCATTTGATAAAGTTTTCCTTTAAATTTTCCGGCTGCGAGACATCTTTGTACAAATTTCGTATATATATACATTCTTGTATCAAACGTCAAACAAATTCTTCATTCTGGCGCCCCTTCACCTTCTGTTAAAGCGGCGCCCAGGGCACGTGCCGCCTCTGCCCCCCCCCCCCCCTAGTTTCGGCCCTGGGTGTAATAACCAAAAGAGAATGATTAACAAAAAATTTAGTAAAAAAAACATTGCGGTAGTCGCTGATTTCGGCACCATCTTGAATTTTGTTCCTGCAACTTAACTGTAAATTTCATTGTTTACATCTGAAAAAATACGCGGATTTCAGGCTTTCGCAGATTTTAGGGTCGTGGATTTAAGGGAGTCTACTGTATCAATTAAATAAATTGAGCTGATCTACAATTTTTGTTATATTTTCTGACCATTATCAAGAATATATATTATATGTGTGTAAGTGAGAAAGAAAAGTTTGCCATTCTTTTCCGTAAAAAATAAAATAGAAAGAAAGAAAAATATTCATAAAAGAAATATAAAAAAATTACCTTGATATTGTGGTTTAATATTTAAAAAATGTAAAATGAAATTCAAGTAAAATAAAAAATATATATTATAAATTTTTAGCTCATCAAGTTTCAAATTTAGACTTTCAGAGAATGAGATTGATAAAAATAAAATTTGTGGAAGCTTTTAATTGTTGTGCAGTTAAAAAAAAGTAAATATCGTTATAAAAAAAAAAGACTGTAGTAAGTAAAAATAATTGGTCTACCCAATATTTTTAAGTACTGTTTCTGTTAAAGTAAGCATAATTGGTTATAAATTATAAAATTCTTTCACTTTACTGAATAGGTTAGACTAACAGCACCATCTATCACCTTATAAAATGGGAATCATATATGCAATACAGAAATTCATCATGATTTCAATATTTAATTTAAAAGTAACTAATTAAAAATTTAAGACTTTTTTCTAATGAAACATTAAAGTTATTTACTGTCAAATCTTGATGGGTACTTTCTAGTTTATAATTAAGTTCTAAAAATATTGAATTGTTGTATTACCATCGGAAACTTATCTGTAACCCGTGTTCATCTTTTTAATAGTTCCAGCAAAAATGGAAGCAAGTTAAAAATCAACTAAAAAATTCCATCTTCATCAAGTTGAGTTTCTGTAAAAAAGAGAAACATTTTCACCTAACTGCATTCCTTATCTTTTTTTTTTTAATTGTGTGGATTTAATGAATAGTGAAAAGAAAAAAAAAATCATAGAATGGATATTAAATATCGGTGTTCAGATTATGGTAATACAAGTAAAATAAAATATAGAAAACTGCGGAATGAGAAGTAATTTACATCTTAAGGAGAATTTTTAAAATGTTGACAAAAACAAAATGTAACTCATGCATCGGAAATATCTTTAAAATGCATACTGATTACAAAAGAAATTGAAAAAAATATATTTTATGCACATAGAAATTTGATTAATTATTGTATATTTAAATTACCGCAGAAATGACATTAAAATATCAAAAGAAAATAAAGTAAATAGATAAACATCAATAACATACCCTTAAATAAGTTACCTTCAAACGAAATATTGCTTAAATGGTGATATAGGCCTAAATCGAGACTACTCAGTAACTGGTAACTTTCTGTAAACTTTTATATTTCTCTGCTAATTTTAGGAATCAAAAGAGAAATATAATAAATCAGACATATAATGTTATTTTACACAGAAATAAATAAAAATACCACGTGAAAGTTGCGATCCAACAGACAGATAGAAAATTATATGTAATGAACAGATTAATAAGCCATTTTCCAATTAAATTTACCTTAGATGCGATACCAAAAACTTATGTTCGATTAATGATTTTCCATGCTGCCATCTATCGTCGTAAGAAAATTTCAGCAACCTGTGTTTGTCTGTTGCACATTTCATGAAAGATTAGGTTAATTAGGGGGCTGTGTTTTCCCTCTTAGAAGAATTTTATTTAAAAAAAATTGGTCGTTTTAAATTGGTCGCTAATACAATTAAGTCACAAACACAATTTTTAAGTTATTTGAAGAAAGAGAAATCATGTTACAACATGTGTACAACATTATACAATGTGTATAGATAAAACAAAAAAGAAAATGTTTAAGATAAGTGTCAATTAACCACAAGGTATCCTTTTGATATATATTATTATTATTATGAATTTAAAAATTAAAATTATTAAAACATGATATGGACATGTGTACAACTAAAATAACTTATTTACAATGCATTAATCCTTCATTACTTATCAAATCGTAATTTTAAAAAATCTATCGATATTTTAAGGAGCCACCTATGACGTCATAAAATATACCTATAAACCTCTTTTGAAAAATAATAATTCTTGACTCAACTGCAATTCACAACTACCGAAGGCAAAATGCGGACAAATACTACTAAACTAGGATGATTTTGAATCATATTGGATTAGTTAAGTCTTGGCTCAGTGTTTAATTCTCAATGTAACAAGGATAAAATTCAAATAGTTTTTGTGTAATTTAGGATTTATTTTAAAAGAAAATAGAATAGTTTTATGAAAAGAAAGTATTTAATAAAGTAAAAATGCAAGTTTTATAGTAAAATTTAAAATTTTAATTTTACAGTAGTAAGGAAAAATTTCTAACCATGCTTCTACAATTTTGGATATTCTAAAATAGCTTTTGTTGGGTACTTTCCTTAGAAATGTGTTCTGCGTACGGATCAGGTTTTCAAAAATATATTTTCTGAAAAAATAAATAAAATGACATTCTGAATACAGCAGCATTATGTAAGAATACAGTAACATTTTTAAAGAAAAAAAAAATAAAGATTGCAGTTTTGAATCATTCTAAGGGAAATGGATGGAGCAAATAGCAATTTTTGTACATTTTTCATTATTGTATCTTTATAACATGTTGTAAGAATATACTAAAGATGTTGAAAGTTAATTTTAGCAAATTGTTAGAAAATTGATATTTTGTCAATTTTCTCAAAATCACGGGAACCGAGCTCCTTTAAGAATACTAGTCAACACCAAAATAATGGTTGATTCTTGTAAATTTCATGCAACTAAATTAAAAATATGGCAGTGAAATTTCTGTACCCCATACTATTTTTTAGGTAGGAAGGCTTTCTTTTAAGATTAAGGTACAGTGTAGGACTTGTTATCTGACATCCCCATATCCGGAACGCAAATAATAATGAAAAAGTAATTTGTTTTATTTAAAACACTAAAAAACTAACGATATATTTTACATCAAGCATGGATGAAGAAGACAGATTTATAATGATACAAAGGTGATACAATTTGTAGCCGTCTGTGATATTTTTTGATGGCGTGAATCAGCCTGAAGTTGAGGAGTCTAAAATTTCCAAGGTGAAGGAAATTATTACTGATTTGCTGAACTAAGCTAAAGGAATTTCATGTTCAGAAACTCAATTGCTGGATCAAGAAGCAATCAAGAGCAAGTCCATAGTCAGAAAAATATTTTGGAGTGGGATTTCGGACCATGAATTTTATTCTTTATTTCTTTTTTACCAATTGTTAAGAATTTAATTAAGTTTTATTGTGAATTCAAAGAATTAAATTTAAGTTAATTACAAAAGAAACTTTAAGCCTTTTTCATTATAAATAAAATCATAATCTCATTAATTACTTCTTTGGTGATGTATTGATATTAGTGTCAACCAAGTTAGTGTTTGACATTTTTTACATATTTTCAAATGTTTTACTGCCAAATATTTCTTCCCAGTAGCATACGTCGAAACAACTAGGTGAATATTTAAAATGAGTTTCTTTGCATTTTTCAAGAATTTGGGTTAAACAAATCTAACGATTTCTATCGGGATCTTGCAATAATTTTATTTTAATAGCATTCACGATCTGCTTTTAAAGAGTTCCATAATAAAAAATTCGTATGAACTTTAAAGATTTTTTGGAAACTGCATTTATTTTCTCATCATACTAACAGAATCAATCAATAAAGATATGCCAGCATTGAATTTTTATTTTTGAATCTTCACTGTAGTAGATTTTTAAATGTTAGCCGTTTTGACCGATAGTTATTGGCATATTTACAGTTATCCCCACAAACATTTTGGAGGGAGATCAAACCCTGTTGATCCCCCTATTGGCTACGGCCTTGATCAAGAGGCAATGCATAATTGCTGATGAAAGTGAGTCCTCAGATGACTGATTGTGATATTTGTGACATAATGTCAATTGATGTGTCTAATGGAAGTGTTGATGACGAGCAGCAGAACGAGGTGAGTGAAAAAAATTCACAATCAGCAACCGACATTTTTCAACTGAGCAACTGATTTGTGGTATTCAGCAAAGAAGCTACTTCCTTGAACAGCAAAATCATGTAAGTATACAAGATACAGGAGCAATTAGTGCAAGAGACACACTATAATCAATGAACCTTAATAGAAATGTTCCATAAGTCCAAATCAAAGGATTCTGCTCTCAAGTCCTAAAACTAAGTTTCATATGTTGATGTAATTCTTTTAAAATGTGAATTGTAATTTAGAATGTTTTTATTTTGTTTAAATAAGTTATTAAGTTAAGAAATTTATAATTATGTACTTATATACACTAATACATATTATTCATATTTTATTCATTTCATACCTGTTACATTGTACAATTCTCAATACATATGGTAATGTGTTCTGAATTACCAAAAGACCCCTTACCCAGAATATCACAGGTCCCAAGCATTCTGAATAACTGATCCTATAACAGTACATATTTTAAGTTTTACTGAAGCGAAAATTGTATAAATAATCAAATGTATGTTTGGTTTTAAAATAGTAATTACAAAAACTTAAGTGGAGATAGTATTAACAAAATTTATGTTGCTGATACATAAATTTGATATAAATAAATGTGAAAAACATTACCTGAGCTATAGAGGCATAAGGAAGGAAAGTATATCAATGGATACGAAATAGGAAAATTTGGACACTGAAAGGGCGATGAGAAGTCAAAAAAAAAAAAAAAAAAAATTCAAGTTAGAAGTGTCAACCAACTAGATTTTCATGCTACATTCTATCGATTTGCTATCTAAGATATTGAAAATACTTTTTTCATAATTTTTATCAAGCATTGCAATTTATTATGGTAATTGATCGCTATTTGTTATTATTATAAAACCGTTTCTCGAAAAATTGGTAAATGCTGGGGCAATTTGATATCATATATAGATTTAGGAATAGGCACCTTGGCGAGGTTGCAGAGTGTTCATGGTGATAGAAAGAAATTATAGGAAGGGTCAAATCTTCAAATATCCAGTGAAAACAGGAAACTTTCTCTTTTTCCTTTAGTATTTCCTGTTATTGTCATACATCTATGATTATAATTACAAACAAGAGATAAATAAATAATTATAATGATAAACGGTGTTATTTAGATATTTTATGTATGCACCTGGGTCCTGGGTCGTGAAAACTTATAAATAGGCTTTCAATTTTAAATGTCTATTTTGTAGTGTGATAAAATCTGTAGGTGAAACAGAACGTCAACGTTTTGAACTGACAGTAAAAAAAAAAAAAAGGCCGGAGCATTAGCCACTGCTATGCTTTAGTTTTGCCATGTATATACCCTAGAAGTCGTTAACTTATATGCAAACGCAGAGAAGCAGTTTTTCATTTTGAAAGTTGTTTTTTATATGTTTTCATGAAATTGATGATGGGATATCCTTAGTGAAATTTTAAAACTATTCTAGAAATGGTCACAGAATGTTTGAATTTCTTGAAGAAAATACAAGAAGAAGGAAATGCATCATAATCTTGGATTCAATGAAATCCTGCTTAGCTTTGAAGTGTAAGTCTGTTCTATGTCATTTCAATATTTTTTAGTAAAAATTATATTTATATAAATATTGATATGCTAAATTATTGTTTTTTCCTAAGACCAATGTCTTTATGAGTATGATTTAGGTTAAAATATGTTTTTTTAATGCACCGTATAACTTTTGTTTTGAAGTTGGTGAGATATAAGAGATCACCAAATTTATAAGTATGTGAAAATGTGTAAAAGTGAGTGATGATTATGATTTTCTTTCTAAATTTAAATAATTATTGCTGTTTATAATATTTACATAAGTGTATAAATATGCATAAATAGACATAGTTATTTATTTTCCATGTATACTCTATTTATTACTTCTTAAACTGTATTTATGGAAACACTATATACAGACCTATTTCTTATGTAGATCAACCTGATTTTACCTTATGTATTAACTCAACTGGAATGTCATTCTGATTCGTTTTAATTCCAAAAATGTAATTTGATATTCTTAAAAATCTGATTTACAATTTACCTAATTATTCATTATTAATTTCAAAAAAATTATTAATATTATTTAACTATTACATTAAATCTTAGATTAATCAACTGATTAGATTTCTGCATTTCTAATATTTTTAATTCTGTTGCCATCAAAATTTACTGAAAAAAATACTCTTAGATATGTTCTCTTTTATCTTATTGTTTGTAAATGAAAATTAATTATTGTTATGAAATATTTAATTTTGCAATATCTTTATTTTTTTTTAATCTGAAAATGCATAAAACGTAATGTAAAAGTTGCTGAAATTCTGATGAGCCACTAGATGGAAGCATGGCAAATAATTAATCGAACAATAATATACAATCGAAAAGGTTTTTGTTAGCATCGCAGCTATTGGAAATTTAATCGTAAAAAGGTTCAATGCTTATCTCTTTGCATAATTTTCCAACTCAGTGTTAAATCACAACTTTTATCTAATATTTTTATTATTTAAACTACTAAAGACCATTTATCTGTCTGATTTACTTTATTTCTTTTTTTATTCTCGACAAAGCAGAAAAGTATTAATGATTAAAATTAAATTACCAGTTGTAATGTATTTGAGTTAGGCCTATTCATCACTATTTAGGCAACATATCCTTGACGGTAACTTATTTTAAGGTATGATATTTATGTCTATCTTTTTAATGTATTTTTTATAACCATTTTATTGCAACATTTTTCTATTTTAACGCAATAATTTCAAAATATCTATTCATGTGTTTCGTCAATTTGTTTTCTAATCTTACAGATGTTAATTCATAAATTTCATTTTGTTTTTATTAATGATTTATTTATTCTTTAAGACAAAAATTATTTTTGTTCATTCGGCAGATTTTTAGCCTTTTTTTAATGGAATTTATGTATTAATATTTAATTTCCATTTTTTTACTAAAAAAATCACCTAGTTTTAAAATATATTTATGCATGCTTTGCAGAGTTCCTGTTAGTTTGTGTAAGAAAGGATGAACTGAATACATTGTTAAATCTTTAATAATAATTATCTTCTTTTTCAAGCATCTTAAAACATATTTTTTATTTGGTGATTATAGTGGTTACTTTGATTTTCAAACACAATTTGTTCTAAATAGCTGTTGGAATGGAATTAAATTTTACCATAGGAAATTATGAGGAATCTACGATTAAATGGTACCCACCTCCAAACTTACCTTTATTTACCTGGTTCAAAAAATAAACTCTAGAGGACAGTAAAATTGGCAATTCGTTTACATATGTAACATGATGATAATTTGATAAAATTTTAACATAAGTTTAAAAAATATTTAAATTACTTTAAATTATGAAATTTTAAATGACATTGTCATAGAAGAAAAAGGATGGGGGGGAGGGGGGTTCACTTCTTATTTTCCAAGATTATTACAAACACTAAGTTAACTTCCTTTCACCTTAAGTCGGCAGTACTGATACTGCAACATTAACCAAATTGCAACCGTTGCCATAGAAACCAGGGGTTGCTGTATTGCACAGGATTACTAATAAGCAAGAAAACTGTCCTTTTGGTTGGAAAAATGAGTGTTCAAAAATCGGTAACTTTTATAATAAATGAATAGTAGTATATATAGATATTAAGTTCTTATGAAATAAATTTTTTTATATAATCATTTACTATTTGTAAGGAATTATATTATTCTTTTTTTATTTCTTTTTTTTTAACACTTCTACTTGTCAAATAACAAAGTTTTGATTAGTGAAAGATTGATGGCAAAGATTTTTTTAACTGACTTTTAGAAAAAAAGTTAGTATTTAGTGACTATCAACGAGTACATTTGCAAAAAATGCTTCGATTTTGATACTTCTTTTTATCATGTTATAGGCTTGTTCTGGTTGTTATCCATGAAAAACTAAAGCATCAATAAAAAATTTAAATTAAAATTGACAATTTGTGGACAATTCCTTATCATTCTGCTAGTTTCAGCGAGCAACTAAAAATCAGCTTGCTCTAACGCCGATATCTTTCTGAATACGATGTTTGACTGTATTTTTGGTACTTTTCGGTTAGCCGGGCGCCAGTGTTATATATACATATTTATATACATACATATATGTAAATATACATATACATACATATACACATATTGTATATATATACATGTATATATATGTAAATGTATATGTATATATACATACATTTATATATACATATATATGTACGTATAACACTGGCGCCCGGCTAACCGAAAAGTACCGTATTTTTTTAATAAGTTGCTCCATACAGTTGACTATTAAATTATGTGAAAAAAATCCTTGTTATCATTTGTGCATGCACAGATAAAAATTATTTCATACAACTGCTCATATTTCCTAAAATATTTAATATATTTATATTCCAATTGCAATATGTTGTTGCTACTATATTTTGTCAATTTTTCAGAAACTGGTGTTAAATTTGGTTAAAAACCCTGCATGTTATAAGCATTAAAACATGCAAGAATTTTTTAATAAAAAAAAAAAAATCGCTATATCTCTATTAATATGCGTGCTATTCTTGCACAAATGAATACAGATATTGTACAATGTGTGTTTATGTATGTCTTATAGCTCATTTCATGCATTTTATTTTATGGGGTGATCCCAAGTATTATTTTTTTCTTTGATTTTTTGTTGGCCCCCTAATTGTCCTCCTCAAATCAACATTGATAAATATGAGATCATATCTGTATTTTTTTAATCCTGAAATTCCAAAAGAATCGGACACGTATATTTCTAAATATTCGACAAACTGTCTAAAATTGAAAGTGCCCTACTAATTAGTGGCTATATAGTGTGTATGGGGCATTCTCACAATCTTTTGACTTCTAATTATTATTTTAATATATTTTTTTGTGTTTTTATTTCATATACTGGGGAACATCCCATTGCATGGTTGCATAATAATATTAACGAGATAAATAAGTTTTGGACGATGTTGGAGGTCCAAATACCGGGAAAACTCATATACCATCCCGTGTCCCTGATGCTGATTTTTAAATTTGGTGCTGCCTGTATAAAATTGTTTCAATAAAAGTAATTCAATGTAATTTTTTTATGAAACTGGGACAATTGTTTTATATACCGTATATACTCTTGTATGAGTCAAGGAATTTCTGACAATTTTCGGCAAGCAAATTGCGGGGGTCGACTTATACGCGAGTCAATTAAAAAATTTAAAAAAATATTTCGATTACTGCAAAATTCGGGATTTTGATGTATGAATATTAAAATATTATATAAAATATACAAATAATAATAATTTATCATTTTTTTTTTCAATGATTTGTTTTTATTTACTTACTACATTAGCAAGTGAAATCTTTGCTTTGAGTTTCTGTGAAATTGAAGTAAAAAGTTAGGGGTCGACTTATACGCGGGTTTTTGATTTTGTGCAGAACTTGCATTCGAAAGTTACAGGGTCGACTTATATGCGAGTATATACGGTAAATATATAGTAAAATTTAACCTGCACATATTTTTACACTTGATATTATTTTTAGAACTCTGTCCCTGGGTTTTTCATCCTTACTATCCCTCTTGCTAAACTTATACAGAAAATCACTTCAGATGCAGCCACAGAATTTTTTCCAAGTTTCTTCTCATGCAGAAGTATGCTAGAGAAGGATTTCTAAAATTCTTTGACAGGAAATTTACTGCAGAATTTAAATCAGCATTTAAATATCAATTTCAAGATTGTGGCTTTATTGGTGGTCTTACTGTCCCCATGGTTTATTCCTGCACTTTTCACGTAAAATTAAAAAAAAAAAATTATTTAATCCAATGTTAACAATTGTTTCTAAAATTCAATGAACATTCTGGCTATCACTTAGTCTTAACATGATTTGCCTAAAAATAGGTGGTAATTTTCCTTATTGTCCCTTTTTTCCTATACCATCCCCTTTTTTTACCTTACCGTCCCTTCTTTACACCCCCTTAAGACAATGTTATACAAAAATTCTGTATTAAAAGTATTACATTTTTATTATTTATTATTTGGATGTCCTGTGGGTACTATGCAAATTCATTATAAGTAAAAATTTAGAAGAAAATAAAAAGTTATATAAAAGGGTAAGGAAAATTAAACTCGCAAGTTTAACTTAAACCTCCATTAAATAAAAAAAATTTTGCTGCTGACCCTTTTTCTTTATTTTGAATCATTAAGGCACTCGTCTATCAGATTAAAATGTTATTTTAGCAAGTTTAATTTCACCAGATTTTTATTCCCGAAAGTCAAAAAATTGCGAGAATGCCCCATATCCCATTTATATTTAAATATTTATTTATGCATTTGAATAACTTTCAGCATGATGTTGTGATACTTTATTTTTATGTCAAACACTTCTGAGACTTATGGCAAATTCTTTCACTAGAAAATTCACTGATGATGTAGCATGCAGTTTTTGGACACCTTGCATTTTTATAATAATCAAAAGCGCTACATGAATGTGATTACTTGTTATTCTGGGGACATAATTCTTTAAAAAATTGCATATGGCATGCAAAAGTAGGCATAAATACACTAGCAGAAATTTTATTGAAGGAAATACTCATGTGTATTGTAAAATAAGCAAAAGCAATATTCAGGTAAATTCAGTTTACATTACAGTCTCATCAGCACTTGATAAAAGCATATGTTTGCATTATGCGTAAATGAACAAATATTAATGCCTATTTAAAATAAAAATGTCTTTTGATTTGATTGTCACTTTTACTTAGCTCAATTTATTATTTTTAAGGAAGTGTATGTACATATGATATAAATTTTCTAAATCAAAATTCATTTATTTCGAAAATTGATAATTTATAAAAAAAAAATACATCACTTAACTTTATCTTTAATCTTAAATATTAACTGTAATGTTCATTGTTTACACTTCAGGCAGATTTCACAGTGTTGGATGTATTTTCTGACCTTTATCAAGAATTTATGTGTGTGTGTGTGTGTGTGTGTAAGAGGGTAGGGGTGCTCATAGTGATGGGCGATTCTGCAAAATGTGAGAATCGATTAAAATCGACATCGTATAAAACAGAATCGATCACAATAAGAATCAATTCCTAAATTCTAGAATCGATATTCACAGATTCACACAGATAAGCTCAAAAATAGTAATTCCAAAATGTAGCTAATCAGCAGAGCCGTAACGACCACCTCTCACTCCTCACCCTTATCAATGGGGGGCCTAGACTATGTCAGGGGCCCAGAAGTAAGCTATTACAGACCTATGAATCGAATAATAAAGTTTTTTAACTTTTAAAATTATTATTTTAATGTTTAGAATTAATTTTAATTAAGATGTAATTTTAACTATAATAATTTATATTATATTTGAATTTATTTTTTAAGAAATGTCTCGGTCAGATAAAAAAAAAAAAAAAAAAAAAAAAAGGGAAGAAATGATTTTTTTTTTTTTTCATCCGGAAAGGATGTACTTTCTACTCTTATTTCCTTCAACCAAACAGATGGGGACTTGCTATAAAGGTCATCCTTCTTAAAAATGCACAGATGAGCGGAATTTTGAAGACTCTAAATTTATTTAAAAAGTTAAATAGTTTTTCAGTTTTTTTAGGGCCCCCTGTAAGCGTGGTGGAAATGCAAATATTGCTAATCTTCTTTTAAAATAGCTGTAATGATGTAATTAACCAATCATCACATACTAATTATCCCCCAATTAATAAGCAAAATTCTCCTTTTAATATATTTAACTAAAATTTCTTTCCCTTTTTAAAATATGTGCCTACTTTATCTCATTTACAGTTTATAAATATCATTCTTTTTAATGTTTACCAAATTTTCAGCTGTTAACAAACAACAAAAAAAAGTTCTCATCCTAAGAACCATTAACAGTGAAAAAACATACTTTTCTCTGGTTAACAAATAAATAAAAATATATTCTTTGATTATATGTTTTTTTTTTTTTTTTTTTTTTTTTTCAGCAGTAATCTAAAACTCTAAACAGTTATTGACTCATTCGCTGACAGTGTCGGACGTGGAACATAAATCTGCAAATACCATGAATTTCTTTTTTTTCTTTCTTTTTTTTTAATAGCGTTCTCGTTCTTATTCTAGAACAGAAAAAGAGGACTTCTGTGTTTTTCGTATAATGTTCTCTTCTAATCCATTTTAAATTGCTGATACTGTATAGACACTAATTTTTATTTCATTTTATGTTGTTCCTATATACCAGCTTAATACATAATTGCAACATCTTCATGTGCATTCTTTCTCCTGTATACATCTATACGAAATAAAATAATGGTACAAAATTCTCAGTGTCACTTTAAATTGTTTAATATATTATTTGAAAAAATAAGTTTGAAAGCCTTTTAGCAAGCATTTTCATGCATGTATCCTTGAAAAACATAGGACCATTTAATGTCGGAAAAGTCCAAAATTTCTTAAAATTCAAAGTATCATAACTGAGTAAGTTTGGTTGTTACTTACACAAAATCTTTGACAAATTTGAGAGATATAACTCAATGAGAACACTAAGAAATGTGTCTTTAAACCAAGGATAAAGTGTTTGAACTTGAAAAAAAACCGAAATTTTTTTATTATTGTTTATAAATACTGGTCACTAATAGCTGCAGATATCATATCAATGTCTAGTTAGTAGCCAAATAACTCGGGAAGAACATCCAAAAAGCTCCCATTGCAATTGGACCATAATTAAGAAAATTAGGATTTCGGGGAGGGAAGGTGGAAAGGGGACTGGGGATGATCTGGAAAAGTAGTAACATAAACTAGTAATAACTTAATAAATTAGTAACTCAAATAACTTGGCTCCTAAACTAAAAAATATAACAATTTATCCTGGAAAGAAAAAGGCTCTTATACGAAATTTTACAGCAGCGTGTCCCCATCTGCCTCATGACCCCAACCCCCGAAAAATGGGGAAGAAGCTGCTAATTGTTGAAATTTGTTATATAATTTTTTTTCTCAATTTTTGGAAAAACTTATGGTGTAGTAATGAACAAATTAAAACTTTAAAAGCTCTACTGGTGAAAAAATGAGTTAAGAGGTGGGGAGTGTATAGGCCAAGAGCTCTAAAACGATATGCCACATGAAAAAGTCCATTCCCCCCCACCCACACACACAATGGGAATGCCCCCTAATTGTCTGTGGCCAAAACAGACCCCACCAATCGAAAGGCCTTGAAGAAATAACCCTTCGGTTAATGCTTCAAAAAAGGGGTCCAAGCGTGCTTTGGCTTAATTAGAAGCTGAGTTACAAAAATTGCTCTAAATACAAAATTTTGAGGCCGGGAGGTAAAAGAGTATAATATGAAATAATAATATGAGAGAGTGGTCAAAGGTCTTTTCGATAATACATCACATGAGACATATGAAAAAAAAATAGAAAATTGCTCTCCCGAGAGAGTCCACTTTTGCGTCTCCAGAATACACCCTGAATTCACACCCTATACAGATAATAAGGTTTTGTGTAGAGTGTGTGCACTTGAACAATAAAAAAAGCCAAGTGCGCATATCTGGGGGAGGGGAAGGGGATGGACAGAAAATAAAAGAGGACATTAAAAGATTTCCAACGATATGTTACACGAGAATGTTTGGATGAAATTTATAATGTGCCCCCTCACCCGAGGGAGAAACTAAACCTCTAACGGTCGAAAGGGCGACGGCAAATATACTTTCGGTCAAAGTTTCAAAATGTGGCTTTATAATAATATAAGAGAAGAATTAGACATTTAAAAATTACATGTATATTTGGAATATTTCTATAATAATGATTGGTGGGGAAGAGGAGAGGGAGATGAGAAGAGACAAACTTCAAAAGTACAACTTTATAAACTAGCAACCCAAATAACAAGGCTTCTAAGAAAAAGTATAACAATTTAACTTAGAAAGAAAAAAAGATCTTTCCTTATACGAAATTTCACAGCAATTCAAACACTAAAACAATAAAATTAGAGGAATAAAAATATGAAATTATTCCCTGAAATTAGAACAGAAATATCGAACTATTCCCGTAAGAACCCGGATCAAAAAATATCCGCATCCAAGAATCGGGCGCCATGACGATTAAATAAAAATGAACGATTCAACCCAAATCGAAGGATCAACCCCAATAGAATGTAAGATACCGATGTAAAAGGGATGGGAGGACAGATCAGGGGGAGAGGGATAAAATATGAATATGGGGACAATATGCTTTCCAACAATACATCACATGATGGGCTCGGAAAAAATGAGAAAGTGCCCCCCCCCCCCCTTCCTAGGTAGGAACTAAAGCCCCCAATGGTTGGGAAGCGCGTAACCAAGCCCATAAAATATTTGACAAAGCCAAATACACCTTTAGTCTTTTCACGATATCAAAATGAGGCATTATAATAAAATTGGACAAAAACGAAGATTTTAAAAATTGCATCCATATTTTAAATGACTTTTATAAAAACAAAACCAATGGAGCAGAATCATTTTTATTCTTAATATGACAGCTAAAATAATACCAGAAACAAAATGAAACCACATAATATTGGATAACTTTTCGTGCAGAGTGCACTCACTGGAACAATAATTAAAAAGAAAAGTGCCCAGTTAAACTGATGGCATTGAGCTCACAGGCTATTCACACTAATTGTATATTATACTCTTATTTCAAAGAATAATGCCCCTCGAAAAATGAATTAAGGGGGTTCCCCCCACCCGTTTCCCCTCTTTATACTTAACCAATGACCCTCCAAATGTCATCAGGGAAGCACCTTATCGAAATAAACCAGTATACCAACTTTGAAGCAAATTGGATAGAAAAACCCATTTATCTAAATTAAGGGGTGGTATTAGACCCCCGTTCCCCCCATTATATTTAACCAATGAACTTCCAAATCTGCTTAGGGAAGCGCCTTATCAGAATAAACTGGTATATCAAATTTGAATGAAATCGGATAGAAAAACCAATCTATCTAAATTAGGGGGGTTATTAGCCCCTCGTTCCCCCCTTTAGACTATAACGATGAACCTTCAAATCTAATCTGAGAAGCTCACTATCAAAGTTAACCGGTATACCAAAATTTGAAGAAAATCTGATAATTCTGCATGAAAAACTCATTTATCATGAGGGACATTTCAATGTTCCATTGGGGGGTGGGGGGAGGGGTTGTCCACCCGTAACAGCCCCTGAATTCAACACTGTTTTTCAGGATTTACACGATGTTAGGGATAATATCTCAAGAATTAATGAACGGACTTTCATCAAACTTAATATTCTGTTAGTCATTGACAAAAGTTGTTCCTGAGTTTTTCGTGTTAATCATGTACAGGATGCACTGCTGTACTATTTTTTTTTTTTTTGCTTGATATTCGTGATAGCCATATCTCAAAGGCTGTGGGCCGAAATTCAATGATTTATTAGGAAAATGGAATGCTTATATTTTCATTTAAAATGCACATACTTCAACGAACCTATGCTTTTTGAATCCTCATAGGTTATCATTTAAATTTGACACTGTGATAGCGAATTTTGAAGTTTTAACGTTTATGAGACAGAAGAAAGTTTTGGGATTGGCACATCCAACTACTTTACCTTCAATTTTTGAAGGAAAATGAAAATGATATTACCTTTAGAGACATCGATTAAAAAATTTATAGTATCGATTAAATCGAGTTGGCCATAGTATCGATTAAATCGATTTAAAAAAATCGAAATCGCCCATGGGCTCATTTGAAATGGGTGCCGTTTTGAACAGTGACCATATTTTTTTTTTATATTTCATGATGCAGTATTTCAATTTTTCTGAAGTAATGTTGACAACAATTAATTTACATATATGTCACATGCTTTTTACCACGTTGTAATTATAGTTCAGTCATGAATAGTGATTATGTGTTTTGGCACCTTATGATTAAACTTTTAAGTTGCTTTTTGGAAGCTTCTGCAGTCTGTGTTCTCTTCTGCTGTTCACCTTTAGTCAGGGTTGGCAAGTTTCTTCCAAAGTGGAAAAAACCGGCCGGAAGAAATAGGCTTATTCCAAGCAGAAGAAATAGAAGAAACTATTATTCTTTAATAATTTACCATATAAGTTTCGACTTTATAAGGTACAATAAATGTCTTCTTATAACCTTAGGTAAATAAATTTCATAAGATCTATTCCTGGAAAACAGCATATATTGCTAAATATGTGTGAATCATTTTATATGCTAAATTAATAATTACATAAGTTTTTCAGCCAAGATTACACACTCATCTAAAGCTTTTCAACCATTGGCTACAAGAAGAAAAGAAATTTTATCCAAAAGACACAAAATCAATAAAAAGTTATCCATTTCAATTTAATAAGCATATTTTAAAACTATTTAAACTTTTGAAACTAGTAGTGAATAGCACGAATCTTTTACCAATGGTAAAATGAAACTCAATTAAGTAAAAGAGTGCTTTTAATTTGCATCAGTTTTATTAAGGAAAGTAATTTGCAATAATTATTATATTAAAATTTTTTATTAAAATCCATTTTTTCTTTATTAGAATGCCACATTGTTTAGCAAAACAAAAGTTTTTTAGCTGTAAAATGCTGTTACCAGTTTTTCAACTTTGAATGAATGAATGCAAAACATGAAAAAAATTCTTTCAACTTCAAGAGAGTTAAAAAGCATTTCAACACACCCATGGACATTTTCAGAATATTAGTCTTTTAAAATCAGCATTGAGATATGCATGCTAGATGCTAGTATAAATAATTACAAATTTATTTATTTACCGTTTTGCACAGTTTAAAATAATGCATTTTTATATGAAAATAATGTATTTTTATACGAAAAATAAAGAATTTTTAGGTAGTTTTTTTTCTCTTTTTACATAAATGGCATAATTAATAAAAGAAAAATATATATCTCTACCTCTAAAGATGTAAAGTCCATCACTTGTAAATGTCTGCTAAACCTGAAGATTGTTTTTAACAAATAACTTGTTTTAACAAAAATAATATTTTTAATATTAACTTTTTCAATTTAGTTTTCATATAATTATACTTTGAATTTAATTCCTTTACATAGCTAATACAGTAGACTCCCTCAAATCCGCACAGCTTGGGACCAGAGGTTGTGCAGATTTTAGAATTTTGCAGATTTTTGGTCATTGATTTGTTTACATTTTTCAAACATTAATTTGATTGGTAGTTAAGCAAGGGAAATTATAATGAATGCTTACAATAAAGTGAAACATTAAAATAAGTAAAATATTAAAATAATTTATTAGTTTAAACGTAAGTAATTATTAAAACAATTATGTAAAATAAAAATTAGAAAAATATTAAATTATTACCGATAAAATCGATTCAATTCGATTCCAAAAGTCCTATGCTGCCATCTAGTGGTGGCAAGGAGAACAGTGTTAATGCTATTATCAGTATATATAGCTTATTGTGCTCACTGTAACTTTTTTCATTGCTATTTAGAGTCCTGAATGCTTTTCTTATACTGCTTTGTATGTTTAGAAATAAATTTGTCTATAATTTAAAAAAAAAATCCCGCGAACAATAAATTTAAAATAGCGTTCCGATTCGTGGATTTTTCCATTTCGAACCCTGGAATTTTTGATATAGATATGCTAATTTATATCAAAATCAAAAGTAATGTAAATTTATTTAGTAATAAATCAGCTATAATAACCGAAAGAGAATGATTAATAAAAAATTTAGTAAAAAAAACATTGCGGTAGTCGCTGATTTCGGCGCCATCTTGAATTTTGTTCCTGCAACTTAACTGTAAATTTCATTGTTTACATCTGAAAAAATACGTGGATTTAAGGGGGTCTACTGTATACTTTAATTTTGAGCATCTGTTTTGTTTTCTGTTGGTTTTTTCCATTGTT
This sequence comes from Maratus speciosus, assembly GCA_963932465.1. Lineage (NCBI taxonomy): Eukaryota > Metazoa > Arthropoda > Arachnida > Araneae > Salticidae > Maratus > Maratus speciosus. The sequence continues at coordinate 63,854,547 of OZ010797.1, read as the reverse complement.
TCCAATTTCTTCCGGTTATTTCCAGTTTCTTCCACTGTCCTGGAAGAAACCCAAGCCTGCCTTTAGTGACATATTAGTTAGTAAATTTATGCTTTTTTTTTTTATCATTATAACAAATCTTGATTAAATCTGTTTATAACATTTATAAGCCTACATTTCCAACATGGTGGTATAAGGGGCAGATTTGAACAAATCTTAGGGTAGTTTTGAACATGTTCAAAGCTCAACATTTTACAATCCACTCCAGAAAAAAATCACATTGAAGCTAAAAGTATTGAAAAATTAAGAAAGAGAACTAAAATAGTTTGAAAGAAGTTGAAGTACAGGATCTGTAAAAAAATCATCATGAAAAAGATTTTGAGACTAGCAGCGATGATATGCCTGCAGATTTCTTATTAGAGAGTGATGATAATGAGTCATTTCATCCTGCAGAAAATTAAGAAAGTATTGAAATAGAACAATGTGATGTTGCTGATATTAAAATAAATGACTTCATTTTAGTAAAAAGAGATTCTCCATTATGTTGGACAAGCTGAAGAGAGACAGAACAAAGCATGGTAATTTACCTGAAAAAGGAGTGTTGTTACAAATTTTTCTTCTCGGACCAGTAAGACAAGTGGCTCGTTCCTTTTAATGATATTATTTTTAAGTTCCCTAGACCACTGTTATCTTGAGGAACAGTACGAGCAATGCGGTTGTTGTCATTTCAGATAAACCTTGGAAATTTCCAAGTGGAATAATTTTTTACTTTAATGTTAACTACACTGCTCAAAACAATTAGGGGAGCACATGGTTTTAACAAAATTACGCAAATATTTACACCGATAAATAACATAAATTAAAATATTCATAATTTAAAGCATAGTAGAAAGCAGATAAAGAAAATTTCACATGCAAATTAATGTTTATGACGTCAAAAACTTGAAAAAGGAGATAAGTGCAGAAATCGGATTTTTCAGAAACGTCTGTTTCACGGTCTCAGTTGTAAAATTCAATTGCCCAGTTTGTGTTTTGAGAAAAGGTGACTTGATAATGTCACAACAATGCGATTTACCGGAATCCATGCCTTGACACGTTGTCGGGACAGTCGAATCTGGGGAAACACAATGAAGTGTAGCGAACGCTGTTGAGGTCGCAAGAAGTGTCATTGCAAGGCTGTGGAATTGATTCTGAGACACATGAAATGGTAGTCACCGACAAGGGCAAGGTCAGCCATGTGATACTACAGAAACTGATGACCGATATATCCTGTTAACAGGTCGTCGAGACGGAACGAGCAATGCTACTCTGCTCCAAACACAGTTGTTCTTGGCCACAGGACAAAGAGTGTCCAGCCAAACAGTCTGAAATAGGCTTCATTAGGGTGGTCTTTATGCACGTAAGCCAAAGGTCTGCATTCTGTTGATCTCAAGCAACTGTGCAGCCCAAAGAAATTGGGCAACTGAACATCGAGTTTGGAGGCAACGTTGTTGGAGTCAAATTCTGTTTACAGACGAGTTCCGATTCAGTCTGGATGTGACATCTGATGTGTTTTGGCATGGAGAGAAAGAGACACTCAAAATAATCCCATATTCGTTCGTGAAAGATCACATTACAGACGAGGTGGGTTGATGCTATGGGCTGGAATCAGCATATGTGGACATACGGGCCTGCATATCATTCGGAATGACAATTTGATGGCCCAAAGTTATAGAGATGAGAGATACTGAGACCTCATGTCGTATTTTATGTTGTAGCAATTAGTGATTTCTCTTTTCCATGCATGATAATGCCAGACCTCATACAGTTTGTCTTGTGGAAAACATGCTTGAAGCCAAAACAATACAGCATATGGAATGACCAGCATGCTCTCCTGACCTAAATCCGGTCGAGCATATTTGGGACATATTCATACGACGCATTGCCGCGAGACCAAGGCCTCCTTTTACTGTCCAGGACGTGGAGATTGCAATTCTTGAGTACTGGAACAGTATTCCCCAAAGTCTTATCGATAACCTCATCGCATCCATGGAAAACATGTGTGCAGCAGTCTTAGCTGTTCGAGGAGACCACACGCCATATTAAAAATCATGCATTGTTTCTAAACAATACTTTTTTTTTATCATTTACATAAAACGAAATTGTTGCTCCAAACCATCTTTTCATGTTTTTTCCACCTTTTCAAAGAATCCCTAATTTTTTTGACCAGTGTACATTAACTATATAATTAGAAAAATATTTAAAATTTTGTTCATATTTGTTTAAGCAAAAATAAGCGTAGGTATATGTTTTGTTTATGTCTATCTTGCGTTGAAATGATTATTTGTTCAAAAGTGCCCCATGCAGCGATACATTTGAAGAAAAAATCCATATTTGAAAATAAACAAAAAAGTGTGGGCTAATTAAATTTAATTTAATGTTGTTTGTATTATTTTTTCATGCATAAAATAAATGATTTTTTTAATTATACAGTGTTATTTCTCAGAACTTATATATAGAGGTGACAATTATACTTTACTGAAAAGCGTTCAAATATGCCCTGCTCTCCCTACTGTAGATGCTGATTCCCAGTCGCCACACGGCAACTAATGTTTTTGCTTTGTTGACTAACTTTCAGCGCTTAAGTCGCCATGTGTTTTACATGGTTGTCCCTTTTCCTCCGAACGGCAGCTTTCTGCTTGGTCAATTTATTTCCCCCATCAAATCCATGAATCCTCCTCCATAATTCTGCAATATTTGCCGCTTTTTAGCTCACAGGCTATCAAAGCCTGAGAGCTAATGTGCCCGCCGGTTCTGTATGTATGTATGTATGTATGTACGTACGTACGTATGTATGTATGTACATAACGCGATAACTCTTGATAGAAACATCCGATTTGCTTCAATTTTTTTTTTCTAGGTTCATTCTGATAAGGCGCTTTTCTGATTAGTTTTGGGGTTTCATTGGTTAAGTATAAAGGGAGGAAAGGGGCTATTACCCCCTTAATTTAGATAAATGGGTTTTTCATGCAGAATTATTCAATTTGCTCCAAATTTGGTATATCGGTTTATTATGTTAAGGAGCTTCCCTGAGTAGATTTGGAGGTTCATTAGTTAAGTAAAAAGGGGGCAAAGGGTGGCTATCCCACCCCCCGCTTAATTTAGATAAATGGGTTTTTCATGCAGAATTATTCAATTTGCTCCAAATTTGGTATATCGGTTTATTATGTTAAGGAGCTTCCCTGAGTAGATTTGGAGGTTCATTAGTTTTAAGTATAAAGGGGGGAAAGAGGGGCTACCCCCACTTAATTTAGATAAATGGGTTTTTCATGCAGAATTATTCGATTTGCTGCAAATTTTGTATACCGGTTTATTATGTTAAGAAACTGCCATGATTAGATTTGGAGTTTTATTAGTTAAGTATAAAGGGGGGAAAGGGGGTTAGACACCCCTCTTAATTTAGATAAATGGGTTTTTCATGCAGAATTATTCAAATTGCTCCAAATTTGGTATATCGGTTTATTATGTTAGGGGGCTTCTCTGATTAGATTTGGAAGTTCATTAGTTAAGTATAAAGGGGGCTAACCCCCCCCCCCCCCACTTAATTTAGATAAATGGGTTTTTCATGCAGAATTATTCGATTTGCTGCAAATTTTGTATACCGGTTTATTATGTTAAGAAACTGCCATGATTAGATTTGGAGTTTTATTAGTTAAGTATAAAGGGGCAAAGGGGGTTAGACACCCCTCTTAATTTAGATAAATGGGTTTTTCATGCAGAATTATTCAAATTGCTCCAAATTTGGTATATCGGTTTATTATGTTAGGGGGCTTCGCTGATTAGATTTGGAAGTTCATTAGTTAAGTATAAAGGGGGGTACCCCCCCCCACTTAATTTAGATAAATGGGTTTTCATGCAGAATTATTCGATTTGCTCCAAATTTGTTATACCGGTTTATTATGTTAAGGGGCTGCCTTGATTAATTTTGTAGGCTTATTGGTTAAGGTTAAAGGGGAGCTGGGGCTAGACCCCCCCCCCTTAATTTAGATAAATGGGTTTTTCATGCAGAGTTATTCGATTTCCTCCGAATTTGGTATACCGCTTTATTATGTTAAGGGGCTGCCTTGATTAATTTTGTAGGTTTATTGGTCAAGTTTAAAGGGGGGCTGGGGCTAGACGCCCCCAGCCCCCCTTTAAACCAGCCCCCCTTTAGATAAATGGGTTTTTCATGCAGAATTAATCGATTTGCTTCAAATTTGATATGCCGGTTTATTCCGATATGGTGCTTCCTTTATTAGATTTGGAGTTTCATTGGTTAAGTATAAAAAGGGGAAATGGGGGCAATACCCATCCCCTTAATTTAGATAAATGGATTTTTATGCAGAATTATCGAATTTGCTTTAATTTTTTTTTCTATGTTCATTCTGATAAGGAGCTTTCCTAATTAGATTTGGAGGTTCGTTAGTTAAATATAAAGGGGGTTAGAACCCCCCTTAATTTAGCGAAATGGTTTTTCATGCAGGATTATCTGATTTGCTGCAAATTTGGTATACAGGTTTATTGTGTTAAGGTGTTTCCTTGATTAGATTTGGAGGATCATTGATTAAGTTTAAAGTGAGGGAACGGGGCTAATACCCCTTCATTTATTTTTTGTGGGCATTGTTCTTTGAAATAAGAGTATAAAATACAATTTGTGTGACCCTGTGAGCTCAATGCCATCAGTTTAACTGGGCACTTTTCTTTTTATTTTATGTGCATACTTGAAATACCGGGTGATTATAATTAAAGTTCGATTTGAAAACTCGATAATTTTAAAACTACTGGTCAGAATGACTTGAAATTTTAGCAGAACAATCGTGAGGCAATGAAATTTTGTTTGGTGAAGGAAAAAATAGCTCCAAAATGTGCCGATAGATGGCGTTGTCAGTGTAATGTCAGGGGGGAGACCAATAATGTAATCGTTAAACACAGGAATGGTGTTAGCCAAAAGGAAAAAATAGAGTTCAGGGATTTACTAAAAATTTATTAGCAAAAAGAGAAGAATACGTGTTTACAGCGACAACAGCGATAATGACAAAAAAGGAAAAAAAAAAGAGCTTCATGAAACAAACACCTTACTGATGATTAAGGCATAAGTTGTTCGGTATGCCCTCCGCATTGTTCCGCTACTAATTGGAAGCGCAAAACGGCATGCTCCACAACAGATCGGAGGGTATATGTACTGATGCAATGGGTGTGGTGTGTGATGCTTGCACTTCAAGTCGGCTAGATTCTGAATCAGCCCGCTGTAAACAACATTCTCCAGGTACCCCCAAAGCCATAAATTACACGAGTTTAATTCGGGAGAACGTGGCGGCCACGTTGTTGGAAAATGGCGGCTTATGATCCTATCATCTCCGAAATTAACACTCAGTAGCTGCTTCACAGGAGTAGCAATGTGCGGAGGAGCGCCACCTTGCATGAATATTGTGCGATTCAGCACTGACGTTGCTGAAGTGCCCGAAGGACATGGTTATGCAAAAGTGCTTCATACCGCTTGCCAGTAACGGTGCAGGTAACGGGACCCGCAGGTGTGATCTCCTCGAAGAAAAACTGACCGACAATAAACGCTGCCGTTATTCCGCACCACACAGTGACCATTTCAGACTGAAGAGGTAATGGCTGTAGCTGGAACGGATTCTCGGTCGCCCATATCCTGAAATTTTGCGTATTTGCAGAACCTTGCAAATGAAAGGGAGCTTCGTCACACCACAGAATGTTCTATGGCCATCCGTTGTTCACTTCCATCCGGGCAAGAAATTGTAGTGCAACAGATTGACGTGCTTCCAGGTCAGCGGGTAACTCTTGCACATGAGTTATCTTGTACAGATAACAGCGCAAGATGTTCCGTAGGACTTTACGTACCGTGCTGTCAGCATATCCAGTATTCGGCCAATTCCCCGTGCACTGCTGATTCCAGCCTCACCGTCAGTCTGTTCTTGTAATGCTGTAACAACATCTTCCATTGCCGCAGCCAAAACTGGTTTCCTTCCTGTATGCCGTTTAACGTCAAATGAAGCGGTCTCTTCGAATTTAGAAATCATTTTTCGCAGACCATTTGTGGTTATTGGACCCCTGTTTATGATTTTTAATGACCGAAACTTCCTAATAGCTGTAAGTGCACAGTCATCGTTCTTATAAAAAAGCTTCAAGAGCAGAGCCCGATCCTTCATAGTCAGAGTCATGATGAAGCATTCAGGCAAAAAGCTAGTGCTCTGCATTTTTATGGCAGCTATGTTTGCGGTGCGCATGTCACATATTAGTAATTTGTATATCTCCAGACAATGTGAACCCTGACAGTGCCATCTATCGGCACATTTTAGAACTGATTTTTTTCCTTAACCAAACAAAATTTCATTGCCTCACGATTTTTCTGCTCAAACATCAAGTCATTCTGATCAGTAGCTTTAAAATTATCGATTTTGAAATCTTAACTTTAATTATAATTACCCGGTATATGATTAAACATGCATGCTACATTTCCGCAGGTTCGTAAATTTTTCATTTTTTTCTTAAAAACCTGCGTTAACTGTGGAATCGGGAAAAAATTTCATTAATGTATGCCGTGAATGAATTCAATATGTTGCAGAAAATTTATGCCAAGAAAAGAATAATTTTGGGTCCCACTCATTAAATTTGTAGCTCTGGGATTATTCTAATCTGTTCTTACAGGTAGATAATAGATATTATGTGAATCTTTCACGAATTACAGGAATTCCTCGAATTGTTACTTATTTATTAGCAGATTTTCGAAAAATCAATTCGTTTTCGATCATGAAAAGAAATTGGGAATTTCCTCAATCGGTCGCGATATTCTTGAAAAGTGTCACGGAAAAATCCTGCAAATTCCATCAGTCGATCGTGAAATAAAACCACGAATCCTATCAATCGGTCGAGGGAAAAAACCCCAAATTTTATCCATCGGTCATGAATAAAACGCGAATCTCATCTATCAATAGTAGAATTTTTTATTATTATTGCGCGAATCGGTCGTGGGAAAAAATCAGGAATTATGTCAATTGGTATTGGAAAGCAAACCACGAAATAAAGCCACGAATTTTGTCGTCTGCTCATGGATTCAAACCACTAATTGAAGAGGATACAAATTTCATCAATTGACCTCGGAAAAAATGTCAGTTAGTTACAGAAAAAACCTTAAATTTCGCCAGTCAGCTGCAGGGGAAAAAAATCATGAATTCCGCCAAAGAGCTGTGATAAAAAAAATGTCAAAATCGGTGATCGGTCACGAAAATTGCAATTTATTCTTTCTACAAGGATAAAAAAAAAACTTAAAAAATTCCTTTGCCAACAAGAGTTGCCACAAGGCTTATACTGTTTGGTCTTTATCTGTTATTCTACACTCAAAATCATCCCTGAATCTTAAAAATTGTTATATTTATTTTATTAAAATGTGAAAACTAAAAGAAAATAAATCTTAACTCCATATTTGTCTCATATACATTTTTTACGTTTATTTTTATAGACATAACTCTCTTTGCAAATTCTCATGTTCAGCATTTATTTTCAGTTGCAAAAAATGCTTTTTTTTTTTGGGGGGGGGGGGAATTTTCAAAAACGATAGAGAATCGTTCATTCATAAAATGTACAGGCCTTATATTACAAGTATTTATCGCTACAAACTGTGTACAATCGTAGTGAGAAGATTCTATAAAACTCTGTTGCCCAAATTTATTTGAGAAAAAATAAGTTATTAATTTATTTAACTATTGTGTAAATTTATAAATTTACTGTTTGTTACTTTTAAGCTTTTATTGCAGGCAATATTACGGATAGATGATAAAATTTTAATGGCTTGAATTTTTAATTCAACAATTCAACGTAATTTCACATAATAGTTAATATTCTAAAGAACAATCTGTTTAACTATCTACAAAACCAATATCTATACTTTTTTAAACATACTACCGGAAGAAAGGTGGAGACCGAAACACATAACAAACTTCTGTTATTTTTAATAACGTTTCAGAATGACCTGTGTTTAACACAGTAAACTACTGCTTTAAATGTATTTGAGTAGCAGTGTTCTTCGTAAAGGTTTGAGTCTGATAATTTTACTAACAGTCTGTGATAAGTTTTTGTAAAGATTTTTTTTAAATGTTTGAAGTGTTTTGTTTTTTATAGTGTAAAATAATATCACGCATTGTAATTTTTAATATGCACTTTTGTATGACAAAAACAAAATTAGAAGTATTGTTTCTGAATATTCCTCACTACTATGATTGCTTAGCATATGCATTTTCTTTTAAGTGTATCTTGCCAATCTTTGTCTTCAGACTGTACATAGTTTAAGATTTATATTATATTTGATATCCAAATTAAAAGAATTGCATGATTAAATTGAATATACACATTTGATCTAATTAATCTGTGTTTTGTTGTACATGTGTATACTATTCACCTTTTGTATACATACATTTGTGCTATTTAACGTAGTTCATTTTTTCTTGCTTTGTAATGTATATCCTCAGAAAAGATGATTAAATTCCTTTGTATAGTTTTTGCTGTTGCAAAATTTTTTAATGGAACCTTTTTGACCAACTTGAACATAAAATATCTCTTAAAATAGATCTTCGATTTAAAAATGTGTGTTGCAGCGTGTTTATCAAACATTTCAGTATATTACTACCAATTTTCATATTTTTGTATGCAGTAGTTTTTTTAATATTAGCAAAGAATCCAATCTACATATGTGACCCATTGCCAGTCTAAATATTTCAATAAAATTAGTAAAATATATTTATTCAGATTATGCTTTTCTGTAAATCATAGACGGCCCCTTAAACCCTCATTTTGCCGTTTTTTAAGGATAATTCGAGAACTATTTGAAAGAAAAAATTTAAATTGAGAATTCGCATAAAGCAATACATAATAAATATTAATCTGTCAAAAAAATTATAGATTGCAGTTCATATTTTTTCGAATATTAATTTCATAATTCATAATTAAACTTGTAAAATTTTTAAAATTACAAATTTAATGTTTGGGTTTTTTATTATTACAACCACACACAAAATTATCACACTAGGATTATAATTTCAGGAGATATTAATAAAAATATGAAAATGTAATTTAACGTTTGCAGCTCTAAATTTTGAATTTTTATAATTCAAAAACTTATCATTCAAATGACTAGAAATTTCGTTTCTAGACATAGTTTGAACTGAAATTTTGAAATATAGTGTCAAAATTGGGTGTTGCCATTGAAAAAAATGTTTGGTTTGGTTTTGATTTGTAGATGGCCCCCTAAGCACATTTTATATACATCATTTAAAAGTATACTTTATTTCCAATCCATTGGTGCCAGTAACTTTCTTCTACTATAATTAGTTGCAGAGTTAGTAGGGTGTTTACTTTTTTTTCCACGACTGTACGAAGAATTGACCTATTGTGAAATGATTTATGATAAGAATTTTTAACCAAGACTCACACATAAATCACTGAAGTACATTATTAAATCTTACAGTATGAAATATTATTATTAATACTATTCTATGAAATTCTATAGTTGGATAATAATAATAATTCAAATATTATTTTCTTATACAATTACGAATTAGCATTTGAGATTTTGTGCCTTTTTCCTCAAGCTGTTGCATTTTCTAAATAAAAGAATAAATATACCTTATACTAGTTGAATAACATTGCATATTTTTAAAATGCACGTTATTATGCTGCTTGCAAATAATGCCTATTTTGTTGTTTTCTATTTTAAATGTGAAGCCAAAATGTGTTAATTCATCCTCGTCCCTCTCTCACACTGTATCCTATTCTTCTCTGGAATGTGACATAATTAATGGACAATATCTTACTATAATTTTTCGTACATTTAAAATTATTGATCAGAATATCATGACAACTTTTTTTAGTATATGGAAATTCTACTGATAATGCCAAATATGTGAACTTGTTGCCAATTACTATTTTGCCTACATGTGAAAAATGAGAAACGCTCTCTCATTCCTTTATAACTGAATATGAATAGGTCAGAAACGTACCCTCAACTTGGATAACTTTGGCCCAGGAGAGAAAAAAAGATTAAATCTGCTATGTATACATCGCTTGAGTTATTGAAAATGTTTTGTTCTCAAAATATAGGCCATAGCATTAGCTTGAGACTGGCAGCTCATTGTAAGTAATTCGCGAAGTTTCCACCCTGGCAGCACCAGTCAAACAAAAACATGCGAAGACAGGAAAAATTTAGCTCTTACAAGTTTTATCTGCCAAGCTGTAAATTAATTCATTTTGTCCTTGGTAAGTACGTGTTATTATAACCTCTTTGGAGTATTTTTAAGTTTAATATAGAATTATGCGTTGTCTTTCCTGAGAAAAAAAGCGTTTTTGTAATTAGAGTTACTTTGGCCCAATATTTAGGGTAACATTGTCGCAACCGATTTTCATTTAAATTTAACATATACTTGCTGTCAATGCATAAAAAATGTTTTATTTAAAGGGGAACTTTTTCTTATTTTCATTAATTTAAACATTGATGTTTTTGAAATAATGTTTTAGTTTATTTTTGGTATATTTGTGAAAGGAGACATTTGCGCTTGTACAAGCAAAAATTTTGCTGAAAATTCATCCAATGTATTGGTTCCAATTGAACCAAACAAGAAAGCTATTTATAAAGTTGACTGTAATGTTGGAAATTTCGTACTTGTGTTGTTTAATGGCAATAGCTATCCCGGAAGCATTACTTTGAAATCAAAGGAGGCTTGTGTTGTTGACAGCATGGAAAAGAAGTAAAAATGGTGGCGTATAACCGCGATTGGACGCGATGCTTATGAATGGAACGATATTCTTGCAAAAATTAGCCCACCTTAAACTTCTGTCTAAGAGAAACCAGTATTCTGTTCCAGACCTGGACAATCCACGTTAAGCAATATGAATAAACATTGTAGCATTTTTTTTTTTCAAATTAAGTGCTAATTTACTGTTTACATGTTTACACTTCTTACCCTCTCTCCCCTGTCTTTTTAAATAGTTTAACATTGGTCCACATCATGTTGTAGGCCCTATAACATTCGTTTTTACACATGGGCCATATTTACCCCAATTCAAAGGTAACATTGGCCCAAAACTTTCAAAACACTCTATGATAAAAATAAAAAAAACACCTCAATGTCGACAAATTTATCATAATGGCGAGGTTCCATGTGTTCTTAGCAAACAAAAAATTAACATGATATTAATTTTTTAAATAAAATAATCAAATGGAAGTGCTGAACATGTCATGAAACAGAGAAATTTGGGCCAAAGTTACCTCAGTGGACATTATGTATCTGTATTTGTGGATGAAACGTTATTTCGAGAATGCGTCAGAAAATAACCAGGTTTTATTTCAGAACAGTGTTGAGTCTCTTCACATTTGCTCGCCCTTCGTAAAATCCCACGTTCAAGTATAGAGAAATTTTAACTGATGATGATTCATTACCTAATACAGTTATAGAAATTCAATTTTCACCATCTGAGAGCAGACATTCAGTGTTGACGTAATGCTTTTTTTTATTCTATTCTTAAATTTTAGGCATTTTTACCAAGTGGGTCCATTTTGAAAATTTTGAACAAGTACCAATTTTTTTTATTTTTGTTTAAGTAATGGTACATAATGATTTTTACTCAGTTAAAAATTTATTGAGTTTTTAAAAACGTTAAAATTGAATTTTGGAAATGCAGTACGTTGACATTCTATGCTCTCTTTCTGGAAGTGAAAACAGCATATCGATAGTGATATTAGATTTGAATAATAACCTATTTAAATTTCCGTATAGATTAACCTGGGTGTTTTATACTGGTGAAGATCCCTCTCAAAGCACATCACGAACTACTTGTGCCGATTGAATTTCATGTCAACAAATCAATGCCATGTTAGAAATATTGCATGAAATGTAGTTATTCTGTTGACCTTTTTTTTTTTCTTTTCAGGTGACTTTTTCCTACATGAATCTTTAAAAAACAGCCTCCTCTCTTTAGAAAAGGAAGTTTATATATCCTGACACCTGCCATGTCACGAAAAATAGGAGAAATTTCAATATCTCCAAGCAGTGTGGATGTCGACATCGAATGGAGAATTGACAATTTCTTCTCTCTTTTGGAAGAGGATAGTGCAGGGTACTGCAGTCCTGATTTCACCTTCGGCGGTGAAACATGGGGAATGGGGATTTTGCCGAATGGTTGGACTGGACGTGACACATCTGGATATGTTGATCTGCAACTCTGGAAATCTTTCTCCACTCCTCTCATCAGGCAAGCATTTTCTCTTTCACTCAAAACTGTGAAAGGAGAAAAGTATAATGAAAAACATTCCACAAAAGACTTTGGTGATGATGACGATGAATATCATGAATTTCTTCGCTTCATACCGAGATCAGAACTTTCCAGAAGACGGTCTGAACTGGTGCCTAATGGTGTCCTGACGGTTGTTTGCACCACGAAGAACACAGACTCTGATGAAAGTGATGGTTAGTCTTTGTAAGCTAGATGACCACAAATACTGCATATGCTGTCTTTACTTTTGTAAGCACATTAGACACTACCCATATTTCTGAATAATCATTTTAATTTTATGAAATCCTTGAATTTACCATGATCAAACAAATCAATGATTATAAATCAGAAATTCTGGTGGCAAAGTGTTTAAAAAAAAGACCATACATACCAGAGATGATAAGAATTTCGAAACCAATGTCTGTATAAGAGAATCCAATGGAACTGAACGTCAGTTGTATTAAGAAATTATTATCGCACGTCGATATAGATGAATGAACACTTGCATTTTAAAATTTGTGATAAAAATCTTTTAAAAATGTGTCTTTTGGCTAAAATTGGATTTAAAAATATTTATTATTTTAAAATTAGTACTATTTTTGTATTCATTGTGCTATTCTCCCTGAAAAGTTTTTGGACATGGTGTAGCACAAAAACAAGCATATCATTTCAGATATCGAAACTCAAAGATTTAAATTTAGATCTTCAGCATCTAAAAAAAAAAAAAAAAAATTAAAAAAAAGGAGTGAAGAGCAATATTAAAATAACTTGGTTTAATATATATATTTTTATTGTTTTAAAATTCAATAAATAATTACTATCAAATAAATTTCAAAGCATAAATACAACAAAATAAAACTGCAATCTTGTTTTTTAAAAAAAATTCTTAGCTTTCTTCCCCCACTTTTAACAGTTTTGGGATAAAAAGAAGTTCAATAAGCGAATATACTCTGCTGATTCTTTTACAAATAGTCATTGCGAGAATAAAGTCTAAAGCCAGTCGATTAAGGATAATGTCTGACATTACATAGTATACACAAGAAAAGCTATCTGGGGTCATCTGCCTTTGAACCGTTAAATATTTTTTTAAAGTCTTACTAGTTATTTACCACTAGTAACACCCAAATTTAGCAAAGTATTTTTAATAAAGTTACACTTAGACTATATATAATTCAGGCCATGTGATATTAAATTATAAAAAAAAAAAAATCCAAATTAAAATTTTATGATGTGGATTTTCTTATATAAGCACAAAATGTCTATAAATTTAAAGATATTATATCTTTGAATTTAATAATACGTATAAAGACCAGGATTTTAAAACTTGATATTCGAAAGAAAAGTGTAAGTTTCAAATATAAAACTGTCATTGCATTTGATTCAAATATAATTTCCTATGTATAGATACATAATTGGTGTTCTAGTATTTTTCTTAACAGGGTTTCGTGTACTTTAAAAGTGACAGATTTCATAAAGCATCTTTAATTTAATAGTTTTTAAATACATCTGGTATTAATTTGTCCGAAATTCAAAAAATTTATTTTAAATAATGTCATTTATACTTGTTATATAGACAAATATATTATATAATTGGATTTTTTTTTTTAAGTTCTACTAATAATATTGATAAACGTTTTTAACCAATTCATAGTTTTTACCCTTCATAGAAGTGTACTGAGATCTAAAATATTTAGCTGTAAACTTAATATTCTTTTAAATGTATTTGGGGGGGGGGGGGGGGGACTATAACAGTATTTTTGTGCTACAAAATATTCATTTCAAAGTTTAGTTTCTGGCTGTAAGTCAAAACTGTCAATGAAAGTCTTTCACATTATCTAATATTGATAGTAAATCACCCGTGTAAGTTCAAAATAATTCTTTGGTAGATTTTAAAATTGCACTTTTACTTACGATTCACTTGCTACCTATTTTTATGAATAAGTTTTATTGATTGCTGAACAATTTTCGTGTAACTTTCATCATTTTCCTTAAAGTAATGTATAGTTCAAATCTTTCTGTATAATTTATGCTGGATTAATGCATAGATTCCTATATGCTAATTTCCTTGAATTTTTTCATCATTAAAACGCCGTAAAAGGACAAAAATGGAAAATTTTTATATTTTTATACAACACATGATTGAATTTCGTTATTTTTCTGATGTTTGTTCATATTTAATGGCTGTTGTTCTCATTCTATGAAAATTAAGAAGTATATTCCGTATTTCAATTCGAATGGTATCTCTGGAATCTGGTGATTTAAAATAATAATTCATATTTTAATGAATAATCCCTTGAGCTTTATGTTATTCTGCCTCTTCCTTGATGCCATAATTATCGTTGAAATAATCAAAGCTTTCAACGATCATGATAAAATGCAGGCATGTAGTTAAGGCGAACTGCAACATGTTTCCTATGATAATTGTGGACATAAATAAAGACAGTTTTTAATGAGCTGCATCAAATATTAGTAGACATGCAACATTATTTTCTGGCATGGATTTTTTGTTAATTGGTTGGTTTTGATAAAACGCCAATTGAATAATTTGTATGTTCTTATATGACATTCACAGTATACTTTTAAAAATACTTTAATGCTATAAATCAAAATCAAGGTTTTTTTATTAGCACTACTTACCTTCTTGCTGCGTCATTGTTTTATCAAAATAGGTTCAAAAGTTGCACATTTGTTTTATTACAAATTTGAAATCTACAGATATTGTAATGTTAAAATAGTTTTAAAAAATTGTGAAAGACTTTTTTTTTCAAATACAGAATTAGATCATAAGAAAACAAAATTGTCCGAAAACTGAATTTGAAGACTAATCATACAAAAGTGAAATTCTAAAAAATAATCTTGGTTAAATGCATCCCTGCAGAAATCGCGGGTTGCGCAAATTTTGCTATTTTTATGTTTCCCGTGGAAATCACGGGATGCGCAGCGAGAGGTTTAAATGCAAAGATACTCACAAAGTAATGTTAAACTAACACAAACTAATATAAAGGCAATGTCCTTTTACATTTTCTCCTTCGAATTTCAATATTTTTAAATGAATTGTTTTATCATAGGATATCTATGGTTGATGTCTTATCGGCTATATTTTCAATTTTCTTTCCTGAGGTCAGTTTTACTTTCGGAACTGGTTTCAAAACTGAAAGTGTCCTGGTGATGTTCTCTGCAAATGTAATCATTTTAATATACTGAATGAGAAATTGGAAAAGAATGCTTTTATTGGTTTAACCTTAACCCGAGACTGCATTCATGTTACTGATGGAGTCTCTAAAGAATATTGATTAATAATTATGAGTATATTAATCACAAAAATTAGCTTTGAACATTTCCTTTATATTCTTTATGATATTACTTCCAATTCACATGCAATTGCAATTAATATGCAATTATATTTATCACTTTTGATGATAGCTCACATTATTGGTACGACTATCTACATGCAAATATTTAAATAGTTATTTCATTCATTTTAGATTGTAAATATTTGTTTATATGTCCATACTGGTTATTATATGTCTATACAGGATCTCCTAAAAGGGTCTGGCAGTTTTAAAAATGGAATAGCAAAGAAACAGTGACAGTTACTATTCGCGACTCAAACGGACTATAGGGGAAAATCTGGCGCTGCTCTGTGTCGGCAAGCAAACGACGACATACAGTATTAGTACGTGATTACCATACCAATATGGCTATGTTAAATCTGTTTTCTATCATTAATTACGCGAATATTACGCCAAATTCAAGAAATTTGATCGAAGCTGAAAGATTATTAAAGTCCAACCTAATAATAACCTTTGGGGCTACAAAAATTACTGATGAAGAATTGGATATTTTTGCACTTTGCCTTCAGACAAGTGCTTTGAAACAAATTCCTCATACAATTACAGGCATTTTGAAAAAAAAAGATCATGAATATGAAATTGGACCTTTCAATTGCTCATGTAAAGCAGGTGCTGCAATTTGTAAACACAAGACGGCTGTGTTATTGCTATGTTATCGGTAAGTGGCCAATTAATATGCATAATTTTTTTCTGTCTAATTACCTCGTGTCATTATTTTTGCTCGTGTTACTCTATCCACGTATTCACGCTAAATTAAGTTCCTATTTAATTGGGGGAGGGGGATTGATCGATCCCTATGAGCCCCTCTTTTCCCTATGCCTTTAAACAATATTCTCTACTTCCTGATTTGTTTTATTGATTTCCAGATTATTAAATATGCAAGACAGAGTTGCAAAAACAACTAATTTGATTATTGAAAATTTTATTAGCCACACGAAATTAATTAAAAGCAGCTATTTATAAAAATTTTGGTATTATTACATTCTGTTAAGTGCAATTTAAAAATTAAATTTTATTACTTAGGTTTTCAGTTAAGTCAAAAATTGATTTTGTGCACTGTGAACATAACTTAAATAATATAGGGTGTCCATTGGGAAATTGACTAATTATGCATTCCAGTAATGGATACGTGTCTTAAAACCTTAAAAATAAATGAAATTTTATAATGGTCATTAGTGAATAAAATTCAAAATTTTCTATTACTGCCAAAACAAAAACATCCAAATTTGGCAATTAAAAAAAGAAAATATAAATTTATTAAATGAGATCAGCTCTTAGCATGTTCATTAAGATTTTCACTGGAAAACAGCGCAACATTGAAACATTATTTTTTTTTCTTCCTGATTGGTTTGACTAAGAATCCCGACAATAACCCAGATTATAAAACATGCAAGGGGGATTTTTGGAAAAAAAAAATAATAATAAAAGCTAAATTTTTATTGGTTATTTTTTTATAAACCCAATAAATTAAAAGGGTGCCCATTACCGGCATGTCCAGGACTGCCACAGGCGACTATTTTTTAATTCTTTTTCAAATCAAAAATCTTTTATTTATGCTTTGGCAACATTTGCAAGAGAAATATACTACAAAATGTATTTTTTAAAAAGAGTGGTGCGAACAGAATATAAAAGTAGTTACCTGTGGCAGCCATGCACATCTACCCTATATATATTTATTGATAACTAAATTTCCATCTAAATTGATTACCATATGTTTGCTCGTTTCGATAGCTAACAATTTTACACCTGCATTTCCATTATTTTATGTTCATGTTTTTAAATGGAGTATGGATTTTGTTTTAGAAGAAGTGAAGGGCCTCCGTGTGTGCCCCTGATGTTTTCTAAGAGATAAGTCTTCCATTTTATTTTGTTTTGCATTTAATTTACAATTTTACTAGCCTTCTGATTCACTGATAACATTGTTACAGTGAATCAGAAGTCACTGTGTGTCAGTGTTGAAGTCAAGAAAGGCTCTGTACATATATAACATTATCACTTTATGTGGGTCAGGCACATTATATCGTAAGATATCTCTAAGGGGAGAGGGGGGTTTGTCTTTTGACATCGTTTTCATTTTTGAGCTAGCCAAAATTTTTTCTTTTCATTTGTAATTTGTTCTTTACATCAAAATTTTCACTTTTTGTTTGTAACTGGTTCTTTGCATCAAAAAGTCTGCAATCTTGTTTAGTCTGTTATTTATTTTTATGCAAGTACAAAATTATTATTAAAATCCTTAAATAATCCTCCAGTAAAGAAGAGAGAAATAATGTTGTTGTTAAAAAGGTCTGCCTGTGCCCCTTCTGGATCCCCTTGAGGTGGCAAGTGCAAGAAGGCATTATTACTGTTGAATGTAACAATAATGTATTATTAAATACTCTTAAGTAGTAACTATTTCTTGGATATAGAATTATTTCATATATAATAATGATATTTTATTGACTTCTTTTCATTTGAATCAATAAAGTATGCAATTAATAAATGTATAAACCCTATCTGTATATCACCGCAAACAAAAGAAAAAAAATTGCAACAATCAAAAGAATTTGTAGACATTGAAAACGATATCATTAAGGTGGGGGAGGGGGGTGTCTAAAATCACCAAAAAGCTGATAATGTTATACATGTATAGCCCCAAAGAAAAAATATTTTAAATCAAAAAAGAAAAAATGGGAGGGCAGAGGTGCAAAAAATGTTTTTACTCCCAACATGTTTTGTAATTGTACAATTGTCAAATCTGTTAAATAATTCCACAACATCCCTTTATTATTATTATTTCTTTTGCTATAAATAAAGAATAAATTTGCTGCTGTTGGCTGTTGGCTTAAAAATTCAACTAAAACAAATTTATCTTGCAGGAATGATTTAAGTGAAATTGAATTATTATCTGCAACTGATGTAGAATGCATTTGGAATAAAAAAAAACAGATATTGAAGAAATGTTCATGCCTGTTCCGGTGTCAGATTTTTGTCACGTTGATTATGTGCCAATTGATGTTGAAAACATCAATACAGATAATACCTTAGAAATGCTGCTTGCTGCATGCCCCGATAGTGCTTTGGCTAAGCATTTCATGCCTCCTAAGAGGAAAACTGATGAGCAGCATACTTCTGAAGAATCATCCAAAAGGTAATAATTATTTCATATAGTTAATATCAAGATTCCAAAATGTTGCTTTTTCAAGTAATTTCATTCATTCATTTATACAATCAGTGATTAATTCAGATGTTGGCTTGAGCAGAAAAATGTTATTAATGCTTTAGTATTATATCTACATTTTTGAATTTTGAAATATTTTTTCTTTGAGTCAGTGGTTTTAATTTGGTAATTTAAATCAGTAGATGATTTGTAATTTTAATAGATTGTTAAAAAAAAAAAATACTTTTTTTGCTTAAAAGTATTTAAAATATATATATTTTATAATCTCTTGTTTATTCGAAAGCAACAATGGTATTTAATTGTATTTTTCAATTTGTAATTCCAAAATCATTTTTAACAATTAATGCCACTATTTGGCAGTGAAAATTTAACTTTTTAATAATTGTTAATTTTAATCATTGGTAAGAATTTAATGCTAAATATAATTAACAATTTTAATAGCTGTCAATATCGGTATTATTAATATAATAGTTTTACATAATTCTTTCAAGGTATCAATGTACCAATTATTGTATGTTACTAATAGAATTACTAATTTTCAGTTTTTATAATTTTTGCAATTATTAACTAATAATTTTCTTACTGAAAGGGTAACAAAAATGATTGTAACTTAGCTATCAAATACATACATATTTTTTTGAGGTAATTTTTGTAATAATAAAAGAAAAAAACTTTCATAAAGCTTTTTTTTTCCTCAAACAAAAAAAAACAGAATTTAGTTGCTTATTTATTAATATATATATATATATTTCACTTATTTATTACATGTATGCAGATTTACTGAATTATCAATCTACAAGTTGTATTTTAATAAATTAGTAAACACATGCATCTTATACAGGATGTGTAGCAGCGTTGGGCAAATTTGAAATTCCAATTATCTGCAATGCAATTAGTTTAATTGTATGTAATTAATTATAGTTAAAATTACATGCCGTAAAAAATTCTTGCAGCACTGTAACCGCCCCCATCCCATTATTTGACAAAATTTCTGTGTTTGAATGTTTGTAACTACAATCAATTGCATGCAATTAACCTGTATGCAGATAATTGGGATTACAAATTTGCCCAACTCTGATGTGTAGGAGCGTTTATTTTTTACTGCATCTATTTCTGAATCTTGCTACTCTTTTTACCAAGTCTAAAAGTAATACGCAACAGACTATTTTGCTAATTCTATGCACTTGCTGGTCTATATGAGAAATAAATTTCTGATTTATACGTAAACACACGTCTAAGATTGTTACATTTTTTGTGTTAAACATATGTCCATTTTGTAACTTTGGCAGCACCCTGTGATTTACTGGCCATTTTTTTTTTATCTGAACTAAATTAAAAAGACTTTTAAAATCAAATTAATAAAGTTAAATGGCTAATATCTGTAAGTAATTATTATTAAAATTTTATTATATTACTGTATTATTTATCAAGTTGTGTAAGGTTTTATAACATAATACTAAAAAGGTTTTAAAAAATATTATAAAAACCAAAATTAGTCTGTACTAATAAAAATCAATAAATATTTTTTTATATATTTTAGTGGAAGTAAATATATATATATGCTGTTGTTTTTTTCTATCCTAAGATCTTGTATTATATTACAGATTATGCAATGTTGTTCTGCCGGAAACTATCACAGTGGAAGAAATTTTTAAACAAAAATTGCCATATACATTGTTGGATCCAGAAATGCCCTCTAATCAAAAAATGAGTATATTTTTAATTCTTCTACATAAAAAACTATCTTTTCATTTAAAATTAAACTAACCCAGGCAATCGCGAATCCAACGGAGCTTTTGAACAAAGAAAAATTCTAAAGGAAATTTTTAAAATCAAATATTAAATTATATTTCAGATTCAGCAAGAGATACTTGTGCAACAATGAGAATCTTTGATTCTTTTATAGCTGCACTTAAATTTAAAGTAGGTATTCTCTGACGTATCCATGAAGTAATTTTTAATCATGCATGCAAGACTTTTTCAATAAATGCAAAGAATTTTTCTGGAAATCTCTGTAAACTGCGGGATTTTAAACTGAATTTCAGGCTGCGACAGCCAATTGCTCCCTCGTGACTTCATTTTTTTAAACTGTCAGGTCCTAAAAGTTTGCATAAAATGCTCGATTTCTTGAATGATTCACCTTTATATGAAAATGAGAAAATCTTCAATTTTTGGTATCTGAATAAAATGTGTATATTTTATATTTTTACGAATATTAATGAAATTTTTTTTTTCTTACCGAATGAAAATAACCTCCCAAAAGTATCAGAAATTTAGCCATTTTGGATGTGGGGATAACCTCCAATATAAAAATTGCTTATTAAAAGATGTGACCCCTCTCCCAAAAAAGAGCCCTGATTCCCCCCCCCCCCCCCCCCCATTGCACACAGGATCAGAAGTAGTACACTACAAGTTGAATGAACTTCAGCAGCGAATCTCAAATGTTTTTTCCATGCTTTCTACAAAGATCAAGTAATAATCCACTAAAAGGATTTTTTTGTCACCAACACTTGTCTCACATTATTAGATCTTAAATGTTTTAATGTCACATATTTTTATTATTTGGAATTGCTTTATTTTGGTGTCAAATATCCAAATGTATTTACCTTTACATAAATAAAAATGGACAAATTATATTTAAAAATATTTTTTCATTCTAACAAATAATGATAATAAAGTAAAAAATAACTGTAAGTGTAAAAATCGTCTGTGGTTCCAATATGACATATAACTTAACAGATATATAATATATATGAGAAATCATCAACTAGACTTTCATAATAATATCAGAATAAGTCAAAAAAAATTATTGATATATTTTATCTTTTTTTTAAGAATTTATGCTCAATATAAGAAATATTTTCAGTGTTTTTCTGTTTTAAATATTTTTATATCTCACTCGACTAATTGTATATTTACTAAACATTTTTGTATTTCATCATTTGACATATTTTAAGATATTTAAAACAAACCAAATATTGAAAAGATATTTATTTTGTTAGTTTTATTTCTAATAAAATACTATGCATTATTTGAGACTTGTATTTAAAAATTAAAAAGATTAATAATAATAATTTTATGAAAACAAATTTTCTGCACAAATTAAGTTGTATTTCCATCAACAGAAATGTTATTTTTGAAAATTACCAAAAAAAAAAAAAAATAGAAGTTTTCATGAAAAATCAAAAACATACATCGATATTTTCAGGAAAATATCAAAATTTAAAAGTTGTAGAAAATCATAACTTTGGTTAAAGGGTTAAAAAGTATCAAAAATATTAAATAATTTTAAAAATAATAAGTCAGAAGGCAGCATTGAACTCGGGGGAGGAGGGGCCCCGGCTAATGGGTCAGTTCTCTTGCTTTCATGCCAAAATACTCATTGACAGCTGCAAAATAATAAGTATTTGAAAGGTATGCTGAACCCCCGATTCATCAAAAATATAAGATCTATTTGAAGAAATCCTTTTACCAGTATAATTAGGGGGAAGAACTCTACAATATATACTTAATTCATCAAAATCAGTGAACATAATGTTTGGTGGTGCTTTGAATAATTTAGTAATTTAATACCTATAAAATAAAATTATTTACAAAACAATACAAATTCAATTTTAACATTTTACACGTACTCAAAGTGTGGTCATTTATTTTCTATTTTGATTAATAATTTTATTTTTTCTAGATGTTCTACAAGGAAAATTTGGTGATAGATCTACAAAAGGCTGTTGAGATCAGTAAATTCCAGCAGAACACAAATTCGTGGAAAGCTGCCAGAAAACTCCGGATCACTGCTAGCCGGTGTTATGAGCTGTACACCTACGCAAAAAATAAAAAGCCTGATTGGGGACAAAAACTGAGTAAATATTTTAAAGAGCCATTTCTTGGAAATTTTGCCACGAATTATGGTTTAGAACAAGAAACGGAAGCCAAAAATGTGCTTGGTGCAAAGTATAACATTTTAAGTACAGGATTGCTTGTACATCCCGATGCGCCATGGATCGGATACAGCCCAGATGGTTTATTAGTGGATTGCAAAAAGTTAACAATCCTAGAAATAAAATGCCCACTTGATGGTCTAAATATTACGGCAGCTGAGCTGGTACAGTCTTTAGACTATATCTCTGTAAAAAATGGACAATATACTGTGAAAGAAAAACACAAATATTATGGACAAATCCAATGCGGGATGCATTTAACAAACGCTGATCAATGTTACTTTGTGATATATGCATCAATAGACAAAACTTATGTCATGGTTGTGATCAAGAGAGATGAAAAGTTTATCAAACAGCTCCATTCTTCACTGCATAAAACTTATTTCAACTATGTTTTGCCTTATGTGCATTTTTATATACAATAAATTTTTTTAAACTTAAACTTACACTATGTGCAAAATTACTTAACAGATGAGACAGTATTTAAAAAATGTTAAATTACTTTAATACCTTGGTACTTTCAACTATAAAAACATAGTCTTCGTCAGAGAAATAAAACTGTTATTAAATTAGACGTTAATAACAGTTGTATTTCTTATATTACTCTGACTAAGACTATGTTTTTATAGTTGAAAGTACTAAGATATTAATTTAACATTTTTTAAATACTGTGTCATCTTTTAAGTAATTTTGCACATAGTGTAAGTTTAAGTTTAACTTTTAAAGATGAATTAAGCATTTCTATTTATTTATTTACTGAAATATATATATATATATATATATATATATATATATATATATATATATATATATATTTTTTTTTTTTGCATGTTGTTGTTTAATTTATCTTAGAATTTAGACAAGTATCACAATAATAATGATTTTAAAAATTTAATCTTCATTCTAAGCTTACTGCAAACTACTGTATTCCAGTGCAAATATATAAACATCAGTACTCCACCTCTATCACGGCCTTGATGTTTTTTTTGTAAGCTTGATGTAATTCGGGCTTCAGAAAGGGCAAATTATTGCTAAATGATATACACAGCTATGAAAACAAACCTAATAAGTTTTTATGCTCATTTAAATTGGCATAAACATACAAGCTAATTGGATTTTTTTTTTTTTTTTTTGCTTCTCAGGTGCATTTAGCTCTGTGTTTTGTAAATGCATACAGGGGATCACAAATATCTTATGCTAAAATTCCCTGTAATTTCCAAGTTCGTATTAAAATAATGAAATTTTCATAGATAATTTCTTTTATAATATTACTCTCATATCTAGTCACTATTTAGTAAAAATTGATATTAAAAAATAACACAAGATATTTAACCCTCTAATGCCCATGGTAGCAAATACGCAACCAAAGCTGTTTTTAATTTAGTGAATTTTTAGCTAATTTAATTTTTCAGAAGTTCTTAACTTACTCTGTCCAATTAATTTGCAGACACCCTGCATAAGCATTTTGAATTGATTTTTCTCGATGCTTTTCAGTTATTTTAAATTATCA
The DNA here is from genome assembly GCA_963932465.1 of Maratus speciosus. Classification (NCBI taxonomy): domain Eukaryota; kingdom Metazoa; phylum Arthropoda; class Arachnida; order Araneae; family Salticidae; genus Maratus; species Maratus speciosus. The sequence goes on along the minus strand of OZ010797.1, from coordinate 63,830,307 downwards.
AGTTCCTTGCATTTTTGTATTGTCATATTAATGATAATTATTTATCTAAATGCATTCTAGTTTCAAAATTTCTATATTCCGTAATCGCGATAATTCCGGATTAAAGAAGTTATACTGTACCATTTTCCCCTGACAATATGGAAAAAAAGTCAACCAAGCTGAGTTAAATTTGTCTAAGGCGGAATATTGTCTATTGCAGAAAATGGTCTTTGTCCTGATCGATTGCGCTTTAGACAAGAGTTTACTGTATTATGCAAAATCATTTTTGCATATATTTTTTAAATACATCAAATTTTTGTGTATCAGTAACATAGAAGTTGTTTAACGAACTCAACTGAGTCACTCTTTGGAATAATATTTGGGAGTTTCCGGGTATGTTGAATTTAAGCTCCGGGTATATTCGCAATCTAATAGCTTTTCCAATTTGTGAAAGTAAATTTATACAAAAAAAAAAAAATCTGAAACCAAAATCGAAAAAGTAAACACTAGTTAGAAACCTGTTAGAATTCAATCTCAGCTATTTTAAGCAAGATTTTTTTTTTTTTTTTTAACTATTAATATACAAGTGATAAATTTTAAAAAGAACGCTTCCATAGGTTCAACATTAGTGATCCGGTGTCTTCATATGGACTAGTGTAGTCTCTTAATGCTGAAGCTAATGTTAATCCTATAGGAGCATTGTTTACATATTTCTTGCTAGCATTTTAATTATTATTAAATGATTATTTTTTAAAGGTTTTTTCGTTAGTGATTTTCTGCAAGTAAAGGTAAAGCGTTGATTGTTTCGGATTGTGTTTTCACTATTATGAGATGGTTTTATGTTAATCCGATTTTTCAAAGAAAAAGTTTCTCTAAATATTTTTCAGATAAAAAAAACTACATGTTTGAACATTAATGAATACTATTTACATATCTTCATTTTTCTACAGAAAAGGTAAAATTTATAATTAATATTCATATAAAAAGCGCAAATAAATGCACAAGAATTACTTTTACGTGCATGCATATATTTGCACACTGCTGAGAAACAACTGATAAAAAAAATTCTCACGTGTATTTTTAAAATTAACCAAAGTACTCATTAAAGATGTATACCTCACCTTGAGGTAGTTCAAATAGTAAGGCTTTAGGAAATTTTTTTTTTATAATTATTAATTTCTATGCATAAGCATTTATTTAATGCATATGTTTTCATTGCAATCAAATCTGATAAGTTTTAGAGTTTGAGCAATATTCTTATGTTTGTTTGAGTCTGACATTTGATTAGGTATACACCGAATATTCGATATCTATTCGGTATTCGGCCATACTACCGAATATTCGGTTAGGCCGAATATCAGCTATTCGCCTAAAACGAATACATAAAAAACCTCTTAAAAATATTTTTTAAAACGTTACACAACTTCTACTTTTAACTGTCAATTAATAAAGATATTCAGAATAATTTGAATCTTTCAATAAAGGAGAATGATTTTATATTATTTATTTGTTGTTTTAAAAATGTCACTTAAAAAAATTAACCATGTCATTTAATAATTCCCATGAACAAATGACATGTCATTTGTTCATGGGAATTATTAAATGTAGAAATGCAAGTTACTGAGCATTGTCTGTTAAATAATCAGTTTCTTGCTTTTTCGCAAACTGGGTGTTTGTAAACAAAAGGGAAGAAAATTTCAGGGTAATAATAGGCATCAAAACAGGCAAACATGGAACGCCTAAGGAGAGGGTCTGAGTCCCGCACTCTGGGTGGTTTAAATACCAACTGGCATCTCCTTAATTTAAAAATTACATAAAGATATTTTAAACACGATTTAAATATTTTAAATAAAATTTTAGACATCTTAAGACATTAAAAATGAGGCACCCTACACTTACACTGTTCAGAAAACTTTGATTAAAGTTAGGTCAATGTGACGCTGTCGACAAAAGTAGCGTTGCCACGGGTGCGGCGTTTTCGATATTTTTAATCTTATTCAGACCAGTTTTCAGTAGTGCGGCGTTTCTTGCATAAAATGCGGTAAGAGAAAAAATTTACAGCTCAGGTGAGCTTAATGTCTACTTTTTACAAAAATACAATTTTACAAAAAATAAATGAAAATATTACCCTGTTAAAAAATTGCACTTAACAATAAAACTTAACTATGTACTAATTATTGATATAGGGTAATGTGAATTTAAAATATCACATGTAATGTGTGGCATTTAATGTGAATTTTTACAGATCAATTTAGTATTTTATGTTTTTGACGAGGTTTTTGACAGATGATTTAAACCGTCATAAACTGACACATGTCAAAAACCTGCCAACCCTGCCAGTAAATCAGGATCGCAATTCACTTATTCACTCAAAAATACAGTGTATCCCCAAGTTAAACTTTAATTTTCTTTTGTTACTTTAACAATAATGAAGGTATTGTAGCTATATTGTTAACAGAGTTACTTTAATTTCTGTGAAATTGGTAACATGACGAGAAGTGCGGTAAATAGCAATCATTCATATCTAAACAGCACTGAGCTAGACATTATTTTATTAAGAATGCATCTAACAATACTTATACTGTACCATTGGCCAAAATCCAGCCTCTTCCAAGGATACCATCACATTCTATACATGCAAATTAATGGGATGCAAATTTTGCTAAATATCTTCAATTTCATACAGTTATAACTGAAAATTCTGCTACGGCTTGTACACCTTTCATTTCTAATGAAAGAAGTGGAATGATATGTTGCTTCTTGTTCAATATAAGAGATTTCTTTTCATTTGTTTGAATTAATTTAAGAACTGAGACACTGAAACACTGAGTGACTCACAGTGATTAAACACTGAGATATAAAAGTATTTGGCCAGCCAAATAGATACTATTCGGCTGGCCTAATATTCGGTATTTGGCCTAACAGTTACTATTCGACTGGCAGAATATTCGGTATTCGGTTTACCTGCTGGCCAAATATTCAGTATTCAGCCAAAATCACTATTTGGTGCATCCCTGCATTTGATGGTTGATAAAATTTCTGAAATATCAAATTCCTTGAGGGGGGGGGGGGTCTATTGCCCCCACCCGTCAAAGTGATATTTTTAAAAAGAAAAACTGTAAAAGGTAGAGCAATTACAAACACTGCAAATGTCGGCCAACTCTAATATAAATGTAACATGAAGTAAAATGCAAATTGAACAAGCATTTTTTAAAAATTGTCATTTATTAGCAAAAAATACAAAATTCACACAATCACTCAAGATTTCACACACTTATATATAATCAATACATAAGAAATTTGAACTTGTAGGAAGTTTTACAAAGTAAGCATTTCTTTTAATATAATAAAATGTTGCTGCCTTATTTCAAAAAATACATGCTGAAAATGAATTGCAAACATAAAACTTTTTTGTAACTATGTCATCTTGTATAAAAACAACAAAATAAGTTTAATGATGAGATTTTCTTGAGCAGGAACTTTAAGTTCACTATTTATAAATGAAGATGCATGTAATCTGCTTAATATTGCAAGACTCGTATGGCCAGGTACTTAAAAAAAAAAAAAAAAAAAAAAAAAAAAAAAAAGTATATGTTAATAAAAGTATTGCTGTCTATCTGCGATGACCAGAGTTCGTAAATATCATATTTTCCAAATAGCCAATTTACTACTAGACCAAGAGGCGAAACACAAACTGTTTAAATCAAATTTTGTTTGCCAACCCTGATAACTATATGATTTGATTTTTTTTTTTTTTTTTGGTTTTAATAATTAAATAAAATCAATAATGTTCACCAAAAAACACATGCATATAACTTTAAAATAAGCTGAGTAATTTTGGAACTATATCACAAATGTATAATCACATCTTTTGTCATATTCTGCTTCAAGATTCTGCTACTTCATAAATTTTAACACATCAAACTTCTAATATATGCATCATAGTTTTTATTTAAACATAAATTAATAATACTTAACATAATAATAACTATACACATGGTGGATAACTTTTTGAATGGGAAACAGTAGTAGCAAGGAAAAAAAAAAAAACGAATAATACACAATGCTGGAACAATTATTTAAAAGAAAAAATATATATGGTGGATAACTTTTTGAATGCAAAACAGTAGTGGCAAGAAAAAAAAAAAACGAATGATACACAATGCTGGAACAATTATTTAAAAGAAAAAATATATATGGTGGATAACTTTTTGAATGCAAAACAGTAGTGGCAAGAAAAAAAAACGAATGATACACAATGCTGGAACAATTATTTAAAAGAAAAAATATATATGGTGGATAACTTTTTGAATGCAAAACAGTAGTAGCAAGAAAAGAAAAAAAAAACGAATGTTACACAATGCTGAAACAATTATTTAAAAGAAAAAATATATATGGTGGATAACTTTTTGAATGCAAAACAGTAGTAGCAAGAAAAAAAAAAAACGAATGTTACACAATGCTGGAACAATTATTTAAAAGAAAAAATATATATGGTGGATAACTTTTTGAATGCAAAACAGTAGTGGCAAGAAAAAAAAAACGAATGATACACAATGCTGGAACAATTATTTAAAAGAAAAAATATATATGGTGGATAACTTTTTGAATGCAAAACAGTAGTGGCAAGAAAAAAAAAAAAAAAAAAAAAAACGAATGATACACAATGCTGGAACAATTATTTAAAAGAAAAAATATATATGGTGGATAACTTTTTGAATGCAAAACAGTAGTAGCAAGAAAAAAAAAAAAAACGAATGTTACACAATGCTGAAACAATTATTTAAAAGAAAAAATATATATGGTGGATAACTTTTTGAATGCAAAACAGTAGTAGCAAGGAAAAAAAAAAAACGAATGTTACACAATGCTGGAACAATTATTTAAAAGAAAAAATATATATGGTGGATAACTTTTTGAATGCAAAACAGTAGTGGCAAGAAAAAAAAAACGAATGATACAGAATGCTGGAGCAATTATTTAAAAGAAAAAATATATATGGTGGATAACTTTTTGAATGCAAAACTGTAGTGGCAAGAAAAAAAAAACGAATGATACACAATGCTGGAACAATTATTTAAAAGAAAAAATATATATGGTGGATAAGTTTTTGAATGCAAAACAGTAGTAACAAGAAAAAAAAAATGAATGATACATGATGCTGGATCAATTATTTAAAAGAAAAAAAATATATACAGGGTGGAAAACATTCTGTGCTGCTGGCTCCCAGTATATAAGCTAAGGGATACTTTAAAAGTGAAATGATATGATCCATATAACGCAAAATTCTATATAACACACAACCTTGCGTTTTTAAGTTTGCGTTATAAAGATCTTCTACTGTATATTAAAAAATAAATAAAAATTAATATGATATAAAAAATTAAATTAAAATTTGTCGTCAGCTAAAATGGGTTTTCCCAGGTTTGCGATCCCAGAGCAAACAATAAACATATCGTTTATGAGAGGTAACATATTCCAGGGAAGTGTGCCTTGGAAAATTTTGAAAATTTTGATCCTCTGAATCATGCGTTCCACATGTACTCTGGCACGTGCAATGCTGGTATTTTTGGTTTGAGTCTGAACCCGAATACCGACTTTGCTTCAGAAATGGTGGCCTGAAAAGCTCTATAAAGTTCTCGATGCAAATGTCGTCAATAAGGAAGCCTCTATCCACCATAATTGCATCTTCATGCGGCTCCACAAATTGAATGACGTTGCTCTGTTTGAAGATTTCTTTATCAGAGGCACGTCCTCCATATGCTGGGCTAACAAATGTTAAAACTCCACTTGGAGCTACACCACACATGAATTTGATGGTATGTTTTGCCTTGTATTGCGAGTATGTCATAATTCGACATTTACCGCAATCTGTTTTCATCACTGGAATCTCAGTGCAGTCTAAAATTACTCGTGTGTTTCTGTACGATGGTTTGAAACATAACGGCATTCTTGCTAAAACTTGTTCCTTTGAAATCCATGGAATGGCACACTTTAAATGCACTGCAAGATGCTGTAAAACATCTGAAAAAATGCTCTTGCATGTTGTTGCAGTGCATTCAAAGAGTGCCGATAATGATGCAAATGGCAAATCAAGCTTTAGACGCATAAAGGTCAAAATAATTTGATGCTTTAATGGCATCTGATGAGGTCTAAATAATTTTCCAAAATCATTTTGGAGTAGTTTTACTAAAGTCTCTAAAAGATCTATGGAATGAATGCCTGTTAAAGAGTTTAGGCCTGACTCTGACATTTTCCTTAGAAAACTGTGATATACGATGAGATCTCCAGTAGTAACTTGGGTTCCTACATCTTTTTGCATCTTATCGTGTAAAGACATAAGTCCTTCCGCTGCTAACATTACGTCTTCATTGTCCAATGCTGTGGCTTCAGAATTGGTCCCAATTTCACCATCATCCTCATCACCACTATTATTCATCATAGAGGATTTAGAGGTATTTTGCATCCCAGCAAAATTTGCAAATATTTCCTCTTTTGATCTGAAAATAAAAATATAAATAAAAACACACATTGAGATATTTTCCACGTTAAACAAAAATATCATAAATTATAGTCGAAACAATAAAAGATGAACTTTCAGGTGAAAATGGCTATTAAGCAAATACATTTGATTAATACACTCCTTCATTTAATTGATTTTTGAAATTTCTTAAACATCGAAAATATTAAAGCCAGTATATATATACACACACATACACGCGGTCAACTCTGTGAAATATGCCGATGCATAATCTGCAAATGTCTATTATCCACTTCCACACTATACTTTGGAATGTAAATATATACACTTTATTGTGCAGTTGATCCTAATTTACAGCCAGAATTTAATTGAAAAATAAAACATAAAAGTATACTATAATCAACAAACTATAACCACAAAACCTTCTGTCCCTATGTGTGTGGATTTCACAGAGTCAACTGTATGTATGTATATATATATATATATATAGATAAAAAATCTGTCATAAATCAGAAAATTTGGACAAACTATATCGCAAATTTTGAGAAATGTTTGCCGAAAAAAAAAAACAATTTCGTCAGAGAATCGCGAAAAAACGCCAAATTCTTCAAAGGACCTTTCCGTTTTTTTTTCTTCTGGCTTAATTTTCATGGTAGCCGTGAAACGGGGTATAGAAACAGAGAGAAATTTATGATTGTGTCGGTGCTGGAATTTTACTGAAAATGATTGGTGTCTGTATGAGGATGTTGGGGGGGGGGGAGTGAAAACGAACAGATTAGGAGCAAAATGGGGCTAAGGCATTATATAATGTTTACAAATATTTTAGAGTTTGCTTGAAATAAGCGATGAAATGAACTTAAAGAGCACTATTATTCCCTCGGTCGATTTTCCGAGTGATAGGGCTCACGGGGTGGAGATTTCAGACAGTGGGGGCATCGGGCATCAAATTTTGTAAAGAAGGCAGGCAGGGCAACCCGCCCTGCGAAAAACGCCTAGAATGAACTCTGCATATTGCTCTACCATTCTTTACCGAATCCTACACTGAATGATCAATTAAAGAAGTTGGTCCTTAACAGCCTAAATTTTGTATAACTCAATAAAAGATATAATAGCGTAATGACATTCATATTGTTTTCAGCACTTCGGTTAGACATTCCTGCTAAATGTACATATTGCTTCAAAATGCATGATCAAATGCAGATATATTTCTATTTGATTCAAGGTTTCTTTAGAAAATCGACCAATGTAGCAAGCAAAGGCTGCTAGTATGGTATAAAATTGACATTATTATTGCTTGTTTAAATGCAAGTTGGTCACATATGCAGCACCAAAAAAAAAAAAAAAACTGATTTTGCCCATATTTGGAAATTAAACACCTTAATACTATAAATTAAACTTGCATACATAATATTATATTACATACAACATAAAATTGAATTTGCAATGCATTTTTTTAGTATACTGAAATATAATTCTGCAATATTTAAAAATATATATTCAAGGCTACTTATGATACAGATAAACAATACAAATCTTTCTGACATATTTACAAAGCCATTTTTATATATAATCATGAGATTTGCAGGCATTAATATTGAAGAGCTTTAGATAATTGAACAGCCTTTTTCTCTAAGTGTATCATAGTATCTAAAATCAGCTTAAATTGTCAACTTTCATAGCATTTTATAGAAGATGCTTAACCATGACAGAAAACCGATCAATGCTATTCAACTTCTTTGTGTTTGAATAAAAAATTCTGGGAAATTTAGTCCATTTGAGCATGAAAATGTCAGAAAACAGCAATTTCGTTTGCCTGAAATTTTTTTTCTTGAAAATATCTCAGTAGCAGAAACAATACAGAATGGCAAAAGCACTGCAGATATTTTTTATACCCTGCAGATCAATCTAACAGCTTTATTTTGGTTTGCTGCAGATTAACAAAGGAAATTCTGCTACTGAGTCTAATATAATATTGCCTTTTTTTTATTTCACTATTTACCAAGTTTTACCAAATATAACTTTTATATTACCTATCTCTCTTTTCTCTCCTTTCTAATCGTATCAAGTTGATTTTTTTTTCTTATTTAGTTCATCTATGTTTTCACACGAACTCAACGGAATGTTGAGTGATGGCACAGCATTTTTCTTAAGTTTAGTTCTAAAAAGTAGACCATTTCCTGAAAAGATAGTGAAAAAATAATAATAAAATAAAACAAAAACTGTGATTAAATAAACTTCTTGTAAAATCATTAAGACTTTTTTTTTTTTCTAGCTTAGATGCAGAGAACTATAATAAACTTTAAAAGATACATTGATTTTTAGTCACTTCATGGCAATTTTTTTTTCTTATCAAGTGTTTATATTTAATATACAAGCAAATGCTCATATTTCTTTATAAAACAATGCTCAGGCAATTTAAAAAAGTAATATGAACATAAACAACAAATGATCTTTTATTTTTATTTCTTATAAAAATAAATCATCATTTCACAAACCATAAGATATTTACTTAACTGGAGATGGAGAATTTTCAGAAAATCTTACTAGGCAGCATACATTTGAAAATTGTTACGACAAAATGTACTATGCAACAACAACAAATAGTTTTAATTATTGTTAGTAAAATATATTTTCATATTTTTTTTCTCTAAATTTAAGAAATATATATACAACACAGAAAAAATTTAATATAGGATATAAGTTAGTACCATGCTTACACAACAATAATTTAGAAAGTTTCAAACTACAGAGCAAAATTAGCACTAGCTACAGGCCATTAACTGATAAAAACTGGCTATTAAAAAACTGTCAGTGGCCAGCTCATGGTTGCTTTCCAACAAAGTAAAATTTTCTTGCATTGCATCAAAAATTCTACTTTCTTTGTTTATGTTTATATTGACATATTTATTTCAGTTATTCAATTTTAGGTTAATGCTAATAGAAATTTTTTTAAAAAGTTTACTGTTTAGTACTTTTAAATAAAAAATTGTCCACTTATAAAACAGGTTTAAACCACTAGCGAGATTTCCCAGTTTTGCCCTTAATTTCAAACTACAGCAGGACGCCGATTATCGGAATTCCAATTATCCGAACAGCCTATTTCTCTCAAAATTTTTTTTTTAAATGATGATGAGATTTAAGATGAAAAAAAAATTGAAAAAATGAAAACTAATGCTCTGAAAATGACCCAGGTCCATCCCATAACGAAGCCTTTGAATGTTTGGAAAAAGCTATCAAATGGCTCGAACGGTACAGAAGAACTCAGATCCTATTAAACTAATATTTAAGAAGAATTCGACAGGGTTCATACTCTATTTGAATAACAAAATTCCCTGACTTTTCAAGGCCATATTTCCTACAATTCCCTGACCAAAATTCCTGACATTTTTAGCAATACAAATTACAATTCAAGATCTTAATGATTAAACTTACATTTGAAAATTAAAATACTGTATAAAATTGAAACTAAAAATCTATATCATTTGACATTTACAATATATATATACGTCTTGCTTCATAATTTTCATTCTTTTTCTTATATAATTATTCATGATATCTCATCCTAGCCACCTCAACAAAGCTCAACATTTCTTTCACTTAAGTACCGACTATTTGGCGACAAATTTGTATAGCTAAAACATCTTTATGTTAAAAATGTGAATATAGCAAAAATTCTGCTTTTAAGGGAAAAATCTGACTTTTTTGTGTGAACTTGGGAGAATGTTGATGCATAATAGTGCATTTAAAAAAAAATCCCTGACTTTTCCAGGTTTTAGAAATTTTTTGTTACTCTTCCCTGACTTTTTGAGCACTTGTCATTTTCCCTGACAATTCTCTGTTTTCCAGTTGCGTAGGAACCCTGTTCGAGATAGGTCAGCATTGGAAAGAATGTCTTCTTTGAAGCAAGCAACAAATCTCAGGAGTTCAGAAAATGATAAAAAGAGAGAAAGAAAATTTTAAATGATAAAAAAGTAAAAAACAGTTTTTAAACACACTAGTAAAGTTAAACACACTACATAAAGTGTGTAAATTTCTGGATTTTCTACCTTTTAAATACTATGGTATACAAAATATATGTATATATTTTTTTTGTTTCTGCCTTGTAAAAATATGGTTTTGATTGCATTAAAACAAGCGTAAATGTGAAACACTTCCTGATACATGATCTTTTGAATCAAGAGTTGTACAATGTCATTTCTATAAGGCAATTAACACTATCAGTTTGCATAATTTCCAAATTTTTTAGGACAGATATTTTTAATTTTACATTACTGCATAATTTGCATTAACATGTACTTCAAATATCAACTAAGAGAGTAGCTGTAACATAAAATTGACTGTTTGCAGTAGAAGAAGCATAAGGATATTTTCCACCTTCCTAAAAAATCTAACTTCAATTAATAATAATAAAAATTAAAATCTGCATATTTCTTGAGTTAAAATAACATACAAAACTGTATATGTAAGTTTTAGCCAAATTAGCTAAAAAAATAAATTAAACCCATTTTGTTACTTCATTGTCTCTTGTGTTACCATCATCATGGTAACACAGAGGACAAAATGTAATAAAAAATACCCATATATTTATATTTTTATAGAAACAATGCAAAGTTTTATGGAATATATTCTTTTAACTGAGATGTACACATTAAACACCAATTCATTAATATATGTTATTAATGTCAATTGATGGTAACACACCTACCTTCAAAAATCACTTTAGTTCAGGTAATATTTTTCAAAATTTAACATATGAAATAATGGCTACCTAAGATAAATGATAGCTCTGAAAGTGCATGATTGACTGTTGTTAACAACATTTAGGTTCCAAATTTTTGTTATAATATTAAGAATAAAGTGGAAGTAACACAGGGGACAAATATTAGGGGACATGGGAATTTTCGTTATAATATGAAAAAATATCTAAAAATATATATTTAAAGTATGTAGATATAATATTAAGACTACAGAGGCTTAAAGAATATCATCAGACATAACTTTTAAAATATATATGGTGAAAAAAATATGGTCTAAAAATCAAAAATTGTTGTTGGGACATGGCTTTTTATAGGACACAATTTTAAATAAAGCTATTTAAAAAGCAATAAATGCAATTTATCCAAAATTTTAGAATTGCATTAAAGAAAAATATTTCTGAAGTATCTTTTAAAATATTTATATTTAATTTTGGAACAAGATTATGGGAAATATAACCTTACAAAGTGTCGGAACGCAAAAGGGTGCTTTATTTTTGGAATGACCCTAATATTTAGAGTTAAAAATAAACTAACAAAGCAACATAATAAAAGATATTCTGTTTTCTTACCTCTGGGGAAAAAATCTGATGTCTGGAAATGTTTGCCACACACTACCATCCGTTTTGAAACTTTCTTGCCAATTTTCAAAACTCGAATCCATTCTGCACGTAAGCGTGCAGATGCAGAAGATAAATCTTTTGCATTCGGAAACCTATGAAAGCTGGTTCTAGGATAATCAGAGCCGCGAGAATTACATTGCGGAACACAACAGTAACTATTATCCATTGTTCAAAAATATTGCACAAAGAAAAAAATGCTCGTTTTTACCGATGAAAACATACACGTTTTCAATGTCGTTCAAATAGGCTTGCAAAATGTTTGCCGACTCAGAGATAGTTCTTGGCGATTTCACCAGAGGGCGTATTCAAGTGCTGGAGTCGCGAATATTGATTCTTGCAGGTGATTAAGGTTTGAAAGCAAGAATTCTTTAGTAATCTTCTTTGTTTTAGTACTAAATAAAACAATCAGATGGCATTGCACTGTTTTTACCGTAATAGTTATAATAATAATAAAATAACCTTATCATTTTAATATGCAAAATTTATATATATATTTTTATTATTATTATTATTATATATATTTTTTTTTTTGCATTTCAATAGTTAAATGAATGAAAGGTAATAACTGAGTGAATTTTTAATCATCATATACATAATCTGTTTTGAGCATAATTACGATTTTAGGGTCCAATACCATTTGTTGCTGACACTGTATACCAAATCAAGGAAGGATAGTCAAGATATTCCTGATTTAACAGACCAATTTCCTGCAAGAATAATTATAATTTGCTGTCACCATATAATTGTTATTTTAAACATCTTATTTAAAATATTGCCAGTGTCCCTTTTTGGGCACCCTATAATTTAGTGTGTCGTGAATGAACAATAATAGTATGTTTATGTTAGGAAACACTGGATCTGCATCTGCTGAGTGTCATCACTGTAAAGAGACTTTCAACGATAATAGCCTGTACTTGCACCAGAATAAGTGCATGCACAGGCCCATCAAGTGTCCGGATTGTTTGGATGTCATCGTGTTGCAGAAATGGTTGGACGAGCACGTTTGTCAGAAGGAGAGGTCAGAAGGTATACAAATTCTGCTTATTTACAGAAATGGGTCATAATTTAATAACATTCCTCTTTACTCCCTCTAAAATCCTGTTCTATTTATGTACTTTTTATCTCAGTGAAAAATAAGAAGTCACTATTCATTCACTTTAGTTTAAAAAATAAAATACTCTGTTGTTATTCTTATAAAATGTAAAAGTAAACTTAGTTTCTCAAAGTTACCTAATATGAGTCTGTGTCTCTCATTTCTTTTTCTTTGCCTATAGAGGTGATTGGATGTTTTGTCAAGGTCTAGCAAATGAGTTTTGTTAAATTTCATATTATGTTATCAAGAAATAACAGGATGTTTGCAGTTTATAATAATTTTGCAGAACAAAATATCTTTTCATTGGTATTCGGATGAATAGTGAAAAACGTTCTTTGAATTTCTTCATTTGCCATCATTATTAAAATGGGTACTATGATGATGATGATATTTGTACATATTAATCCTTAAATTGTCTCCTTAGATTATGTATTGTTCAGTCCACTTCCTCTAATCCGAAACTCTATAATATGCAAAATATTTCAGATGTAAACAAATAGCTAAGTCCTTTTTTAAAAAAAAGAAAAAAGAAAAAGAAGATAATGTAGTCTTAACCCATAATAAAAGGCGATTGATCGGATGAATCTACTAAGAAATTTCTAACACAGTTTTTCATTCATTACAAGGAAATGTTTTGTGTATCTTGTAAATAACTATTAGACTGCTATATTCTGAACGCATTCACTGGCTCACATGGCTGTAAATGGTGAACTTTAGAGTAGTGAGCCATCCAATCAAAATGCTTCATTTTTATGCCAAAACCAAGGAAGCTAAAATATGCGAATATGTAGACATAGTCAACGCACCTACTGAGTCATGAAATTGCAGCTGCAAATGCAGTGAATAGATTCAATTTACTCCATTGTTATTGATATTATTAGTGTTATCAGTACAGAAAAGGATGTAGCGTGGTTGTTGTTAAACCAGTATCGTTCATGAACACACGGGTAGATCGCCTTCAGAACATATTCAGTTCAATAAACATTATTGCATACACAATGGATTAATGGCTGGAAAAATCTATGGCCAGTTATGCTGTTTATTGATAGCCAAAATGATGATTCTGAATTTACTGGATTTAGATTATGTATTGCATGAGAAAAGCAGCTGAATTACTTCTCAGTTGGAAGAAGATTTAGTTAACTGGATGGATTTCCAGGATGAAATCTTGGAGTCAGAAAAAGTTACTGATGCAGAAATAATATTTTCTATGTTGAATTCGGGAGAAACAGATTTAGAAACAGAATCTGATGCTGGAAAGATAAAATTGCTTTCGAAGAGTCGTTAGCAAGCACTTAAGGATAAATATCTTAGTTTTTTAGAAAAGCAAACTTTTGTTACTGATCAAGAAATCCTGACTCTTAAAAGGCTTGAAGATTAAATTGTAGAGCATGAATTAAAAACTTTAAAGCAAACCACTGTCACTGCAATGTTTTATAGATTTAAACAGAAGTAAAAATTTAGTAAATGTCTTTTATTAATTTTGTATTATTATATCATTTAAATGTATCTATATTTCTAATATCTAATATAGTCTTTTTACATATAAAAAGGCATTTTCTTTCATTTCTGCTTTATTTATTTACAGTGTGATTCCTATATTTGTTGATAAAATATAGATTATAGAAATTATATATTATTAGAATGTAGTATTAGAATTATTAGAATGTAAACAAAGAAATGGTCTATAATTTGCAAAACACTTGGTCCTGACATGTGCGGATTAAATGGAGTGTACCTACTGTATTTAGGTCTTATACTTTCTAGGTCTTACCTTACTACATATCTTTTAAAAATGGACTTGAGATCAGGGCTGTGGGGTCGGAATCAGGCCCATTTTTTAGCAAAATATTTGGAGTTGCTGAAAATCAAACCAAGTCCCACTTCAACTTTTTCGTTTGACAGTTTGAAGTGAAATTAAACAAATTATATGTAATTTTAAATTTACAAACTGAATTAATATTTTTATTTTTGGACTATATCAGACTACTCAGGTTAAAGATGCCCAATATACTGCCAGGTATACGGAGTACATAAAAACTTGTTTTAATTAAAAACTGTAGTAACTATTTTACATTTAGTATATAGTCCTTTCTCTTGGATGTCCCCAAGGCCCATAAAATGAAAGCAATTTTTCAAACTGGTCGAGATAGCAGAATAAAATGAGTTTTTGTTAATAGGCAGGTATGTTAAAAAAATAAATTGGTCCGACCGGGCTGAAAACAATTAACTGGACCGACTGGCCTGATATAATAAGTTTAAAAGAATCAAACTACACCGATAATGGGCTTGACTTGGGGTGAGAATAAATATAAATATTTTGCTTGAGCTGATGCGTGTTTGACAAAATGAATACAGAAATATAATACAGTTGACGCTCGATTTTACGAACCTCTTTTTTACGAATTCTTCGTTTTTACGAACTGATGTACTGGTCCCGACCAGCATCCCATTGAACTAATGTTATTCCCATTTACGAACTTTTGATTTTACGAACACATTATATGAGTCCACTCGAGTTCGTAAAATCGAGCGTCTACTGTATGTCCAACTTTGATATCAGCGTCAGACAGTTACATTGTGTCTGAGCCTGAGTTGAATTTTTTCAGCAGACTTGGGTTGTGTAGGGATCAAGCTTACCTTCTGAAATAGTAAAATTTCAATTTTATTTTCTTCCTTAGATTTTGATAGTTCGATTTTTCGGGTTTGTGGTACACGAAAGTGTAAAATTAATAAAGCAGAAAAAATTTCTTTTTTCTTTTTTTATTTTCGAAGCCGTAAGAACAAAATATCGAAATAGTGAAATTTTTGCTTTATTTTTCTTATTCACCCTCACAATTTTTCGGAATTTTTTTTTTTTTTGCTTCAAAATTAAATCAGAAGTAATCTCTATCTTTAATGAATATCATTTAAAAAAATGAGTATTGTGTCTAAACACGAACTCTGCTGTACCTGACTCGAGTTGGCCAGTAGGTAAAATTGATTCTACTTTATTTTGTGCGACAGTTTGTATGTCTGTGCCCAAAACATGAAATACAAGCATTCTAACTGAGGTTAAACAATTCATTTTTAGAAGATAGGAAAGCAGATGTTCCCAGTTGCTATACAAATCAATTGTGTCATAGTTCTAGAAATTTTATTGCCAGGCCTACTAATTTTATTACTAAGAAAGAGAAAAAATGTACATCAAATTCTTCTCCAGCTTGCAAAAAATAGCTTGTATACTGAGAATTTATCTTTTAAAAAATCAAAGGTTGCAAGAATAAGAAGTTTTTCTCCTAAAGAAATAATTAACCTTTTAAAACATTTAATGATGATGAAGTTATTAACAAACTGTAGTTAGTAATGTATATGTATATATATAAATATTTTTTTTCGATTTTGAAAGTGTCTAAGCATTTTTGATGAAACAGAATTTTTAATAATTATTTGAAATATCTTATAGTATATATTAATTATTACAAATATTTACTCTTATGATATCCAGTAAACTCTGTGTCAGGCGGAAATCTGTCTAACTATGAAGTCCACTCGAATACACAGATATAGAGTAAAATTTGTCTTCGGCGGAATATTGTTTACTATTGAAAATTTTCTTTGCCCTGATCGATTCCGCTTTAGACAGAGATTACTGTATAATATTCATTATTTACAATTTCAATAATTTAATTAACATATTTCTTTATTGTCTTAAAATGTCATATAAGCGTAATATATATTATTTAGATTCAATTGTTGTGTAAGATCTTTATTTGTCGTTCAAAGTAAATTTTCAAGATTTATTAGATTTTAACTATTGTTTCTATCTAATACCTTCTAATTTAATTTTTTTGATTACAATTTACTTTAATATCAATATTTCAGATACATATGTAGTTTTGATTTTATACATTTTTACATAATTATAATAAAATTTTACAGCATATAAAATTTAATCTAAGTTGTATTTTCATGTGAGTGTGCATAGAGTATCTAGGAGTGGAAACACGTTTAAACTATTTTCTGTTTTGATCAGAGCCAGTTAATGTTGGGGCAAAGTTCCATTAGTATTTTTGTACGAGTATTATTGCCTAAAACAAAAATTCTGCATTTAAAAAGGTGAACTTTTCTATACTAAAATACTTTTGGAAGTTTGTCCCTGCAGTAATTGGGTCCTGGTCTTGACTGACAATTTATACCTTTGATTCACCCGAAGAAATTCAATTACAAAAAATATTTGCCGATATTCCCATCACGTGCTTCAAGGTCATACAGCAATGTGTCAGTACGTTGCAATGTTGCCAATTGGTTATTTTTTTTATTATTATTCAGATTGCTTGATTGCTACCACTTTTTAAAATAGCAACGTTTCCTTTATTTAATGAAAAATTTAATAAGACGGCTGTTATTATTTAGAAACAAGTGCTAACAATCTGAATAAAAGGAACCCAACCAACAGATAACATTAGTACCTTACCCATCTCAGATTCGGAGTCGTAGTCTTTAAAATTTCCAGAGACAGAGTTGGAGTTGGACATTTCTTCCACTGACTCTGCAGGCCGGCTTGAGATCCATAGTAGCAAATCTCAAAACTTTAACATATACAGATTTTAAGTATTTTAAATTTTTGCATAGACTTTTCTAACTTCAGATGTTTTAAAAATAGCATATTGCCTCTGTACTTTTATCTTGATTATCCTCTTTACATTTGTTGTTTGATTTGTACGAAAATCTTATTAGAAATGTGTTCCTTATTTCTGTTTACTTCAAATTACTAACTATCAATATTTCTTACAGCCAGGAAAGGTCTTGGACAAAATTCTGAAAATGTATTTGTGGAAGCATGTACTCAGACAGAGGAAGAAATTGGTAAGTGGATGGAATTGTTAGGGTTTTTTTTTTATCATTGTTAGGTTGTTAAAAACAATGCTCATGTTATCTAGAAGAAGATAACCAAAATTTTAGACTAATGTAACGACTGAATTGAAATTCATATCTGCACCCTACCATCATTATAAATATAATTTTAATCTTTAAAGGAACATTATTATTCCACTCAGTTAATACTGATATATCTCCTTTTATTAATATTTAGCAGCATTGTGATTGTATTTGAATTCATTCCTTGGCTCATTCTCTATAAAATCTGAAAAAATGTATATAAACATGTTTAAATACAACAAAAACAACAAAAGTTGAGTAAAATAATTTATGATCATTTATTAATGATAACATTTGGAGAGAAATTCATAGTACTCATGACTTGTGGGCATATACCATATAGACATTAATTAATTTGAAATTTCTAATCTGATATTATCACTAATATGAAGAAAAGTAGGCCTACTTAACCAACTACGTATCTGGTTCAAATTTGCTAATTTTTGAGTCTGATATTAATTCTTTTCTGATAGAAAGTAAGTTTATCCCTGAATTTTGTTTTCATGGAGCACATATTCAACAGATGGAACTTATTAGGAAGCAACCCAGCTAAAAATGAACTGCAGAAATTCTATAAAAAAACCGCAGTTGGAAGACTGCGGTGATTTGGCCAATTCCACTACAGATTTTTTGCGGTCAATACAACCACAAAATTACTGCAGTTTATTAACCGCAGTAATTTCGCAGTTGTATTGACCACAAAAATTCTACAGAAAATTTATAGTTATATCAATATTAAAAATTCTGCAGAAATTTCGCAGTTCCATTGACCGCAAAAATTCTGTAGTGGAATCGGCCAAATCACCGCAGTTTTCCAACTGCAGATTTTTTATAGTTATATCGACCTCAAAAATGTTGTAGTTTTTTTACTGAGCATCGTTTCAAATCTGGTTTCTATAACATTATATGTTCTGGAGTGAAAAATCTGTCGAAATAGAAAAGTCCCAAGTAAAAAATCTCAAACATTTGTAGAATGCTTTAAGTTTATTGTGTGGCATGTTTACTTTATGAAAGCAACTGCATGTCGTTGGAAATGTGTAAGTAGCAAGTTATCTGTCAAAAAGCACGCATTGCGATTGGGAGAAAGGGGAATTTTGAGGCTGCCGAATTCACAGTTGGCAAGTGTGGCTGCTTGATAGGGCTGGGCAATATGTCTAGAATAATATAAATCGGCATCTTTATATCATATCCTGATATATCGATTTAGGACAGTGCCCTCAGGGAGGCAAAGTGGTGTGCGAGCAGCGGTAAGTGCATAAAATGATTAAGCAGTCACAGGCCTTTCCAATGATATGTCACATGACGTGTCGACAAAATGTAGAAAAGTGCCCCCCCCCGGGGGGGGGGGGGAGTAGTGAGCAGAGTACCGGAAATGCATAAAATGATTAAGCAGTCACAGGCCTTTCCAATGATATGTCACATGACGGGTGTTGGCGAAATATAGGAAAGTGGCCCCCGGGGGGCAAGTAGTGGGCGGAGCACTGGAAATGCATAAAATGATTAAGCGGTCACAGCCCTTTGCAACGATATGTCACATGATGGGGTGCCGGCAAAATTTAGGAAATTGCCCCCCCTGGGGGCAAAGTGGTGGGCGGAGTACCGGTAGTGCATAAAATGATTAAGCAGTCACAGGCCTTTCCAATGATATGTCACATGACGACGTGTCGACAAAATGTAGAAAAGTGCCCCCCCGGGGGGGGGAGTAGTGAGCAGAGTACCAGAAATGCATAAAATGATTAAGCGGTCACAGGCCTTTCCAATGATATGTCACATGACGGGTGTTGGCGAAATATAGGAAAGTGGCCCCCAGGGGGGCAAGTAGTGGGCGGAGCACTGGAAATGCATAAAAGGATTAAGCGGTCACAGCCCTTTGCAACGATATGTCACATGATGGGGTGCCGGCAAAATTTAGGAAATTGCCCCCCCCCTGGGGGGCAAAGTGGTGGGCGGAGTACCGGTAGTGCATAAAATGATTAAGCAGTCACAGGCCTTTCCAATGACATGTCACATTGTGGGTGTCAGCAAAATGTAAGAAAGTGCCCCCAGGGGGGCAAAGTAGTGGGTGGAGCACTGGAAATGCATAAAATGATTAAGCGGTCACAGGCCTTTGCAACGATATTTTACATGACGGGGTGCTGGCAAAATTTAGGAAATTGCCCCCCCCCCCGGGGGGGGGACAAAGTGGTGGGCAGAGTACCGGAGGGGCATAAAATGATTAAGCGGTTACAGTCCTTTCCAATGACATGTCACATGATGGGTGTCAGCAAAATGTAGGAAAGTGCCCCCCAGGGGGGCAAAGTAGTGGACAGAGCACCAGAAATACATAAAATGATTAAGCGGTCACAGGCCTTTGCAACGATATGTCACATGAGGGGTGACAAAATTTAGAAAAATGCCCCCCCCCCCAGGTGTGGAAGTGGGGGAGATAGTCATTAGAGGTGCATAACATGAATTAGTAGTAAGAAATTCGCATATTACATGATCTATTGAGGAAATTCGCATATTTCGCACGATCTTTTGAAGAAATTCGCTCATTTTACACGATTCTTTGGCGAAAATCATGCATTTTACACGACCCTTTGGCGAAAATCGCACTTTTTCCACAACCTTTCAAAGAAATTCGCATATTACACGATCTTTCGCTGAAATTTGCGTATTTCGCACGAGCTTTTGAAGAAATTTGTATATTTTACACAATCTTTCGATGAAATTTGCATATTTCGCACAATTTTTTGAAGAAATTCTTATATTTTACATGATCTTTTGGTGAAATTCACTCATTTTCCACAATCTTTTAACAAAATTCACGTTTATTTCGCGACCATTTGACAAAAATCACATTTCTTTGCAATTCTTTAACGAAATTCGCAATCCTTCCGACGAAATTCTCGTTTTTTCCACGACCTTTCAAAGATATTCGCATATTATTCGATCTTTCTATGAAACTCGCACGATCTTTCGAAGAAATTCGCATATTTTACACGAACGTTTGACAAAAAGCACATTTTTTTCGCGATTCTTTGACGAAATTCAAAATCCTTCGCTAAAATTCGCAGTCTTTCCACGACCTTTCAAAGAAATTTGCATATTACATGATCTTTTGATGAAATTCGTGTATTTCACACAATCTTTTGCAGAAATTCGAATATTTTACACGATCCTTTGGTGAAAATCATGTTTTTTTGCAATTCTGCGATGAAAATAGTGTCTTTTTCGTGATCCTTTAACGAAAATCGCACTTGTACCGCAATCCTTTGCCAAAAATCGTGCATTTTCCATGATCTTTTGCCAAAAATGTGGCGTTTTCCACGATCTTTCGCCAAAATTCGCTCATTTTCCACAATCTTTTAACAAAATTCACGTTTATTTCGCGATCATTCGACAAAAATCACATTTCTTTGCGATTCTTTAACGAAATTCTCGTTTTTCCCACGACCTTTCAAAGAAGTTCGCGTATTTTACAAGATCGTTTGACGAAATACGCACCTTTTTTCACGATCATTTGACAAAAATCACATTTTTTTCACGATTCTTTGATGAAATTCACAATTCTTCGCCGAAATTCGCAGTCTTTCCACGACCTTTCAAAGAAATTTGCATATTTCGCACAATCTTTTGCAGAAATTTGAATATTTTACACGATTTTTTGGCAAAAATCATGTTTTTTTTCAATTCTGCGATGAAAATCGTGTCTTTTTCGTGATCCTTTAACGAAAATCGCATTTTTCTCGCAATCCTTTGCCAAAAATTGTGCATTTTCCATGATCTTTTGCCAAAAATCTCGCATTTTCCACAATCTTTTAACAAAATTCACGTTTATTTCGCGACCATTTGACAAAAATCACATTTCTTTGCAATTCTTTAACGAAATTCGCAATCCTTCAACGAAATTCTCGTTTTTTCCACGACCTTTCAAAGATATTCGCATATTACACGATCTTTCTATGAAATTCACACGATCTTTCGAAGAAATTCGCATATTTTACACGAACGTTTGACAAAAAGCACATTTTTTTCGCGATTCTTTGACGAAATTCAAAATCCTTCGCTAAAATTCACAGTCTTTCCACGACCTTTCAAAGAAATTTGCATATTACATGATCTTTTGATGAAATTCGTGTATTTCACACAATCTTTTGCAGAAATTCGAATATTTTACACGATCCTTTGGTGAAAATCATGTTTTTTTGCAATTCTGCGATGAAAATAGTGTCTTTTTCATGATCCTTTAACGAAAATCTCACTTTTACCGCAATCCTTTGCCAAAAATCTTGCATTTTCCATGATTTTTTGCCAAAAATCTGGCGTTTTCCACGATCTTTCGCCAAAATTCGCTCATTTTCCACAATCTTTTAACAAAATTCACGTTTATTTCGCGATCATTCGACAAAAATCATATTTCTTTGCGATTCTTTAACGAAATTCTCGTTTTTCCCACGACCTTTCAAAGAAGTTCGCATATTTTACAAGATCGTTTGACGAAATACGCACCTTTTTTCACGATCATTTGACAAAAATCACATTTTTTTCGCGATTCTTTGATGAAATTCACAATTCTTCGCCGAAATTCGCAGTCTTTCCACGACCTTTCAAAGAAATTTGCATATTTCACACAATCTTTTGCAGAAATTTGAATATTTTACACGGTTTTTTGGCAAAAATCATGTTTTTTTTCAATTTTGCGATGAAAATCGTGTCTTTTTCGTGATCCTTTAACGAAAATCGCATTTTTCTCGCAATCCTTTGCCAAAAATTGTGCATTTTCCATGATCTTTTGCCAAAAATCTCGCATTTTCCACGATCTTTCGCCAAAATTCGCTCATTTTCCACAATCTTTTAACAAAATTCACGTTTATTTCGCGATCATTCGACAAAAATCACATTTCTTTGCGATTCTTTAACGAAATTCTCGTTTTTCCCACGACCTTTCAAAGAAGTTCGCATATTTTACAAGATCGTTTGACGAAATACGCACCTTTTTTCACGATCATTTGACAAAAATCACATTTTTTTCGCGATTCTTTGATGAAATTCACAATTCTTCGCCGAAATTCGCAGTCATTCCACGACCTTTCAAAGAAATTTGCATATTTCACACAATCTTTTGCAGAAATTTGAATATTTTACACGATTTTTTGGCAAAAATAGTGTTTTTTTTCAATTCTGCGATGAAAATCGTGTCTTTTTCGTGATCCTTTAACGAAAATCGCATTTTTCTCGCAATCCTTTGCCAAAAATTGTGCATTTTCTATGATCTTTTGCCAAAAATGGCTGATCTTGCACGATATTTAGTAAAATTCTCGTTTTTTTGCTACCATTGATAAAAACCACATTTTTTTGCGACTTTTTGACAAAATTCGTCTTTTTTCCACTATCTTTCAGACAAATTCGCATATTACACGATCGCATCATGTTTCATTTTTTCTCCAACATTTTTTAGAAAATATTTGTAAATTCCCTGACTTTTCCTAGATATTTTGAAATTTCCCTGTCTGTCCATGACACTGGGAACACAGTAAATATAAAAAATATATAATCATTGAAATAGCCCTTAGTCTCAGAACACAAAACAAAAGTAAAAACATTAAAAAAAAATCAGAAATATTATGCAAATTACTTATAAATAAAAGAAATACTTCTTTGACAGGCATAAAGTAAACACCACCCATATGTACTGTTTTAAGACATGTACAGAGCCCGATCAAGCTGAAGTTGGGCCCAGGGCCTGTTAAAAAGTTGGGCCCCTCCTACCTCCCCATTCCCGGTGACACTTTCAGAAAAAAAAGTAGGTTTATTTGATGTGTTGACAAAGTTGTTTGGGTGAAAGTTTCAAGTTTACAAAAAGAATTTAACTTACAAGAATAATCAAGAAAATGAATTACCGTCCACTTTCTCAAATAAGCATTTGTATAATTCACAAACATCTATGATCCACAGTTTATGTTGCAGAATAAATGAGGAAGTCTTTTTCAAAACTCGCCTTATCCAAAATCATAAAAATTGTGTTTTCTCTAACTGTCTAGTAATCATTTTAAACTATAATTCTGACATTGTAAAATCCTCGTTTACATTGAAACCAATGGACACAGTATGCAGTTTTTAGCATTTTCCCCAAATTTGATTTTCTGGATAATAGCCAGTTTTGAAAATTATAGGTACTCTCAAATTGAAAAGGGCTGTTACAGAAAAATTAAATATGGAGGATTTTTATTACAGTAAAACTTTGTTTTTACGTCAGGGACCAAATTATAAAATGCAAACAGTGGAAAAACTTAAATTGTGAGAAAATACACAGAAATTTGTGGGCCCCTGAAATGGGTGGGCCCAGGGCCTAGGCCCCGGAGGCCCGTGCATTAATCAGGCCCTGGACATGTAAACAAAAGAAAATTACATAAAATAAAATTTATATGCACTTAGCAAAACACACCAAGCTGCTATGCTTTATTAAACAATTATCAACCAATTATGTTCTTAAAAAGAAAATAAATCACTTACCGGTGAAATGGTAATCCAACTTTAAATCAATAAGCTGTAATACGATAATAATAAGCGATAAATGTAATATATCTTTATTTGGCACAGATGTCATATACACTCCATATTGGCACGATTTTTTTCTGACGCCAATGTCATATAAGCACCGGGTACTTAACTGGTGCCAAAGTGTCATTATTTTGCTTGATATGGTAAACCGGATATAGATGATATGGTAACGAGGTTTGGTTGGTGTTATGGTAACATCTGTGCCGAATATTTTTACGGGTGCAGTGACATGCTTTTTTTTTAAACTGCCAAAATGCACTCTTACCAGAGTTTCCTTAGGCAGTTTAGGGCGGGGTGGTGGGTGTACTGCACACCACCTGCCCTTTGGTTGATTTGATTTGATTATCGGAGCCTACGCTCGATTATGAGGTTTTCAGCTTCGCTTCACTTGGTGGCTTTTTACCTCTAATGATCCAAAATTGCTAATGCAGTTCTCTATAAACAGCTCTTTCAGTAGACGTTACATTCACAGAAGAGAACTTGTTTTTATTGGGATTAAATTCCAGGAAGAACTCCCCTTCATCAGAATTCATCGCACTGTCAGCAGACAGATCTAATCGCTGATAGAGTTGAGCTTGCTCTGTGCGAAACTTTCAGCATTCTAGAAGGTAGTGGTCAGTGGTTTCCAAGACTTGACACTCTGAGCAGAGGTATGAATCCCATAGGCCAAAACAATGAAGTTGTGCCATGGTAGGCAACGAGCGGTTCTGTATGCCCTTTGGTTTAAAAAACAGCGTTCGAAATCCTTGGTGGTCTGCTGGTCCGAGACCACCAAAAATGCAATCGACCACTAGTTTGAAAAATTTAGTGGTCTGCAGTAGTGATGCAACGAATAGTGGTTTGGCCGAATAACCGAATACCGAATATTCGGCCAAGTTGCAGCCGAATATTCGGCCTATTCGGCTGCCGAATAATGAACTTATTTTTGCCTAAAAACAAAATATGGTATGCTTTACATGCACAATTCTTGTATATTTCACATTTAAAATGTATTGTTTTCTTTTAAAAAATTATTTATATATACAAATTTTTAATTTTTTAAAGCATTATTTTACTCTGAAAAAATATTCGGCCATGTTCGGCCTAAAAATTGCCTCAATAATAATTCAGACACCCCCCCCCCCCCCCCCCAAAGAAAAAAAAATTCTTAGCAAAAGTTCCTCATCAGGTACTGTCTAGTTACATTTTAATAGATATTAGGGTAGATGTACCAGTTTTGGCCACATTTAGAGAAAATTTGAAATAGAAATTTTACATTTCTTGATCGATTGAAGCATATTAAATCATAATAACATCATTCTTTAGTAAATTTAATTGTCTTTCTGTTAACTATAATGACTTTCTACCGAATATTTTAGATTGTGAGTAATAACTCATCAAGTAATTTATTCCAATTTGTACCAGTTTTGGCCACCCCTACACCAGTTTTGGCCATCTCTATGCACCAGTTTTGGCCACTCCAATATCATGTAGTTTAACAAACATTTTAATTGATAATAAGTAAAAATAAAGCATTTTTATGCAACATCTATTTTACCACACATATATTTGTTTGCTGTAATTAAGAGAATTTTGCAAATTTCTTTATGAATTGATAAAAACATCAAATAAAATATACTTATGTTGATTTTAACTGAAAATTTCAATTAAAAAACAAAAAATATATTTAAATTTGATTAATAAAAGGGACAACAATACCTATAGGACATAAAGATTAACTATTTAATCAGTTTTATAATTATTCATGGATTGTGGCTTGTTTAGAACACTTGAATCTTCATCAAAGAGTTATATTTCTTGAAAGCATTTTCTGATTTTTGTTTGATTTTCATCAAAAAGTTATGAAATCATCTTTTGGTTTATATTAGCTTGTGCCTTATTTAAATACCTTGCCTCTTTGCAAGTTATTTTAGGGTGTGATTTCAGAAGCAAATCATACCATTTCATACCTGGTCTTCCATCTTGAAATGGAGTTTCTATCTTGCCGGCTACAATTTTCTGGGCAGAACCTTAAAAGTTATTCCATTTTTATAGGAAATAGTATTCTGACAATATCTAAAATCCACTTTTCTAATTGATTTTTAACTTCAATTCCTAGTACCTAGATCTACTACTTGAGATTCAACATTATTAGAGAAAAGTGGTGTCCGTCCTGCAAACTTGTGATGTAAGGCAAGAACGGGTTACTCCAAAACTTTGCTAGCTTGTAGTGCTTGCATTACATTTTGAATGGCCTTAATTTTACTTCCTATCTTAGAGCAGTGTTCCCTCTAGGCCATTTTTTAATAGCACAGAATCTCTTTTAAACTTGGTAAAAGGAATCCTGTTTTTTTTTTTAATAATGTGAAATACATTCTTACTTGTATTTAGATATCTGTAGTAAAGATTTTCACAATATTTAGTATTTCTAAATCCGTGTGCCTGAAATATTGCAAAAATTATGGAACTTCTTCATTTCTTTAGGAAAAATACAAGCAATTAAATCATGCTATAATTTTATTGAACTTTTTAATTTATAAGTTGTAAAATCTTTCAAAATTTATGTTTTAGTTTATTTATCATATCTAAACATTACATATCGCCTCCCCTTTTGTTTTATCAATACTAAACACAATACTATATTTTCTTTAGCAATGTCATTCTTTAGTGACTAGCACAATGTCTTTCTTTCTAAGCTGAATGATCTATTGGACAGAGAATAACAAAATCTCTTTTATAAGAACTGCCATTAGCCTTGCTTTTATTATTATTATTGAAGCCATTACTATATAAAACAAAATTAAATTGATTTTTCCAGATGTTCTTAAATTTATTAAATGGCTAAAATTCCCTCTATAATGAATCATGTGGCCAAAAGTGGAACATAATGTTGTACCCTTTTTGGCCACCCCCATGGCCATAACTGGTACATATAGCAAATTTAATGCACCAGTTTTGGCCACCCCCAATTAAACTGTTAAAATAATTAAATTAAATGTAAAATTGCAGTAGAGAGAAAGCTTACCTCATAAAACCTAATAGCAATTTATTTCAGAACAAATAGAACCCAATAAGTGTCTAATGTTGAAAGATTCTGAAAACTTGTCAGCTAAGCAAAAATCTTAATACATGTAAGCACACACTACAGTTTCACACATTTATTTTTTTTGCAAGTCATATTTTATCAAAAAATAAACAAATGATATTGTAAATGATAAAAGAGAGTTTGCTTAAAATATAAAAATGCCTATTATTTGTTAGCATTAATTCACAGGCTAAATATTGGACAAATTGATCCAATGTGGCCAAAACTGGTACAGTGGCCAAAACTGGTGCATCTACCCTATATGTGTTGTTGTTACATTTTAAAATAATGACAAAATTTTAAAACTACTAGGAAACATAAGTTTCAGCTTTCAGATGAAATAAAATAAAAAATAAGAAATCTTAATATCTTAAGAAAAACCACTGATAGAAAGGGTGAAAGGAATATCCTCTAAAATGGTGTAAAGAAATCACTGTAGACTTTATAAAGCTCACAATTAACAAAATTTTTATTTATCTTTATTATTATTATTATTTATTTTTTTTTGCTGTCAGCAGTGAAACCTCTTTAGAAAGTGCGCCTCAATGTGAAGAGTAAAAGATATTAGTAATTTTCTTTCCCAGCCACTACTAGAAAGACAACAGCGTCCTTTGGGGCGGTGGGCGAAAAATTCAGAAGACTTTCTAAACGTTTCACAATTAGCCAAAAAGTACCTTTCTGCACCAGGAAGTACCATATATAGTGAGAGGTTATTTTCAGAAGCAGGTAAGATTTACGGGAAAAAAATGACTATCATCTGAGAATGCTGATTATTATTATTTCTGCATCACAATCTACGTTTATTGAAAACATTTTAACTGTTTTTTAAGGCATTACAATGCTATTCTTGAAAAAAATATCTAAAACGTAAATGCATACTAATTAAAAGAATTTAGTATTTACATTTCTTTCAATATTTAATAAGAAATAGTAACAGGCTTAAAAAAAATCACTTAAATTATATTTCACTTTTAAGCGTATTTTACTTAAAAAAAAAAAAAAAAAAATACCCTTAACTATTGCAACATATACGACTTAAATATCTTATACATATAATACATCTATATCTAATCAATCATATATTTATGTTCTTTATAGGTATAATTCAAAATATTATTGAAATATTTTTTTATGTAACAAGGGTTAAATGTTAAACTTCACATTATGATAAAAAAAAAAAATAAATAAATAAAAATGAATTAGCTTGTTACAGCTGTATTAAAACAATTTTGAATAGATTAATTTTAAATTTAGCAAATTATGTTAGCTTATTACAGATACTTTTTGTACTTACTGATACAGCATATTTTTTTTTTTAACATGATTCCTAAATTAGCCTCTTATATAAAAATGGGTAGATAAAACCCATTCGGAGTATGAAAGTTAATGGAAAAAAAAGTGTTAGTTAATTTCAAATAAAATTTTCATTATATATGATGAATATAAATTGTCAAATTAAAAAGTTATACTGTGTAAATATAAAAACATTTATTACAGTGTATTATTCGGCCAAGGCCGAAACAGGAAGCAGCACCTCTATTATTCTTTTGAAAAAAGCAAATAATAATAATGATAATATCTTGAAACTACAAAATTCTCCTCCGAAATATTTGTATTGCTAATACTTCGTTTTATTTTCTATTGTTGTCTCTATTCGATTTGTTTTAAAAAAAGGGGCCTGTTTTTTGGAAGTATACGAGTCCTTTGCTAAAATTATGTACCGAGCTAGATCTCCCTTTTTGAATCTGCAGGCATGGTCTCAGAGTCCTTTCAAAGAGACAAATCTAGCTCGGTACATAATTTTAGCAATCTTATGGTTATGGACATTCAATTAAAAAACAATAATTAACGCGGAAGTATTACAAGAGCAAAAAGGGCTATAAAAATTAAGAGGAACGATCAAGCGTAGCATAAGAAAAAGTGAGCGGGAATGGAGTCACATGTATTGTAAACAATCGCCGGATGTCGACAGTTGAGTTGAGGAGTTCTTCTGCTGCCGGGATACAGATACATTTACGCTGTTAGCGAAATGAGATTGACCAATCAGAAAACTTGCTTCCTTAAAGCAGGGAAAAGTTCCCGAAATACAAGCTTCTGATTGGCCGATCTCGTTTCGCTAACAGCGCAAAATCTATCTGGATCCCGAAAAGAATTTAGAATAAAAAAAAATATTTAAATGATATTAATTATTATATAATATTAATTAATAATTATTAATTATAAATATTTATTATTAATTATTTAAATTATATTATATTATTTATATTATGTAATATATAATTAATATTATATATTAATATTATATTATGTATTATTAATAATTATTAATTATAAATAATTATTATTAATTATTTAAATTATATTATATTATTTATATTACGTAATATAAAATTAATATTATATATTAAAATTATATGATTTATATGTTAATAAATATCAATAATTATTATTTATAAATATTATTAATAATTATTTTATTAATTATTATATTAATAATTTAAATAATAAATAATTATTTAGAGTCAGAAATGCAGCCTCAGCTGCATAAACAATAATCAAATGTTCCAATTTAAAATAAAATATTTAATAAGAATTATTTTTTTTCATTCGTTTTTATAAAGTAGAAATAATTTTCATGCAAACTGGAAGTCATGTCTTTTCGGGGAGAAGGGCAAATTGAGCATTTAGTAAATCCGGGTCCGGGTGTGCTATGAAAAAGAAGAAAGGAGGATGGGATGCCTTCTCCCTGGATTTTGAAATTAAAGTTTAAAAAAAAAATTCTTCTTTTGAAAAACATAGTAGAATTTATTCTTTTCAAGTAAGTAAAAAAAAAAGGAAGCGTTTTTCCGTTTAGGGGAGGAGGGTGACATAGGAGAGCAACTACCCCTGCCTAGATTTTCAATTCAGTAACTAGTTTTATTTTCTTAATTTGAAAAACATAATAAAATTAATTCTTCGCCAGTGATTAAAAAAAAAAAAAAAAAAAAACAGAAACCAATAACTTTCCGTTAGGAGGAGGGGGGGGGGGGATGTCATATGACAGTCATTTGTTCCTCCCTGTATTTAAAAATATAAGTACCTAATTTTTTTTCACCGATTTTGAAATAGTGAAATTTTTTTTAATTCGAGTGATTTAAATTAAAAGAGGAATTAAAAAGTTTCAGTTGAGGGAGCGGTATAGGAAGCCCATTGCCCTTCCGTGGATTTTGAAATTGTACAAACTAAATTTCTTTTTTCGAGTAACTTAAAAAAAAGGAACCAAGAAATTTCAGTTTAGGGGAAGGTGGCACAGGAGACCAACTGCCCCTCCCTAGATATTTCATTTTAAGTAACCCAATTTTTTTTCTCCTGCTATGAAAAATCTAGTATAATTTATTCTTTGCGAGTAACTTAAAAATTAAGGTAACCAAAAATTTTTCGTTAGAAGGGGGAACCTAGGGGAGTGTCATTGCCGCTGGATTTTGAAATATATATATATATATATATAACTGAATTTTGTTTTTCTCCGATTTTGTATATAGTAAATTTTATTTATACGCAGAAACTTAAAATATATATAGACGGACAGTATAGCAGAAATATCAGTTGCCTGGGGGTGGGGAGGGGGGATAAGAGAAAAGCCATTTCCCTTCCCTGGATTTTGAAATTTAAGTAATTAAATTTTCTTTTTTTCTTTCTTTTTTTTAAGAAATGCATAGTAAAATTCATTCTTTTTCAACATTTTAAAATAAAAGAAATAAAAAAATTCCGTTAAGGAGGGTGGGGGTGGGGGGGATGGAAGGACCATGCCAATCCCTGAAGTCTGAAATTTAATTAATGGAATTATATTATTTTCTCCGATTTTGAAAAATATAGTAAAATTTATTTATTCCGTATAGCTTAAAATTAAACAGAAACTAAGAATTTTTCTGTTGGGGGAGAGATTCACCCCCCCCCCTCCTATATCTCACTCTTAGTAGTTAATTTCGGTCGAGTTTTTTTTATGTTTATGTATTTAAACTTTATCATAAAGTCAGGTTAAAAACAGTGTAATTTTTTTTTTTGTGTGTGTGTGTGTGGGGGGGGGGATGTAGCCCGAGGTTATCGGCATTCCCCTCCCGGATTTTGACATTTAGTTTTAACTAAATATTTTCTTTTTCTCTGATTAACACATAATAAAATTTATACTTTTCGGCCAAGTAAAATAATTAAACACTAAGAGAAAGACGGGAAACTGGTAAAATTAAACAGATGAAATTACTTCAATACTGCTGTATTACTACAGACGCAAAATCTCATTATTTTAAAAGTTTATGATGACTTCACTTAAACTATAGTATTTTTGAGGTTAATAGCACAGAGAATTTTTGAAATAAAGGACCACAAAATTACGCCACATTAGCCGCAGAATTTCTAAAGTATTTTTATAGTCGAGATTGCACTACAGAAAATCTATAGTTGACTATAGAAAAACATCAAAAATACTCCACTTCTGTAGAAAAACTGCAGTTCATTTTTAGCTGGGAAATTCTGACAGTTTAACATTCTCATATATTACGCTATCACTACTATTATTTTATCACTTCCAAAATGTGTGCAGATATTTAATTTCAGATGTATTTTAAATTATACTTATTTTGTTTTTATGTCGTTCTGATTATTTTTACATTTTTCATTTGATTTGTATGAATTTTATAGAAAAGTGACTAAATTTTCATAATTTGATTTTATTTCAAATCGTTCATTGTTCTTTTAAATACAGCAGGAATATTTGTGTGGAAACATCTACTCAGACGGGAGAAGAAAACGGTAAGCTGATCTTTTTAAATAGATAATGGAAGAGTTGTTGACTCTTTAACGTAAATTATTTAAAACAAAATGTTTATTATTTAGGAAACATTTGATGCTGCAATTAATTCAGTTTTCTTAAATAATCATTTATTACCGTCCAATGCTCTGTGTGCATCTAATTTTGTAAGGCTCTAAACATTAAATGTGTTCTTTAAAAAACATTTTTCACCGCAAAATTTACATATTTACTATGTTATTTTAAAAGAAAGAACTTGCGTGCATGTTTGTAAAAGTGTTGTCGGATGGAATACTTTTATTTCATTTTTCGATAAATTATATCTCGAGTAATAAGCAATTATTGTTTGATAAAGTCCGATATCGGGCATCTGGAAATTGGATTAAAAATGCCGAATTTGACAGTAATTAAATAAAATTATCTTTGTTTATCAAAAATTGAAGAGAAACTTTTCAATTTTATAGTTTCTGCATTGAAGCACCTGCCTATCTAATGTGTTTAAAAAAATGATTTCAAGAATGTCTGACACTCGCCAGTTTGGATTTTATGACATTAATTCCTGAAGCTTCAACATAACATAGATATGTTACTCTAATTTTAGCATTATTAAACATTTTGTAGACTACAATTTTAATTAATCCTTCAACTACTTTTCAGCAGGGAAACTACGCTTGAAATTATTGAATATTAAAGACGTGAATTATCACTTTGCTAACTAAGCGTAAACCAACAGAGTGAAAAATGTCCTAGCCGGGAATCGAACCCGGACCCCTGGAATAACGCCCCAGCTGGTCTGGGTTCGATTCCCGGCTAGGACATTTTTCACTCTTGATTTACGCTTAGCTAGCAAAGAGATAATCCACGTCTTTAATATTCAATAATTTCAAGCGTAGTTTCACTGCTGAAAAATAGTTGAAGGATTAATTAAAATTGCAGATTCACCGATGCTGGGTTCATTTGCGTATCATGTTATGCCGCAAGATTGTGTGCTCATGAAGAATACTCCCTCTAATACCTGCGGTAGCAGGTTTACCGACTTATGTGAGTGAGAGATGCCAAGCTGAACATCGTCCTCGTGGCTTAGATGGTAGAGCACTGGAGCGTTATCCCAGGGGTCCGGGTTCGATTCCCGGCTTGGACATTTTTCACTCTGTTGGTTTACGCTTAGTTAGCAAGGTGATAATTCACGTCTTTAATATTCATTTTGTAGACTTCTAATCTCAGTTGTATCTGTATTTAAAATTATACATATCTGAGTAGTCTTTGTCATTCTGATCATCTTTACGTTTTTCATTTGATTTGTAAGACATTTTTATAGAAATGTGGCTGAATGTTCCTAAATTCAATTCCCTAACTTCATTGAGGATAATGTTTGGGCATATTCATCTTTAAATTGGCTATTTATCTAAAGTTTTTCTTTCTTCTTTCAGTGCATAACTTTTAAAAATAAACTTTAAAACCACACTGAAGATGAGAGTAGGTCATAAGACTTTGTAAATTTACCATATTATGAATTTGATCAGAGCACATGTGGGATTTTTTAGAAAGCAAATCTGAAGCTTTAACATGTGCTATTTTTAGCAGTCTTTTTAATTTTATGTCCCCTTTGAATTTAATATGTTTGAAAAATTACGTATATAAAATTGTGCTTTTTTATGATCGTCTTTAATTTGTCATTCGATTTGTGGGATTTTTTAAAAGAAATTTAACTAAATATTTATAATTTCATTTTACTTGTAATTAGTATTTTTTTTCTTTAATACAGCACATGAACAGTTTAAAGAAAAGTTTAGAAATGCCTGTGTAGATGCATCGACTCAAACTAAAAAGCAAAATGGTAAGTTGGCGTGTTTTAATTGGTAATGAAATAATTGTCAGGTTTGTTAGCAGATATACTGTAATCAAAGTCTGTGCTACCTAAGAAGTGTATGGAGCTGTAGCTAACTCCCTTTAATATATTTTATTCACTACCAATAGTTTTCTATGTGTGAAATTTAAATTAATAAACTTCAGTTAACCATCTCGTACAAATTTGTGAAATTTATTTTGAGTATTCAAGGGTCAATGAGGGTTCTTTTTTTCGCGTGGCCTATTTTATGAAATATAAGTTATTTTTGGGGAAAATGTTATTTTCATGAAAAATAACATTTTTTAATGAAATATGAAATCCAATAACTCAAATTCGAACCTTAACCGCTTAATTGTCGCACCTGATATTTTCACGGGCTGAACTCCTCATAACTTTAGTTACTATATTTTGGGGAGGTTTCCCTTGATTTTGTTGCTCACGAGATTATTTTAAATGCTTAAGAGCTCAATAGATGGCAGCACTAAATAAACAAACTTAATTTTAAGACCGGAATGCTTAATTTTAAGAATTTGTATGAATTTGACCATGTGTTTTATTTTTAACCTAATTTTCTCCATCCTGAATACTTTCAATTTGGAAATATACACTGTTTATTTTACTCAGAATTTTATGACTAATAAAATGGTACAATAAAAAAAAATCAACTATTTTTCAATGAATTTTCAAAAAATTATGCAATGTTTAAGGGGTTAATAGTAATTTCTTAAGGTCCTTCTACTTAAGTTTTCCTTTGTGGGGAACTTGGTTTGATTGCAAATTGCACATTTAAAAACCTAAAGAAATAAAAGAATTAATGAAAATTATGTTTTTATGGAATGGAATTTTGTGAAGAGGGAGTCCTGTTTTATTAAGATGGATTTTGTAAAGATGTCTGTTTTATTAAAAGAAATTTTATGAAGGGTCTGTTTTATTAAATGATTTTGTCACGCGGCTCTAAATTGTAAGATCATTTACTTTTACAAATCTCCTAGTTGTTCTCTACTTACCACGGACCTCTTTTCATATTTACTTTGTATTTGTAATCCTCGACGATTTACAATTGAAGTTTCTCATTGAGCTTTAGAACATTGAATTCAGGATTTATAAACTATGCACTCTAATTTGTAAGCAGTTTTTCTGTACACATAGTATTTAGTGTAGTGACTACTTTCATTTTACTGGGATTTATCTTGGATTGAGTAAAATTTTACATGGAATGCCTACCCCCCCCCTACCGCTAAAAATGTTCTATACTTGAAGACCTTTCAAGGTTTGTAGAATACACGTAAGAACATTCCTCCAATGAATATTATAGAGAAAAATTAAAGAAACTTTTCTCTAACAGTTCAACAACATTAACATTGATTTATGATTGTTTGGTTTCAACACAAAATCTTATTTTATTAGCTTCGATTCTAAAAGAGCTAAGCAACTGTCAACTGCAGAACTAAACAAAGCTGGTGTATCAGAAGATGCTGGATCTGATAAAATTGAAATTACTTATCTAATTACACATCAGTTAAAGCATGGTTAACATTGTGAATTACTTTTGCCAGATATTCGAAACAGTTTCTGGGTTGTATTGTTTTAATTGTTCCTAATTAACTATTAAAATTTTCTTAACCATGTCATATGTAACAAATTTTACAATCATGTGCAAATAAAGAAAGATTATTTTTCATCAACAAAGAAAAGGAGCCTTAATTCAGGCTATACATTGCAGGGCGAAAAATATTTCTGGCAACAGGGGTACATTTTCTTAAAATTCCACCACTTTCAAAAACCCTGTATGCATATGGCTTGAGACTTTTTTTCTTGCTGTTTTAAACATGGATTAACATTGTTTATTTTTTCTTTAGTTTCATTGATCAGTCTACCTGAAGAGCATGACTTGATGACTGATGTGAAAGATTTATTGAAAGAAGGGAGAGGCATAAATGTGACTTTTGAAGTAGACACATCGAATTCTAAAACAGAATTCTTCGCTCCCCAGTTAATTCTGGCTATGAGGTCTCCTTACTTTGCTGACCTGTTCTATGGGCAGGGAAGTAAAAAAGCACAGAAAATTATATCTTTGAAGGGAATCAATAACAAGGCATTTGAACAAATGATAAGGTACCTGATTTTTACATCCAAGATTTATTTCATTCTATTTAACCGTTTATTTATTTATTTTTATTGGTGATACTTAAGGAGTCAAATGTAGGAGTTAAATACTGATTTAAAGATAAAAATAAATAAAAATTTAAACAAAAATAAAATAAAGCTAAACAGTCAAAACATGCAATAAGATAATGTGGATCAGCAATGACGTCCTGGCTTTGGTTTGAATAAACCTGCTTAGTAAGATAAAACTGGAATTGCATGCAATATCCTGCCATTGGAAATATCAGTTATTCTTTTAAAAACACGTTTTTTTTAGAAGAAAATATACTGTGTGATAGTTTGCCCCTCATAACTTCATCAATGACGAACTGATCACTGTTTGTATCTCCTACAATACATATCAGTTCGAATTCCATCAAACAGCACTCTTAGCAAATAATTATTCTCTCTTCCCTGTTTTACACTTATTGTTCAAAACATTTTGCAGCAATTACACGCCAAATGTTCCAAGTGTTGATTACTTGAATTATGTTTAGTATGACAAATACCCTAAATGCAGCATGAAATAATCGCACAAATGAAGTAAGATGCAGTAGCATATCTTTCAGATCGTATGGTAGTAGTATGTGGGATAGAAACTAGTCAGAATTTTTCTCTCAAAAAGTAAATTTAAATTTAGTTTGTGTAAAGCTTACTATTTTTTCACATTTCTGCTTTTCCGATAGTTGTAATTTTTTCTACTAAAACGTGCTAAAAAGTTGAAAATGGTATCATTAAGTATAATAGGAAATTTTACCACTTAGTAACAATTTCCATGTATTTTCACTTCATAAGATAAATAGTATAGGTGGGGTATAGTATATATAAATAGGTGGAGGCAAAGATATGCATGGTCAAAAATACGCATTGACTGATTTAATATGAAAGCAATGATGTTTCAATGTTAAACAGTAGTCAACAGTGAGGCTTCAATCGTACCAGTTGTCTGTTGATAACATGTGAAAAAAAGTTGCATTCTGTGCAGCGAAAATTAGGTAAGATTCAATTTTTCATTTTTGATGTAATATTTTTAATAAATTCATGTGATTGTTCAGATGATAATACTACAAATGTCTACAAATCCAAGAATTCAGTGAAGAACGTAAATTCTTTAGCTTCTAAATGTTGTGTAGTTGACCTCGATTGCATTTCTGTAAACTTTCAGTTGGCCGATTAAACAAAACGGGGCTTTGCTCCTTCACTGCAGTTTTCACCCTAATCAATGGGGCAAAGGCATGCAGAGCAATGTTTTAAAATGCAATTTCTTGCGAAATTATAATTTCACATAATTTAGGTTGGTTGTGATACTGAGTGAGGCTCTAATATAACATTTTATTCAGCCATCAAACAAATTTAGACCAATATATTCATTCAAAACCAAAATTTATGGAAAGTACGTGTCTTTACCACCACCTACCCTATTTATAAATACAATACACGATAACACATTTTTGACAAATTATAGTTTTTCATACAAAACAAAATAGTGTTGCTATCCAACGTACAATTTATTCACAAATTAAAAGATGTAAAATAAATACATGAATAAAATACATCTCTACGTTTCGGTTTAATCTTTAAAACCTTCATCAGGAGACAAATTTTCTAAAATATAAATCGACAAAAACACTTTATATGCTACATCTTAAAGTCAATTAGAAATTATAAACAGTCCAACGGAAACTTCTTAAATCCCAAAAATATCATTGACTTTATGTTTATCATTTTGAATTGACTTTAAGATGTAGCATATAAAGTGATTTTGTCGATTTATATTTTAGAAAATTTTTCTCCTGATGAGGGTTTTAAAGATTAAACCGAAACGTAGAGATTTATTTTATTTATATGTTTTTTTTACATCTTTTAATTTGTAAATAAATTGTACGTTGGGTAGCAACACTTTTTTTTATTGTATTCGATATTATAACGTCGCATTATAAAGTCCTTAATTATTATAGTTTTTCATTTCACAAGTTACGTAACAAAAAAATTTAGCAAGAAAATATACCTCATAACAAGTAATTTTTAAAAATCTAATGCCATGCCCTTTATTCCTTACTGTATATATCTTATGAAGTATAAATACATAGAAGTTGAAAATGATAGAGAAAAATTCCCATTTTACTCACTTACATAAAAAAGAACATTCTATTTTCTACATTTTAATGCATTCTAGTTAAAAAAACCCTAGAATGTTTTTTATTAATTTTTTATATGTATTAGTTTTTAGTTTTGACAGAATACTTTTAATCTTATATATTGTGGGCAAATCAATATTTTCTAAAAAACATTCTTTCTCTATTTTCTAAATTGTTTGTATATATGAATCAACACATACAAGAGAATGTAAATTTAATATTTTATAATTTAAATACTTTTAGTGAAATAAATGATCTTTCTCATAAGAAATAAATGTTTTACTTATGAAAAGAATTACAATTATTGAAATTTTTTATAACGGAAGAGTGAAAGGAAAATATCCTCCTAGAACATTTTTAATGCAGTAAGCTTCTTATTTAAAGTATGCCAAAAGTAGACTAAATTTTCGACGCTGGCGTCGTATGTTGAATTTTTTCAATAAAAATTCACATATTAGATTTTCAATGGTTACCCGTCTGATGAAAGTAAATTTATGAATGAATGTTTCTGCGCTTAATATTTTATTACTCTTTTCAATGTAGACATGGATTAGTTTGGGGGGAATCGTCAACACAATTAAAATTAGTGAATGATATAAAATGATTATATATTTTGGTGGAAATTTACAAAAAGTAAAACAAAATATATGAGGCATTATTTCATAATTGGGTTTGCCATGTTTTAAAATTTAAATAATTACAATTATTATAATAAATTTTATATAAAAAAATATTTTGTAGACATAAATTAATTAAGATTTTCGTCTGCAGATTTGATTTTAATTACCTAAAAATATATACATTTTCATAAACAACTCTGAAAGTAAATACATAGATTTTCTCTGGAAAAATATCTATCATTTATATGTTACAAGTGTACATAACTATTAAAAGTATGAAAGTGTTAAAAATATGTAATATATAAAGAAATACAGAAAATAAAAAAATTCCAGCCCAAGGTAAGACATAACCTTCTTCTAAAATTCTGAAAGTGAATTCTTTAACTCAGCTCCACAAAGAACTTGCTTAAACTTGTAAACTGTTAGACATTAAAACGGTAAGCTTGAATTTGGTCTTCTGTATCTCCAAAACTAGGTTCCACTTTAGAGAAATCTGCTCACTAGCTTATTAAAGGGCACGAACCCTTCAACATATTTGAAAATCATGAAATCTGTGTGTCCCATCATTGGTGGTCATCTTGTTACAAGCACTGCCCAAAGTTCCGATGCAATGAGCATAACTCTAACACTTTCCTAAAAATACACAAATGTCTTTTGACACAATTAATTAATTTTTCTCTGTTAATTAATAAAAGTTTCCTGTTATTCTTATAACTGATCAATTTCCTATTACTTCTTTCAGGTACTGCTATGATTATAAACCTTTCTTGAAAACAACCAAGGATGCCTGTGCCCTGTTCAAAGTTGCTTCCGAGTTCA
Source organism: Maratus speciosus (assembly GCA_963932465.1). Lineage (NCBI taxonomy): Eukaryota > Metazoa > Arthropoda > Arachnida > Araneae > Salticidae > Maratus > Maratus speciosus. The sequence goes on along the minus strand of OZ010797.1, from coordinate 63,790,493 downwards.
AAGTGATAAGCCTCCAGAATTTATGTCATACTTTCTTCAGGCACACCAAAATTGAGCCCGAAAACGTTTTCAGTATTCTGAAGATTTCAGCGGAAATGGAAGACAAGAGTCTCAAAGACATGTGCAACAAGATCTTACAAGATAAAACAAGAGAAGTCATGGCAGCCTACGATCTGTGCGACGGAACACCAGCTATGGTGTATACTCTCCTGAAATTGCCGACATTGTCCCTCAACTCTGAATATGAACTGATAAAACAGATATTTGACTGGGCAAAAGATAAAGATTCGTCTTCTAAAAATGCCAGAGAATATCTGGAGCGGTTACTGAAAGACATGAACTTTTTGGCTCTGACAATGGAAGAGTTTGCAGAATTGCACAAGGATAACCCAGAATTTTTCAGCTCGGATGAAATAGCTAGTATTTGTCTGAATATAGCATGTCCTGCAACAACAGAAATGCCTGTCTGGTATGACAATGATTTGAAATGCCGTGTATATACTGGATCGAAGGAATAAATGTTATTAAACGTTTTAAATAATTGTAAAAACAATTAAAAATCATTCCTATTTTTTCTACATTGTGTAAATTGTAATATGTATTTTCACGTTTACCAAATATTTTTTTAAAATAAGTCATTTTTTGTTTTATGCTTCATTTTATTTTAAAAACCTCTGTGCTGTTTAGCAAATACTAGAACTTCAAGGAAGCTCGTTCTAACGATACTTTTGTGAAGTATTTGCATTTCACTGAAAAAAAAAAATTCGGCTTTTATCTCATTAGCATTTTAATTTGGGGCTTTAAAAACTGCGAATGTAAGCAAAGAATTTAGTTTTGTTTTAGGAAAGCAAAAAGTGTTTCTTATGCTTTTTTTTCACATTTGCAGTAATTTGGTTCCATTTCAAAGTCACGCTTCTAACACATACGTTATGATGCAGCTAATCATTCTAATGTCTTAGTTAATAGTTTCGTTTTGGGGCAATTATGTTAAATTCAGTATACGTATTTTTTAATTTGTGTCCCAACTTTATATCAGATCAAAAGTGGCTTGTATTCAATAGCTTATATTTTATTAGTCCATTTTCTTTGTCAATAGCTTGTATTTAATTCTTTTTTATAATTGAAATTTTATAAATTCGATTCCTGTAAAAAAAAAAAAATTGGGTACTTTTCGGTTAATTCGGCACAAATCTCACTAAGAACAAATTTTCTTTCTGCCAGTAGCACCTTTTTTGGGGGGGCATGTATAAATTAGAAACAATATTTTGATGTTTAAATAAAATGTTTTTAGTTTATGGTAGTATTTCTTATTAAATTATTTCTTTCAATTTTTTTAAACAAGTGTATTGTATGTATTGTATGCAACGTATTTAATTTAAATGTAATTAATCCGATGTGATGGATGGCGATTTATCTCCTATGCCTGTCTAACAGAAAAATAACGGATTCTTTTCCTCTTCTTTTATTTGTTGATTCGTCGGAGCAGAAATTAATTTCCGTTCAGTTAATGTACTGAAAAAAACTAGGATTTGCTCCGGAATTGAAAAAAGCAATTCAATTTGAATTCCACCTTTTGTTCCGTTAGAATAAATATCTTTTATTTTCTACTTTGATTCCGGTTTCAAGTCCCAAAATTGTTTAGATTGCACTTTTCCCTCTGAATCTAATGCCATTAAAAACATCGATTTTTAAAAGAAGATCCACACTGAGAAAACATTCAAAAATTAGGATTTTCTTTCTTTTTGTATTTTTAAAACCTTAAATTTTCTAAAATATGTAATCCCAATCTTTTTTTGTTACACAGAATATTTAAGTCATGTCAGCAGACCGGTCTCACGACTGACAAAAGGGCCGATCAAAAGCTTTCAACGTATTTTTCTTGAAACACACTTTTTTGATCGGTGTAAATTCTCGTGATTAAAACATTGGGCTACCAACGTTTTTTATTCTTTTTTAAATTAAACTTAACTTTTCTAATTGGAAGAAACTTTTTTAAAAATTTAAATTAATTTCGATTTTTTAATCAGTTTCCCTAAAAATGTGTGCTATTTCTGAAGTGAAATCATTGGGGAAAAGAGAAAAATCGACGGAATAGAAATGAATTGTAAATCTTTAAATACATGTACAGCAATAAGATAAAATACTAAATCAAGATTAGGACACCAAATAAGAAAATGTTTAAAGGAAATAAATACTCCTTGAAACTTAAATTTCTAACAAACTACAACACCTGTAATGATATACTTCACTGAATTGCTAAAAGGTGAAAGATAAAAACATTAAAATAGGGATAAAAATAGACTTTACACGTTTCGGTTTTATTCAAGCCAATTATCAAAACAAATAACAGTACTCTAAAATTGTACATTCAATTATGTAATTTTCTGAAATGCCACCATTCGACTTTTCATATATTCTTTCAGATTATGGACGTTATCTTTTATTTTTATTTGCATGTTTGTTTCGATACTTGAAACCATGGAGTTACTTAAGCCATAGTTTTAATAATTTAAATGCAGATGCATCAGTACATTTAAATTTTCACGTGTAACTATCTCTATAGTTTCCTTTATAGTGGATGGATATTGTAGATTGGTGTGTGGGGGGGGGGATTTTTCTTTCATTGAAATTTATTTGGAGTTTCTTGATGTAATCTTCCCAGGGCTGAGATTTTCTATTATACTTTATATCAGCTACAAACTCCCTTTTTCTGTAAGTAAATTTCCTGCTAGTCATGTTAATATGGTAATTCTTTGATCCATCTGTTCTAATAAAATTCCTTTACTCCAGTTCTAAGCTTGGAAAATATTGGCGGGTACAAAATTTGTTTTTTTTCCAAATCAAGTTGTTTTTAGTCTTCTTATTATTGGTAATATCCATAATTAATTTATTAATATGATGTACATTAAAACTGTTATTACACACAATTCTGCAAATATTATCTAATTCTTTATCTAAATTATTTTCAGTACATGTTGTAAAAGCTCGTCGTATGATGATATTGAACTGTATATATCAGTAGGCTCAAATTTTATATGTAAATTCAGAATATGCATTATTCAATGTGTTAACTGTGCTCTTCCTCAAAACAGATCTGTTGAGAGATTGACATGCCCTGGTTAACGTTACATCAATGAACAGAAATTTTTTATTACGTTCAACTTCAACAGTGAATTTAATGTTATTGTCCATTGAATTTAGATGATTTCTAAATATTTTAAGTTTCTCAGAATTACTCTCTCAATTATAAAAGTATCATCAGCATATATGAGACAAGTGTGGAGCATTATATGAAATATACTAAAAAGTGTAGTTTCCAATGAGCTAAGAGTATATTCAACCAATAAATCTGAAATAGGGTAGCTCATTGGGGTTCTATGATTCTGCTAGTCATGGAAACCGATAGTATTCCGAGTGACGCAGTCTTAGGCCTAAAATCGTATCGAGGAATTCGTAGATGGCGGAACTCATATATACAGCTAACTCGACTTCAAAGAAAACGCGAAATGCCGCCTTTCAATAACTCAGTAAATATAGCTCTTATTATTCTGATTTTTTTAGAACAGTCCTATATCTGCAGTCTAATCCTATTCTGAAATTTTTACATTTCTACGTGCAGTATATTTTGAGATCTAAATACCCATTTTTAAAGCAAAAGCGATGGTACAAATTCCTAATGTCGATTTCTCGAAAATGGCCCGGGCGATTTTCTTTAAATTGATATATAATATGAATCTGTTTGAGATGAACTGAATAACACTTTCCTTTTTTCTAAGAAAACTCGTTTTATTTATTTGATAATTCTCTCATTTTCGTTTCCGTTAATGCGTAAAACGAAACCAGTGAACCATTCAGAAGAACTCTATTTCTCTGGTACTTTTCCCGTCTGTGATTAGTGAGAAAGTTTGACGTCACATCGTAAGTGGGAGTAGTTGCGATCCATCTGACCAATGAGTGCGAAGCGCTGTGGCTTTCAATAGGTAGACAATCCATGTTTGTTTGTCTACTTCTTAGAGAGCAAAAATTCGCTATAATGATGGATTTAGTGTTTAAATTCGTCGTTTCCTTATCGATTTGCAATTAATTATTGTTCCGAAAGAAAATAAAATATATGCGTCGTCTTTCCACGCATCTTTTTCAGCTTTTGAAAATATTATAGTATCGCTGATGAAAGAAATTAGTTCGCATGCTGATTTCACGGGATGTTGTTTTGAATTTACAATTAGCCAGGAGATATAGTAAAGCTCAAAATTGATTGAAACAATCTTGATCGTATCTTAGTGGATCTATCTTTACTCCACTATCTAATGTATGTATCTAATGTATTTATTCCTAATACTCAGAAATTTTGTCAGTCTTGGCTTGGATGAACTTCTTGCACCATGATAATATATTAGCAAAACTTGACCAGGTTGACAGCTTAATCCAATTTGCTATGCCGTCAGATTTACATATCTCTCAGCAGTACGGTGCGAAGGGGGCAGTCGCCCCGGGCTTGTTAAATTTATGCTACAAACCTCGTCTTTTTCTTCTTTTTTGTAAAAAAAATGTACAGTTACATATTGGTATTTTTTTTTCTCAGTGAAAGTACGAACATTTTTCGTTTCAAAGTTATTGCATTCTCCTTTCCCTCACACCGACAGAACCGTCCTTAGGAGTATGCAACAGGTGCAGTCGTACAGGGCCAAGCGCCTAGGAAGACCTTGTACCCGAAAAAAGCCTAAATATTTATTATTAATTTTTTTGTGAGTAAAGCAAAAACATATAAATTTTCATAATAAAATTTATGTGTAAAAATGTTTATAAAAGGTAAAATGTTTTGTGAGTAAAATAGTCAATGCAAGGTGCGGACGCTCGACAAGAGAATAGATTGTTTGTAGCTTATATATTCAATCTATAACTATTGTTATACTTTAGAAGAGACAGCAGAACCAGTGTGGACAGGCGCATGAACTGAATGTTACTTTCTTAAGAGGTAGGTGGTCCTGATGATTTTGACAAACTACTCACTATTATTCTAATGACTATTTGTAATGTAACAAGCAGATTCTTGTGTAATCAAGTTTCTTCTTTAATTACACGAATATCGGTGTTCTGCCGTCACGTTAGAGGTCTTCACGGTCCCGGCCTTGGCCAGAGGCCAGTACCCGGCCCGGCAATATGAAGGCAAACTTTCAAACTGGCCGGGCCGAGAATTGAGACAATTTTTTTAACGAATCGTTCCTAGCCGACAAAAAAATATATAAAATAAAATAGACAATAAAACAATTAATGGGTCCGCCTCCCCAATAAAAAATTAAGCGGGCCTATCGGCCCATTATAAAATTTAAGCGAAGCCGATAAAATAAACATGAACCATTTTCAAGGAATGGGACTTTCGGGGGAATAAGCATAAATGTGCTGCGTGAGTCCGATGCTTGTTTTATGACGTAAATACATAAATATAACATGTCCATCGTAGAGATCGGCATCAGACAGTTACATCGTATGAGACAGGTCTTAATGTCTTAATAAGGTCTTAACAGGTCTTACGTGTCTGGGATAGATCTTAATTTTTTCAGCAGATTTCAGCCAGGCTGGAATCAGGCTTACATTTTTTTTCTACATAGTCCACACCGGCCAGAACTGGATTTAATTGTTCCCATTGTGTGACGGACAGTCGATATGTTTTGTAAAAATAGCAATAGTGATAACAGCGCAAAAGTTTCTGACACATTTTCTGACTCATTTTTAACTATAAAGGCATAAAATTGACAGGCCTGACTATTGAAGCGATTAGGAATCGAATAGCATTTTCTATTTTTGGTAAATTACTAAATTTATTATTATTCTCGATTCTTGTCAATTAACGACAGGTTTTCATCTTTTTCGTGCTGTCGCGTTTGAAAATTCGATTCATAAGGCCATTTTTGACAGTTTTTTCTGAAACATATTTTGCCTGTACCAAAAAATAAAAAATGCAACTCAAAATCAGTTTCTGAATAAAACCCCTGCCAATTTTATGCGTTTCCGAAGAAAAATGTATTCAGAAATTTGTCAGAAAGTAACTCCTTTGGATTTAAGAACAGCTTTAATAAATTTCAGAGAAATATTTTCAAAAATCTATCATGGAAGACGATAGTATTCCAGAGTGACGCAGCCTTAAGCCTAAAATCGTAAGAATGGCGGAACTCATATATAAACCTAACTCAAGATCAAAGGAAACGCGAAAAGCCGTCACTTCATAACTCAGCAAATAGTGCTCATATTGTTCTGATTTTTTAAAAATAGTCTTATATCTGTAGTCTAATCCTATTCTGAAATTTTCACATTTCTACGTGCAGTATATTTTGAGATCTCGAGACCCATTTGCTATTTAATGTGTTACATAATAATTCAAAATTATTTTCTGACTAGCAAAATAATTTGTAAGTCTTTTTGTCAAATTGTCTTCTATTCAGTAATATGAGTATGTAAAAATATCTTTTAACAATTTTTATAGAATTAACCTATAATATATATATTTATTGTCACAAATGCAATGCAACTTTCATCTTTTCATGCTCCATGCTGAAATATTTAAAATTTGGGATGCAATTCTAATATTTTTCAAAAGGCATTTTTCAGTTCAAATTTCTGTATTTTAAATATTATTTTAAATTGTAGTTTACATAATCTTTTTGTTGTAGCCATTAAAAAATCAAATGATAATGCCTATTTTAATTAACAAAATTAAAAAATCATAAAATGATGCATTTTTTTTCACTTTTAGGGAGAAAAACTTTTTGTAATGCACAAATTTTATGATTAAATCTTACTCGAAAATGTGGCTTGTGTTTTGCTATGAACTTAAATTTAAAAAGAAATAAACTAAACCTACATCTTTATCAACCGGCTTTTTTTCTTATTTTCATTCATATTTATTGTAATTATGGTACAATTTTTTGAGACTCAAAAAGAAAATAATAAAATACTCAATGACAGTTGATTCTGCCATCTATAATCGAAAATTTAAACTGCATCTAATCGATCACGTGATCAACAGGCTGAGAACACTAGCGACACGAACCGAGTACTACTTTCGGGTCAAATTCTGTGATGATATCTTCGTTGTTCTCCTGTGCTTACAATTTTATTGTATTTTAAATAAAAAGGTTTAAAGAGTAATATTTCTTGATATTTTTCTTAAGAAAGTAAACTTTTTACATAGTAAGTGTTAACAAAGCTTTCTATATCAGTGAAACAAACCATAACCCCCCCCCCCACACACACACACACACACACATCTTGTATATTATATCCATATCTTACTAAAAAGTTCTTAAAAAAATCAAATAGCACAACACTCTTTACAATAGAAGTATGAGGTATGCTTTTTGAGGGGGGAGAGTAAAGGTTAATGGAAATCACGATTATGAGTTCCTATCATTAGTCTTTAATTTATTATTATTATTATTAACTTAAAAAAGTAATGACATCAATTAAAAAAACCCTTAACGGGTTAAAAGTTTCTGACGCAGCACTTTATCTTATTGCTATAAGAATTTTAAATATGGAACTTAAAAATAATAATATCAAATTTTAAGTGATGCTATATTATTTATTTCATCATTTTATTTTTGTTTTATTTATAATTGCATGCGTAAGAATTATGTTAAATTTAAAAGGATGTATAAAAATTTATTCATTGATGCGTTATCATTCACATGTTTCATAAATTCAAACTATAAGTTTTAAAAGACATGATATCAAAATTTAAGTGACGCCTTGATGTAACCTTAAACAATTTTTTTAATTCATTTTTAATTGTTTTCGATTTGGCTAAATATATTTACACATCTAACCAAAATTTTTAATTTTCCAATACTCTGTAATGTATTTATATGAATAAATTGATTTATCTTTTGTCTCATGCTATCCAAAATCAAAAGTAAAATTTATGTAAATGATTTCTTTGCGTCATTGTATCCAAACTAAGCGAAATGTATGCAAATGGATATTATGACGCAAAGAAATCATTTACATAAATTTTACTTTTTATTTTTGGCACAAAAGATAAATCAATTTATTCATACAAATACATTACAGTGCATTGTATAGGTTCAGTGAAAGTGATATTTTTAACAGTGTACTGGAAAATTAAAAGTTTTGGTTAGATGCGTAAATACAGGGTGATTCAAAAAAGATGGGAAAATTTTTAAGAGGTGATAGTACACACCCAAACAAACATTTTGTATCAAAGAATGCATGGTCGAAAACTAAACGTAAAAAGTTAGAGGGCGCCAAAAGTTATGTTCTTATACGAGGCAAAAACACACAATGAACGATTAAGTTAAGTTACGAAAACAAATTTAATGGCATTTGATTACAATAAGTGCTCAAAACACTGACCGGCAGCTTTTATGCATGCAGTACAACGGCGAAGAACAGATTGGCGAATTTTCTGAAACACACCAGGCACCACCGCGCTCGCCAGTTCTTTCATGTCTCGATTTTTTTGTGGGGACAGCTAAAGGCTCTTGTGTATGAGACTCCCATTGAATCCGCAGAAGAACTTGTCGCCAAGCTTTCGGCTGCTGTAGGGGAAGTTCGCGATAAGCCTGGTGTGTTTCAGAAAATTCGCCAATCTGTTCTTCGCCGTTGTACTGCGTGCATAACAGCTGCCGGTCAATGTTTTGAGCACTTATTGTAGTCAAATGCCATTAAATTTGTTTTCGTAACTTAACTTAATCGTTCATTGTGTGTTTTTGCCTCGTATAAGCACATAACTTTTGGCGCCCTCTAACATTTTTACGTTTAGTTTTCGACCATGCATTCTTTGATACAAAATGTTTGTTTGGGTGTGTACTATCATCTCTTAAAATTTTTCCCATCTTTTTTTAATCACCCTGTATATTTAGCCAAATTAAAAACAATTAAAATTGAATTTTAAAACAAATTGTTTAAGGCTACATCAAGGCGTCACTTAAATTTTGTTATCATATCTTTTAAAACTCGTAGTTTGAATTTATGAAAGATGTGAATGATAACGCATCAATGAATAAATTTTTATACATCCTTTTAAATTTAACATAATTCTTACGCATGCATTTATACATAAAACAAAAAAAAGGAGGAAATAAATAATATAGTGTCACTTAAAATTTGATATCATTATTTTTAGTTCAATATTTAAAATTCTTATAGCAATAAGATAAAGTGCTGCGTCACAAACTTTTAACCTGGTAAGGTTTTTTTTTTAATTGATAATATTTACCATCAACTGTGAAATAGTTACCATGAATGATCAGATTAAGCCCTCTTTTTATTGTTAATACTTTGAATGCCAAGTCTATTTTATCCGTCTTTCCGTTATGGACACGAAATAAGATTCCCGTTACACAATCTATAAGTGTCAGTCACCGGTGACTGACGTGGCATTCAACGCGTTAAAAATGAATCTCCTTTTTTTATGCTGAAAAGAAAATTATGATTTTTCTTTGCATTTTGCTATTCCCTATAGTTTGTAGGTTATCCTCGTAAAATTATTTGGCCGACCTCGAAGTCCTTTTATGGCTATTTAATGTTGGAGCGCAGCGCGCCCAATGGCTTAATCATTTTGGAGCACTTATACACGCATTTATGCAAAATTACTTTTTTCAAGCAAAGCGTAATCAGAGCGCAAAAACTATAAAATAACGATCTTACTAATTTTTTTATTATTATTAAAGAGAACATAATTTATTGGAACTTGGACCACTTTAAGCCATTTTTATAAAAAAAAACTTATTACTGTCGCGAAAATACTCTGAAAAGAGATTGATATACGACTTCTAGCATCATGGTGGGGACAGGTATGATGGTCACTGGTCGCACGGATCTCTATGTGCTTGTCCAAAGATCCATGACCGGCCAACAAAACATTTAAAACGTTCTGCTTCCACATGTTCGACTTTTTCTAGGTGTCGCACAGTGGGGCAAAATCCCAAAAAACTGGCCAAAAGTCGAAAAATAAAGTTACTATTTAGGGAATCTTGACTATACAGATAACTAGAATAATGTTTGCAGCGTCAGAATCCATATTTTAAAAATGGTTTTCGTTTTGCCTTGACAACCTGTATCATTTCAAATGTGACGCTTGGAGGATTATCATCTGAGGCGAACAAAAAGAGCATAACAATGGTTCTTCTAAACAAGTGCTACATTTTTCCATATCACCGATTTTAATGCTTTTAAATGGATTCGCATGATGATAGTGTGTAAATTATTTGCAAGTGTTACAAGAATTTTTATTAAGCACATAAAAATGAATAATTTGATGGGGTTTTTTTTGATAAAAATGTTGAAAAAATGTATTATTATTTTGCTTTCAAACATCAAAAAGTTTAAAAGTTCCACAGTGTTCCGCAACGATATATAATGGGAATAATAGCCTGAATTATTATCTAGTGAATATTGAAAAAACCTGCTGCCATTCTGCATTCCGTGCAGGGTTTTGCAACCACAAGTAAAAATGTCACTTTTTTAGTCAATTCAAAAACTCTGAAATTTATTACTTTTCACAGTAATTTAGCTGTCAAACATTTTTGAAATTTTTAGATTATTCAGTTTTGTGATAGATTATTATGTATTATATTACAAATAAGTATTATAATCATAAGCATAAATTAATTTGATAAGCAAGTTAGTAAAAAAAAAAAGAAAATAATTCTCTATCATCGATCCGATAGAAATACATTTTCTCATCTTTACAGCTAATTATTTTGTTTATTCTAATGTAATTAGACTAACTATCTTGTCAAATGCAATCTTTGCTAGATCATACTGCTGAACGTATTTTATTAATGCAAACGGAAATTATTAAGAATCTGACTTCCGAGAACTGAACTTTGCAATCTGAATTTTATTTGCAAGTGGGAATGTGATGGTACATCTGGTCAAACTACTGCTAAACAAAAAACTAGCAATGATGATGGTAGAAATCAGGTTCAAATAGCTTTTTCTCTTCTCTAGTGCCACTAGAACTTGTAAGTGTTGCGAATAAATCAGAAATCATTATCTGGAAAAATTCGAGACTTTCATCGCCTCGATTTTTTAGGTCCGTCAGAATCCATTATTTGCACGAAATTACGGAAGCTACTGTCAGTGAAATGGATTATATTACAGATAAGGTGAGTAAACTTATTCCTTTTAAAACAATCATTGATAGAAAATAAGTAGGCGTTAATTACAAACTATCGTTAAGGATGGTTGATGGTAAAATGTTTAATGCCTTTATTAGTAATTTGTCAACTCAAAGTTGGTACCTATGCCAGGCTACTTCTAAACAGTTTAATAACCTTGATGACATTTTCCAACTAAAAGTAAATGAAGGTCATTTAGGATTCGGGATGACCAAATTTACATGTCTATATAAGCTATTTTGAGTGTAGCTTGCATTTGGCATACAAACGGGATAAAGGAATGGCAAGAGCACACTCCTGATGAGAAGAAAAAAATTTAAATTGCAAAAAAAATTTTACAAAAAGGATTTCATTTACAATTAGGACTTCTCATCGATAAACAAAAAACCTGGATTCAGAAGCACAAATGATGATAATACAGTTCGTCGATTCTTTAAAAACGCAACTATTTCTGCTTCCATACAGAGATTAGACGAAGATTTGATCAAACGATTCCACGTCCATATTACAAGTAATTCTTAACATTCATTTGATCAATTTCGTTGATTATTGCTCACAAATAGCTTGTAAATTAGTTGAATTGTATTCCTAGTTCTATATGCCAACTTCAGTGCACAGACTACTTATTCATGGCAAAGAAGTAATAGCTTCCTTATTATTGCCAATTGGGAAAGGGTCGGAAAACGCTAAAGAATCGTGCAACCAATTGATCAAAAGGTCCCAAGAAGATTTATCGCTAAAATGCAGAAAGACGAAAACAATGGAAGATGGGGGGGGGGGGATCGGCTTTTAATGTCATCGGATTCCTTCATTTTAAGATTACTTAATACGGTAGAAGAAATTAAGATCTTTGTCCTTGGAGACACAGCTACTTCTGTAAAATATTTCGACAACTCCCATTCTGAAGAATCTACTTATTATACTATACATGATTCAGAAGATCAATTTCAGAATGTCCTTTCGCTTTACTTTAATAATATAAATATTAAACCTCTTACTTTCCATTAATGTACTTAATTGTGTTTCATAAATAAAAATTCAATATTTAATTTCAATTAAAAAAATCTTAGTTCCTTGAAAATTCTTTGTAACTTTTAATCTCAAAACTTCATACTTTATTTAAATCTAAATATTTTTATTTTTAATCGCAATTTTTTAAAATTTATCTTTGAATCGTACTTAGCATCCTCAAAAGCACCTGTATACGAAATTTAATAGAAATTGAGCAACTTTTAAAGTATTTTACTTTTTAATCCGCCATTTTGTTTTTTGGAATTCAAACTTTAGAATCGTAATCAGTATCCTGAAAAACACCCGCTTACGAAGTTTCGTGCAATTTGAATAACATTTTCATATTTTGGCCAGTTTTCGGGATTTTGCCTCACTATGTGTCGGTGAGAAGTTTCGTTTTATGGATGATAACTCAACCTGTGATTGCACACTGTCTGTACAATATTCTCTTGATGCCGAACATGTCCATCGCATCACCTCTTACCTGAATCCTGATGAAAATGTATGGGATGCTTTGGGGAGACGTGTTACTGCTCTGCAATTTTCTCCCACAAACAAGGAAACCCTCATCCGTGCAGTGAAAGAAGAATGGGGCAACTTACCGAAATAGTTAGTTGATCATGTTGTTCTGAGTATGCCATGCCGTGTTGAAATTTGCCTCGCATTACACGATGGCCACATCCTTTATTGACATGGCACTCGTGATTGTTTATTGTAAGTATTTTGCTTCCTTTGTACAGTCCTGTTTTCGGACAATATACACATTTCAGATAAACAACCACTGTATATACACAGGGGGTATACAGGGGACATATACAAACACTATATACATCCTTTCAACAAAATTTTTATATTAAACCCTGTTCAACATTCTGACAATACTATTGTTTGCTTCTTGATCCACAATCATGTGTTGATTTTTATTTACATGTACAATTCTTTTTGATCCTTAAGATTTGTCCACCAGGGTACCATGTCCTATTTTAATGCAAATAAATAATGATTTTAATAAGCAAATAAACGGTCAAGTGCGTGTATTACTCGCGATCTGAGGGTTCCGAACAATAAATTTATTGATTAATAACTGCATTATTAAAAAAATCGTTGCTAAAAGAATAATAACACTTTGTTAAAAAACTATACAACGTAGGAATTGGTATAGCTGCATAAACTAGAAAAATGTGAATGGATATACTATAAAAGTTCGAAGAGATATAAAGCCTAAATAATATCAAATATTGCTATTCTGTATAACTCTTTTTTTTTTACTTATCATAACTTGTTTATCATTAACTTAATTCGGTACTGACAATAAAAATAGTGCACATTTAAATTTCATTTGGCATTTCACAAAACTACGTTCAGCGTAGTAATAAGCTATTCTTTTTACAGTGTAGCTAAAACAAAACCCTTGTTCAAAGTTTAAACTTGGCATTGTGTTAAGCATGCTTCGAAAGGAGGACGCAAGGTTGCAACGCCGCCTTGGTCCGTGCCGCGTTTTCCAGATAGGTTTTAATTAACTTTCAAAGACACGGGAGGCTTATTGAAAAATCCACTCAATGCAAACTAGTCTAGAATGCCATAGTATTTATGCGATTAATTGTGATTAAATTAGTCTGTTTTTAACAATTTGGCGTTTATTGCTTTTATACTGGTACTGGGCATTGCATTACACAAATATATATATCGTTAAAAATTGTTATCAAGGACTTAAAAGCCGATGGCATATAGAGTACGCCGCCCCTGTCATTATGTATGTCCAAACTGTCCATGTCTTTAAGGGTTAATATCTCGACTAATTACCGACAATTTTTTTAAAGATAATTTTCAACAATACTTTTATACTTCTGCTACGATAGGCACCTAAAGCGTTCCTCAACACCTTCGCTGAATGCCTGCAAATTGAAATTTGTGTGTAACGGAAATATGCGCTTTTCTCAAAAACTATGTGACCTAGGGTAATCGCTATAGTTTTCCTACAAATAAATTAACGTCTACTACCTCTATTTTTTCATAATTTTAATTTCAGTAGATTCGGAAATAGAGGGGGGGGGCATATTTCTGCACTACATTTTCGACGATATCTTTGAAAAATATAATAACTAAAATTAAAAGAAATTTATTTCAGAGTTCAGCGTTACAAAAGCTTTTAGACGATATACAGAAAAAAAGGTTTTTTTTTAAGTAACTTAATTAGCCTTTCTACATATTTCCTAAATATATTTGTTTAATAATCTGTAAATATGTGGGTCAATAGTCTTTATTACTTTCCTCAATTTGAACTTTCCACTTTTAATAGTTTACGAGTAAAATGGCTATGATAGACAGTCAGACACGTGAGTGATCTTACAATGGTTCCGTTGTTACATTTTAAGTACGGAACCCTAAAAAACAATATTTCATGTCGGAAATTTACGTTTGGTGCAACCACCTTGCATTGCAGTAACTACTTCTATATGACACTGTGTCAAATCTGAACCTGAGGAAGCACATTCGAGATCCAAGCCCAAACGTTCATCTGTACCGTTGTGTGTGTGGAGTGGGGAGGGCTTTCGATGGGAGATCACAATCAAGATACAAACCAACAAAATTCCACACCTATTCAAAAGTAAATCTAATTTTGAATAGGTAGGCAAAGAAAGAGCTGTATATGTTTTGTTGAAAAGAAGGTTTGACCATTCTTCGCAATATATAGACGAGTATTGCCTTGTTGAAATACACCCCAGAAAAGCGCTGATGCACAGTAATTTCGGATTCCAGAACTTCTCCCATGTACTAGTCGCTGTTGAGGTTGCTCATGATTCTTAGCTGCTGAGATTGTCCTTGATACACAATAGACCGTTTACTGCTGTAGCAACGGGCCATGTGACGGGGACATTTTTAAATCCTTTTACATCACATATAAAAATTTTGAAGCAATCTGACGAACAGGAGTATTTAAAAATATATAAAATCTGAGAAAGTTTCGATCTTAACGCGAAAAAGACTGGCTGTTTAAGCAGGACAGCGCCAGAACTTGCTACGGTTTACCCAACAGGGTGACCGAATTCGTAATAATATTAGAGGTCTCCACTGTCCCGAAGCCCGAATTCTGTGAAATTTTCTATTATGAAACTGGGTCGGATTTAATTTTTATCTTTTTTCTGTGGATTACGGCGGACAAGGGCTGTATTTATTCTTTCGGGTCGTGTCGTATGAGAATTTTTTTTTCCAATGGTAATGTCTTTGTAACGTCCCTCCTTTATGGATAAAATTAACGGCAAAACAACATTTCATTTTTTTCTTTTCGTTTTTTAAACTAAAGGTGAAATGTGTAGATTAATCACGTGAAGGATTCCTTGACAGAATGCTGTGAATGACTGATTTTTATTTTTTTAAATCTTATGAATACCTAAATGAGTTAGAGAGACGAAATAAATTATGGAAATATGTAATGATGAAACGAAAATAATAAAATACTCAAACAATTTTTCACAGTCATAGATTTAATATAAAAAAAGAAAAAGAAAAAAAATGTTTTCCCAAAAATATATAGACAACCGGCGTTACAAGCTGATTTAAGTACAGATATCCAAAATTCGCATTCCAAGGTCATGTACTTGTGACGCAATAGTTTTCTGAGATAAAATTTAATCTGCTTTTTCCGTTTTCGACTGATTGCAAAGATGCCTCACAATGTGGACTTTTTCAAAAAGGAAATTTATCAAATCTATTTTTTAAAGGTTCGTGGATGGAAAGATGTGGACATTGCAAGAAAAATAGGATGCATCAGGGTTGGTATTTACCAAGTTATGCTATAAGGTGACAATTTTGAAACAAAATCCTGTTCTGGACAACCAAAGAAAACAACTAAACCGCCAGGCAAAGAGATTTTGAGAATAGGTTCAACCCATAAGCTGTCTGTATGGTCAGTTTTTTAACAAGTAAGCATTCCAGTATCAAAATCCATGGTTCATCGAAGGCTTCCGGCAAGTACATTTCTCGAAAATCGCAAAATACGTCTTTCGCCAAAGTTTACAAAAGAGCATAAAGACGCTCGTATTCCGTGGGAACAAAATCACATGAATTGAACAGATGAATGGTTGTGCGTTCTTTTCAGTAATTTAAAGATATTTATTTTAGATGGCCCCGATGGTCATGCATATTACTGGTACAATAATAACAAGGAACCATGAACTTTTTTATCAGATAACAAGGAGGGGGTTCATTCATGGTGTGGGGAGCATTTTCTTATAAGGGAAAAAACGATATTCCTTTTTTGAAAAGTTGCCAGTGTTCCGAATATTTCCAGGAGACGCTTTAAGTACAGTTACTTCTATTTTGAAAGTTGCTACGCGGGGACAAATACATATACCAGCAAGATAATTGCTCCGTTCACGTGTACAACTCTACAATGAAGTGGTTTAGACAAAACCAAGAAATTGCTATAGAATGGCCAGCTATAAGTCATGACCTGAACAGCAGGACTTAATTTCTAACAAAAAAGTACCGGAGCCCTAATGTTCTGCGGTACCGGTACTAACAACTGCACCGTTCTCATCCCTCCAATCTGCATATTTATATTTCGTACATTACTTGTCACATTTAAAGTTTTTTTTTTTCAAAATAAAAAATTTTAAATATCTATTAGCATATATTTAGTTGTCAACTATTCCATTTTTTAGTTATCACTCCTTCCGAATAGTAATCTTTGCCTAATTTTAATGTTCATTAATTGCAGAAATCTGCGATTAAATAAGGTAAGGATTATGATTCGGAAGTAGTGTTAGGGATAGTTCGCAGCTATGCATTTTTATGAAAAAAGGAATGAAATTTACAGAAATTATTATTTGTATGCTGAAGAATGGAACAATGTTTTTCAATTTCCTATAAAAGGTGCATATCTTAAACTATAATCGATTCCTTTCGCATTAGCAATCTTTTGTGGTGAGTCACTGAAAATCGGATTAAATTAAAAATTTCATACCGTTATTTGAAAAAGTCGATGCTTGTATAAAAAAAAAGAAAACACTGATTGATTGCTTTCTATAAGAATAGCAATACATGGCAATTATATCTATTTACAAATGAAAGTGAATTCGTAAATGTGCAGGGCAGAGCTTTCGCATGGCCAGCGTTCATGATACAAAATAAATAGAAAAATCCCTAACGAGATTTTTATACTCGTACGCAATAGAAAACAAAAAACCTCAAACAAACAAAGCCTCAAGCTGATGCTAGTTGGCTAAAAACAGAAAATATTCTTTTCAGGTTAGCTATCTAAAAAAAAAAGAAAAAACCCCAGCCAATTAAAAATTATCCTACTGTCATAAAAGAAAGTCCAACTAAAAGCAAGTTCATTTTTCAGTCTCTTGAGTGGCGCTATATCAACACGTCATCGACATAAATTTGCAAATATCTGTAGAACAGAAAAAATATTTCTGTTTTCCCTTCATTCTGATATTTTCTATGCATGAATAAATAAAATTTTGAATGCAAGACAGATTGAGCTCGAGTCAGTCCAAGCCCAAAAAATGATATAAAAATTGAGTCCGTTTTATCTCCACCTCCTCTACGTGTGCGAAACATTATGTCACATATAAATAAGTGTTGTGATAAAAAGAAATGCAAAAGCTTGGAGATGGGAAGGAAAGAAACAGGTTATTTAGGCTTTGTTTCTTTAGAAGCGCTATTGCACTGTGCTCCTGAATCCTGTATTTATTAGCTCCGGTGAATTCCAATATTTAAAAATTTATTAAAAACAGGGAAGTACCGGAATCGGGCTCCGGCGCAAATTAAGCCATGCTGAACAGAATAGAGAACCTCTTGGGAAGATTAGCTAGAGGCATATATGCTAATGGGCGTCAATTTGCAAAGGTTCAAGATCTAAAAGTTCAAAATGAATAAAATCAGTTTTTTTAAAGCCAGAATTTCTTCAAACTCTTGTTTTAAGTATGCCTGATGGAGTTTTTAAAGTGATTAGAATTAACGTCTTAAAAAATGTGAATGTTGAAGAGAAAAAAAATGAATTTTCTATATACTTTTGGGGCAGTAAAATTTAAGTTTTTTTTCCACAAAGTTTGTAATTGTGTAATATTATTTTTGTATGGCACTATTATTGTCTTGATAGTATTTATAAATATAAATTGTTTTGAAATTGCTACTTCACTTTTTCATTTGTAAAACAGAAAAACACCGTTGTTTATAAGCTTTTGGGACGCACTGTATATTAGATTAATTATTAACATAATTATTCGATTGCTAAATAAATCATAACAGTTGTAAATTTCCAAATGGATGAAAAAAGTCCAGGCCAAGATTCGAACCAGAGATATCTTGGCTGAAGTCACCAGTGTTCTACCGACTTAGACATCCCGGAAGAATCTGGAGGACTAATTCACCCAACTAACCTTTAACGATCACAGTATCTGATCGGATATCTGAATCAGCTCAACAGAATAAATAAAAGGTTATAAATATATGTATAACCTTATAACATAATTATATGTTATAAAATTACTCATGCATCGTTTACTGCAGTTCCAAAAATATAACCTTTAACTTATTCTTCGATTAATAAGCGCAGTAGCACGTAATCATTCTTTGTGTGTTTTTGCTTCATAAAACAACATCGACTTCGGAGTCCTCTAGCACCTTTGTGTTTTAATTCTTTGATAAAAGTTGTTTGTTTTGATGTGTACTATAATCTCTTAAAGTTGTGCCCATCTTTTATGAAACACCCTGCATGTATACACTGGTGGACAAAATTTAAAGACCACTGTTATTTTCAACGATTACAGTTAGAAATAGATCCGCAGGAGCACGAGTAAATATGCATGAATGCGGGATGTATTCTGTTTTGTGAAAACTTATGCAAATTTTGTACTTCCGCTTTTGCCGATCTGTCATAGTAGAGATAAAAGATTTAGGCAATCGGCGGGTGTTGTGAATTGTCATTAGATGTAAAAATTAAAGGAGATGGAGTAAAGCTTGAACACTGAAATTTTGAACATGTCTTCGAAGCATCACTTAGATGATATTACTCGTAGTAGAATAATCGAAAAGTTGGAAGAAGGACGCAATATTAGAGATGTTGCCCGTGAATTTAACATTGCGCACAGTATTGTTTCTAGGCTATGAGCGGCATTCCAGTGAATATGTACTAGGTGCACGGGTGGAGGTCGTCCTGGCAGAACGACGGTCCAAGAAGATCCCTATATTGTTATTTCGGCAAAAAGGAACCGACGCAGCACAGCTGGTCATTAAGCAAATCAACTTTGGCTGCCACAGGAACTAAAATATCGCGGAAAACCGTTGCAAGACGTTTGTAAAAGAGTGGACTATACGCCCAAAGACCTGTTGTACGTGTCCCACTCTCGAGACGCCAGCGTAGCGCCTGTTTACAGTGGTGCCGTATGCATTGCAATTGGACTGATAACAACTGATCTATTGTGCTCTTCTCAGATGAGAGTAGATTCAGTCTATCGTCTGATTGTAGACGTAAACTGATATGGCGCGATGTTAGTAGTGCTTACTGTCGCGAAAATATTCTAGAAAGTGATCGATATGCGACTTCAAGAATCAAGGTGTGGGCAGGCATCATGTTAAATGGCCGCACGGATCTCTATGTGATTGACCAAGGGTCTATGACAGGTAGACGATACATTGCAGATGTCCTGCTTCCACATGTTCGACTGTTTCGAGGTGTAGTCGACGAAAAGTTTCGTTTTATGGACGATAACGCACTTTGTCATCCCACACCATCTGTACAAGATTGTCTTGAGGCCGAAGATATCCATCGCATAGACTGGCCAGCACGTTCCCCTGACCTAGATCCCATTGAAAATGTATGGGATGCCTTGGGGAGGCGTATTGCTGCTCGACAATTGCCTCCCACAAACAAGGAAACCCTCATCTGTGCAGCGAAGGAGGAATGGAGCAACTTGCCTCAACAGCTACAGAATCATGTTGTTCTGAGTATTCCACGCCGTGTTGAAAGT
This sequence comes from Maratus speciosus, assembly GCA_963932465.1. NCBI lineage: Eukaryota > Metazoa > Arthropoda > Arachnida > Araneae > Salticidae > Maratus > Maratus speciosus. The sequence goes on along the minus strand of OZ010797.1, from coordinate 63,770,362 downwards.
TGTCTCGCATTACACGGTAGTCATATCCCTTATTTGTATGGCACTGACGATTGTTAATTGTGAGTATTTTGCTTTCTTTGTGCAGTCATGTTTTCGGGCAATATTCACGATTTAGAAAAAGAACCTCAGTTAACAAAATTTTTATATTAAATCCTGTGTAACATTCTGTTAATACTATTGTTTTCTTCTGTACCCACAATCTGACGTAGAATCTCATTTACGTGTACATTTCTTCTTGGTTCTTAAGTTTTGTCCACCAGTGTATATACATTTAAAGCAATTCTCGAATTCTCTGCTCAACAGTGCTAAACTTTCTGAAAAAATTTTAAATTTATTTTTAAACATAAAGATATAAAGTATGCAGGCTGGACCATTGAAGCAATTTGGAACTGAAACGAGTTTTCCATTTTTAGATAACAAAAATTACTCATAGAGTTATAAGGAAATCTAGTCATCTTCTCTCCCCTCTTGCGGTATTGAGTCTAGAAATTTGGCTGAGCATGACGATTTTGACAGTATTAGGTAGATTTCGTATGAAATACCACCTATTGGGATCTCCCCTATGTTGGAATTTCAGAAAATATTTGCAGATCTACACCGATCATGACCCCTAGAACCCAAAATAACCCCCAATAAAAAAAAACTGTATACATAAATATTTATCACTATTTTATGGACATTTTAACTTCAATAATTCTGCACAAATCTTTTCCAAACTGATACATAAAATAAAGGAGCATAAAATCTCGGTCAAGCACTTTAATGGGCAAACTTGGACCAAGCGGGTAGAAATAGGAAGGGTTTTGTGAAAAACGAAAACCCCCATAACTTCTTAATTATAATACATATCGACTCAGTTTAAAGTTACTATTACTTCTAATGGGCGAAAAATTTATGCATGAGAGATTTCTGATAAAACTAAAAACGGGCTCAGGGGGCGAAAAAAATAGGGCTTTGGGGAGAAAAAAATGCATAACTTTGTCAATTCTCAAGACATCAAATACAATTAAATTTATTATAAATTGTCTTAATATTATCTACAACTTTTATACTGACGAATATTTGATAGGACCAATTCTAACTAAAAAAAAATTAAAAACGAAAAAAAAAAGGGGGGGGGGGGGTTGAAAAAGAAAAAAATCCATAGCTTCGTCAATTTACAAGATATGAAATCCGCATGAATTTATAAAAGATCTTCTTAATACTATCTACAACTTTTATATTGACAAGTTTTTGATAGGACCAATTCTTTCAGCAAAAATAAATTAAAAATACATAGAGGTTGAAGAAAAACATATCGTATTAAGGATGTACTCAATTACAAACTGCTCATTTTCTGACTCATTTTTAAATTCATTCTCGATTTCAAACGCATCGAATTGGTAGGTTCCCTTATTTAGAAACTATATAATGTGCCGTAACGGCCAATTTTTTGATAGAGGCAGAATATACTTTTTAAAAAATGATGTCAAAGTACGCATTTTGAACCGAATTTCACCAAGTGATTGCGTTAGAAACGAAAAATACAGTCCGACTGAGAAAATAATTGTTTGTAAATCAATTTCTAATTAATTGAACTAAAAATAAAAACATAGATGGCTTATAAATGTCTTAAAAAATCACGTCAGCAAGTTTCATGTTTTTTCTTTTTAAAATGAATCTGAAAATGTGTCAGAAAAATTTCGAGTTGTTGTGCATAGAAAAATATTTTTTTAATACTGCCTTAACATGATTCTGATAAAACCAGCTCTTATATAAATATGAAATTAAAATCTTGTCAAAAGTGGCTAGATAAAATTGTTAAAGTGGGTTTATCTCTAATCATGATTTAGTTTTTGTTGGTGAAATTAGTACTTAACTTCGAAATCTACCTGCGTCTGTAGGCCGAGCTGGCAGGGATATTTTTCTGGGCGATCTTCTGCTTTTGCCAAAAAAGGGACACCACTTTCAATCACACAGTATTTGAATAAAGACAGACACCCATTTCATGCGTTTCCTAACAAGAACGAATTAAAAATCCTGTCAGAAAGTAGTCCCTATGGATTTCGGAACAGACTAAAGATATCATTTTAAGAAAACCCTTTAGAGTAAAAAAAAACAAGCAAATATATTTTATTTTTGTGAGCATGCAGACAGATATGTCTGTAGAAGACCACAATGCGAAAATTTACTTGAGCACAGATCACAAATAAGAAGTCTTTTAATTTCTATGTGTAAGATATTGTTTCCTTAAATTGCCTTTTGCTAAAAATCGTTTTGAAAATATTTCACAAACAGAACAGTTTTAAGGGTATGCAAAAACAATTTAGATAACTACTTTTTGTAAATCCTTGAATTATATTTAAAAAAACAAAGGTATTTTCCTCTGTATGGGCATACAAATGTTTTTTCAGATGACCATTTTGTGAAAATCCTTTGGAACGTATTTCACAAACAAAAGGTTTTTCTTTTTTATGGGTACGCAAGTGATATTTCAAATAATGAAGATGTGAAAATCGTTTGGAACACATTTCACAAACATAAGGTCTTTCATTTGCATGGGTATACAAGTGTTTTTTCAATGTACTACTTTGGGAAAATCCTTTGGAACATATTTCACAAACATAAGGTCTTTCATTTGTATGGGTACGCAAGTGTACTTTCAGACTATAAAGATGTGAAAATCCTTTGAAACATATTTCACAAACATAAGGTCTTTCATTTGTATGGGTATACAAGTGTTGTTTCAGATTACCAGTTCGTGAAAATCGTTTGGAACATATTTCACAAACAAATGGTTTTTCCTTTGTATGCATACGCAAGTGTACATTTAGATTATAAAGATGTGAAAATACTTTGCAACATATTTCACAAACATGAGGTCTTTCATTTGTATGGATACGCAAGTGTCCTTTCAGATGACTATTTTGTGAAAATCCTTTGGAACATATTTCACAAACAAAAGGTTTATCTTTTGTATGGGTACGCAAGTGAATTTTCAGATTATAAAGACGTGAAAATTGTTTGGAACATATTTCACAAACATAAGGTCTTTCATTTGTATGGGTACGCAAGTGCACTTTTAAATTACCATTATGTGAAAATTCTTTGGAACATATTTCACAAAAAAAAGTTTTCTCTGCTGCTTGAGAGTGATTCTGAGGTGCTGACATTTTCTGTCAGGAAAATATTTATTTTCATAGAATATAGACAACAAAATATATTCATAAAAAGATATTTGGTTGAAATTCTCTAAGGAAATGCTCTAAATTAAAAAAAAATAGTATGCCAGTCTTCCACTTTTAAATCTAAAATGTTAAAGAAACATTAATGATATAAGTTTTGTCTTCATTTTAATTACACATTAACTATAAACTTTTAGCCAATTATATTATTTAAACATACACAAAATGAAAATACGACATATCTGTACAAACTACTACTTGTTTCGTTAATATGTTTAAGAACATATATGGTTTGCAGTAGCAAAAGAATATGAGCAACGTCTTCTGTAATCAAAAACATTTCTAAATCATAAATGTAATCTTTAATTATATTCTATATTAATGTTAAGTAAAGTGCTTGTATAAAATCTACAAACATAAAATTAAGAAAAATTAATTAAATACACTCCAGTACTGTCTTTTAAGTAAAAAAAATGGAAGGCAGTAAAAAATAATTGAAAATTTTCAATTTTAAACATTGATTTAAAACTGAAGAATTATTTCAAAGGTGTTAGATAAGATGCAGGTACTAAATACATGATTATTCTGAAATTTACAGCTGCTTTGCAGCAAGCAGTATACACAACATACCATGCATGTTCAAGCAGTGTAAACATCAGGGGGCAGCTTGCAATGACCTCAAAGTTTAAAGTAACACTCTGCCTAAAATAGGCGATCGTGGAACAAATCCTTTCACTCTAGATCTTTCTTCAAGTTCTCAAAATAATAACATTAAACAACAAAATTTAACGTTCACTTTTGACCAGGATCTTTCAATTTTTATTTACGGTGCGACAGTTGGAGATAGTCAAAGATGAACACGCTGGCACCCAATATTTTAAACAATTTTTAAATCTCTGGTCATGCACTATACCATGGCAGCTTCCAAGTGCTTTGCTTCATATCCCAAATTTAACTAAAAATTTTACTTAATAAAATGCATCCTATTTCTAAGTAGCATTTATTTGAGATCGTTCATTAATTTAAATTTCTGGTATGAAACATAGTTATGCTAGGAGGTTGAAAAAAATATGATTCACACAAGACAGTGAAGAAATATAGAGTGATTTTTGTATGATTCATACAGTTGTTACCTTTAAGATACTTTTTAAGAACAGCAAAATATTCAGGGAAAACTACACTATAAAGCAATGGCTTGGAGCTAAACCAAAAATCAATAGTTTTCACTGAAATTTGGAAGATATAAGAAGTTTTTATAGATTAAAAAAATAATACAATTCTTTAAAATTTTATGCGAAAATAGAAAGATAAAATTTTGTGTTAAATTACAAAAGATAAAAAAGAGTTGGCGCTTTGGGATTGTTGAGAAATCGGAGATTTGTAATCGAGAGATAGCAGTTGGAATTGAAAAATAGCTTCCTTTCTTCCCCCCCCCCCCTAAAAAAATAGTAACTTTTGAATGGTTTTGGGATAAAATAGTAGCCTGAGTCCTGTGATGCTGAAATCAATCGTTTTTAGTAACACTTTAGTTGCAAATGGCAGCCCTGCTTCTTATTTAAATTACATATTTATAAGCAATAGAAAACACAAAACATTTTCATTACATCAAACCCTATCGGCTTGATCTGTTTGAATAATGTCTAAGGTCATTATTATTCCCTGTTATTAATCCATTTCTGCAATTTAAATTACTTATGCATATTCTGTAGCAAATAATACGCGATCGACAGATTTATTGCTATTTTGTTGTACTTTGTTAATTTTAAAGTTTATTAACAATTTTTTGCTAAATAATATAATTTTTTTAAACTGAACTTTATAAAAGCATGTACTTGTAGCAATTACCCATCTAAAATTTCAATACTTACATTTATTTCTGTTCATTATTTGAGTCTCTATGTTTTTAAAATTAAGCTTACCCACATTTTCGCATATTGTTTAAAAATATGCATGTCTATTTACATGCCAAGTCCAACTTCAGTTACGTTTGGTTTCCAATTATATCACTCTTTCATAAGATTTTTCTAATTTTCATTTGATTTTTAGGGATCCGTACTTAAAAGGTAAAAACGGAACCATTATAAGATCACTCCTGTGTCTGTCTGTCACAGCCATTTTACTCGTAAACTATGGAAGTGGAAAGTTCAGATTGGGGGAAGTAATAAAGACTATTGACCTACATATTTTCAGATTATTAAACATTCATAAATGTATTCAGTAAAAATGTAGAGGGGCAAATTATGCTACTTGAAAAAAAAACTCATTTCTTTGTATATCGTGTAGGGTATCGTGTGAAAGCTTTAGTAACGTTAAACTCAAAAATAGATTCCTTTTAATTTTAGGTATCATATTTTCAAAGCTATCATCGAAAAGGTAGCACAAAAATATGTCCCCCCACATCTAACTCCGAATCTTCTGAAACTAAAATTATGAAAAAATTAGAGGTAGTAGACGTTAATTTAAACCTTGAAGGAAATTTATAGCGATTACCGTAGGTCACATAGTTTTTGAGAAAATCGCATTTTTGTGTTACACACAAATTTCGATTTACGGGCATTCAGAAAAAGGGTTGAGCAGAGCTGGAGGTACATATCGTAGCATAAGTATAAAATCATTGTTGATAATGATTTTCAAAAAAAAAAATCGTCGGTAATTAGCCGAGATATTAACCCTTAAAGATACGGACAGTTTGAACAAACATAATGACAGGAGCGGCGTACTCTATGCCTAGTTAATAACTGTTAATGATATATATGTGTAATTTAATGTCCAGTAGCAGTATAAAAGCACTAAATATCAAATTGTTAAAAACAGACTAATTTATGGGGTCTCAGTACTCTTAAAATTGGAAAAAATAAAAAAAAAAGACAAAATTTTCATCATTTAATGTCTTAAAATGTATATGATTTTAAAACACAATTTTTATTGGGATGAAAGATATAAGTATGTTCTTTCATTTCATGTATTTAAAAAAATTGTAAGATGCAGTATTAGTATTTATAGGGGGCTCGAAACTGTTAGGCATTTGTCGAGCAGAAAATTGGCATAACAGTTTACGCGCAGGATTACAAAATAAATATTGCAACTAGAATGAAAATTTTGGTGCGCATTTATACTTCAGATTGTAATAATTACCATGAACTTAAACAAATTTGTATTTAAAGCATTTTTATATTTTTAATGCAAAGTTGTATTTAGCTAATACAAAAATTTGAAAATTTCAATAGTATAGTCACCTAAAAAAATATTTTTTTGAGCAATAAAAAGGAAATTTTAGGTTCCATTTATACAGACTAACATGAAATATATCTTTTGAAAATTTCATGAAAAAATATTCAGAAGTTTTTGAGGTATCCCGCGCGTTATCCCCAAAAACGTAATTTAGAGAAAAATGACTTCAAAGTTTAGGAAACGCCACTTGAGCTATTGGGCGTGTATAATTCTAAAAGCCATAACTTCTGTTCCAATCGTATTTTCAAGGAAACAATTACATAAAAATGTACAGAAAAGATAGGAGTTGTACAGCTAAAAAAAATTAATTTTCTAAAATTTTGAAGCTTTAAGAGTCTTGCGACCACTTAATTACAATGAATCACATAAATACTATGGGATTCGCGACTACTTTGCATTGAGTGGATCTCTCAATACGCCTCGCGAGTGACTTTAAAAGTTAATTAAAAACCTATCTGGAAAAACGCGGCATGGAACATGTCGGCGTTGCAATTTTGTGACCTCCCTTCGAAGCTCGCTTAGCACAATGCCAAGTTTAAACTTTGAACAAAGGTTTTGTTTTAGCTACACTGTAGAAAGAAATGTTATTACTACGATGAATTTAGTTTTATGAAATGCCAAATGAAGTTTAAATATGCACTGCTTTTATTGTCAGTACCGAATTAATTACACATAAATAGATTAGGATAATATTAAAAATTGAGTTATATATTATAGCTATTTGATATTATTTAGGTTCCATATCTCATTGGACTTTGTTGGTACTATATCTATTTTCTAGTATATACAGTTATACCCAACCGTACGTTATATAGTTTTTTGCAAAGTCTTAGTATTCTTTTAGCAACGGTTTTTTTAATAATGCAATTACAAATTCATATATTTATTCTACGGAACCCTCTGTACGCGATTAATACTCGCACTTGACCGTTTATTTAGTAATTTTGCGGCATTTTTTGAAATAACTCTTTCTTTTCTTAATAAAATAGAAAATATGTTATACAATTCTTTAAACCAAAAAAGAATATCTGCGAGTTATATGCCTTTTATGGATGAAAATGATTTGTACCTTAATTTGTCGAAAAAAAAAACTGCGTTTGGATTTGTAAACAGCCTTAATATGTTGTTGCTTTAATGTATCTTTATGTAATTTTATAGATAAAATTTACCCAACATATTAAATTAAATTCTTAAATTATTATGTAATACACCAACTACAGAAAGACAAACTCTACAAGTTGTACAAGTAAAAAAGACCATTCCTGTAACCATAGATCCAACTATACAGTAAAGATGCAACATGGATTCTAGTGAAGGGAATAACATATGGTGAATTATCATCAGCACATGACTAACACAAATATACTGAAATTTCAAACATACATACATAAAAAAACGCCCCTCCGATAAAATATGATATACTTTAAATTACTTTATAATGCAGAGCACTCTGTAAAGAAAAAAAGGTTTAAGAATTCAAAAACACACATTTTATATCGATGCTGTATTTAAAATCATTAGGATTCATCATTTTTTCAGGAAAGAAAAATAATTCATCATGCAACAATTATGACACTTTCTAACAGTATCATATAATATTTTTAAGAAATTCATTATTTTCAAAAATTAATACATTTAATTAAAATAATATAAGACTTTCTCAAAATTTTATAACTTGTCTGGTGATCGGAGGTATGCAGCCAAATGTATGAAAATTTTTTAAGTCTCTAATTTACACAGTTTCCGTAAACAAACTCTGTGACAAACAGACAGAGAGACAAGACGAACAGGGTTTTATCAGATTTTTCAGATGAATTAAACCTTAAAAAGAGGAAAATCATCTCTCTGCGCCCTCGACATCCATGTCCATGAAATTAACTACATTTTCTAGGGAGGGGTGATGGAAATTTAAGGGGAGAGTTAAATGATTATTTATTTACTAACCCCCTCTAATGACGACTTTGGTCTCCCTTAACATTAGAAAGATGGTGAGCGGTCATTTTGACCGCTACCAAAGGAAGATATTTAGGTTCGAACCAGAATTTTTTTTATAAAACTAGTTTAAAAGGTACAAAGAAAAAAACTAGTTAAATAAATAAGTAAATAATTTAAAATAAAAATTCTAGTGGGAAATATTTTTATAAAATTTGAGTAAAATTCCCCGTCTTTCTAGTGCTAAATGTATGCAAAGTATTGCAGTATGTTACTTTTATTCATACTCGATTCCTTTGCCAAATTGGAAGATTCTGACAGAGAAATCAAGAACACTTTGGGATCGGGGCAGCATTTCATATATTTTTCTGTTGCTATGTATTTCATATTTCTTGATAAAAACTGCTGAACTTACTTAGATATTTTATGCTTTGTATCTGTTTGTTTATCAATTGCAATACGTTCATCAATGCAGAACTTTTGAACCTATTAAGTAATCTTTCTGAAATGGGTGTATTTTAGCTAATAGAAATTGGTCAATGATTTTTTTTTCCGTGAAAAGCCTTTAATGATATCACATTTGCATTAAATCTTATTGTTTCTAATATAATTTTGGGACACTTGTACATTACCCGGTCGACCACTTTACATGAAAAAAACTATTGTTAAACTATTCACAATAAGAAAAATTGGACATCAGTTGAAACGGGTCTATTGGAAGAATGCATTACCATATTTTTCGGATGTTTGTTCTCTTTTAATTTCACGAAGTCACAGTTAAATGCCGTAATTGTTATTTTAATTATTGAAAAACTAAAAAAATCAGTAAAACAGCATTAAAATTACAGAGAAATATAAAATTTAAAATCACTTCAGAAGGTAACAAGCACGCGTAATGAATATGATGGCAAGTAAATGTGTAGCGTCATGATCAATTATTTTTGTTATGTGTTTAATTAAATGTATAATAATTTATTGTTTTGTTTTAGTTTATTTTGCTCTTACATTACGTACCATTTTAACGTTATGTATTTAATAAATGTTAAATTACTGTTTTGTATATGATTGTCCATAACAATGATAAAACCATTGGTTTAACTATTACTATTTTAAGTGATTACCTTTTTGCGAAAAAACAAATAATGTAAAACACCAAATTCACTGATGATATGTTTAGAAATTTGATTCATTATACATTGTTACCTTCATGGTTTAATATTTCTTATCGTTCATGATGAATGAACCTCTTGTGTTTGTTTACTTTGATGGAATGAAATATTGGACTGTCAACATTAATTTCAACTGAAGTTATTTCAGAATATATACAAGGTGGCCATAATTAAAATGACAGTACTCAGAGTGTTCTGTAGCGCGATCTAATTGAGAGAATGACGCCAAATTTTGTAAGAAGGTTAAACAAGACGGGGGACGAAGGATTCCGTGAAAAAAAATTAGTTCCAAAAGTCACCGCTAGGGGGATATGTGACGTTGTGTAACAGAAAAAGTTGTTAAAAATGCAGAATCAATACTGAAATAAAATTACCTTTTATTTAGCACATTTAACGATTTAATTCAAGCTTAATATGGCAGCACTTTAAAAAAAGATAAAACATAAACACTTATATAGGCACATTATCGGCAATTTTGCTTACTGAGTTCCAAAGGAAGCAGCAGCAGAAGAAGTTCTTTATTAAAATTTCACATTACTTCCTTTGGCACAGTGCCATCTTGTCGGGCTTTTAAATGCAATATGTTACTTTTAGAAATCATTGGATTGAAAGTTATGTACAATAGTATCTCCTTCTTTAGTCGAGCGTGCGTTACTTGTGAAATTCTTTTATCTGAAACAGTGCAACGCGTCAGCTGCTCTTCCTGATTTTAGAAATCACAGAAACTGCATAAAGGCAACGGTCCTTTGTCAGTTAATGGTTTAAAAGCAATGATTGCTAAGTTTGAAAAAACATGTTCTCCGAAGGTTCAGTTAGGCAGAGGACGAAAATCCGTACCACAGGATACAATCGAAGTTGCAACGGAAATTGTCGACACAGTGAAAACAATATTACTGCTACTTCCAGCGCTCGTGGGGTAGCTCGGAATCTGGATATGCCTTATTGTACGGTATGGGAAGTTCTAAGAAAAATCATCCAATTCTATATGTGCAAGACCAGCCGTGTTCAAGAATTACCTCACACCGATCATGATAAACGATTGACTTCTATTCTCACTTTTCTTGCCAGAATAGATGTGGATGATGCTTGGCTGTGGAAAATCTAAGGTATGACAAGACCCCCTTTTATTTGAATGGAACTGTAAATAGTCAGAATTGCCGAGTTTGGGATAACAAATCACCAAATGCATTCAAAGAAATTCCTTTACATTCACGAAATGTAACTGTTTGGTTTCACATCGGAAATGATCATAAGTCCTTTCTTCTATGAGAACATTACCCCGACAGGATCGGTATCCTGTTCTGTTACGGGGAAAAAATACCACCAAATGTTAAACAACTTTGTCATTACGGCACTTCAGTAAAGACAATGTCTCAATAAAATAATTTTTATGCAAGATGGAGCCCCTCCACATATCGCTTAGCGAGTATAGCAGCAGCTACGACGTAAGTTCACAACAGAAAGAGTCATTCGCTGTTGCTTTCCAACTCCATGGGCACCTCGGTCCCCTGATCTTATACCATGCGACTCTATTAAGATATTAGTACTATTTTTTCTCTTTAATACACACAATAATATGCTTGTTGAGACAGAATCAAGAGAAATCAGACGAAACATTCCGTTTTAGACAGATTTTCTGTCTTAACAGATGAAATTGCATTGTATTATTTTCATGGAAATGAACATTGGAATATTTCCATTCAAGGTAGAATTTCACTTTCACAGGTTGTATTTATTTATTATTATATTGTGATTGTTTACACTTTTACGTAAACATTAACATTTCCATAACAGAAAGGTTTCATACAAAATTCCATTATCAATGAATTCTTGCAATGACCTCATGTACAGTATATAATTTACTGCAGTCTGGTGACCATATATTTCATATGCAATATTTTAAATGCCCAGTTTTATACTTTATGCAATTTTAAATTACTGCAAGTACCTAGATACATTTTATCTTTATTTTAAGTAATAATTAAAACTAACGAAACAACCCTCTGAAAACTAGAAAATACACTGAATATATCTGTCCTGGTATTTCAGATTATTTTTAATATCCTAAAGAGTAACGAATACTTTTTAACGGGTAGTCAGCTTAAAAGTGACGAATACACACGAGTGTGCATTTAGTCGTTACTTGTACAGCACTAATTGTCCCCCTCCTTTTCTCAACTGTCGTTTTGTTTTATTATCACCTCATTCTTTTAAATCAAATTCGGAAATTGTCACAATAATGACTTTTAACACTAGAACTACTGATGTTATACCGGGTGTCCCAAAAAGGACTGACTGATTTTAAAATTCAATAACTTGAAAACGGTGACAGATATTTAAAAAATTCTTGCAGGAGGGTTATGCATAAGGTCAAAAGTTTTATTACAGTGATTTTCAATTTTAGTTCGAATTACAAACAATAGATGGCGCTGCGATCAATAGACGCTGAATTCAGGCTCGATTTTTGATACTTCGTGGCCCGGATAATACATTTCCATCTCCTTTTTCAGCATGGAACAAGAGAAAGGACCAGAAATCGAGCCTGTATTTAGCGACTATTGCTTACAGCGCCATCTATTGTTTGTAATTCGAACTAAAATCGAAAATCACTGTAATAAAACTTTTGACCTTATGCAGAACCCTCCTGCAAGAATTTTTTAAATATCTGTCACCGTTTGCAAGTTATTGAATTTTAAAATCAGTCAGTCCTTTTTGGGACACCCGGTATATATATACCTAGTTTTACCGCACCCGTCAAATTGATGGATTTTTGATCATGGCTTTCATTGTAACTTTTGTCTTAGTTAATATAAATAAAAGAATACAATTTAACAAAAACAACATTTAATATAATAATTCATTAATTATTAATAAAAAACAAACAAAAACAGTTTCTACTTGCATTTATAGTGTACCACATTTGACACGTATGAAATAACTATGAGGCACATATTTTACAAGTACATGCTGTCTTAGATGAACACTTGCCACTTAGTTAATGTAAATAAAAGAATACAATTTAACAAAAACAACATTTAATATAATAATTCATTAATTATTAATAAAAAAAAAACAAAAACAGTTTCTATTTGCATTTATAGTGTACCACATTTGACACGTATGAAATAACTATGAGGCACATATTTTACAAGTACATGCTGTCTTAGATGAACACTTGCCACTTAGTTAATGTAAATAAAACAATATAATTTAACAAAAACAGCATTTAATATAATAATTCATTAATTATTAATAAAAAAACAAACAAAAACAGTTTCTATTTGCATTTATATTATAGCACAATTGATATGTATGAAATAATTATGAAGCACATATTTTACAAGTACATGTTATCTTAGATGAACACGCCACTTAGTTAAAAAGAATATAATTTAACAAAAACATCATTTATTTTAATAATTCATTAATTATTAATAAAAAACAAAAACAGTTTCTATTTGCATTTATAGTATAGCACATTTGATATGTATGAAATAACTATGAGGCGCATATTTTACAAGTACATGTTATTTTAGATGAACACTTGCCACTTAGTTAATGTAAATAAAAGAATATAATTTAACAAAAACATCATTTATTTTAATAATTCATTAATTATTAATAAAAAACAAACAAAAACAGTTTCTATTTTCATTTATAGTACAGTACATTTGATATGTATGAAATAACTATGAGGCGCATATTTTACAAGTACATGTTATCTTAGATGAACACTTGCCACAGACATATTTGTTGCATATATTGCAGGTATAAATCGCTCTGTTTTGTTGCACAATTGAATTTGGCAAGATTTGCGATCATAAGGACTTTTTTGAGTTTTCTGGAGTACAATCCATTGCTTTCCTTTTTTTTTTTTTTTTTTTTTTTTTTAGAGGAGGCTTCTTTCTGCAGCACCTATATTCACTGAAGAGTTCTTCGGATAGTTGATATAAAAATTATTTTCTAGTTATAATTTCATTACAAGTCTCCTTATGTAAAATCCACGCATTGATTGCTGCCAAGTCCAAAATATTATAAAATACCTGCAAAGGCCATCTACGTGACCCTGCTTTTACGCTATACTGGTCAACTACATCTACTCCAAACTTAGTCTCATTGTAAAACGACGCAATTTTTACGGATTTAGATTTTGAGTTAAGAAGTAGTACTTATTTTACGAGTCTTAGTTTTGTAGAGAAAAGAGCCACGTTATCTTTCCTAACTTCAGCTATTTTCGGATATTCTCTTTTATTTGCTCGCACAGTTCCAACAAGACTTGTTTTGTTCTTGCCAGTAACGTCTGTGCGAGTTGTATGCTTGTAAAAAAATTATCCTTTGTTATATTTCTCCTGCAATTTACATAGTTTTTTACAAGATTCAAAACTACAAATTCATTGAAAGGTACTTCTGATGGTCTAAGTTCATCTTTGCCTAAATAGGGAAAGCCATTTATAAGATATTTACTTCGCACGTCTACAGCTAACCAAAACTTAATTCCAAATTTGTCCGGTTTATTGGGCGATCTGAATGGATGCTGCATTGGGCATATTGCAGAAATCTGCATGTTGCCTTTGTGGGAAACAGTTGTTCATCTATGCTTATATTCTGATCTGGTTTCTAACAAGCTTGGCTGTTATCAATAAAGGACTTCCACATTTCGGAAGCGAATCCAAATTTGTCAGTTTGTAAGCGAACACTCTTCTCTCTTTTTTTTGTCGAAACGAATGAATCTCATAATTTCTGAAAATCTATTACTATATAAACTTTCATGAAAGAAAGGTCCCCATTTTTCTGACCACAAATAAGATAATTTCACATTTCTCGCTTCGTAGGCTCTTCGAGTATACAAAATAGCTACAAACGCATATATTTCTTCAATAGTAATTTTCCAATCGTCGTTCTGTAAAACATTTATGGCCCCGAATAAACTGAATCGTAATCGGAGCAAAATAGATCCCGTTATAACGGCTGAAGAACACTTTGGATCATTCAACATTGAAATTGCCAAAGTCGTCATTTTGACGGGTCTTGGTATAAATAGGTATAGGTTATACAGATTACGGAAATTAAAGTGGGTCAGTGGAAATTCAATAGGAATATTTAACTATTCTTATACCTCATTAAAAGTCGTATACTAAAATTCTAGAACAATACATAAATTATATCAAATTTTTAAGCATGAAATTTGAAAACCGTCAAAATGACGGTCGTGGTAGTTCTAGTGTTAAAAATTTTCATGCCTCTATTCACTGCCAACCTGAGGTTTTATTCATAACGTATAGTTTTATTTATTCTATATGAAGTTTTATTTATAACTTTAACAATAATGAATACGTTTTAGAAAACTTTTCCATAGGCTTACCTTATTCTGAAAACATAACAAGAAAAGCTTAGGATGGCCACCATCTATGTCTAAACAATACTGAGCTAATTTGTTCATGGAAAGTGGTCGGCAGAATCTATACTAATCTGCCATAGAGAAATCTATAAAAAGCAAGAAATTCATTAATTTAACAATTATGGTAAACTGTGCTATGTTATACATTGCTTTAAGAGTCCTTCACTAGTCATGCGAAGAAAGAAGATCACTACCTAATATTAATTCTATGGGGGCATTATTTTAAGATTTCTTGCTTGGATTATAATATTTTTGAATGATTTTTTTGCATAGAATAGACGAGGACAATCTAGAACAAGGCTGGTTTTTTACTTTTTCAATTTTGTTTTCAGATCAGATTTTCTTTAAAAAATTACTTTCACTTTCTGAACTCATTGGAACCAATTCTGAAACTGAAATTACATAAATATATGTAAAAAAAACTATAACCAAATTCGAAAATGAAAAAACTAGCCCAGTTAGACCTCAGCTATCTTATTGAAAAAAAAAATATTAAGATGTAAGCGAGATATTTAAAAATAATGTTCTCATATTAGCATTTTCGTTCTTTCCTATCAATAGTGTGGGCCAGGGTTGGTAAAAAAAACGGGTTTTTTCAAAAAAACCCCAAAACCCGGTTTTTTTAATATATTTTCCTATTTATATACATGTATATTTATTGATAAAAATAAACATTGTTGGATATCTAAGTAATATAACTTAATTTTAAAATAATTTAAATTAGATAATTACAATTAATTATGTAGAAAATTAAAATCATTTAAAATTTAAACATTTTTAGTAAAAGATGTCTTATGTTCCATGTATAAAATGCTCTACATGGTGGAACAATGATACCTTGAAAATCTTAATAAACAATCTTTTGATTACTAGTACTATAAATGAATATATGGTGTAATTTCATAAATATAATATTCTTTCCCAAGGCTATTCTAAATAATTTCTTTGAAATATTTGTAATCTGAGATATCTCATTTTTCTGTTAGAGCACTACATGAACAATTATTATATTTTATTGAAAGTAAAGCCTTTTTTTATAAAGAATCGGAATGATTTGAATTTAGCAGTAGGGTCATTCCACGTGAAATCAACCAATTTAAAGAAAAAGTGTTGCACCATAGTCACAGATTTTTTTAAATTTTTTATCATAGACAGATACAGTAATGAAACCCTCAAACCTGAAATTTAAAAATAATTTGCGCAATATTGGCTGAGATATAGCCATTTGAAAATTGGTCATTTTTTCCAAATGGCGGCCATCTCTGATGCTATCCCTATGTCTATAAATGTCCATAACTTGACAACTAATGACTCAAATTTTATATTTCTGGTACCAATTTAAAGCTATTTGTATAAAGAATGCATATATGATATTAAAACAATAGTAATTTTTTATTTTAATACTGTTTATTACATTCAAACTGAAAATATCACCCTCAAAAAATGACTTACTGTAATGGGCCATAAAAAAATGACCCATCATAATTTTTTTTCAAACTTGCTAAAAACATTGCTCCATATGTGTACTTTAAATAGAAAAAAATTGGAGAGGTAAAGTTTTTCTTTTAAAAAAAATAGCTTTTTACACATAGGATGTCACTTACTAAGCAGTGACTATCTTAAAACATGTAAATATCCCTGATTTAAGAAATAATGGCCAAAACTAAATATTTTTTAATCCCTGAATTAATGTAAAACTATAATGAAATATAATCTCATAAGTTTTTTGTAGGACCACCCCCCAATTGCTCCCCCCCACCCCCCAAAAAAGAAGTTATTGCTAAAAATGTATAATTGAAAAAATTTAACACTGAAGAAAATAAGAAAATAAATAAAGAATATAATGTATAATTGTGAAAAACCTTTAAATGCAATATATATAAATGAGATTTTACTACATGTGTATATGTGGAATCTATTCAAAACGTTTTCCATGCAAGAAATTCAATTTTTATACCTAAATTTCTATTTCTTACTTTAAAAATTGCTCACTGATTATGCCTGTTGATGAATTTGTTGATGATTTAATTACAAAACTCCTTGCTTTATGTTCACACCACTTTTTTGCAAAATCACAAAGTTTATATTTCAAGAAAACAAAGGATGAATTGAATACAGAAACTGCTATTATTTCAGCTGATTTTTCTGAAAACTATACTTGCATTGTGCAAGATGCTATTCAAAATATCTATTGGCAAAAAGAACAGGTTACAGCTCACCCCTTTCTTGCTTATATAAGGGACAGTATCACTGATATTGTGAAATCTATTCCTATGTGTGCAATAAGCGAGCATTTAGTTCATGACACTACTACATTTTGGGCTTTTCAAAAAGTAATTGTCAATTATTTAATTTCACAAATTCCACAGATTAAACACATAAAATATTTTAGTGATGGATCATCAGCCCAATACAAAAATTATAAAAATTTTATTAATCTCTGCCATCATGAAGCCCATCATGTGCCCATGGTGTGAAAGGTGAATGGCATTTTTTTGCCTCTTGCCATGGAAAAGGAGCTTGTGATGGAATAGGCGCCACCATAAAACGCATGGCCACCAAAGCAAGTCTTCAGCGTCCATTCAAAGATGGTATCTTAAATGCATTTGATCTGTATACATTTGCAAAAGAATATGTTAAAGGAATTGAAAGTTTTTTTATAACAAAATCTGAAATTGAAATTGCCAATAATCAGTTAGCAGATAGGTATGCAAAGGCAGATACAATCGTAGGAACAAGGGTTAATCACAGCTTTGTGCCAATAAATAAAGGCCAAATACTGGTTTCCAGGGTATCAGGCTCCTCAACAAATTTTATTGCTACTGTGAGATTTAGTGAAACCGACAAACCACAAACATTTAAAAGTGAACAATATGTTGCATGTGTATATGGTGTTAATTGGTGGATTGGTAAGATTTTAGATTACTGCGAGGAATTCAATGACTATAAAATTATGTTCATGCATCCTCATGGTCCTAGTTCATCATATTCATGGCCAAAATCTTCAGATGTTTGTTGGATTCCATATGAGCATATAATGAAAGTAGTGTCTACCTCAATGACTGCTACAGGAAGAACATATACTGTTGCTCCAGAGGAGCATACAGCAATTCAACTCTTATTCTTAAACTTCAAGACAGATTAAATCCTTGGTAATTTTCAACAACATATTATCAAGTTCCTTTCAACAATATATTATAAAGTTATATCCATGTAAGTATCCTGTTCTTATTTTATGTAAATATGTTTCATATAAGTTTTATCTAAGTCTTACTTTTATACATATTTGATGTTTTTGTTGTACATTTGTATCGCACAAGATTTGTGTACTCATTTCGTCAAGATTTGTTCATTTAAATTGAAATTGGCAGTGAACTGAATAACTAATGTCAACTCAATCAACTGATTATTATTAATTTTTAATATTTTATTTGAATTCAACTGATTTACAGCTAGTATTTCTGCCATATTTAAAAAAAAAAATATGTTTTATGGCTCTTTTTCCTTCTAAATATTTTCCATTATGTATATTTTTTTGAGAATTATACATATTATCATTTTATATGAAATAAAAAGTATTGAAATGAAAATTTACTGTTATTTTAATAAGTATGTGTTTTTAGTATAATTAACTGCTGATTGGTATTTCTAAATTGAATTATTTATATATTGATGCTCATACATTAATTCATATGCCAGAAAAAATATTTTTAACCATTATTTGTTAAACCAAAGATACTTACGTGTTTTAAGATAGTCACTGTTAGGTAAATGACATCCTATGTGTAAAAAGCTATTTTTCTTTAATGAAAAATTTTACCTCTCCAATTTTTTTTCTGTTTAAAGTATACATATGGAGCAATGTTTTTAGCAAGTTTGAAAAAAATTTATGATGGGCCATTTTTTTTATGGCCCATTACAGTAAGCCAATTTTTGAGGGTGATATTTTCTGTTTAAATGTAATAAACAGTATTAAAATAAAAATTTACCATTGTTTTAATATCATATATGCATTCTTTATATAAATAGCTTTAAATTGGTACCAGAAATATAAAATTTGAATCATTAGTTGTCAAGTTATGGACATTTATAGACATTGGGATAGCATCCAAGATGGCCGCCATTTGGTAAAAATGACCATTTTTTAAAAGGGTATATCTCAGTGAATATTGCGCAAATTAGTTTTAAATTTCAGATTTGAGGGTTTCACCACTATGTCTGTCTACAAAAAAAATTTTAAAAAAATCCGTGACTATGCTGCAACACCCATTGGTTGAATTCGTGTGGAATGACCCAGTAGAGTCTTTACACGTTTCAAGAAGTATTGTGCATTGTCACTTGACACTTCTCAGAAACTGCCAAGTTAAAAAAAAAAAAAAAGGCAACAGCAAAATAAACAGAAAAACTTATTTACCAGCTTTTTAGACTAGTGAAAACATTGATCTTAAAATGGAAAGTAGATTTATAAAAGTTGTCATCCACTAAAACATTTAAACAGACTTAATACACGGGCTTTTTTTCTAAGCTATGTTATAATACGTATTACTTTTAAATGTCTAAACTAAAAATCTATAATAATAAAGAAAGAAGTTGTTTGTGTGTGAGTGTGTCGACGGTGTTCTGAAGAGACCGCTGCACGTAGAGCTACAAAATTTGGGGAAAAGGTACGTCTATGTATGAAGTTTTGCACCTCGAAGCCCGATTTTCGATTTTTTTAATTTAATTTTTTATGCGATTTTTAACGCTTTTTTATGTTTCGAGGCGATTTTTCCATATAAGTGAGAAGAATATGGTTTCTTTCTTTTAACCCAATATAGTAAATTTTGTTCTTTTTTCAAAAAAGTTTATTCGGAATTCATGCAGCGATTTTTGAATTTTTAGCGAATTTTTTATGCAATTATTGAACAGCATTTAATGCATTTCCATATGGAGGTTACCATAGAGGGACACAGTTTTGTCGCCAAACGCGGCCAAGTTTATCGCCAACTTGGCGGTATATCGCCAAATTTGGCGACCAAAATGAGTCGCCAAAAGTGACGTCAACTTGGCGATATCTCTAATATTTTGCCAAATTCCCATAGACTTCCATTGTAAACCAATATGGATTACTTGCTTACAGAAAATGAACAAATTGAAATATTTTAATGCAACAAAAACTAATATTAACTTAAGGGATTATATTAATTATATTTAAGGGAATCCAAGTAAATTAAATTGTGAATAAAAGTAACATGATACAATGCTTAGATTATTGTATTTTATTGATATTTTCGACGAAAGGGTTGCCAGTGATCATTTTGGCGAAAATTATAGTTGATAAATGAATTGAAATGAATGATCGCAAATTAAAAGAAAATAACTGTTATTTGTTTAATTTAAAAAAAAGAATCAAAAACCTTTTTAATGCGAGATAAAATTTATAAAATGAAAATATTTAATTTAAATATGATAGAAATGTTTATAAAACTTAAAAAATAAATTAGTATGAAAGAAGCAATTAATACATTATTTGGTGATTTTTCACTTCGCCAGGTTAATAAAAATGTGCCTGAAAAAACTTGAAGAAATAAAATTTAAGTAACAGTCTTTTAGTCGTTCTTTATTTTTTTTATTCAATTTAATTATCATTTTTATGTAATTTTCCCATCGTATGTCTTACAGGAGAAAGACTTTATTTGTGAGTTACATGCTAATTAATTATTACCTTGGTCGCCAAACAATGCAATTTTAAGCCACAAAGGCAGAAGCGTGAAATAAGCCAGGCGAAGGTCGCAAAAATTTTTTTTTAAGTATAGGAGAACATTTCGGAGTAAATCTTTATATTCAAATGTAAATTATATAAAAAGGAGTTAAAATTATAACTATGTAGTCAAGTATTTAAATTTTAATGTAAAAATGTGCCATATACACGCATATTTTATAATCTTCGATAATCAAGCCACCACCAAATGACATATTTACTATATTATTGAAAGTTTTGTTGGCACAGATGTCATATACGCTCCATGGTACAAAATGGGCTCCAAAATGGCGTTATTTTCCCTGACATGGTAACTCGAATATTGTTGTTTATTTATTAATAAGATATTTATTTACTTTTATTTTCTTTTTTACAGTTATATAAACTGTTTTGTTCTATAGACATTAATTAATGTTTTTATTATTTATTGCTATTTCCTTTTAAAATAATAGAAAATAATTTAAATATATATGTGTAACTGGTATTCAAAAACGATGTTTTCACCAAATTGGTGTGAAAAAAAAAATTGCGCCAAACCCGGTACATATCTATGCCTAATAGTTATTTACATTATTGTGATTACTTAGTATCAGGCAACAGATTGAAGAGTATTTGGTATATTTTTAATATATGGGCTTTGGTGAGTTAAAGAAAATGGCCTTGGCGAGTGAAGTGAATTTTACGTATATTTACTGGCAAACTATTTACTTTTCATATACATATAAGCATTTTTATTTTTCAATATTTTATTTATTTATATAAAGAAGAGCTACTTATCTACTTTTAAATACAAACAGAAATAATTTGTGGTTCTACCTGATTATCCCGTAGACCAAAAAAACTATTGCCAAACTATAAGATTAAATGCCAATAATGGGTGATCGTAAATGTCAAATTTACTTGACATTAAACACTCTACACGTGTTTGTTACGTCATCAGGTGATTTTTAATTCAATATTTACGTTTCTTCGCTATCTGCTGCAATTTTTTTACTTTCCATTTTTGACCTATAATACTAAAGTAATTTCAACCTTCATTTCAATAAAGTTTATTCGGATTTTGTATAACAATTTTCGAATTTTTCGGGTATTTTGTATGTGATTTTTAGTGTATTTTAGCAATTTTCTACCATTTTTCCACATTAGTGGAAGACGTTGATAGATGTTGAATCAACTTTCAATCTTCGAGCACAATATATAATTTTTTTTCCCCTTTTCGAAATCTGTGCAGCGTTCTAAAATTTTTTCGCAATATCTTATTGTGATTTTCAGAGGTTTTTCGCAATTCTTGCTGTTATGATGATATGCAGATATTAGATGTTTGTAGGTTTTAAGGAGTCTACTGTCCTTAGTTTTTTTTTTTTTTTATGTAAACAACCTTTTCAGTCACAAACTCATAGTTGCTTGGAAATAAAAAGATTTATAGCAACAAGTATAATGCAGAGATTATTCCATCTGGTGGAAGAGTCATAAATTAAAAATAAAGCTTATTTCATGCATTATTGCAGGTATCCCATCCCTCTCTAATCCCAGCTATCAGCATATCCCCTCTCACATTTCCCTGGTATTTTTACAATTGTAGCATTGAATTGTGATGATTCTGCTGATGTACAATTTTCAGAACTTTTTGAATTTACAAGTGATGAAGAATATACAGATTTTCCAGATGAATAACTTTCACAATAAAGACAGAATTAAATCTCCCTTCGTACACTTTTTAGGGATGCACCGAATATTTGCTATTAGGCCATGTTATCAAATATGAAACAATTCGGTGAACTGAATACTTAAAAAACCTTTTAAAACACATTTTTAAAAACTCTTCACAATTTCTACTATTAACTGTCAATTTATAAATATATTTAAAGTAATTAGAAATAAAATCATATTTAAATAAAATAGAATGTTTTTAGATTATTTATTTGCTGTTTTTTAAAGTATAACTTAAGAAAATTAACCACGAGAAGGATTAAAATGGTGATTAATGGGGATGATTAATTATGATTTTCTTAGAAATTAATGATGTATAAATGCAAGTTCCTAAATTTTGTTTAGTAAATAATCTGTTTCTTGCTTTGTCGCAAAAAAGAGTTTCTAAACAAAATGGAAAAATTTTTGGGGTTTATATTAGGTATCAAAACAGATAACTTTTGTTCAAGAAACCATAATCGTAATCCACTTATTGAATCATAAATACATTGTATCTCATTTCACTTGAGGTCAAGCTTGGATTTTTGTTTGGTACTTTAACAATAATGATGGTATCATAACTATATTTTCAACTGAATTTCTTTAATTTTTGTGAAATATGATATGATGATAAGTGCTGGAAAAATGTCACCATTCATAGCTAAAGAACTATGAGCTAGACATTTCTTTATTCAAAATCCAGTGGATAGCATTTATACTGTGTCACTGGCCAAAATTCAGCCATTTTCAATGATATTACACAAACAAAATTAATATGAAACAAATCTCATTAAAATATCTTCCTCATTGATAAAGTTCTGAATAAAATTTCAGTTCTGGCTTGTTTCGATCCAATATATTTCATTGAATGTATGGTAATTTTGATAGAATAAATGGATTCTAATATTGTTTCTTGCTTAAAAAAATGTTTGTCTTGACCACATTATCCTTGTTGAAAGTTTGTTGCAAGATTTTAGGAACAACCTGAATGTTTACAATCTCTGAAAATGATCGCCCACTTGAGACACTGATCTAGGACGCATTTAAAAACTTCCTTGCTAAATCAAAGGGACTAGAAAAGTTATTCTTGCTGAACTGCCATTATTAGGGTAGACTGTGCTATTTATTTATTTTTACTTTAGTCTCTTCCAACCAAATAAACAGTGTATGACCCTGTAAAGTTTTTCTTCCAATTTTTTCACTATTTCTCTTTGATTTTAAAGTGTTTGTTTTAATTTGTAGAAGAAAACATAAAATTTAAAATTTTATTAATTAAAAAAGACTTATAATTATTCTTCTTAAATAACTCAAAGCAGATTTTTTTCAATATAAAGTTTACTTATAAAAATTTCTGATTTATCAAAATGTAAGTTTCTTTTATATTTATAAATATTGTTTAAAATTGGTTTAAAAAGGAACAGATCTTTAAACTTTGAAATATAAAAAGTATTCAGCCGAATATTCGGTATTAAGCCAAAATTATTATTCGGTGCATTATATGTTATAAAAATAACAGGTTGTTGGAACCTGTCACCCTTACAAGTGTGGAACGATGTAACCTGTTAACAAAAAGTAACTATATTTCCCATCTCTACTAAGTATTAGCATGTACCTTCTCACATTTTCCTGGTACTTTTACAATTGCAGCATTGAATTGCGATGATTCTGTTGATGTAAAATTGTCAGATCTTTTTGAATTCACAAGTGAGGAAAAATATACAGATTTTCCAGATGAATAACATCCACGATAAAGGCAGAATTAAATCTCCCTTCATACACTTTTCGTTGAAAATGCACAAATTTATATTTTATGATTCTTTTTCTGTAACTAGAATGTCATTTTATTACAACTTATTTTCTTGCACAATCTTTTGAGATTAAGCGCCAAGGTAAGCAGTATACACATATATCTAATTATATAAATGCAATCTTATTTAAGACTTGTGTCAGTCCTACTACGAAATTTTAAAAAAAGATACAAAAGATTACACTCTAGTTCATTTCATAATTATAAATATCCTTTAAGTGATCTATATTTTACTAAAAAGAAATTAATGTATTTAAAAGAA
This sequence comes from Maratus speciosus, assembly GCA_963932465.1. Classification (NCBI taxonomy): domain Eukaryota; kingdom Metazoa; phylum Arthropoda; class Arachnida; order Araneae; family Salticidae; genus Maratus; species Maratus speciosus. Next base: position 63,745,970 of record OZ010797.1, on the reverse strand, counting down.
TCATTTTTCTTTAATTATTATACAAATATATAAAAGATATTTTTGGGGGGGCCACAACAGTAAGGAAAAAATCCATGTTTATCTCGAATCTATGGCTACAGCTATAAATTTAGATCATCTGCCATGTATGATTGTATAAATCGATGCATAAATTTTCTTTGTGTTTTGGCAGTTTAAAAAATAACACTGGAAAATACAGTGAACAAATTCGAAAAATGTACATTTTATAAATCTTTTCTTTCAAATATACAATTAAGAATATCAGTCTCTATATTATACTACATTTAAAAACAAAAGTTATAATTTATTGAAAAAATACGATAAAGTTACTTACATATCCATCAGATAATATCAAACACAGGAATGTGATGACCTTAATTTTTCTGAAAAATCTTTTTTAAAGCACCATGCCAATTTCTACTCTAGATGGTTTCTGAAAAATGCTTTCACTAACCCTAAATCCGTTGTATCTAAGATAAAAAAAAAATAATCTAAAAATGTTGCAGGATTCTGCACATTTACTTATATGCACAACAATAATCTTTTATAAAAGATTTTAAAGCAAGGTATATTATTTAAAACTTGCGTAAGTTCTACTCCAAATTCTTCAGAAAATTCAGAATCTAGGGTCTATCTGTGACTATACAGTTCATGATTAAGAGTCATTCAAATTGAATCATTCGTTTAACAAATTGCGTTTTTCTTTATGCTTGCCAGGAATATCAGTGTGGTTATTTCCTATGCAGTGATCCCATGATTAAATAGATCGTTTGAATAATTTAACAAAATTCTGATATTTAATGAATCATTACAAAAATTGAGGTTTATGATGAGAAAAAATTTACTTTCGAAAATTTGTTTGATAGGAATATCGAGTGACGCTAAACGAACGATTCAATTTGAATGACTCGTAAGTTGTACTTAATGCAATGATTCAATCGATTTGCAGATACATTCAGGTAAATCGTAAATTCAGAAATTTCTGAAGAATTTATCGCAGAACTTAAATAATTTTTATGTAATTAACTGTGCGATAAAATAATTTTTTAAAGATTCTTGTTGTGTATACAAGAAAATCTGGTACTTAGAATATTTCAATACTTTTAGATAAAAAATATTTGCATCAGAGATAAAACCAATTTAGGGTTAATTAAAATAATAAAACTTTGTAAAAAATCACCATAAAATTAAAACAAAACACAGGACGCGTTTCGAGCTAAAAACATAACAGCTCGTCATCAGCTAAGCATACACGTGTCCGAAAACGGACAAGTTCAAAAATGAACTGAAGAAAAAGAATGTTGCGAAGAATGCGACAGATGGCGCTACCTGATAGAGGAAGATGCAAAAGGGAAATGTGTTGAAAAAAGATAGAAGAGAAAATGAAATGGAAAAAATGGAAATAAAAGAAAAATAAAAATAAAAGAAGTAAATTAAAAATATAAATAAAAATATTTATATTTTTAATTTACTTCTTTTATTTTTATTTTTCTTTTATTTCCATTTTTTCCATTTCATTATGGAAAAAATGGAAATAAAAGAAAAATAAAAATAAAAGAAGTAAATTAAAAATATAAATAAAAATATTTATATTTTTAATTTACTTCTTTTATTTTTATTTTTCTTTTATTTCCATTTTTTCCATTTCATTTTCTCTTCTATCTTTTTTCAACACATTTCCCTTTTGCATCTTCCTCTATCAGGTAGCGCCATCTGTCGCATTCTTCGCAACATTCTTTTTCTTCAGTTCATTTTTGAACTTGTCCGTTTTCGGACACGTGTATGCTTAGCTGATGACGAGCTGTTATGTTTTTAGCTCGAAACGCGTCCTGTGTTTTGTTTTAATTTTATGGTGATTTTTTACAAAGTTTTATTATTTTAATTGCTTCATATCGCCAGTTTTCGGTGCTGTTTCGCAATTTAGGGTTAGTAAAATCATCTTATAGAAAATATGATATATGAGTAGAGCTTAGCAGAGCTTTTTGAAAAGATGTTACAGAAAAATAAAGGTAATCATGTCGCTGTGTTTGATATTATCTCATGCAGATGTAAGTAACTTTATAATATTGTTTTCCTAAACTATAACTTTTGTTTATAAATGTAATACAGTCTGTTGACATTGTTCATTGTGTTTAATATAGAATCTTAATATCTGACTTCACACTTCAGCAGGATTGGAGAGTTTTTGACAGTGTGGCGGTTTTATCCGGTTTAAACCATGGTTTTAACCGTCATGTCGAAAACCCTTTTTTGACATAGTTTTTGACAACACCTGTCAAAAACCTAAAATTCAGTCCAAAAACTGTTTAAAATTATTTTTACAACAACATTAAATTTACAATATTTCATAATTTTTAGTTTTAGACATTTGAGTAAACTTTTTGACAGTTTTAGACATTTGAGTAAACTTTTTGACAGTTTTAGACATTAAAAACCCACATACCCTGTATAAAATTCAAAACATGATATTGGTTCAACAAGTTGCTTAGAATACAGAAAATAATTGTAAGCTATAAATATAGACTAAAAAATATTTAAAAGTATCGTTACGCTGAAAATATAAACTAATCAAACTCTTTAATTTTTAAAAATGAAAGTACACGGTGAAAATACTTGCACAATTTAAAGAATGAAATTACATATAAATAATATATACTTTTTTTTTTTAATGTTAGTCTTATTCTAAGTTTTTTTTCCATGGAGCAGCATGCAGTAGCAAAAAACTGTTTGATATCTTTTGTACTCCAAGTTTGTTTCGTAATTTACAGTGGATAAATCCAAAATTTGAAAATATCTGCTCAATTGATGCTAAACTGCATGGACTGGAATGCAAACATATCATGAGCTGTATGAATTCACTTGGTTTATCTATTTTGGAGCCTTTTCATCATACCGTTTCTGGAACATCCTGAGCTGAGAAGAAACTTTTAGGGCATGGTGGAGATTCAGGTTCAAAAGCTAGAAAGTTAGAAGACAAAGTTAGAAAATTTGGTTTTATTTCAAGTTGCCATGTTTGAGCTGTTTCCCTCTGTTCATCATTTACAAACTTTAAATAATATGCTAAAAAAAAAAAAAAAAAAAGAGGACTATTTTACAATGTATAAAAATAAAATTTAACATAAACAAATTGTTCTAAACAATTAAACTGAAACTAACATAATAAATAAAGATATATTATTTATGTGTAAATCTTAAAATATTGAAAATAATAAACAATCTTCTTTTAAGTTATTGACTTAAAGAACGTTTAATTATATCGATTTCATATTATAAATCATTTACTCAGAGAACATCTGTGTTGCAATTGTGGTTTATATCAAATGTTTATGTACAAAAACAAACATTTAGAATAATTAAAAATCTAGGTAACTTATGATCAGTCATTGACTAATGGCACTTTAGCTTTACTCAAGCTTTTTTTTTAGCATAAATTAGATGCTATTATTATTTTTTTTTTAAATAAACTGAACATTTAACAGTAATAAAGAAATAAATAATACTTTTTAAAATGAATTTAACAGTAGTTTCAATATTTTTAGCCCTTTTTCCTAGTTGACAAATAATTTGAATTATGATTTATAATTTTATTATAACTGAATTACTATAGTATATGTAACTAAATAAAAATTATTTATATAACATATAAATTATTACTTAATCAGTTTTTAGCTTCATTTAACATAAAATTTCACTAATGATTGCTAAAAAAATGTGTATAAGGTTTTTGACACTTTTCGTTATTTTGCGACACTTTTTGGTAGGTTTTTGACATGTGAAAAACCACTTTTTGATGTCAAAAACCCAACCCTGCACTTCAGACTTTTTCTTTTTTATTTACTGTATTTTCCTGAATATAGGCTTTCTTTTTAAACCACAAAAACTTGTAGAAAATTTCGGCGTTAACTTATTACAACCATTACATTCCATTATGATGATCGCAATTTATAGCTGTAGCCGTAGTTACGAGATAAACGTCGATCTTTTCCTTACTGTTATGAAACCAAAAAAAATTTCATTTTTGATATATTTTGCACAATAATAAAAATAATTATTGTTTTAAAAACATTAATTTCTTTACAGTACGAAATAAGAAGTGGAGTTTATTTTTTGTATTTTCTGTGAAGAATTATTATTGGGACAAATCTTAAAAAAGGTTGCATTAAACCAGTTTAGATGTAGTAAAAGGTTTTTTTTTTTTTTTTTTTTTTTTAAGTAATGTAGAGTAGAGCTTAGCTTGGTGTGTTTTAAAAAGATTTTACAGAAAAAAATTAAATTGTAATGAAAAAGGCAGTGTTGTAATTACAGAAATAAAAAGAAAAGTGCCCAGTTAAACTGATGGCATTGAGCTCACAGGCTATTCACACCAGTGGCGTGGCGTGAAAATTTTCGGTGGTCATCGCAATTATTTAAGTTTGTGGTGAAAAATTATTAACTCTAAAATTCAATGGTTGAATGTTCAAAAAAGAAACTTTAAATCTTACCTTCACTTATACATGAACTCCAAATGTTCTGCTAAAACTGGATCGTAGAGTTTTAAAAGCTTATTAAGAGTTTTAAAATATTGCTTGGTCATCGCCGCATCCAGCGATGACCGGACGCCACGCCACTGATTCACACTAATTGTATATTATACTCTTATTTTAAAAATAATGCCCCTCAAAAAATAAATGAAAGGGGATTAGCCCCCGTTCCCCCACTTTAAACTTAACCAATGAATCTCCAAATCTAATCAGGGAAGCTCTTTAACATAATAAACCGGTATACCAAATTGAAGCAAATCAGATAATTCTGCATGAAAAAACCATTTCGCTAAATTAAGAGGGAGGATCTAACCCCCCTTCCTCCACTTTATACTTAACTAATGAACCTTGAAATCTAACCATGAAAGCTCCTTATCAGAATGAACATAGAAAAAAAAGTAAATTGGATAATTTTGCATGAAAATCCATTTATATAAATTAAGAGGAGGGGACTTGCCCCCCTTTTATACCAATGAACCTCCAAAACTAATGAAGGAAGTGCCTTATCAGAATAAACTGGTATATCAAATTTGATGCAAATCGAATAATTCTGCACGAAAAACCCATTTATCTGAATTAGGAGGGGACTACCCCTCCTTTATGCTTAAGCAATAAACCTCCAAATTTAATCAAGGCAGCTCCTTAACATAATAAACCGGTATACCAAATTTTGAGCAAATTGAATAACTGTGCATGAAAAATCTATTTATTTGAATTAAGGGAGGGTCTAGCCCCCCCCCTTCCCCCTTTATACTTAATGAATAAACCTCCAAATCCCTTCAAGGCAGCTTCTTAACATAAAAAACTGGTATACCAAATTTGGAGCAAATGAAATAATTCTGCATGAAAAACCCATTTATCTAAATTAAGGGGGGGGGGGGGGGTGGGTAGCCCCCCTTTCCCACCTGTATACTTAACTAATGAACTTCCAAATCTAATCAGGAAAGCTCCTTAACATAATAAATTGGTATACCAAATTTGGAGCAAATCAAATAATTCTGAATGAAAAACCCATTTATCTAAATTAAGGGGGGGAAGACTAGCCCCCCATTCCCCCCTTTATACTTAACCAATGAAGCCCCAAAACTAATCAGAGAAGCGCCTTATCAGAATGAACCTAAAAAAAAAATTTGAAGCAAATCGGATGTTTCTATCAAGAGTTATTGCGTTACATACATACAGAACCGGCAGGCACATTAGCTCTCAGACTTTGATAGCCTGTGAGCTGAAAATGAATCATAAAGTATAAATTTATGTATTTTCGAATATCGTAAGCAAAAAAGTAGTGATAAAAAGAGGGATTTAAAATTCATTATTGATCATGAAAACTATTTGTCTGGTAAATCTGGGTATTCTTCATCGCTTGTAAATTCAATAGTTCTCAAAATTTTGCATTAACAGAATCACCTTGTACTGTACTTGTAAAAGTACCAGAGAGATGTGACAGGATTCCTCGGATATTCATTACAACTTTAGTTGAGAAATGAAGAGTATACAGAGCTTTCTTTAAAAAATCCAGAAGATATTACAGTGTATACCACTCTATACCCTCCACTACAGTCCTTGTAGTATCATAATCATCAACACAATTCTTCAGCATACAAGATGTTAAAGATGCCACACGCTTTAAAAGCTTTATTTACCTCTTCAAATTTTATATTTTGCATAAAAAAATTGCAGTATTTTCTTGTTTTTTGATGAATTTTTACACATGACCAGGAATTAGAAGTTGTGAAACTACAGTTGTTACTTTTTACAGTATACTTTGTAGCATGAGGTGTTACATTTTGAGGAGTGTAATGTAGTGAGTAGCATAAAAAATCTGTAGATTGTAGTGAGCACTTATGCTACTTTTAATGCTACTTAGTGAATGATATTAGCTATTTTTAAAATCTATTTAAATTAATTAATAGTAGAATAATTTATCCATCAAGATGTTACTTGCCCTCCATCATCAGAGAATCAATAGAGATCTTCGTACGCAATGAGAATATTTGCAATGATTCTGCATCCAATGAGCTCCCTAAAATTTGGAAAGAAATGCTATACCGAATAATGAAACAATAATATAAAATAATTCACATTCACAAATTTCTATTTGTAATATTGCAGTTAAGTTCATTATGCTTGTGTTCATGGGATTTTTGTTTTTGTTTACTAGTTTTTCAATTTGAATTTTTGCAAAAATATTTTTATCATTTTATTTTTTTGAGAATGTTGCCATCTGATGCAATTAAGCTTGTCGAAATGTAAATAAATAAAGGTATTTTGCCATTTTAGAATTTATGTTTATTACGTATAGCAATTATTGAGTACTTTGATGTTTACAAACTGACTCATTGTTGCATTTTGAAAGAATGCACTAATTTTTAAATATCAAAATTGCTTTTAAAAATTAAAAATTTGCTTAGAAGGATCTATAAATCGCCCTTTACTTACCAGCAGCAACCTCCCCTTTTTTAAGCCTGAGAAAAACTCTCTGTATATATATGACACAGATATATACTTAGAAGTACTTCTGTGGTAAAAAAGTATCCTGAATGCTTCATTTAAAATACATCTATAGTAGATATCTTCTGTAAACTTTTATCAAACATTTTATGACTTCTATAAACACCTGGCCAGGAATTTATTTCATTTTATCGTCTGAAAATAATTTTTTTTTTCATTTAGTAAAAATTTTCACTCTGTTAAGTTTCTGAAATTTCAAATGTTATTGATCAAAGACCAGGCATTGAATTTTGTTTTTGCAATGAAATATCTGCTACAAAAGTATTTAAAATGTTACAAAAATCTTTTAAAGACAACTGTTCATCAAAAACAGCAGTATTTGATTGGTATAAGAAGTTTAAAGTTGGTAGACAATCTGTTGTAAATGATCCGCGATCTGGTAGACCATAGTTAGTGATCACAATATTGATAAGATCAGATAATTGATGCTTTGTTGAAAATAAGAGGCATCATTGAACAAGTTTCTATTTCATTTGGTTCATGTCAAGCAATTTTAAAATCTCATTTAGTGTTGTGACGCATCCCTTCTCGAGTTGTTCTAAGAACTTTGAATTTGATCCAAAAACAAGATAGTCAAGTAGCCTGAGAGATGCTTTCTCAAGCTGATTCCTTTCTAAAATGCATTATTACCAGTCATGAAACTTGGATATTTGCTTTTGAAACAGAAATAGTTCAACAATCAAGTGAATGGCACTTAAAAGGTGAAGAAAGGCTGAAGACCATGTCAAAGTTGCTCAAAAAAAGAAAATAATATTGACTGTTTTCTTTAATTGTCATGGTGTTGTGCATTATAAATGCCTACCAACTGGCCAGACATTCAGTAAAAATTATTATTTGAGTGTTTTGTGGCATTTTCTTAAAGCAATGAACTGAAATATGGCGAGAAAACTCGTGTATTTTGCAGCACGATAATGTGCCTTCTCACAGTGCAATTATTATTCGTGAGTTTTTAACCAAACATTCAGCAAATACAGCCCCACTAGCTCCGTATTCACCTGATACGGCACCACGTGTCTTTTTCTTATTTCCACGGCTGAAATTTGGGTCTTCGTCGTTATCGTTTTAAGTCCCTTAACTCAATAAAGGAAAATTCTTGACAAACTCTGAAGGGGTTTCACAAAAACAACTTTAACCCCTTGACGGACAGTAGGATATAATATTTCCCACCGGTGGTGTATATCGCATGGGTGTGGATGTAATATTACTTAATTTTAATCAAAATTTACATCCCGGTTGCAGAAAGTTCGAGACGGGCGTCACAGATTTTCTGTTCTTTTTTGCAGATTCTTTTTCATCGAACCTTTATTTTGCTTTGTATTATGTTTAGCTCTTTATTACTTAATACAAAAAAGTTAAGATTATTATTAATAAAAATTTATAAAATGCCTAAAAAAGCTACAGGTAAGTGATTGTTTGATTAATTAGCACTTCAGTTATAAAAATATTTTACCTGCATATTATTTTTTGCCCCTGAATTATCTGTTTCAGACACTTGCAGAAATTTCTACTACTGGGATTTACACCAGAATCATTTAATAAAGTTTTTGTTAATTCACAATAGCAGAAGCACAATAATTTGTCTTTGAGAGGGCTAAGGCATGTTTTGATGATGGAAAAAAACATGTTGGCAGAAGTGCATTGCAGTCGGAATAGATTACTTTGAAGGAATAAATTGATACCTTTTGTTTTATGCCACCATTCCAGGTACTTTTTAACCACAGTTAGCATGCTCTTACTAAGTGTCCTATATTTTAACTTCCCTATATAATTAAACTTTGGTTTCCCTCAAAGCAATCCATAACGTGGTCCTGTTCACCATTATTGCTAAATTAATGAATTGCAATAAATTTCCATGCTTTTTTTTAGATTAAGTTAGTATAGATTCTGTCAGCTACATTCCACAAACGATCTAGCTCATTGATTTTTAGATATGGATGGTGGCCATTTTCAGCTCTTCTTGTAATGTTTTCACAGCAAGGTAAGCTTGTTGAAAAGTTTTCTAAAATCTATTCATTATTTTAAAAGTTGGGAATAAAACTTCAAGTAGAATATATAAAACTATGTATTATGAATAATACGTGAATAATCACTCTTCTTAAAAGTCATTTTGAAACTTTCCAAGTTTGATGCAAAAAAAAAAAAAAATGAGAAGAAATAATAACCAAATAAATGACGGTAGAGGAGAAAAGTGGGAAGGAAAAATTCAATGCGGAAGAGAATTTTATATTTGAAAATTTCCTTGTAATACATTTTCTTATTTAATGTATAAAATTAAAAGGATAATGAATGGTTTAACAATACTTATAAAGTAATATTAACTTCTTAGTGGAATTTAGGATAAGTAATATATTTATTAGCAATAATACATTGCCATCCGTTTTTTTATGTTCCCAATTTTTTAAGGATTTCTTTAATTTCAAAATCAGGTGAAAGGTTTTAAAATAAAATAAAAATAGATTTTTAAATGCAAATAACTTTTAACTTCATTTGATGCATGAATACATAAGGGAGGAGAATGAATGCCCGAACCCAGGCATGGATGCGAAACTGGTTGAATTTTTATACTAGTCTTCAGACTCAAACTGAAAGTAACTTTGAGTCAGACTCGGGTGCTATTTGAGAATCAAGGATAACTGCCCATACAACACAAACACGCCCTGAGGACATACGAAAGAGGTCCTATGCAGTATATTGCCTCGTCCGTCGGACGTCCTACAATATCCCATCGTTATCCGGCGGACGTCCGCGGGGGAGCAGAAAGAGACACCTAATCACGTCCTTCGGACGCCATTTTCAGCCATTCATAGGATGACAGTAGGACGCTCATAGGACCAGATAAAACAAATAGAATTTGCATCCTCTGCTCGTCCGGCACGCGGCATTCATAGGATGCTCTTCGGATCAGTAGCGGACGCTTTATATAAAAAAATAAAATAAATGGGGAGGAAGGGCAATTGCCCCACCCTGTTTTTCCTAGATGAGGCTTCAGATTTCTATTAATTTTAACTTAAACTGAGCGACGGCGCACACTGAAAGATTTCTATTAAAAAATAGTGGTAGCCTGGACAATTGTTGTCCAGGTTACCACTATTTTTTAATAGAAATGTCAGTGTACAATAAAATTAATAAAAATCAGAAGCATCATTTAGAAAGGACAGGTGGAGCAATTGCAATCCCTCTTCATTTTTTGATTTTTAAAATGTTATATTTATATTATTAAAAAATATATTTTAATAGATTTCTTTTTGTATGATTATTTTTCCTGTTGTTTTTCACAAATATAAGAATCCTTCAATATAAATAAATTATACTAAAAATATTTAAAAATAAGCATGAAAAATGAATACGAAGAAAATACTAGTTCATTTCAAGAGAAAAATTATTTATTATTTCTGTTATCAACATCTCTTTTTTTCAACTAATAAGTAGCATACGATGAATGGGGTATCATTGGATAGGATTCTTCGCCCATATCTAATATAACAAACTGAATTTTCTTTATACTTTTAGATTAATATCATCATACACATTTTTTCTGATTTCAACACCCCCTTTTTTAGGTAAATACACAAAGTTGAGTTGGATTTTATACGAAAAGCTTTGGACATAGTATACTCCTATTAGTACAATTTGTTTGGTTAAAAAAAAAAATGCAAATATAAATTTAGGAAAAATGCACTTAATTTACAGTAAAGATTACAGTGCGAAAGCCTTGCAAGGGTCTATTGGTCTAGAGTTAATATACTTTTCTAACAAATGAATTTTACTCCCGAGCAAAATCTGCATTAAAATTAGTGATGAAAAAGTAACCGAATTGAAATTTTTGAAAAATAACAAATTTTATCAGTAATAGCTAAATGCATAAAAAATTCCTCATTTTCTTAGAACAGTTTAAAAAATTGTTAAATATTGTTATCGGTATTGAATTCAGACCTCTCAAGGAGGGATTTCTGTGGCTCCAGGCAGGGGAGGGGGTGTATTTTAGAGATCTGTGGGTCAAATTGCACTTTCGTTCATTAAAAGGGACAAATCTCAAACCTTCTATATGGGGAAGAGGAGGATTCCCTCCTGGGCCAGCCTCTGAATTCAACACCAATTGTTATATATGTATTAAATAAATTTCATTTCATTCTTTTGATATTCCTCATACTTTCCCACAGTCATTTAAATTCATAAATACATCAAATTTGCAGTTTTTTTAAATTTAATATACGTAAAAATAAAGTTAAATAACAATTTTAATATTTCTAAAAAAAATAAATAAATAAGAGGATAAAATCTTTGTTTTTTAACACTGTCAAAATTTTTATTTTAATCAGATTTTTGAGATACAACAGGGGAAAGGCCACCATCGAAAACATCGGTTACAACTTAATACAGACCCTAATTAAAATAAATAAAATTTCGTATTAAAATAATGTCTGCAAACTTCATGTGTGTACGTGTATTTAGACAACGACAATTTAAGACATGTCTCATTTGAGAGAATTGAAAAATGTAGTAAATTTGTTTAAAAATTTCATGTATTTAGTTTCAAAATTGAAATTCTGAATGTGCAAGAAGTTTTCATTTAAAATGAAAAATTTGAGTATGCACTAAATGACATTTTAACAAAAAAATTCTCAGAATTTTTATCGATTCTTCCGCAGTATCAATTTTCTCATACTTTTTTTTTTTTTTTTTCATGATTTATAAAAACAGATAAAGAACATTACCTACTCCATGGCGAAGAAATAATGAAAACTCAGAATGAAAATACTTCATTCTCAAGTAACAAATATGTTTTGTATTTGTTATATTTTTTTTTTCTGAACTAATTACATTTCTTTAAATTAAAATTCAAGAGAAATACATTACATTTTTTAAAAGTATGTAAGCATTTAGCTCAATATTTACTGTTAATAATATATTAATAAGTTCTGTTAATAATCAATTATATATATTACATTTACTTTAAACAAACCAAAAATTTTTAGTATTTAATTTTTAGGATAAATCAAAAGAAAATAATGATAACATTTTATGATGTCAGATTTTAAATATGAAAGCAATTAAATAGGCATTCTTTTCAAGTGCAATAAAAACTTCTATTTTTAGGTAGGGTAGAATTAGGTATATTTTCTCTTCCCTTTAGCTTGAAGTAAAAACACACAAGATCATAAAAGTTTCATAATATTTACACCATTAGATTCTATTATATCTAAAACTTCTTACCTGATAACTTGTTCTGTCAAGTTTTGGTTTTAATGAAATAATAAATAGTACATTCAATCTAGTTGTTCTATGTCTGAGATCCATTGAATTCCTTATTATTTTTTATAGTAAATAAATGAAAAGCTTGCCATTAAACACAAAAAATATATTAAAATCACTTCACATCATGATATTCTTTACAAAATACTTAATAAACTCCTGTAACTAAATCTATTTACATTTTCTATTCCCGTATGGATGTAATATTTTAAAATAATTATACAATTATTTTACTCGCTGCTTTAGAATTCATGAATTTTAAGTTTTAAACAATGCAATTGCTGAAGTACATATGTTTTAAATCACTGATAAGAAAGAAAAAATACTGTAAAATAACAACACCAACAAATACATTTAAAGTACTTTAATTTACATTTATACACTTTTTTTTACATAACATTTACGTTCTTATACATGTTGTAAGTATGCCTTTAATACACTTTCAATGTGTGGCCTTGATATAAGTTTCTTTCTCAACAGCATCTGAAACAAATAATTTTCAAAACATTAAAATTCAGAGTAAAATATCATTATAGCTAGAGGAGTTAAACAAAATTTTGTGTAAAAGAAAATAAGAGAATTTTTAATTTCTAACTTGGTATTGATACTATTTTTATGTTAGTATATCAGGTGATAAATTGACAAAAATTCCTTTTATAGCCCTACTTTGTGTTGAATTCATTTAATTTTAAATATAAACCCTTCACTTATTTCATTTAAAATACATAATTTTCATTAAATTACATACATGCCTTTTACTAATATCAGTTAAAATACAAAAAAAAAAAAAAAAAAAAAAAAAAAATTCTCACACTGTCTTTTTAAAGAAATTTTATAAAAACAAAAATTTATAAAGAAGACCACAAAGCAAAATATTTAATTTCATGATCATAGTATTATTTCTAATTTCCATAGCAAAAAATAAAAGCTGTCACTGACGAGAAAAAAATTGCGGTTGGCAGGATTTGCACCTGGCAAACCTAAAAGTTCCCAATCTTTTTACTTAAAAAAAAAAAAAAAAAAAAAAATGTATGCATAAAAAAATTACTTGAGAATTAACATATGTAAGAAAATTTGAATTGCTTTGACATATTTAAGGTTATTCACATAATCAAATTTATTATGCTTCATTAAGGCTCCCAGTTAACGTGCATTTTCTATTTCCCCACCTTGATTGGAACTTTTATCTTAAACAGTTTATTTGTAAGTTACGTCATCATGATCATAATTAAAATTAATTTAAAAAATATAAAATATTAAAAGCTTTTTTAATCTAAACAAAGTGATTTTCACTTTACATGAATGTAAAAAAGAAGAAAAAGCCAGCTTTTAAAAGTTTAGCCTTTCAGTCTCAGAATTTTGAGAGCAACTTTTCCAACTTAATTTAACACCAATGTCTGCAATATATCATGTCTCTGTTCAAATTATTTTTCAGTTGCATTTGACTATTTTCCAAAACTAGTTTTAAAAAAAAAAGTACAAAGAGTTTTAATCAATAATCCCTGCAGTTTAAAAACAAATTTGGATTGTGTTATAGATCCCATCTACATAGTATTGTTTGTGAAGTATATAAAGGATGCAATTTTAAAGGAACAAATTATTGTGGTTCTGGCATTATTATAAATGTTATTTTTAAATCTTTCATTCTACAAAAATTGGTAATTTTTATAAAAAATTAGGAAATTAACACCCCCTCCCCCCCCCCCCCTGGCTTACAAAAGACGCTTTAGTATGATGTCAGTATTAACATTTCGGTTAGGAACTGACCAAACAACATTTGCTCTGTTTCATTTTTTCTTAAATATAAATCATAGATTTTGGTCTCAGAAATTTTTTATAAAGTTACTTTTACTTGCTAAACCGGTTCTGAAAATGAAAGTGTCATTCTAAAAAATATCTGCAACTCAAATTGAAAAAGTAAAAAAAGGTGCGATGTAGAGATGGAAACTCGGCTATCCAATACAAAAAAAATATATATTAAAATGTCGAAATGCAAACGAGATATTAGAAAAATCCCTCCCCAAATGATTCACATTAGCTCTTGAGTGCCTTCGCTGGCAGGGACAGGAGCCTTAAGGTTCCCAGTTGGCGTACATTTTCTATCACTTCCCCCCTCCCCCCTTGATTGGAACTTTTAGTAACTTATTTGTAAGTTACGTCATCATGATCATAATTAAAATTAATTTAAAATATATAAAATATTAAAAGCTTTTTTAATCTAAACAAAGTGATTTTCACTTTACATGAATGTAAAAAAGAAGAAAAAGCCAGCTTTTAAAAGTTTAGCCTTTCAGTCTCAGAATTTTGAGAGCAACTTTTCCAACTTAATTTAACACCAATGTTTGCAATATATCATGTCTCTGTTCAAATTATTTTTCAGTTGCATTTGACTATTTTCCAAAACTAGTTTTTAAAAAAAAGTACAAAGTTGCATATGACTAATTTCCAGGAGAACTAGTTAAAAAAAAAATAATAATACAAAGAGTTTCAATCAATATCCCTGCAGTTCAAAAACAAATTTGGATTGTGTTATAGATCCCTCATCTACATAATATTATTTTTTAAGTACCGTAATTTCGGGTAGATAAGCCGCCCTGGCGTATACGCCGCTACGTCCGAAAATGGTAAAAAAACCCTGAAATTCCATCGTATACGCCGCACCGGCGCATAAGCCGCACTTATTGAAAGTGGTGTATGCACTACTATAGACGCCATATTGAAGATTTTCGCGTATTTTTTAAAACCATTTTAAAAATTAGAATTTTAAATTTAATTCAAATAATGAAAATAAATAAATAAATAACTTTTGGTTTGTGAATTTATCCAATTGCATCGCACATTTCAGCCTTGAATCGGCAAGTAGAAATATATTTTATGGAATTCTTAATATAAAACATAATGCTAGTATTACAAATAACACTATTTTTTATTTGAATCTATCAATTAAATAACACAACGTGAAATTCCGAAAATAAGTAATGATAAATAATCATTTTGACAACATGAACTATTGGCAAAAGTTGGGAGAGACGTATAAAGAGATTTTTTTTTTTTAAATCTCTTCACTACTAACTGTAAACATTAATGTCTATTAACAGAAATTAATTGGTACTCGATTTGATATATTCTGTAAATATTTAAAATAAAATGTTCTAAGAAAGTTTTAAAATAAACAAAAATTAAATACATGCATTCATTATTGAAAATAAAAAATACAACATTCGCAAATGCGCACACAAAACAAGGGAATCTACTTTCTTTTCTATTAAAACGCCGCGAAAAAGGATTCCTTAAATGTGTCAGCGACTTCACTTTGCGTAAGTGCAGTAAAAAGAAATTATTGAGCTGCAAGCAAACAGAAAAAATAATTTAAAAGAAAAAAAAACGAAAAGCAAAACCCGTCTTTTCTTAGCTATTAAAAAAAAAAAAAAAAAAAAAAAAATCTCCATTATTAATTGTCCGATTTGGTTCAAATGTTCAGCAAGTTGCAATAACAGTAAATTAGGCTGTGTAACAAAATTTTATTAAAATATAAAAAGTTATTAGAAAATTACAGCATTCCCCAAAACCCCTAGTTTATGAAAAAGAAAAGAGCCGTCTGCAGTTGTTTATTCAACTCTGTGGTGGAGTGCGAAGTTGAATGTTATCAGAATGAGATTATTATCTTTAAGTAATACATTTCGTTATGCAGAAAGAAACCATGCATAGATTTTTTTTTTCTTTTTTAATGAAATAAAAAAGAACTTCCCGATATTTTTTTAAATGATTGTTATTTCTAATCGGTGAAACATTTTTAATATTGTTTTTCAGATTTTCACTCTATAATATTACATGATCTGATTTATTTATTTTTTTTTTCTGGAAAAAATCGTTATTACTTCGTATACGCCGCACCGGCAGATAAGCCGCAAAAGGTAAAATTTAACTTTTAAACACGTATAAGCCGCGGCTTATCTACCCGAAATTACGGTATATACAGTCGGACCTCTATTTAACGAACCTCTATTTTACGAATTTCTCTATTTTGTGAACTTTTCCTTGGAACCAAGAACATTTTGCGAATTTCTTCGTAAAATAACCTCCAAACAGCGAAGTGCATTCTCTATTTAACGAACTTTTTCTTGTGATCATTTTTTTTTCTCCCCATTTCTCAAAATATTTCTGGACATTTCAAACTTATTCTTTCTTTAAACACATTTTATGATGTTCAACGACCTTGAACTGGTTTTACCTGGCGCCTTCTTTGTCAGCAGTGAGATTTCGGTAAGTACGGACAACAAAGACGATAATCCCTTAGAGTAACTTAAAAAAAATGTGGATACAGTGAGAAAAAAAGAAGAAATTAACCATGATGTGCTGATTGATGATTGTATTTCACTTAATTCTGAAATTGAGACCTCGGAAACACTATCCAAATTGGTTATTTTCGACAGTGTGAAAAATAAAAACAATACAGCAATGAATTGCGATGAAGACGAATATGAAGATGATGGAAATGATCATTATGCTAGAATTAACAAAACTTCGTATGATGAAATGCTAAAATCATTTGAAACAATCCGACGCGGATTATAGTTAGAAGATAATGCGCATGGAGTTTTTGGTGCATTGCAAAGATGCGAGACGTATTATGAGAGAAAATACTTTTCAAAAGAAAAAACTCAGGCAAAATTAACAGAGTTTTTCAGAAATTAAATTTAAAGATGCATACGTTAATGAATGGTTAAAATTGTTTTTTCAGACATAATGCCTTCACAGTTGCTTTCTAGCAGTTATAAAGACTTATTTATTTGAGAAAATTTAATAGAAATTTATAATTTACTCAGTAGAGATATTTATAAACTTATTATAAATTAATTGATCCAAATTTAAAACGAATTAGCTGTAAACCAACTTTAAAAAATAAAAACCGGCTTTTTTTCAATAAAAGCCAGCTTTTTAAAAGTGGTTAACCCCCCCCCCCCTAAAAAAAAAGCCGGCAAACCTGGTTTCTCACCAAAATGACACCACAATTGAACGCATATAATATATGATTTTCAATTCCCATATATTTAGTTTTGATATAACTGCCAAGTCTAAACCCAAACCAAAACTACATTTTACTTTAAGTTTTAGATTCTCAATATACATGTTAATAAATAATAATTAATTTTCTCAATATATTTATTAATGAAAATTATAAAACATGGATTTTCACTTACTTATAAAAGTTGTTTTCGACTAAATTTGCTGCAAAAAATTGTTTATATTTTCTTTGTAAAGTTTAATTTAATTAATATATAGATACATTTGAACTAAAAATACTTAAATGTTTTTTTATGATTATCATTTGATTACATTAAAATTGTAGTTATGTCAATAAAAAAAAAAAAATTGTAAGTTAATTATAATCAATTAAAAAAAAATCAATAAAAAATATAAATTATAATTTTGCTGCAGAAAAGTATAATTAAAGAATATATAACAGGGAGATACAAATATGCATAGACTTGATATGAATTTTTATTGTTATGGACCCTTATTCAGAAATACTTAAAAAAAAAACTTACCAATTTTGAAATTTAATTTGTTTAACATTTTATGTAGAACTGAGCTTTGACTGCTGGATGTTTGCAGTATCTTTTTAACCTTCATTTATCCATGCTGGGACTTTTTGGATCCTACAGTTTGTGCCTACAAAAAATAAATAAAATAACTGAAGATACAAAAGTAAAATCAATTCAAAATAAAATTTAATATAAATGATCACACGTGGCATTAAGCAGCTTCTATTATCGTTACATTCGATCTAAACAAATTCAAAGAAATTAAAGTACTTCTCCATTATTCCATCGCAGGGTTCATTTATTTTAAATCAATTTTGTTTTAATCGTGATTTAAATCAATTGTTTTTTTTTTATTATTATGTTTAAATAAATTCAAGATGTAAACAAACATATTAATGTTTTTAAATATATTTAGTTTTATATAATACAGATAATGAATCAGTTTTTAGAAAGATAAGGCTTTTAAGCTTTATAAGATTAAAATTTTTGTCAAGTAAAGTGCAATGTAATAGAAAAAATGGTTTCAAATTTAATTTGAATCAAATTGTAAAATAAACTAGCAACAGTAAGGAAATCTAAGCACGAATATATTAAATATAGGAATATTTATTTTGATTACTTAATATAGTATTTAGAAGAACTTCTGCAAGTTTAAGTAAAATAAAATTATATGACTTTGCTCGTTACAAACAAGCATTGTGACTAACAGATTAATTATCCCATCTTTTGCATTATGCATGGGGAGAAACTAACAAGCTGTGAGAAAATAATCAACATTATTGTTTGCTTAAAAGAAATTCTTGACTTTAGTGATATCTATTACATTAAAATTTGAACCATTAATTTTCATGTGTGTGTATATAATTTTATAAATAAAGTCGTAAAATAATAATATTGTGCGAGGTTAAAAAAAAAAAAAAAAAAAAAAAAAAAAAAAAAAAAAAAAAAAGCTCTACCCATTGACAACTTTTCATTAAAAAAAAAAAAAATAATAATAAAAACTATTGTATCTTAACAAACTGTATGTAATGCCTAATAAACAAATGGAGGTACTTTTCCGTTATACAGACACCACTGTTGCCAAGCATAATAGTTGGCGCAAAATGAAAATCACGTGAATTGAAACATTTGAAAAATTAAAGAAAAAATTGATAGTACAGTGAGCATTTTAAAAATATAACATTTGAAAATTAAAGACTTTTCAAACTATTTTATTAAATCACAAATATATACTTAAAATATGTGAACAAATAACTGTTATTCAATAAAGTAATAAAATAAAACTCATATTAAACTTCTGGAATAAAATTACAAATATCTTAGAAATATCGCATGGTTATTTTCAATAAAAATCCCTTTCACGATCAGGGTTGAAATAATTAGCGCATTGGAAAAGCCCCACTTTTTAAAGTGTCAGCTATGAATAATTTTAAACAATAAAATTAAGGAAAACAGAAAAAGGAATCTTGGATATTTGACCCTTTTCATTAAAATAAAAAAAAAAAACTATTCTATCGTAGCAAACTCCAATTTTAAAATTTGTAATACACAGTAAACAAATGGAAGAATGAAGCCATTGGACACCCCCCCCCCTCTCTCCTGCACAAAAAAAAATCCAAAATAAAACCAAAACAAAAAATTTGGAAAAGACTCACTCACTAAAGTTTCAGCTATCAATAATGTTAAACAATAAATTAACAATATCTTAAAACAGAAAAAGAAATCTTGGATATTTATTTGTTTACATTATTTTCTTAATTATCTCTATCGGCTGGTGAATGTTTGTAATGGTCAGTTGAAATGGATCTATTGTAGGCAACTATGAATCACAAATTTTTCAAGCTCTTTCTCATTTAATATCATAGTGCCACGCCATTTAAAAGCTTTACTCTTATGTTAATTAATGAAATAATTAGTAAACCAACAAAACACCATTAAAAATACAGAAAAAGGTCAAATTAAAAATTCCCTGATGACAAACACATATAAGATGACATAAACACATCATATATAATATTATGGATTAAAATAACATCTGACATCAAGTGAATGCAACGCTACAATCATATATCTTTGGCATTTAATCCTATTTTGGCCAAAGTTACTTTTATTGAAAGCAGTCGACAAGATAATGGAGGAGTACCAAAAAAGCTACCATCAAACTATAAAATTGAATGCCAAAATTACATGATCGTAGCGGCACATTTACTTGATGTCAAATGTGTTTATATCTGTTTTTAATGATGTTTTACTGATTTATTAGATATTTTGTTGATTAAAATAACAATTATGTTCTTAAACAGCAACAAAATGATATTAAAAGAGGAAAATCTATTGAACAAATTTTATGATGCATAGTTTCATATAATAGATTTGTTTCAATTGATATCACTTAAACATTCACCAGACGAGAGGGATAGTTAAGAAAAATAATGTATTAAATATCCAAGATTTTTATTTCAGTTTTCAATAATAGTATAACCAATAAAAATTACAAAATAAAAATGTTATGTCTGAAAAATGGTATTATTTACTTTTAGTTTTAAGATCATGTACACTTGCAGACCCAGAAGCAGAATTTTCTGCATCAGTCTGCAGCAAACTAAAATTTATGTGCTACTCAATAAGCCTACAATCATAAGAAATGACAAAAACACTTAAAGTAAGCAAAATTTCCATTTAGAAAGAAAATATAATATAAGGATACAATAAATACTACAAATCTAGCGACTTAAAGCAAATTTCAGCTATTTTTTAACCCCAGCATTTCTTTTTAACTTGGTGGATTAATCTGCAAGGTTTAATATAATCTACAGTGCCCGCTGCCGTGCAGCATTGTTTCTGCTACTGGGCTTGCAGAACTAACAAAATATATGGGATGGAGCAAGAATTTGAAAAAATTTTGCTACCAGGCCTAGTGTTTACTGTAGACGGAAAATAAATACAGGGAAGAATACTTTAAATAAAATAAATAAAACAATGTGATTACACGATTCAAAAACATTTATTATTAAACAGGTGCAAATATTTGCACCTACATGATGTTTCAACTTGAGATATAGAGAGTTTGTTATATTTTGAACTATTTTTTCAAGAGAAATTGCATTACCATGTTTAGCAGCGATTGCTTAAAAAAAAAAAAAAAAAAAAGTGATTTTTATGTAATGGTAAACAAAGAAACATTAACTCTAAATGATTTTGGATTAAAAATTTAAAAAACACAATTGGATTACAATGATTGAATAACCTGTTTTCCTAAAGAAATAAGGAAGTTCTATAATTTTTGCAAGCTCTAGGGCACACGGATTTTGAAATACTGCAATACTGCAATTTGTTGAAGAGTTTTATGAGATTTTTTGCAAAAATAGGGGTGCATTTCACTATATTAAAAAAAGAAGGCAGGGTGTATTTTGCCGATTTTAAAAAGACAGGTGCTGCGTCTTTAAATAATGACTTAGAGGGAACACAGACAAGGCTAAACTGTTATTTATAATGAAAAACAGACAGATGAAATAAGCTATTCTAAAAATCTTTTCTTTGAAAATGCAAGACAGATTTTAAACACACCAAAACAACAAACAATACATAAATGTAACATAAAAACACATTTTTTAAAATGAGGAATTAAAACAGCGTACTTTATCTTTTTTTCAGGGGTTCTGTGTGTCTCACTGAACACCCCCCCCCCCGCCCCCATCCAAAAAAAAGCAAGCTAAAAACCAGCTAGTATATACATACTTTTTTAATACAGTATATATGTATAAATGAAGGCAAATTGAAGCTGCTAAAGTGTCACAGAGGGGCCCCAACTGGATCTTTGCTATTGGGCCACATGTAGGCTTAGTTAGAGAATTTTAAAATCCTTATCTTATACAAAATTAATTTTATAAGCAGGTTATTCTTGAAATAAAAATATACTTTACGAGTATTTTTATTAGATTTTTTAAAGATAAATTTAATAGTTAAATAGATTTAAAAGTTGAATGTAAAGCTTTATGAATATTTTTACTTGTTCGTCATCAACAAAATGAATGTTTAATGTATTTTTATATCTAACACAACACCCAAACAATGGGTCATAAACAATGTTTTGGTGACTCAGGAAATATCTATCTTTAAAAATAATACTATTTCAGTATAAATATAAAGAACAAAGGTTTGTTTTACGATCATACAGCATTATCATTTCGAGTATTTATATCAAAAATGCTTATAACTGTTTATATGTTTTCTATGAAAATTTGCCTGTCTCATGGTATAGATTACGACAAAAGCCTTATATTTTAGTGCAAAATTCAAAAGTTCACTCTAAAAAGTTAAGATTCGAAAGTTTACTTACCTTTAGGATAAATTCAATCATTATTAAAAGAAATATAGTAAGAGAACACAGTTGTTTAAAAGATATTTCGTTTCAACAACAAACGAACAGAGCAGTTGAAGTCAGAATTTCTTGCGCATGCGTACAGGTGACACGGATGTTCTCCGGACAACACCGGACGATCGTGGATGGTTCGTCCGGATTCTGGCGTCCTGCGAACGTCCGAATTATGCTCTGTACAGGATCTGACGGGTATCGGACCGCCCGGCTCTATATAGGACCATATAGGACGTCCGGAGACAGTCTTTGGTTGTATGGGTGTAACTAGTATAATTGGCACCATGCTTGATTCAGTTACATCTGACATGGCCCTGGTAATACGCAAGTACCAAAAATTGTCAGGTGGTATTTGAGGATCAAGAATGGAATCGCAAGTTTCTTAAAGTGTTTTCCAATCTTTTAAAAATAAGTTTGAAAGGTAAATGAACTGCTATTGAAAGAATATAAAGAGAAATATTCCATCTGATTCTAATGTTTTAGCACGATTTGTGTTAGTAACATAAAGAAACCGAGGGATATTTTTTGTATATTCTCTCTTTTTGTTTCAAGTCCTTTTTCGGAATTACTGGAAAACTGAATTCATCTCTTACTGCCATAGTTATACAATGATATTTTAAAAGAGTAAGAATTATGGCTTTGAAGATTTCTGCCAGTAATTGGGTGTAAATAACAAATTTGCTATTTTAAACAAATTTTCTGGGACATGAAAATTACAAAACATCAGGGAGGGGGAGGGTATTTAGGTATTAATAGTTACTTTTATTTAAGAAGGGATTTTTGCATAAAATTAATTAATCTTCAAAGAATTTTAAAATGATATTAATATTTTTCATCTTTTACTGCCATAGTTTGGGAAATCCTTCAAAATCCTTAAATTTTTAAAAAGTAATTTTGGTCCTTGAAAATCCTTATTTTCATGCAAAATCTGCAAAAAATGCTTAATTTTAATGTCGTATTATTTCTTAATCAGGGATGAAACTCTTCTGCATTCCTACGAATTTCTAATTTAAAAAAATCTTAATTGCCCCTTTGCTTCCCTTTCTTATGAAATTTCACTTCCCCTTTTCGCTCCCCTCCCCTTCACAATACCAAAGTTTAAAATCTTTAAAACTTAATTTTTTAAAACTTTTTCTACTCCATTTGTTACTTTATAGTGAAGGAATAATTAGTCCCAAATATCACTAACAATCCATACCATCACATTCATTTCATTAAAAATTTATCTGAATTTCACCTTCTCAAAATTTTGCATTCCTATCCCTCCCCCCTTAAACGCACACTTTTTAAAGTTTAAAAACTCTTTAAAACTGTTTAATTGAAAAAGAAACTTCTCTATTTTCATTTTAGTGTCACAATAAATAATTGATCATGAAGATTTCTCTTCCCAACCGAAATTGGCACTTTCCTTTTGCTTTTCCTTCCAATTAAAGAGCACATAAAATTTAAAGTCTTTAAAACTCATTAGTTTTTTTTTTCTTTTACTTATTTGTAAATTTCTAGTAAGGTAAATAAAATAAAAAATCATCTAGTAAACTTCTTACCCCCCCCCTCCTAAAAAATGTTTAAAATGTTCTTCCCCTTTGCCCCCTCAGCTCTTAAAATTTAGGCTGGGATTACGGTGCATCGGATCTTACGATTGATCTTAACTTACGCTGGAGCGCAGAATTGGGCATGTCTACGATCAGTCTTAAATTGGTATTACGGTGCCTCGAGTTGCGTTTAGCGTAAGTCTCTAAACACATCGTAGGGCTGAATTCTTGTCTCTTCGACGCAAAAGAGAAGTAGCCAATCATATTGTGTTGATTTTAGAGTCTCAAAATAAAACAACGTGGTTTCGAAGAGCGTGTCTTTTTGTGTGAAGAAATTATTTCTGTACGTTTCTAGATCAGCTTTTCTTATTGGGAGTTAAAACGGCCTATAGAGGCACTGCTCGCAGCCCTCGGTACAGGAAAATTATCCCTTTAATTTCCCTTTAACTAATGCTAAGGTGCCATTGAATTAATTCTTTATTGTAAATGCATTTGAAAGTTTTAGATATTCAAATTCCGATAATTTTTACTTTGTCTTATAAGACAGAACACAAATATCACATGAAATCTGAAATTGTGCAAAAGAATAATCATTCTGAACAAATTAAAAATACATGTAATGCATTGTGCTTGTACGGCAGTATCCTGAAGCGAGAAGTTATATGTTTTCTCCACCAGATGGCGTATTCGAGCGCTTGAATCGCCAATACATCTGAACAATGAGTTCTCATTCAGCTAATTATTCCTATGAAGAGTTAGGCATAATGCTTTCTGCATTAGAAAGAGATGAAGATTTGATTACTAATGTTCTCGGACGAAGTATAAATGATAGAAAAGAACAAAATGATCGATGGCAAGCAGTAGCCGATTTGATGAATGCTGTAGGCCGGGGTACAGAGAGAAAAGGGAAGCAAGTCCGAAAAAAATGGAACGAATTAAAATCTCAAACAAAGAGAACAGCTGCAAATTTAAAAAATGATATTGCAAAGACTGGAGGTGGTGAACCTAACTATGAATTGCATTTAACCCCACTGGAACTAAGAATTCTGCAGCTCATAGGAAAAAGTTCCTATGAAGGATGCACAGGAATGAAATATGACCTAGCTGCTGCAAAAAAATCAGTAAGTATTGAAATATAATGGTGATAATTACATTATTTCTTTTATTTAGTAATATACACAAAGTAAACTACTGATTTTATATTATGTGTTTTCTTATAAATGATCAACAAATTGAATCAACTTTCTGAGAATTTTTATTGAAATTACCCAAAAACAGTTCAACTAATTTTAAATATGAATTGTTTGGATTTGTTTTTGCATGTTATAGAATTGTTTAATTATGTTATATTTCACTACTTTTCCAATTTTATACAAAATTACATTTTTATTTACTGTATTAAAGTTGGACTATCTTATTAAGCATAAATATGTTATATACAATAGTAGCCCCTTGTTATATCGCTTTTTCATATATACAGCTCTGTTATCTTGACTCCTGAAAGAGTAAGCTATATTGTATAATCATCTTTACTTTCCACACACATAGTACAATGAATGGAAATAATTGTAGTCATATTGAAAACCCGATTATGAAAATATTAGTACACTTTTTATTTTGAAGTGGCCTGAACCCGTTTTAGCTGTTTTTATTATGATTCAATATGTATGTCCCTTTACTTCCTAGGATATTCTCAAAACTTTACTTTTTGTAAATTTAAGTTATTGCATGTTTTTTAAATGTTAATCTTACTATTTGTGAAATGAATCCGTTAAAATATACATTCAGTGAATTGAAAAGGGTGATGAATAAGTGAAATAAAATTTACAGCAATCCTGTTGAAGTCTTGCGTGATTTATATTTACTTTATGCATTCTTAAATAACTGATGCATTTTTTGTATATTTTTATTGATTTATTAAAAAGATATATTTCATTCACAGATGCCAATAACCAGGGTCGGACTGGGTCAGTGTAAAGGGCGCAGACCTTGGATTTTCAAAGGGCGCAAAAATTTTAACCAACTCAAGTCAATTTTATTTGCTTGTGTTGCATATGGCTTGACAAGTTTTGACACACTCTCATAGAACCAAGTAATAATAATGGCTTTGCTATAGTCTCCGTGCATGTTTAAAGTTCCACCAGACCTACTGAATACTACGCAATTTTTAAAACAAATCATGTGTATATCTAAAAGCTCCAATAAGTTGAACACAGATTACCTTGTAGTAGACTCAAGTCAATTTTATTTGCTTGTGTTGCCTGTGGTTTGACAAGCTTTGACACACTCTCATAGAACCAAGTAATAATAATGGCTTTGCTATATTCTCCGTGCATGTATAACGTTCCATCAAACCTACTGAATACTACACAATTTTTTAAACAAATCATGTATATATCTAAAAGCTACAGTAAGTTGAACACAGATTACCTTGTAGTAGATGAATGATATTAAGACTACGGCTTTTTTTGTTTTCTTCTTTTATCGATAGATATCTTGGAAAAACAAAAAGTAATCACCCCTACCAATTTCCATAAAAATGACTGTGTAAAAAAGACAAGGTAACTACTGATTTGGGATAATGTTTGCTATTAATTGCTTTTTATAAATTTTGATTTGGATGCTGTCTACATATTAAAAAAATATACGAATGTTGATTTTTCAAATAGTAACATTCACTTTTGACACCCTATTTGAGTTTCTAGCTAGCCAGGAAATTTATAAAATGTTTATGCTTTTCTTAAATCTTAATGCAGTTATAAAACAAATGTGTTAGGTGTTTATCCCTAAATTTCGGAAAATAAATTGAAAATCTTAGAAGAAAAAGTACCGAAAGCACTCAAATAGTCACCAGTAAAATTGTACAAGAATTATATATTTATTAAAAGTTTATTTTTGATCAAAGAAAATCCTACAAAATATTTCTGGTACATTTCTAAGATTTTTTCTGTGGCTCGTTTGATTACAGGTAATGCCCCACCTTATGTTATGGAAACGAAAAATTTCTCTACATCTTGAAAACTAGTTATTCAAATGACTTCTACACATCGATGTTTTTAACAATTATGGTTTGTTCCTAATATATTTTTTTAATATAACTAAATTAATAGTTTTCTTAATTAAAAATAGTTTTTGAATAGAAAAAATGTCTGGAATAAGTTTGGGTCTATTCAGTATATCTCTTTAATACATTAATAAAAAATGAATCAGATAAGTTTTATAAAGATACAAATTAAGTTTCTCAAATAGATTTAACTTAAAAATCCTCAAATTTAAGTGCTTCTAACCCTTTCAAGATTTAAAATGAGGCATATAAACAATGCCTTTTTCCAGGCTGTCTCGATACAAGAAACTCAAATAAGATGTAAAAAATGGGTGTTATTGTTTGAAAATTCAAAGTTGGTACTATTTTAATAAGTAGATGACTTCAGAAACCTAATTTATACATAGCAATAATTAGTACATATTATTTTTAGTCGATTGGTACCTACATATTTTTTTACGATTATTATTAGGGCAATTAATAAGGAGTAACCAGATTTTTTTTCCACTTATCACCATTGATGCATTGATGATCTTTAGAAAAGCTAACCACCAGCGCCAAAAAGAGTTGCTTGCGGTGCTGCTAAGGGCTTTAACCTATTTCTTAAAATATTCCTTTAACGTAATATGAATTAGTTATCAAATCAGTTAAAAATGTCATTATTTCAATTTCTGTTGCAATCTGACAATTGCTTTTTATGTACTACGGGTTTTTTTATTATTCATATTATTAACAAAGTAGCATTTTTAAATGTGGAATCTGCAGGTGTCTCCCTCACCACACACAAGAAAAATTCAGTATGGAAACTCCGTTTAAAAAATATTTATGTTTAGAACAAAAATGTACTTTCTGAATGGAAATAAAAATTTTCAGAACTAAATCTCATCTTTCATTCGTTCTTTTATAAAATGTACCATATATTACAGTGTATTGGAATGCTGAAATATAAGGCTATTTGAATATGAAAATAATACTTGTTTGTGAAAATAATAGCTATTTTGTATCCTTAAAAAATGATTTTATGCATCCATAAAATGATTTATTGATATCGCACTATAAAAAAGATTGTACATAAAAAATATACTCTGAAAAATTCGTTTCGTTAGTCGAAAATCGCTAAAATAATTGAGCAAATTTACTATTCTCAGCACACTCTTCCCATGATTAGGAAAACTGTTGTCATTGTTAGAAATCAAGGGAAATATTTAAGTTTCATAATTGAGAGAAGTGCACCAATTATTGTATTCAAGCAAACTGCAGAATCCCGTAGCCAGTATTAAACCGATTTTTTTTTTAAAAGGAGGAGATTTTTATTTCGACGCATAAGTATTTTCTGTTTTTATGTATGTTCACCGATTATTCCGAAACTACGCGACCGATTCAGATTTCTGAAAATTAGGTCAGTACATTTTTAGAAATTAAACACAAATCAAAATAAATAAATATTTTAAGTAAACGTTTTAAAAAACATTTTTAATAAAACATTTTAATATTCATTTAAGTCTTTTTTGTAAAAAAAAAATTATTTTAATCAAAAAGCCCATTATAGTTTCTAAATAGTAGTCACTGCTTTATTTAATGACAGGCTTTTCGATTGATTAAATTAAACATTCTTTTTTTTTCTATGTACATACTATTAATATCCTCATAGTTATTTAACCGTGAAAAATCTGTCATTAAATAAAACGAGAATTACTATCGAAAACGACGATAGATTTTATGAATGAGAAAACGCTGTCCGCGGGATCCCACAGCTTGCAGGATTGTAAATCCAAAAGTATCATAGGGCTACCACAGGCGACTATTTTTATAATCTGTTCGCACCAGTATTTTTCGAATATAAATTTTGAAGTATATTTCTCTTACAAATGTTGCTAAAGTGTCTGTTAAGGATTTCTGTTTTAAGAAAGTGGTGCCGGTTAGAATTAAAAAATAGTCGGTGTGGCAGCCCTGGTATTATCAACTTTGTATTCTCCGAAAAGAAAGATCATGTTTTTTCAATCAACAACAAAATCCATACAAAAAGTTTTTTGCCTTCTGATACTTCTCTCCATTTTTTCACAAGTTGCTTTTCAAAAAGCACGATTATAGGTGCATTCAGGGATGGATTTAAGGGAGAAGGGCGGAAGAGGTACTAAAAGGAAAGGTCTGAAAATATGCGAAATATTTGGTTAAAATCTGAAAGATATCAATCAAAGAGGAGGTGAAAAACATTTCGTTCAGGGCGCCATGACTACTAAAGCTCTCATTGGGTGCATGTTTTCTCTTTGAATCGCATGCAAAGATGTCCACTTTGGTTTCCAATTCTGATATTGTTCGACATATTTCAAATTTCTTTGGGATAATAAAAAAATACCTTTGATGTGCTGTCTGTCTATTAATGGATGATTATACCTAAACAAATTCTCGAAATATAGTACACTCGTCAGAATGTATGTGCACAAAGATTGAAAATATATTGGGGCGGCTTAGGTACTTAGGGGCGCGAACTTTTACCTGGACGAGGACGCACCGGCCCTTGGGCCGATGGGCCGGCGGGCCAGTCCGAGCCTGCCAATAACACCTTCCCGAGCATCACAACAATCAGCTCCATCATCAAACATTTCACAGCCATTGATACCTACAGACGTGTGAAAATTATTAGAATAATTGTGAAATTTACATTAAAAACTTGTTATATTAAAGAAATAATACATTTAAAAAATATTGATACATTTAATATTTAGTGTGCATCCCCTTGTTTTTTATTAAAGATTCGATACGTCTTGGCATACTTTGCATGAGTTTTTGGCAATTAATTTGTATTCCGTTGTCATGATGCCAAATTTGGATGAGTTTTTCTATCAGAACATTCTTGTTTGTGATGTTGTATTTCTTTAATTCAATTAAAGGAAACTATTCCATGGCCTGGAAACAGTCCAGATATGAACCCCATAGAGAACCTTTGGGCCATTGTAAAGAAAAACTTAAAGAAATGCAACATCACAAACAAGACTGGTCTGATAGAAAGACTCATCCAAATTGGCATCATGACAACGAAATACAAATTAATTGCCAAAAACTCATATAAAGTATGCCATTATTTCTTTAATAAAAAACAAGGGGATGCACACTAAATATTAAATGTATCAATATGTTTTACATATTTCTTTAATATAACAACTTTTCAATGTAAATTTCACAATTATTCTAATAATTTTCACACGTCTGTACATCATCAAACGTTCCACAGCCACCAATATCAACATCAACTCCATCCTCATGCAATCCACAGCCACCAATATCAACATTAACTCCATCCTCATGCAATCCACAGCACTCATTTCTAAATATATCAAGTTCATCAGAATATAGTAAGTAATAATCTTTTTTTTTTAAATCTATTTCATTTAGGTAGAATTTAAAAAATATGTACATGTTTCTTTAATGATCTGTTATTGACATTAGATTACACAATGTTTTTATACTTATTGATTTTTCTTAAAGTTATAATTTCATGGTGAGCATTTTATAGATATCATGAAGCAATTGTATAATGTAATACTATACAGCGAAAAAGGACACCACTATAAAATCAAAAAAGTCACATCGGAAAATTAATATAAAATAATTATTAATATTCACTTTAGTTCCTCTATGAATTTAATAAATAGACATGGCAGATAATCCTAATGACATGCTAACTATTGAAAATTAATTATGCATCATTTTCGGTTCATTTACAGGGACACTTAAGGCTGTTCTTAACAGCTCTGCTCAACAAGTACAAAATGTTTTCACACATTTACAAATTCATTTTTTAACGGAAAGGTATAAAATTGGAAACCCTGGCCATGGAAGCGATTTGGAATTGAACTGTTTTTTCCATTTTTTGATCAATCAATTACCTATTGAGTTATAAGCTATTTTGATCACGTGACAAACTCGTTTTTCGCCCGCTCTTGAGTGCTCTTTCTTCCTTCGTGCAGAAATTCTGTTCAAAACGCCCACTTTGATACTCTTTTCTGAAAGATCTATTGCGTTTGCAAAAAAATGGAAAAAATAACTTAATTACATAGTTTCTGAACAACAACACCAGCTAGTTTCAAGCATTTTCGAACAAAAATAAATCAAAACTTATGTCAGAAAATTGCCCTTTTGGATTTGAGAACAGCCTTAAAATAATTGCATTATGACCTATGGAAAAAAATTGTTTGTGGTGTATTATAATGATATTGCACTATTTAAAATATACTGAAATATATATATATATATATCGCTTAGGTGTATCACAAGATGCTTACTGTGGAATCAGGCATGCATATAATTTATCGTTAATTGATAGGGATACACAAAAAAATTTGGCTATAGTATTGCCTATAAAGATTAATGGCTGGAAGAGCATTTTCAGTTGTAGTACGTGTTTTAAAATTTAACTATATTCTTTGATATCATTTGATGTTTATAAATTCAATAGATCAACAAATCATATACAAGGCTGCACAAAAATTCGAATTATTCCAACCATTATTGATAATTGCAGCAAATTGGTTTTCAAATGTGTTACATATTTTCTTTGTGCATAGATTTTGAAGTAAATTTCCATTTTAATTTTTCATACATATTTATTTATGATATTTATTTATTTAGATGATCTCAGCATTGCAGCTAATCCAATGCCAGTAAGTTATTTTATTTATTGTACAGTTTAAGCATTTTCAGTCAACTTTTCATGCATATTTAATATTAATGACAGATATTTTTTTAGGCCGATATATTTATTATCATTATTGTTTACAGGAAGATTATGACGGAAGCAGTTATTTACCAAATACAAATAAAGAAAATGAGTCATCCTGGGTGTTTGTATCTAAAAATCAATCTGGTAAGATTCTAACAGTTCAGTATATATTTTAGTATATATAACAGTACAGTAAATATTTTATTTTTAGAATGAGCGACACCGTGTGCAGTATGAGTTATATTCCAAACTCTTATCAGTGACCATTAATTTGCTTTCATATACTTTTTTTTATGTTTTTCAGCTGTAGAATTGATAAAAAAAAAAATCGCTGGTTCCAAGGACCATTGTCACTGGCTTGCTACATAAAATTCTATTAAGTACCTTTAACCCTTTGAGTGACCCCACCACCACCTCCTCGAATGTAAACCAAACTTCCTTTCAGTCAGACTTAGGTAAAATGTAAAACTGTCTGCAAAGTCGAATAATTTCTTAAAAATTTTCTGAAAAAAAAAAAAAAGCGCTGTGCCCCTCTCGAGTCCTATATCGCCACTAACAGCAGAAATGAAAAGTTATATGCGAGTGGAGTGCCACTAGGTAACATCACTAAAAGAAAAAATATTAATTTACAAGCATTATTAAAACTCAGTCAAGAAATGTAGTATTGAAGGGTATGCTTAATACAAACAACTATTGAATGAAAGAAAAACTGATGAAAATTTTTAAAAATATATTTATTAAACTGTGAAATATTTTAATCATTAACGTATATAAAGATATCAATTTATGATTGCTCAATAAAACTGTTATTTTATTAATCTATAAAATAACTGAAAAATGAATAAATGAATGTTAAAATAAAAAAGTTATTAGTCCATGAATGGAAGAAATGAACTCTTACTCATCAATTAAAGGTATATATAAATATTATACAGACATACAAACAATAAATACAATAAACCCAACTGGAGTGAAAAATTAGCCAGAGCCAGGAATCGAACCCGGGACCACAGTATACAAGACTGCTGCTCTAACCACTGAGCTACTCCGGCCGATGCCTGAGTCTGCAATTTCTCACTAATAAACCATGTTGGGGAAGTCACCAGCCATCTATACGACAGCCTTGGATGACAGGACAACGATGAATAGATTTTACTATTACATCGATCTACGATAATTATAATAAAACACTCATACTACAATATATATCAAAACACACATACATACATAAATAACGCCTGCATTCAACAGTTAAAGGTATATATAAATATTATACAGACATACAAACAATAAATACAATAAACCCAACTGGAGTGAAAAATTAGCCAGAGCCAGGAATCGAACCCGGGACCACAGTATACAAGACTGCTGCTCTAACCACTGAGCTACTCCGGCCGATGCCTGAGTCTGCATTTATGTATGTGTGTTTTGATATATATTGTAGTATGAGTGTTTTATTATTCTTACTCATCAGTTTATCTACTGTTTTTGAGACAAACCATTCCTTACGAAATGTAAGTCTTTCTTAAAAAATTTTAAACTTTTTTTCTTCAGTTCAAAAATAGTCTGCAGACCTTCTCGAGAGTCTGTGACGTTCATTGCACTGATTCTCCGCCCGGGGTCTTTTTTTATACATATATAAAGAAATTTGTAAAAAGAACCATCAAAACTGTCTGCAAACTTTGAAAATTTTCTGCGAACGATGTTCGTCTGTATTATCTGACTCTGCTCTCTGTTACCCAAAATTTTCGCATAATAAAATGTAAAATTGTAATTTGCTAAAAATTAAATAAACAGTACATAAACAAAAGCTATAAAATTATTATGTATTTTATTTCCGATTATTTCAACTGACTAAATTTTAATGCAATTTTTTATTTATTTAAATAAAATAAAATTCTGTGGTTTGTGTTTGGTTGCACTTTTCTCAGGGACGGGAAAATTTCTAAATTTTTTAAATTAGTTGTCTGATTGAATTTTTAATGGTTTCGAACCAGTGGAGACCACTAAGGATTTCGAATGCTGTTTTTTATAGTACATGCATACAGCTTCTTGATAATAGTCACAAAATATAGTCCAAATCGTAAATAAATATCTAAAGAATTATTTAGCAGAGTTGGACTTAAATCAATAGATTCAATCAATAATCTAAATTTTGCAGAGGTAAATTGCTTAGATTTTTTCTTTTTTTTTAATAACTAGATGCAGAAACTAATCTATCACAAATGGTATTAAATGAGCATATTTACTTTCCTTCCCTGCAAAATTAAAAAAAAAAAAAAGCCATACCATAAATCCTCATAACTTTGAAATTTAGTCATAAACAAAGAAAAAATTATAATTTCATGTTTGATTACAATTTAATGTATACTAAAACTACATTGCCCTATCATTAAACAAATGCAATGCTGTATTAACAGCATTTTTTCTGAGTTTACTTACATATTTGTGTTTTTGATGGTTTAAACCTATGCCAAATCAAAAACTTGTTTTGGATGGCTAAAATCCAACCTTGATCCATTCTTTAGATGGTATACAGGACTACGTGAAAGGTCTCAAATTCAGTTCCATTGATTAATGAAAATTGCTGAATGGGAATTTTTAACTGTACTATGTGTTTAATTGAGCAAACACTTAGCAGTGTTTATGTACACACTATGTAATATATAAATAAACTTAAAGATCATATACAAAGCTGCATAAAAAAAAAAATTGCATGCTTTTCCAGCTATTGATTTGAATTGCAGAAATTTTGTTTTCGTATTCATTGTACATTTCCTAAATTATTTGTTTAGATATTATGTATTTTGGTATGAAACTCATTATGTGAATGATTTATTTTATAGAATCATCTGGGACAGTGAGAAAAAGAAACTCAAGGGGCAGAAAAAAGAAAATTTTTGAGGAAAGTGACACTGACATAAAAGTCATGGAAACTCAAGATGAAATAAAAAACTGTTTTCTTGAAATGAAAAACATTGCAGAAAAACTACTCAATATTCAAGAAAAGTTGTTAAATGTGGCACAAGATGTGTTCGATAACCAAGGACTTATTATTAGCAAATTAGATCACCTTTTACATGTACAAAACAACACTAATGTTTTATTAGAAGCCATTGGAGGATTCCAAGTTGTTAATCAATAGTTGTTATTGTAAAATTTAATAAATTTTCTGTATCCGTTTCTTCTCAGTAATTTGTTATTTCTACAGTTTATCTTCGTAAAACGTTTCTTAATGACATTCCAAGAGACTTTCTGAAATCTGCAATTCATTTTGAGATATAACTAATGAAAATTTCTCTTAAAAGTATAATTTTGCTTAAATTATGCTTTTGGTGCCTTTTATTAGCGGTATTTATATGTACACTGAAATATAATCTTAAATTGCATACTGAGCAGATTTCACAAAGTTGATTGTAATTTTGAAAGCATTTTCATTGTATTTATTTAGATAAATGTGAAATACTACAGATTTAAAAAAACAATGTTGGCATAATTATATTATACCTCATTGGCACATGAAAAATGGGTAGACCCTCTCTTTGATATTTTCTGTAAATGTAATATAATCCCATGGACAGACCTAAAATAAGTTTTTCTTCAAAGCTTGTGTAGCTTTAATTTTTTTTTTTTTTTTTTTTTTTTTTTTTTTTTTTTTTTTTTTTAAATGTTGTTTTATTTTCAGATCATTTTGACCAGAATTTTATATTGCACTCTATATAGTAGGCTCCCTCAAATCTGCACATCTTCACAGATTTAAACAATGAAACTTTCAGTTCAGATGTAGGTTCAAAATTAGACTTTTATTTTTATATCATTCTGTACATATTTTAAATTCAATTCTCATTAATATGACTGAATTCATGTTTATTCATGAAAAAAATAAAAATTTATTTCTGAAAAAAAAATCAAGATATTGTATTGGTGATATTTTTGGTAATCATAATCTTTTAACCCTTTGAGGGACAAGCAATAATGTCTCTGTAATATTGAATTCCCACCGGAATAATTGAAGAGTTTTATTTTAAAATAAGGGAAAGCAATTTTTCAACATTTCGCCCTCAAAGTTAAAAATATAAAATTTAGTTAAAATTTTTTGGTGCAATCTTTGTTTAAATTAGGTTGGATAAAATATATCCCACCGCCCCTCAAGGGGTTAACCAAATATATTTTTGTATTAATCAAGCTTTTTTGGTTCTTAAGTCTGGCTAAACCTGAAATAAAACTTTCTTATTTTATAATTTTGATGTGAATTAATAAGGTACCTTTATTAGGCAAGTTGCATTTAAAAATTCTAGGAAAATCTATTTTTATGGTGCATATTTAATTATACATTATTCATGATTTACTTGACATTTATAACTTAAGCATTTTTTAAATCATCTTAATGTTTATTACTTTAATATTCTATTATATTGTAAGTATTCATTATAATTTCTATTGCATTATAACATTCAAATTATGTTTTAAAAATTTAAACAAATTAATGACCAGAAATCCACAAAATTCTAAAATCTGCACAATCTTTGGTCCCAAGCAGTGCGGATTAGTCTACTGTATCAACAATCATGGAATAAAAATATATAGTTTTTTTTTTTTTTTAAACTGACACTATTGAAAGTCATCTGTAGCTTGTTCTAATTAACAGAATGGCACCAAACTTGGAAGGAAGACTAATAGTGCCCACAAAAAAGCTCAAAACACTGCTGATAGGGAGAAATAAGGCGCTGTTGTAGGTTACACAGCCATACATACTTTGCATTAACAAATAAAAATGAAAAATTATATGCATTTATGCGACAACAGCACCAATAATTTAAGCTCATGTAAGCTAATTTAAGCACATGTGCACATATAGCCCAAATTAATGGCACTGTTGTAGCATGTGTAATTATAAATTTTAATTTGTTACCCCGTTTCATGCTTATTTTCAGCTGTGTAGCCTAAACCCCTGTGGGCAGTGTTTTAAACAATTTTTTCCCCTGCAGAATCTTTTTCCCCCATAGTGTCATAAGTATCAGATTAGACATCTTATAAGAATTTCAACTTAACATTATGGCTCAGATGAATGACGAATGCTGCTCTTGATAGAAATTATAGTTAAGTAATTACTATAAACATATCGATAAATAAAAAAAAAGCTTACTTGTACAAGTCTGTTTGAATAATTAAAAACTTTGTCCTTATAAAATAAACCTTAATATGATGTAGATCAAAACGATAAGTCATATAAATATATGTTGCTAAAAAAAGAACCATTTTCCAGACTTGTTATGCATTACATAATCAGAATCAGCAGCTGACTGGGAGGATCTATGAATAATCCCCCCTCCTCCTTTGAAAAAAAAGTATTCTTTGCATTTAAGAACTTACACTAGTCATGCAAGCTAATGGAAAATTTTTTGCATGCTTCTTGATAATAATTTGAATATTTTAGCTGGTTTTTATTTGCTTGATAGCTGAGGTTGATCTCTAGACATATACTTACAAGGAAGGTCTCCTTACTGGGCATACTCGGAATATTTTGAAAAAAATACCAATTAAACTACTTATGTATGTAATAAAGTATCAGTCAAATTTAGCAGCGGAATTACAGTAGAAAGTCTGTAAAGAAATAAAATACTTTCGAGTATTTGGCGCAAAAACACGAAAGCGTCACTCGATTTGGCGAGCAGTACTTTTCCTCGCCAAAAGCAAACTATTTTAATGCACCTGAAAATTGTTTGTTAACTGAGTTTTAGAATGCGTGTAAAAATTATTTAATGAATTTAAACATAAACAATGAGAGAGTTTAATAAATACATTTTTTCGTATTACATATTTATGTTGCTTATTATTTAATTTTATCACTTTAAAAACAATTTCATATATAAAAAAGACTTCCATATATTTAGACGTATTCCAAAATAAAGGCAAGATGCATTTACTAGTTATTTATTTCAATATCAAAGAATTCGTCATTTCCATAGCAACAAAATTGAATCGACTCGACAGTGCTCAATTAGACTTAAATTTTGAGAGATTGAAATTATTTTAATTTATTTTAATTTTGTTTTAATTCATAAAATTTGATATTTAAATTTCATTATAAATATATATATATATATATATATATAATGACAAAATTATAGTTAAATCAAACTAAAACTGACAAAACTAAAGTTAATTACATTAAATTTATTTAAACAAGTTCAATATGAAACATTTTTATCTTAAAGAGTATTCGATATAAAAAAGCATTTTTCGAAATTTCATTTCATCGCCAACCGATGATAAATGGCCAAAAAAACGAAATTTTCATTATTTTTTTACGAACGTTCTATCGGGGTTCCGCCAAAAAATTTTTTATAAACATATATATCCATATGAGAAGAACACTCTGATTTCAGATTTTTCTGAATATGCCCGTATGGAGACATTCCTTGTTAGCAGCTGATTTTAAGGGTTATAGTTTCATTTTCAGAACAGGTGTATAAAATAGGAAAAGCTGCTGTTGGTTTAATATTAGCTTGTGAGTATCTTCTCATGATCGATGCAGCCTCTTAAGGCTCCTGTACCTGCCGGCGAAGGCACTCGCAAGCTAATGCTAATCCTATTGGGGGGAGGGGGGGATTTATCTAATATCTTATTTGCATTTCAACATTTTTAAATAATTTTTTTTGCATTGCATAGCTGAGGTTCGTCTCTACATTGCACCTTTTTTACTTTTTCGATTTTGATCGCAGATATTTTTAGAATGACACTTTCATTTTCAGAATCAAAACGAAAGTGTCATTCTAAAAAATATCTCTGACCAAAATCGAAAAAGTAAAAAAGTTGCGATGTAGAGACGAATCTGAGCTATCCAATCAAAAAAATTTTAAATATAGAAATGCGAATGAGATTTTAGATAAATCCCTCCCCATAGGATTAGCATTAACTCACGAGTGTCTTCGCCACAGGAGCCTTAAAACTTAGTTTCACTTTCATATTGTTACATGGTCGTACTAAAATATATATATATATATATATATATATATATATATATATATATATATATATATATATGAATGTTTTGCAAAAAATCAAAATAGAAAAAAAGGTAATTTTTTGTTAAAACATAAGAATAGATGAACTTATTAGAACTTATGATTTTTTTTTTGTAACTTTTAATTATAGAAGAAATATTGACTACTCTGAAGAAGCTATATCAGCTATTTTTTTTTAAGTAATTGAAACACTCACATTTCAACAGTAATCATTTGTTAAGAATTAGTGGTGACATTAGGCTTTTAAAATTCTAGCTTTCTGGGATCAACACACTTTGCAGTTAGGAAAAAAAAAGGATTGTTTAAAATAAAAAAGGACGACAGTATTAAAAGCAAGATAACAAACAGTCTTCTAATAAAATTTATTAGATTAAAATAAACCTTACACCTGCGCATGAAAGAATGTGGCAAGTTTATTGCGCAAATACAAACCAGAAGCACTGGTCGTGTTATTGTTGATATTGCTGTTGCTGCTACTTGATTAATGTTGTCTTCATTTTCATCCAAATATTCTTCATGTCTCAGGTTATACAAACGGCACAGCTGCGGCAATAGTTATTTTGCAAACTTTTTTTGGCGTATATTGGAGCTTTCCACCAGATTCGTGTATGATCCTAAAGCGCCCTTTGAGAACGCCGAAGCACCTTTCTATCACATTGCGTGATGTGCGATACTTCGCATTGTAAGTGTGTTCCTTCGGACAACAGGGATCCAAATATGGCGTCATGAGCAGAAGCTCTTGAGGATATCCACTGTCACCGAGAAGAAAAAAATTTTCTGTTGGAAAAGAACTGATCACAGTTCGTAGAGCCAGATGAAAGTATCGTGAGCGCTTCCAAGCCATCTAGCAACAACGTCTAAAATTCTTAAATCTGAATCACACACCTGAAATTAAATTCAATATTTAAGTAACTATAAGATTAAAACAATAAAACTATTTCATTAAATATTTCCTTGCTTTATTGCACTCCCAATCAAGGTTTCAATCACAATTTCACCAAATTTATATACATAATTATATGCCACATACATATATAGGCAGTATTTACCTCTTATATGCCACATGTTATATATATGTGCTTTACACTTACCCTATGTACACCTCGTATATGCATCATATGTAGAGTTCTTGCTGGCTTTTTTACTAGCATTAGCAATTTGGCTAATTATAAATTAAAAGCATTTGCCAAAAGAAACAAAAAAATTCTTAGTGAAACATTGAAAAAATTAATCCCTTTATATTCAACCCCTTAATGACCCTCCTTTTTTCCTTCAATATGTTGTAAAATACCTTTCAATATGTTATAGAATAACTTAAGTTTCAGTAACTGTTTACATATCATATATAATTATTCGCTACAGAAACTCAAGAAAATAATTCCAAACCTGATTTAACTCATTAACCCTTTGAGGGACAAGTAATTGTGTTTCTGTTACCTTTTTCACTCTTTGACCGGCAATTTTTCCAGCCATAAGGAAACTGCAAATCATACAATTTTATTTTATTAAAAAATAAATTAATTAAAAATAATGAAAATGTATGGTATATCTTTGCAAAAAAAAAAAAAAAAAAAAAAAAAAAAAAAAAAAAATTACTCCAAAAATATACGAAACTCCTTATTGCTGCGATTGCTTACAAATGGTTTGGGTAATTCCGAGATTTGAAGAAACATTTACATGGTCTGGTCCAAGCTATCAGGTAAACTATAATTGGAAAGAAAAAAAAACATGCGCAAGAAAATCAACCATCATGAAAAATAACCAACCTACTAGCATTCAAAACTGGAAGATAATTAAGCGGAAACACGTGTCCAGATCAGGAGCGAGGCTAGAGGTTAATTCTCCCCTTGTGATCGCCTCTTTTCCCAACTTCTATATGGACTAATCTGCTCCATTGTGTGTTACTCTTCGAAAGAGGGGCTAATTGCAGACACTATTTCGAAAGAAAAGAAGTAACACTGGTAGTAATAATTATTGGTAACATAATTAGTAATATTGGCATCATGCATGGCAGTTGGCTCAAACCTGGCCTGGATAATACGTAAGTACCAAAAAAAGTTAGGCACCAAATTTGACAATCAAGAGCAATTGTAGTTGTCAAATGCAACTAAATTATTGCATTCGACAACTAATGACTGCTTACTTTAAACACTGAATACTAGTGAATTCTAAAAGAGCTATTCTATTTCCAAAATTAGAGAAATTCGTCTATGGATAATAAAGTTATGAATGCATCGTAAGATAAAACTTTCAAAAAACAAATTAAAAAACCAATCATAAATTGCATATGCCATGGCCTGAAATTTATGGTAAGTCCAACATTTATAAACATGTAGGAAGAAATAATATTAGGTTGAACAAAAAGTGCTGGGAAATTTTTAATCTAATAGTTAGCAGAATTTTTATCGTATAGGATGGTCATGCCATCAATGCCGAGCTCTATTTCCAGCAGTTGGATCGCGTATGCGACAAATTGGTGCAAATGTATCAAAGATTGGTCCGACGAAAGCGCGTCTTGTTTCAGCAGGACAAACCGGACGTGGCCCAGAGGAACAAGGACAAGTTTTCACAGTTGGACAGCATCGAAATTCTCCCGGTCCCCGCCTACAGTTCAGAATTGACTGTCCGATTGACTCCATCCGATTAATGCAACACTTTTTCAAGGGCCGTCGATTTGAATCTTTTAATGAAGTTGATGAAGCATGCCAACAGTTTTTCGATTCCAAGGAGCTGCCATGGTTTTATTCCAACAAATCCGGAATCTGGCAGAAAGTCATGTACTATGATGGTCTCTACTCTGAAGAATAGTCCTTGTTGCTTATGTTGTTAATTTGCGCATAACAATGCAACTTTCACAAATTTCCCAGAACTTTTTGCTCAACCTAGTATTTAAAAGTTGTTCAGACCTCAAAAGCAATAAGTTATGTGAATATTTTAAAATACATAAGAGTTCTAAATTACATTAAAAAAATCACATTTAAATTTTCTTATAATTATCTGCAATTATTTTTTATAGAATTAAAGGCTAAATAATTAGCATTTGGATATTCATAGAGAAATGAGATGTCCTATCCATAAATACAAAAACATCATCTTGGATGGGCCTCTTTAGACGAATGTGTGTGCAATCTATAGCACCAACAACATTCGGAATGAACTTTGAACAAAATCTTTGACATATCATAGTCAGTTCTCATCTGTTCTAGGAAAGTGTATAAATGAACTCGCAATATTCGTCATAGCATTTAGAAATTTGTCCAACGTTACTGAGACAAAGGCTTGAGACACCATAAAAAAATTCGCTTTCAGATATCACTTTTTGGAAGCTACCTGTTGCAAATAATCTCAACATTGACAATACCTAAAAATGAAAATAGAACATTTTTTTTCTTATGGCACAATTCACAACATGAAGTTCTTCAGAAAAAAAGCAAGGCAAAGTTCTTTAATCCACACAAGTTGGAACCAAAGGTTGTGCAGATTATGGAGTATTGTGGATTATATGTCATTTTCTTATTTCTGGACACTATTTTAATTCCATATTCAGTATAACATGAAAAGAAAAATATGAAACATAATAATTAATGTAATATACTGTCTCAAAAAATGCATTTTTCAATTCTTTTATTAAAAAATTGATTATATTTACTTTTATATTTAAAATTTTCAGATATTTCTTTTAAAAAGTTATTTTTGTATCAAGAATTTGTAAATTTGTTTAAATTCATTAAGCAATGCGAATTATAGAAAATTGTGGATTATGGATCCTTGACTGTACTACTTTATATATAAAAAATAATAATAATAATTCAAATTTTTTTTTCACTACTGTCTCCCTTACATGATTTATAATCGGGGTTAATGTTGACAATCTTAATCAAACTAGTCAGGAAACAGCAAGCATATATCCAAAAAGAAAAGATCATGGGGGTCATTACTCATGACCCTCTTTGAACAGAAAACATGTAGTTTATGTATAAATTTTTAGATCGAAATTTAGATCAACTTCAATTTTAAAATATTTTATCTGCAGATTAGTATCTATCACAGACACTTGGAGGTTTTTCTGCTACTGGTAGTTGGATTAAAGTGCAAACTTCACAAAAACTTTCTGTAAGATACAAATTTCGTACATTTACGAATATTATATCTGAAAATTTCAGGCATTTATGAGTGAAAATGGATTTAAAGTATCAGAAAATAGCCAATTAAGATGT
This sequence comes from Maratus speciosus, assembly GCA_963932465.1. Lineage (NCBI taxonomy): Eukaryota > Metazoa > Arthropoda > Arachnida > Araneae > Salticidae > Maratus > Maratus speciosus. Next base: position 63,703,225 of record OZ010797.1, on the reverse strand, counting down.
TATAAAATTTGCTAATGAAGAAATGGGATTCTTCCTCACACCCCAAAAATGAAAACATGCGCCCCACATTGCCTTTCCCCCCTCTTTCATTGATTTATTTATTTTTACTAATCTTCTTAAACCACTCACTGTCACAATAATTTGATTACTGTAATATTCTAAAATTCAATATTTAAAATATTTTGTAAATCTTGATCTTGTAACGACAAAATATTATGAACAATTATTCTCAAATATTTCATTAACTTACAACCACAAGTGATTTTAAACACAGTCATAAAAACATTCATTCATTCAAAAATCTATTACTGAAATTCAGGGCCAAACCAACGGAGGGCAGAGGGGGAATGTGCCTCGGGCACCAGAACGGAAGGCGAAGGGGACGCCAAATGAAGATTTTGTTAGTCATTTTTTTCTCACCTTATCTTTAGCTCGGTAATGTTAAAATCGACCTTTCTGCGGTAAAAATCGACCTTTCTGGGGTATGTCAAAGCATAGAAGAATCTAAGAATGATATAGGGATAAGGATCCTGTATGAAACAGAATATTTTTGGTTCTTTTTGATTTCAGTTTTAACCCCTTAACTGCCGATAAAATCTTGCATGATCTCCAGTGCCTTACTTAAATCGTATATTTCTGAAATTATAGAAGGTGTAGTTTTTTGAAATAACAGTAAGAAAGTGCACATGTTATATTGTTATATATAATGGCTCAGGTGGTGAAAATTGCCTAGCTATAATTGGAATTTGCCATCCCTTTAATACATGCATGCATTTTCTAAAGATGTCCGGGACAGTTAAGGGGTTAATGAATCAATATTTGGAAAAGCAGATTACGCAAGGCCGTAGCCAGTGGGGGGATCACCGGGGTTTGATCCCTCTCTGAAATTTTTGTCAGAATGAATATAAATGTGCCATTATCAGAACATCATTAAATAAAAATCGAATTCTGTGCTAGCATCTGTTTACTGTTTGATTCTGTCAATATGCTGTAAAAATGAATAAAATTTCAACAAAATCGTGGAAATTCATACGAGTTTTTATGAATGAAACTTTGTAAATGGAGAACGTTAAAGTTGTTAATTAAAATGACTGAAACATCCTGATATATATTGTCGATTTTGTTAAGCAGAAACTTTTGAAGAATGTAGTGAGAGTGCTATTTTAAATATCCACAAATGTGAATATTTTGACCTGGTTCTTGAGACGACATTTTTTATTATAAAACACTTAAATTATATGTGCAAAACATCATTCAGAAAACATTAACTGACATTAACAACATCAATGAAGCAGCATAAACACAAAAATGAAATTATAAATTTATTTACAATAAAAAAAGACTCAAAGATTAAATTTTATTTTCTTATTTAATTACTTGAAATCATAATAAAATATGATAAGCCTTTTAAAAATGTCGAATTTGTAAAAAAAAAAAAAAAAAAAAATGTATTTAAAATAAAACGAGAGTTAAATTTAAGATTACAAATCCCCTTCCGAAATATTTTTCTGGCGTAGTTCAGTATTACATATTTTATGATTACATGTTTTAAAATAACTCAGCTATTAGAAACTTAGTAAAATTATCTTTGTAAATTTATTTTGCAAAGGAGGGCGGAGGGGGGGGAGGGCAAAATCAATGTTTTCCCCAGATGAAAGAAAAGGGCTAATTTCTACCCTGGTGAAATTTGATTAATGATGTGTTGATTTCTTTCTGTTAAATTTTGATTCATAATGAGAAATGTGATTTTGAGAGCTATTAAATATTGTTGATAGAACAATATGATTTAAAAAAATTAGCATAAAATAATTCAACTAATGCAGAAATAACTTTTAAAGAAATTCTTTATTACTGGCATATTTACAATAAAAATAAAAGTGTTCTTTATTAGAAATATTAGATTTTGAAACATGTAATGTCACCTTTTCAATGTGAATCAATGATAGAATAAGAATAGCTCAAGTTAAAATCATTTATTTATTAAAAATTGACACAGATATTAAATTAAAGCTGTTGAAAATAAAGTCAAGCTAAGCTACAGTTTTTCGCTATTTACAATTTCCCGGGGAATGTCTTATAACCTTCACAAGTCAAAAATGGAAATAAAATTTTATTAATTATAGAGTGGAGAAAATATATTGTAACAGCAAAACAATGTATAAGAATACCAAAGAAATTAAAGAGAAAAATCTAGTTTAATAACAATTTTTATGTACCGTTTTTGGAACTCAAATTAATTTGTTCTAAGGTGAAAACTCGTACCAAAATCAATCATTTGAATAAGTAGTGCAACTACATACAAATATGCAATTATAATCTGTGTCATATACATTAGAAATATAAAAGAATTAGGCATAAGTTATATTGGAAAATAAAGAATACAAACTTGTATTTCAATAGAATAGCCATTAGCGGCTTCTGTCATATATGACCTAACAGTTTCGCATAAAAACTTTGTCCCCCTTTTTGAAAGTCGATATCGACTTATGAAATCATGGCTTTCTAATGCAAATGGATTGGACCTATCTTTTAACAGCCATGATCTGTGTTGTTGTTGAATTTTTCTCCGACGTCTTTTCCTTAACAACAAAATTTCCGTCATCTTGATCGATCGTAAGACACCTCTGGAGCTGTCATAGGATTTTCGTAAGTTACGCTTGCTCAGAAGAGCAAATGAGGCACCGTTATACCGCTTACGCTTTCTCTACGTCGATCTTAAGTGAGGCACCGTAACCCAGCCTTAACGTCTTGTTGGTTCCTGGACACCAGCGGCGATTGCACTAGTTCCCTTTTTTTATTCAAGATGATTTTAAGTACCTTTAAAGTATTATTATTTAAAGAAAAAGACTAACGTTTTCTTAACCCTTCACTGCACGATGTGCCACAACTGGCACATAGTTAAAAGCACTGTAGTAATTATTATTATGTGCCATGAATTTGGCCAATGTGATCTCTATCCTTGATCAAGAACAGTTCAAAGAAGGGAATAACACTTATTTTGTCCATGTCAGATGGCTGCATTTGACAAAAAATTATAATTTGTTCTTCGGAAGCAAAAAAAAAAAATTCGATCAAGCTATTAAGGTAAAATTTACTTTCATTATATTTAGTGAATACTTAAAAATATTAATATAAAAAAAGTTGCAGAGTTTTAAGCAGATAAAATTAATTAATTTAAGCTCATTTAGTTGTAAAATATAGCAATACTTTATTTTAAAAACCGAATTGTGTGCATAGGGTACACGCCACAAAATATCAAATTTTAGCTAAAAATTTTAAACTAATTTTTTTTTACTATTTTTCCCATTATTAGACCGATATATAGATTTCAAATAATTTTTTTCTTAAAAATAGAAAAAAATCGTGCAGTGAAGGGTTAATACAGTCAAGTATTTAAAATAGTTTTAAGTTCTCATCAAACTCCTCACGTTACTTCTTCGATGTGTCGGACTTCCCGCGATCAGCTCATGGAACGACCCACCTGAAAGTTTGTGTTTAATTAAAGACGATTCTTCCAAGCACGCATGTCTTGTTTATGTGTCTGAACATCAAAGGTAAAAGTTTTTGTTATTATTTTAAAAATGGATGACATAGAATAAAGAAAAGAACTGGGAAAATTTTTCATGCAATAATACAATTTGTGGGAATTATTCCTAACGCATTTTCGTTTTAAACCCTTTTTATTTTATCTACTACAGCTCATATTCAAAATATTAGAATATTAGAATAATTACTTTTCTTTCACAAACGCCACTTTGGTAATTTAACATCTTTTAATGCAAATATGCAAACGATATTTTTATTGAGAACTTATTGTTGATTAAACTTATTTATTATCTTAAAATTAATATAATTTCTGAAAAGATTAATTGAAAAAAAAATTATTTTGAAAAGTCAAAATATTAGAATATTTATTCGAGTGGTTCAAAATATTAGAATATTTCGCATTAATTCTCCTTTAATTATCATTAATTCATAACTGGTGGCATCATTGATTAAATTCAGAGGATTTGATTTAAAATGGGTTTTCTTTTTACAGTTTGTTTGCATTTTCTTCTTAGAATGGGTCGTGTGGGTGATATTCCTGAATCTATTGAACTTCATATGGTTGATTTGTATTGGGACGGTAAAAATCAATGTTGTATAGGGAATTATTTACATTGTTCGCAATCAAGCGTTAGTAAAATACTAACACAATATTAAAAAAATGGAAAATTTCAGAATAATCGCCGAAATAGCGGCCGAAAACCAAACGCATTTGCTAGAGCTGAATGGAAACTGAAGCGTATAGTTAAGAAAAACCGTTTTAAAAGTGTGCAATTCTTGCGCCGAAAATGAAAAGAAGAAGGAGTTGAAGTTTCTACATCGAGAACATTAAGACGTCTCCATAAAGTTAAGTTTGAATCACGTATACTGAAAACAAAATCTCTCATGACTGCAAAACAAAAACGTGTAAGATTCAATTGGTGTAAATCAAGACGTTTATAGAGCGAAGATTGGAAAATATATTATTTAGTGATGAAAGTGTGGCAGCACGCGCCAAATGTTTGGCTGCCACATGAATTCTGTCTCCCCTGCAAGCGCCAACGATTTCCTCCTCATGGCAAATCTGCCGCGACCAAATCGAGCGTGTTGGAAGTTGGAAGCGCATTCGCATTCACTCTTGTACCTGCTTGCACGCTGCTCAGAGCTCGTGCCTTTTGTCACACGTATAACTTAAACGATTTTTGATTTGTTAATATTTAAATAAATGGTAGTGTTTAACTGATCTAGTATTCCTTATCACTGAATGACACGAGCGGCCATAATGGTGACCCGAGAAAGTCATGCAAGATTTCTGATGAGTATCAGATAGTTTCTTCGGCTGGACCACGTGCTAAGCCGCAACGGAAAGGAGGTGAGGTTCATGTTTCATTTCTCCTCTGGTTTGGTTAGGAGTAATGTTCCCATTGCAAAATTAATGCACTTTATTATTTTTTTTTCATTTTGTTTAAGTATTAATTGCTAGTAATTTAATAGAATTTAACCTTTTTGGGGGCAGTATGCCAGACGACGTAATTAATACAGCTAGTAATGGCCAAGTTGCCAAATTAGGTGTAAAGTTACCGCCGTTGTGGAAAACTAATATTAAACTTTGGTTCGCAGAAAGCAATTTTGAACTATAGGGTATTACTGTCGATGCCACAAAATACAACAATATTGTTGCAGCGATCGATCCAGAAACATTGTCTGCAGTGTCCGACATTTTATTAAACCCTCCACCAAACGACAAATACAAGACATTAAAAGACAGGTTAATTCAAGAATTTTCCGAATCTGAAAATAAACAGATCCGGAAATTGTTATCGGAATTACAGTTAGGAGATGAAAAACCTTCCCACTTGTTAAGGAAAATGCAGCAGCTAGCCAAAAATTCAATTACTGATGATTTTTTAAAGTCGTGGTGGTTTCAAAGGCTCCCTGCAGATATGCAAAGTATTTTGGCCGTAAGTTCTGAATCCCTTGAAAACTTGGCGAAAATGGCAGACAAAATTGCCGAAGTACGATCGGACTCGGGAAATATATACGCGATCGGCGAATCATCCCACAGTAAATCGGCAATTACTGTCGAGTCTCAACAAAACGAAATATCCGTACTCCGCGCGGAAATTGCTGCGTTATGTCAAAAAGTAGAAAGGTTGTCACGATCGCGTTCGAGAGACCGATCACGTGGGCGATATTTCAAATCGCCGCACCGGCAATTCGGCTCTGATGAATTTTGTTATTACCATCAAACATACGAAAAAAAAGCGCTTAAATGTAGGGAACCATGCAAATAAAAAGAAAATCCGGAAAACTAGAGTCGGCTATCGACATGCAAGTTTCGGCTACCAAAACGCCGGTAGCCCCTAAATCTTGTCGCCTATATGTTTTTGATAAAAGATCGCATTTAAAATTTTTAGTCGATTCCGGATCTGATGTTTCGTGTATTCCACCTCCTAAAAATTCTAAAAAATTGCATCCAGACCCCTTACAATTATTTGCTGCAAATAACACAAAAATTTCTACATATGGCTCCAAATTAATGAATGTCGACCTCGGTTTAAGGCGTAGATTTGATTGGAAATTTTTAATAGCTAGTGTACCTATGCCAATTATTGGAGCTGATTTTCTAGAATATTTTGGTCTTCTGATTGACCTTAAACGGCGTAGGCTTATTGATAGTATCACAAAACTTTCACAAGTTGGGATATTTGCACATTCGTCCCAGGACAGTTCTATCAAACTCATTTCAGGCAATTCTAATTATCACAAAATTTTATCAGAATATCCCAACCTTACAAAAATTACCTCAAAACATGAACCAGTGCCGCATAACATTGTTCATTATATTGAAACTACTGGCCCACCGGTTCATAGCAAGCCACGACGATTAAACCCTAAACTTTACGAAGCGGTTAAAAAAGAATTTCAATACATGATTGATCAGGGAATATGTAGATCCTCTAAATCTCCATGGTCTTCACCAATACATGTGGTTACTAAAAGTGGTGGTAGTATCAGTCCAGTTGGGGATTATAGAAGATTAAATTCATGTACTACACCAGACAGGTATCCTATTCCTCATATTCAGGATTTTTCAAATGCACTTCATGGAAAACGAATATTTTCTAAAATTGATATTGTTAGAGCTTATTTCCATATCCCTGTACATCCTGACCACATACCAAAAACAGCAGTCTGTACACCATTTGGCCTTTTTGAGTTCCTGTTTTTTAAATTTTGGATTATGTAACGCGGCACAAACGTTCCAAAGATTTATGAATGAGATTCTGGGAGATTTACCTTTTTGTTTTGTCTATTTAGACGACGTACTCATTTTTAGTCAGGATGAAGCTGAACACAAAGTCCATTTACGTATGCTATTCGAAAGATTAGACACATATGGACTTATAATTAATGCTTCAAAAACCTTATTCGGCGTCCCAGAAATTTCCTTTTTAGGCCACCTTGTTTCACAGTGCGGTACAAAACCCCTCCTTGATAAGGTCGCACCCATATTAAATTACCCACAACCTCAAACTATAAAAGATCTCCAAAGATTTCTAGGATTTTTGAATTTCTTTCGTCGGTTTTTGCCAAACATAGCTAAACATCAAACTGTCCTTAGCAACTATTTAAAAGGCGCCAAGAAAAATGACAAAACAAAAATTGAGTGGTCGGATGAGGCAGAGAGGGAATTTAAAAAATGTAAAGAATTACTTGTAAATGCAACCCTGTTGGCACACCCGAAACCAGATGCTAATTTAGTTTTGCAAGTAGATGCTTCTGATTTCGCAATCGGGGGAGCCTTGTCACAATTGGTCGACAACGAATTGCAGCCCCTTGGTTTTTTTCTCGCAAACTTACCCAAGCTGAATGTGCTTACAGTGCATATGATAGAGAGCTACTTGCAGCATATGCTGGCATTAAACATTTTCGACACATGCTCGAAGCAAGATGCTTCACACTCTTTACTGATCACAAACCTTTAACATTTGCTTTCCAGCAACGCACAGATAAACATTCACCAAGGCAGTCTAGACAATTGGATTTTATATCCCATTTCGCAACAGATATCCAGCATATAAAAGGATCGGAAAATGTCACTGCAGACACTGTTTCTAGGATTGCTACAATAACCATGCCAAATCCTATTGACTTCGATGAAATTTTACAATTACAAATAGATGACCCCGAATTGCAAGATTTAATAGACAAACCGCAAAGTTTAGAACTTAAGAAAGTTACCTTGCCTGGTCATGTAACCCCAATTTATTGTGATTTTTCTACTGATATTGCTAGACCGTACATTCCTGGTTCTCTCCGCAAACAATTTTTTTTTCAGTTGCATAATTTGTCGCATCCAGGAATCAGGAGCACAACTAAATTGGTAAGATCTAGATTTATTTGGCCATCCATTAACAAAGATTGTGCAACTTGGGCAAGGCAATGTGTCCCTTGCCAGAAAGCTAAAGTAAACAGGCATACTAAAACCCCATTGGGTTCATTCCCTAACCAATCTAAGAGATTTGATCATGTACATCTTGACCTTGTCGGACCTCTTCCACCTTCCCAAGGCAACTCCTATTGTCTCACAATGATAGACAGATTTACACGATGGCCAGAAGCTGTGGCTATCCCTGATATTAGCGCACATACTGTGGCCACAGTCTTTTATAATCAATGGATCACGAGGTTCGGTTGCCCTTCCCATATCACAACAGACCAGGGAAGGCAGTTCGAAAGCCTGCTGTTTCAGTCGTTATCCCACTTCCTGGGAATAAAAAGAATTAGGTCCTCTCCGTACCACCCCCAAGCGAATGGAATGGTCGAGGAATTCCACCGCCCACTTAAAGCCGCCTTGAAAGCACACAGCACTGAACAGTGGACTGCAGCATTGCCCACCTTCCTACTGGGTTTCCGCACAGTGTTTAGAGAAGACATTCACGCCACAACAGCAGACTTGGTCTATGGAACAAGCCTTCGGCTCCCAGGAGAATTCTTTGTCCCTACTGCAACAGATTCCTCACCTCAACAGATTGTTGAAGATTTGAAACTGCACTTTAGGGACATTCGTCCCACACCTGCATCTAGGCATGGGGCCAGGCAAATTTTCGTTCATCCCCATCTAAATGATTGTTTCCATGTGTTTGTTCGGCATGATGGGGTGAAAAACCACTGCAAAACCCATATGATGGACCTTTCAAAGTTCTGGAAAAGAACGAAAAAACTTTTATAATCGACTTCAATGGGCGTAAGTCCACCATCTCAATAGGCAGGGTTAAGCCAGCTTTTTTAACATCGGACATTCCTGTTGATAAAGACTGTGTTCTCTCCAAAAACCCTGCAAAACCTGAAATCCGGACGACACAACCCACAGTTACGCGGTCGGGACGGACTGTACGTTTCCCGGCACGTTTAATAGACTGAGAAGGATAACATTGCGGGGGGAGTGTGTGGCTGCACGCGCCAAATGTTTGGCTGCCACATGAATTCTGGCTCCCCTGCAAGCGCCAACGATTTCCTCCTCATGGTACACCTGCCGCGACCAGATCGAGCGTGTTGGAAGTTGGAAGCGCATTCGCATTCACTCTTGTACCTGCTTGCACGCTGCTCAGAGCTCGTGCCTTTTGTCACACGTATAACTTAAACGATTTTTGATTTATTAATATTTAAATAAATGGTAGTGTTTAACTGATCTAGTATTCCTTATCACTGAACAACACGAGCAGCCATAAAAGCATGTTTTGTATCTATACAGCATAATTTCATCACTAACTAATATGTTTTTCCAATCTTCTTCGCTCCATAAACGTCTTGATTTCCACCAATTCAATCTTGTACGCTTTTGTTTTGCACTCATGAGAGGTTTTGTTTTCGGTACACGAGATTCAAACTTAAATTTATGGAGACGTCTTAATTTTCTCGATGTAGAAACTTCAACTCCTTCTTCTTTCTATTTTCGGTGCAAGAATTGCACACTTTTAAAACGGTTTTTCTTAACTATACGCTTCAGTTTCCTGTCATCTCTAGCAGTTGTTTTTAGTTTTCGGCCGCCATTTCGGCGATTATTTTGAAATTTTCCATTTTTTAAATATTGTGTTAGTATTTTATTAACGCTTGATTGTGAACAGTGTAAAACATTCGCTATAAAACATTGATTTTTACGTGCCAACACAAATCAACCACCCTAAGTTTAATAGATTCAGGAATATCACTCACACGACCCATTTTAAGACGAAAAAGCAAACAAATTGCAAAGAGAATATTGATTTTAAATAAAATCGTCTTAATTTAATCCATGATGCTACCAATTATGAATTGGTGATAATTAAAGGTGAATTAATGTGAAATATTCTAATATTTTGAACCACTTGAATAAATATTCTAATATTTTGACTTTTCAAAATAATATTTTTTTCAATTAATCTTTTCAAAAATTATATTAATTTTAAGATAATAAATAAGCTTAATCAACAATAAGTTCTCAATAAAAATATCGTTTGCATATTTGCATAAAAAGACATTAAATTTGCCAAACGCTATTTTCCGTTTGTAAAAAAAGTAATTATTCTAATATTTTTAATATGAGCTGTACTAAACTATTTAACAATGACTTAAAAGGATAGCAAAATGTATTCTAAAAAACTTTCTAAATTATTATTTCTATGGAATATTTAAGGATATAAGCATGATATTTGACATTTCTCCTTCTTTTATGACGCAAATGCACGCACAGAACAGTTTAAAAAAAAATCGAAATTTAGAAGGTAGCGGAAGAGCAAAAGTTCTAAATTACGATTTTTGTGAAACTGAAACGATTAGAAACTTTGAATTTGGAATAGTCGGTTACGTTTAATTTACAAAAGCTCACTAAGTGTGACTTATAAAAAAAAAACTCGAAATTTTAAAAGGTGAAATGAGCAGAAAGTGTTCTAATAATGCTTTAAATTACGATTTCTAATAGAATTGATAGAGATGGAATCTTCCAATTTGACTCAGCTTTTAAAGCGTAAATGGTTGCAAAAAACAGTTAAGGTTGAAATGAGGGAAAAGCGTGTTAAAAAGATTCTAAATTTTTATTGAATTGTGAAGGATAAAAACTTGAAATTTGACACTGTTGCTATTTTGAAGACGCAAATACATGCGCAAAACAGTAAAAAAAAAGACTTCAAACTTGAAATTTGGCATGGTGGTTACTTTAAAGATACACATTATAGCTAAGAATCTTTTCTAAGAAAGTTCCAATTTTAAAAGGGTGAACTTAAAAACACCCTTTTCTTGACGACTGTTGGAAGAAAGGTAACTCCTAGCACAGACGATTCCCTTCCCTACATCGGATGGTTTAAACTCAATTTTCATTAAGTTAAGCACACTGGGATCAAAGAAGGCGCTGGCTTTTACTACATCAGACGTTGTCAGAGGCTTCAAGTTGACTTATTACTTTCACATTGGTCCTCTTGTTCTCGTATCCTATCTATTACTAAAAAATATAAAAGTATCTTATAAATCTAGACCTTTCTCACCTGAGTCGTGAATTCTACGCCTTTATTGTGGCTGATCTCGTTAAGGTATTTACTTCGAAGAATATAAACACTGCTGTACGAAACAAAACATTTAATAGACAAAAACTAACACTAAAAACGGTACATATACTATCTTTAAACATCTTCAATTTTAAATTCGTACATCTCGTCTGCGGAAAATTCATGGAACAACAAATGACATAAAAATTAAATCGTAAACAAAAATGGGTCACTTTAGTTCACACAGCTTGTCTTTTTTACTTCGCACCAAAGAGTTTGGAATTTGAGTCAGAAAATACAACATCCTCCGGCCCAGAAAGATAAGTTATTCTTTATCATAGTCAAGTTCCAATGGATATAGGTGTTGGACTGCTCGCCGAATGAAATTGCCCGTTGCCAATCTTAAAGTGCATACACGAACCTTTCCGTCTCTACCAGGATGAATATCTGTGACAATGCCTAATTTCCATAAAAGCCTTGGCTGATTGTCTTCTTTAATTTGAACAACGGCTCCTTTTTTTACTTGTATGCCTTTGGAGTGATCTGTATAATGGACAGATTTTAAATCCATTAGGTAAAATTGTTTCCACTTCAACCAAAATTTTTCTACTAAGTTTAATCTGTATCTATATCTGTATATTACTTCACTTTTGGTAGAAGGAATGATCCTTATCTTTTCCGGTGGCAAAGCTGTCAGTCTTTTCCCTACCAGGAAATGTGCTGGACACAAGGGGGTTGGCTCATTTACATCATTCGATACAAAGGTTAATGGGCGGGAATTCAAAACATCTTCCACTTCCTGTAAAGTGGTTTCAAATTCTTTGTAGTCTAATGAAGATCTTCCAAGGATTTTCTTAAGGCATATCTTCGTTGAACGTACCAATCTTTCGTAGAATCCTCCCCACCACGCTGCTCTCTCTACGATGAATTTCCATTCAATTCTTTTTTCACTAAAATAACTTTGCACCTCAGGATTCTTTATCAAATTCCATATCTGCTGTAAATCCCTGTCCGCTTTCTTGAAGGTTTTAGCATTATCGGTGTAAATAATCTTGCAAATACCACGACGTGAGATGAATCTTCGAAAGGCCATTAAAAATTCGGTCGTTGTTAAATTCATAATAATTTCTACTACTGCGCATTTAAATAAAACAACGTAAATCTTGGTACTATTTTTGAGGTATAAAGGGCCTAGGAAATCTGCTCCTGTCACTTCAAACGGTGATGCTTCTTTAATTCTATCTGGAGGAAGGGGTGCAATGTCTTGGCAGTAAGGTTTAGTGCTGAATTTTTTACAGATGATACATCGCCTTAGTATACGTTTTACTTGTTGCCTACCCTTTATAATCCATAAACTTTCTTTTAATTGGGCGAGTGTTTCGGCAACTCCAGCATGGGCTACTTCTTTATGAGCTCTTCTGATTTGAAGATCTGTAAAATTACTTTTGCTAGGAAGGATAATTGGATGTGCTTCTGAATAACTTAAATTGGAATCCTGGAGTCTTCCTTTTAATCGCATGATTCCATCTTCATCTAAGAACGGATTTAAATTTAGAATTTTTGATTTTCTTGGGATTAATTTCTTCTTAAACAATGCTTCTCTTTCTTGTGGAAAGCATTTCTCTTGCGTCTGTTTTATCCAATATTCCTCGGCTTTCAACATTTCTTCAGCATTCAAAGGTCCTGAAAGTTTACTTACACGTGTCTTTATATTGTTCGCAAATCTGAATATCCAACAGGTGATGCGAAATACTCTAGTCAATGTACTGTAATTTTCAATTTTAAAAATTGTATTTTCTTCTTGAGTCACACAGCTAGCTTGGAGAATTTTTGTTTTCATTGATGATCTTTGCTCTACTTCGACACCTTTAATATCGATTTCTTTCGTTTCTTGAGGCCAAAATGTTTCATTTTCTTTCAGCCACTTGGGACCATTAAACCATGCTTCATTTTTTAAAAATGATTCTGCTTTTTCACCTCTGGTTAACAGGTCGGCTAGATTTTCTGAGCCAGGGCAATGCGACCACAAGTTTGGATTTGTTTTTTGCTGTATTTCTCGAATCCTATTCTGAACAAATGGCTTCCATTCTTCAACATTGCCTCTGATCCAATGCAGAACAATCATTGAATCTGTCCAGAAATGTAGACTGATTTTCATTTCTTTGAAAAGACGTTGATTAACATAGGCTGTTAGTCTAGTCCCTACTAGTGCGCTCATTAGTTCCAATCTTGGCAGAGATAATTTCTTGACTGGAGCAACTCTGACTTTGGAAATGACAAAACTAGTAAATATTTGTTCGTTAACACACTGTAAAAAATAGTGGGAACGTTTACTATTCTAACAGGAATATTTCTGATAGTATCCGATATATGACAGCTATTTCTATTTTCCGAAACAACCGGAAATGTTCCTGGTTGCTTCAGTTTACTTTTCATGAAACAGCGAAAGCGCCTGTACGCATGCGCTCCAAGTATTTCACCACTATATCTCCTTACGCTGAAACCGAAAGCAATCGCCTAACGTGAAAGTCAACTCATGTTGTTTGAGATGGCGGCGTAGGGAAATTTACGCTGTACCACGTGTATTTGAATTCGTTTATATTTTGAAAAAAAAACCAATATTATAACATTTTTGTTATATTTTGTGGGTATTTTTTATTGCGTTTTAAAATTATGCAAGAAATGTACCTTGGATATTACCAATGGACTTTTTTAGAGCTTTGGAAATTTAGTATTATTGTACACGGAACAATCGTAATTCTGGGTAAGTGTTTTTCTTTTTTTTTAATCATCTACAGTATTACTTTTACTTACTATTATTTATTATTACTTACTTCTTTATTAGTTTTCTTTGTTGCAATACACGAAAAGAAATTAATAACCTATTTATTTTTTAATATATCAGACTTTGTTTTATCTGTTTTTTTTATTATAATAGTATATATGAATGTGTGCATGAAAATAAGATAATATAGTTAAACTTGATGTTCATACTGATTGCGGTATCGTATTCTCCTTTTCACAGCGTGTTCTTAACAAATTATTAAATGCGTTATAACTTAAAAGAAAATTTACGTATTATATTTTAATCAAACAAGCTGAAGGTTCATTGTCATTTTACTTCTTTATTATTGATTGCTTTTATGTAAAAAATACAGTATTGTGAGTAAAAATAAACAGTAAACTATTCTTAAAATTATAGGATTTATTTTTATAAATCATTATAGTAAATAAAATTGATTCACTTGTTTTGCTGTTTACTAAAAAGCTTTCAAAAATTCATTTTTTATATTCACCTATTTTCTCCTCAAATTTTGATAGAAAAATAAAAAGAATCGTTTCAGATGATTAACTTGTTTAGTACTCAGGTTCAGATATGTAAATTCCCCCCCCCCTTCCCCCCCCACAAACACACTTTTTTTTCTTTTTTTTTAATGCTTCGAAAAAATTAACCATTGCATTTTTTTGCGATTTGAATTTTACTTGTTCATCTAAATATTCTTGCTTGAAAAGAAAAATGTTTTCTTCTGATTTTGCAAGACTGAATTGTGAAAAAAAAAAAAAAGATACTATTGTTGTTATTTAACTTATGCACTTTACAGCAAACAAAATTGAAAATTTCTAGATTATTAACAATCAGCTTATTTTATGAAAATATAGTACACACAATTTCTTGCTTTAAGTTATAAGGCATTTTAATTTATTAATATTATGCTGTGAAAAACATAATATGATATTGAATCAACGATAACATAAATTGCAATCATACCTTATTTACATGCACTAATAATAATAAAATGTTACGTATTAAAATGTCTGTGCAACAAAGAAAGGCTAATAAAGAACTAAAATAATAAGTAAAAATAATGCTATAAATGATTTAAAAAATAAATAAAACGCTTTTCGAAAGAATTTATCATTCCATTTTCAATAATAATACAGTTCGTGAACTTTAATGTTACTTGTTAATCCGCATGGTTAAAAAAATATCACTGCAAGATGTTAAAACGCAATAAATTTTATCTAAATTATGAAAAAGGTATAATAATATTGATTTTTTTTTCAGAATAAATCCAAACAGATATATATATAATAAAAAACCTCATAAAAAGATCATTCAGAAATGAACTTCCATATAAGACTCTTTCATAAAAATTAATTTAATAAAACTGGCTTCTTAACAAAATCCATTTTACTAAACTAAGCCCCTTTCACAAAATAATCTTCAGTAATTGAATGTTTAAATACTAGTGCTAAATTCAACTTGAGTAAATAATTAAAATTCATATAAAAAAGCTCAAATAAATGTACTAAAACTACCTGCAGGTGCATTGCACATAATATAAAATTATTTAAAATATATTAGAAATATCTTAAAAATACATTAAAAATTTTAATGTATTTTTGAGATTTTCTAATGTATTTTAAATAATTTTATATTATATGTATGCACCTGCAAGTAATTTTAGTACAGTTATTTGTGCTTTTTTATGTAAATTTTAAAATAATCCTCGTCTTCAGAAAGGTTCCATATATATTCAGAAACCTTTCCGATTCGTAATAAAAGGTTTCTAATACATTCAGAAACATTTCTTAGTGTTCAGAAAGATTTTGCATGTATTCAGAAACCTTTCCGATCCGTAATGAAAGGTTTCCGATATATTCAGAAACCTTTCATTTCGAATCGGAAATGTTCCGTATTATAACTGAAACAGTTTTCTGCTCGAATCTGAAACCTTTCCGTTAGTATCGTGCAGCACAGGTCTCCGTTACTTTCGGAAACGTTTCTGAAAATTTTTTACAGTGCACGATATCTTAGATAAACAACAGATCCATAAGCTTTGGAACTTGCGTCGTTAAAACAGTGCAATTGTAGATCTTGAATCGCATCTTTTGAATAGTCACCAAAATAATATCTTGCAATCTTTGCAGCTTCAACAGAACTTAGTTGCTTGCACCACTTAATCCATTTATTGTGCATATCTTCATTCAATTTATCTTCCCAATTCAGACCTTTTTTCCAAATTTCTTGCATAAGAATTCTTGCAGTTACCGTAAAAGTGTTCAAAATTCCTATGGGATCATATATTCTTCCTATCATCTTTAAAACTTCTCTTTTGGTTACACCGTTATTCTTATCGTCAAATTTCAAAAGATTCTGTAATTCGACTTTCAAATAATCTTCTTGGGTATTCCATTTATAACTTAGAACTTTTGTATAAGCCGAATTTTTATGGACAGTTTCTTCTTTTAAGTCAAATTGCGATTGAAGACTTTCGGAATTTGTAGTCCACTTGCGCATATTGAAATTAGCCTCTTTCAAAATGGTCTTAACCTCAGCATATACCTTCAAACCTTGTGACTCTTCATTTACACCAGCGAGTAAATCATCAACGTACAGACAATCATTAAGCAGATCAAACGTATCTGGAAATGTGGATTTGTATTTCTTGATATGATGTTTTATAGTTGTAGATAACAGAAATGAACTAGGCTTCGCTCCGAATAAAACTCTGGTCATTCGTAATGCTTTCAACTTTAAATTTGACCCTGGATTAGGAGAATTTTCAGTCCATAAAAATCTAACAGCATCTCTATCTGCAGGATCTAAACTAATTTGCAAATATGCCTGTTCAATATCGCCGGTGATTGCAATTTTGTGTAATCGAAATCGAAGTAAAACATCGAGTATATCTGGATTTAAATTTGGACCCGCATGTAAATAGTGATTCAACGAAATAGATTCGGAAGAATGAGAGGACGCATCGAAAACGACTCTAAGTTTGGTAGTTGCTTTGTCTTCACGTATAACTGCTTGGTGAGGCATATAGTAAGATACTGAGTTTGGCTCCGAATTAACAACTTCTGCCATTCCTTTCTCTAAATAATTATCTATAACATTGGCATATTTTTCATAAAATTCTGGACATTTCTCAAATTTCTTATTTAAACTATATAATCTTTTTCTCGCTAACTCATAATTATCCGTTAATTCAACAACTCTTTCATTCCAGGGCAACTGCACTTGATACTTATTATTCTTAAATTCAACAGTTTTATTATAATTTTCCAAAACTGCATTCTCTATATCAGATTGTTCCTTTTCTGGTTTTATTCCCATAGTTTCTAACTCCCAGAAGCCTTTAAAGTATTGTTTACATCGGTATTCCTATCCAACTCAACATGCTCCGAAACAGTTTTCATAACACTGATTGAAGTTTGTAAAATATTAGCATTTTTAGACGCAGTAGAACCATTAACAGTCCATCCTAAAATTGTTTCAGAAAGTATGAGATCATCTGAAAATCTACGAAGCTTCCCTGTAACCATTTTCCAATAATAATCACTTCCCATCAAAATAGATAATCGAAAATATTTTGAATCTCCATAGGTTCTATCAGCTAATTGCAATTTATTTCTATATACACAATCTCGTATTCTCTTCTCGGGTACGGCAAGTAAAGCTTCACTAATTTCAGGTGTCTCTAACACTTCAATCGTAATACTTTTATTCAGCATTTCGGGATTTTTCAAAAGAATTCTGTATCGCTTACGTTTCTGATTTATCGCGGCTTTAGAGCCAAAAGCGTGAATTGTAACATCTCCTTCTCCCACTACTTGTAAACCTAATTTTTCTGCAACGTTACTCAATATAAATGATCTCTGCGACCCTAAGTCATATAATAGACGTAATTTCGATTTATGTTCTTTTCCGATAGCTAATGCAGTAGCGGTTTGCAAATAAATATCTCGTGTTACGTTCCCATTTTGAATTGATGAAACTAATGTATCTGTTATTTCCCCTTTATTCTCGCTTTCTTCACAAATCACTGAATTATGCCTCCGAAAACAAAATTTACATCTATTTTTAGACTTACAATTTTTAACTAGGTGAAATCGCTTCAAACATAAAAAACATCTTGCTTGACTCTTTATAGCATTTTTCTTCTCTTCTATTGTTTTAGAACAAGTTTCTATATCATGACTTTCTGAACAGAATAGGCATTTATTTTCAACATTCGTATTCAAAGTAGCCGACGTAGGCATTTTGTGCTTAAATGATTTATTATTAACAAAATCCCTATCTGAAAATTCTTTTTTTACAACAACTTTGTTCTCAAATCTTGTATCGTCATCTGATTCTTTCTTGCCAAACGAAAATGTGCGATATCTTGTTTCGATTTCCGCTCTCAAATAATCTAATAGCTTCGAAACATTCCACGATTCTGCTTCATCTTTATTTTCTCTGTTATAATTCAACATTAAACTATTCGGTATTAACTTTGTTATTATAGGAAATAGTAAACTTCCATAACTTTCTAACTCGATTTCTAATGATTTCAAACTGCGTATATGTATTTCGCAAGTATCATACAAATTACGCAATTCTTTCAAATTAGAAGAATTACGGACAGGCGGCAAATTTAATAACTTATTAATGTGAGACCTGATTAACATTTCTTTTTTTCCGTAGCGACTCTCTAAAATATTTACAGCCATATCATAATTTTCTTCAGAAACTAATAATCCTTGAATGGCAGTTTGCGCCTCTGATTTTAGGAGACTTTTCAAATATGTAAATTTATCTATTTTACTTATTTCATCATTGTCATGGATAGCTGATTTAAACTGACTGTAAAATTCTTGCCAGTTCTCTAAATTACCATCGAATTTCTCAATATTCAACTTAGGCAGGTTAACGCGAATCCCAAGTTTGGCCATAAAAGGCAAATTGGCGTTCATATCACTAGGGGCGACCGCCAAATTTGAAGCGACATTACTTTCTTCTTTCTGCAAATCCTTCATTTTACGATTTAATTTAGTTTTAACGGAAATAAACTTTTCCCTATATTCTTGGTTGGATTCAAAATCCGACTCTAAGCTTTTTAAATCTTTTATTTCTCCCTCAATATTCTTACATAACTCAAGAAATTGATTTTCTTTATCATTAATTTGTGCAAACGATTCTTCTAACCAAAACATATCAATTGTACTATCGGATTTTTCAAACATATCATTGATATTATTCATGAGCTTCGTTGCGCTAGATTTAATAACTTTACGTTTCGACTTCAATGCATCAAAATTTTTCATTTTAATATTCTCAAAGGAAATAAATACTTATCAAATAATATTTCAACCAAATAAAAGCGCGACGTATGGGCGCCAAATATTACTAAAAAATATAAAAGTATCTTATAAATCTAGAACTTTCTCACCTGAGTCGTGAATTCTACGCCTTTATTGTGGCTGATCTCGTTAAGGTATTTACTTCGAAGAATATAAACACTGCTGTACGAAACAAAATATTTAATAGACAAAAACTAACACTAAAAACGGTACATATACTATCTTTAAACATCTTCAATTTTAAATTCGTACATCTCGTCTGCGGAAAATTCATGGAACAACAAATGACATAAAAATTAAATCGTAAACAAAAATGGGTCACTTTAGTTCACACAGCTTGTCTTTTTTACTTCGCACCAAAGAGTTTGGAATTTGAGTCAGAAAATACAACACTATCAAAATATCACGAGGCAAATTATAGTATTTTTATTATACTTTTCAAGATCTGCAAAATATGTTAAAATTTCATGCCGAAATTTGAAAACATGATAGTACTGGCAAAATGATGAATTGGTGTTCCGTTCTGCTTAATCGTTCTAACAAGGGAACCACTTTTGATGCTAATCGCACCTAGCATTGAGACCTGGTGCATTTTAAAGCCCTATATTACGAAGTTTGAGAACCGATAAAATTTTTCTGTTAAAATAATATTTCTTGATTTTACAGCAGCATAAATTTCTGAAAATGAAATATTCCAGACCACTTACCGTACTATTAACATTGAGGTTTTTTTTAAAGAAAAGCATTTAAAAAAAAGTTAGGTAATAATAAGAATAAAATATTGAAAAGTGTTTAAAAATTCCTTCAAGAACCCAGGAATTTGGTTTTGAAAAATTGCAACATTGTATTCACATTTTTTGGCGGAGAAAAAGTTGGCGTTTTTTTTCAAAAGTAGAGCTTTCCGGCAACCATAACTGTTTGTCTTGTGTGAGGAGTGGTTTGGACCTAATTAGCCGACCTAATTAGTCACAGTAATTTTTCTAAATTGTGTTAAAATATTAATTTACTTTATGATTATTTTTACCAAAGGACCATTTAATACAACAATATTTAATTTTAAATATTCGAAACTTTATTACATTCGGTTTCAAAAGAAAATAGTTTGCTTGTTTTGCATTACACTAAAAAATAGTTTTCGGTGATCTTGGAAGCTTCTATAGAAATATATTTGTTATTAATATATTTATTGTCTGCATAGAAAAAAAAAAAGAAAAACCTTATTCTTGATTTTTATGCTATCAGTTATCAAACAAATCACAATCTGATATAATTCTAATATGTACTGTACGTTTACTCCCCGAATAAAGCGGGCGGAAAAATTGTAGCACCATATGTGGTGACTTAACTCAGAAATTAAAAGTATATAAAATATGATAATTGAACAGAGAAATTTTATTGGTTCTCTAACTTTTATGTATAGGGCTACAAAATGCACCAGGTCTCGATGCAAGGTGCGAACAGCACCAAAAATGGTTCTCTTGTAAGGTATCACGAAGAAGACTAAATATTTGCGTTTTACGAATCAGTATCTTCAATTGGTTAAAATTTCATATTGAAACTCGATCGTACGATAGTATTTCCAAAATGAAGATTGGTCACCCGTTATACTTATATTCTAGACTGTTAAAAATATCGTGAAAAATTACCTCTGTTTTTAAAGGCTATCTATTTTCTGACTAATGAGATCCCTCCATAGGTGTCTGTGTAGCGTTTTCATTGGTCAGATTATAGATAGCCTTTAAAAACAGAGGTAATTTTTCACGATATTTTTAACAGTGTACCAAGATATCATGAGACAAAATGAAACATTCATATTGTACTAATCGGTATTTACAACATATTAAAATTTCCTCCCGAAATTTGATAACGTGATAGTATCGTAAAAATGATAGATTGTCGACCCGTTCTGTTCATATCGTACCAAGATATCGCGAGGCAGACTGAAATATTTCTATTGCATTAATCGGTATGTTTAATGCGTTGAAATATTGCCCAAATGAATGTCGAAATTCAATGACGTAACAGTACTGCGTAAATGAGGAATTGGCGCCTATGCTGCTCATAAAAGTTGTGGCCGAGGCAGAGCTATTTATTTAGCTATTGTTTATTATCTTGTCCTATATCATAATTTCATCCTATAACTCGATGACGTAGACATTTTTGTCGACGACACCTGTTTTATGATACCAAATGTTAAAAGAAAAGAAAACGCAAGAAAGAAAGAGAAATAGCTCTGTATCGGAGAATATGAGAATTAAAATAAAGGTGGGGACAATATGCATATAAATATTTCCATTAGAAACAATACCATTATTATAACATTCATTTATAATATAAACATGAAAATTTTAGTTATATAATGAAACATGCTAGAGTAACGAACACTGGAGGAGCTTTCTGTTTAAAAGATGAATACTAGCCGCTAAAACTGTGTAAACATATATTCGTATTATTTTGAAGGATCCTGTTAAAAAAAATTACGACTCTATATAGGGGGGAGTAGTACACAGTGAGACATGGTACGCAGTGAGACAGCAGCCCCTTTAACATATAGTTGTAACTTTTTCTCTCATCTGGCACACACACATAACGAGCTCATCTAATGCAACGCGTGGATGTAGTTTCGGCACTTCAGTTACTCGTCCGACAAAATAAAAAATAATTCTTTATTTTATAGTGGTTAAAGTTACATAAAAAACTATTTTAGAGTGTATTTCATCCAATATGACATATATTTACTTAACCAAACCTAGCTATATCTAATAATAGACTATTTCAACAAAACGGCATAAACTTTTTAAAGCGATGAAATTGATATAACATATGTGGCACCCATTTTATTGCAATGTAACGAAAGTACGCAGTGAGGCACACAGTTGTGGTACACAGTGAGACGTGTCTCAGGCTGGGCATCTTTCGAAGTGGTTCAGTTGTTAAAACGTCCGTGCGCAGGGTTCGAGTCCTGGCTTGGACACTTTTTCACTCTCTTGGCTGTACGCTTTTTAAGCGATTAAATTTTGAAATAGTAGGCAGAATATATTTTAAACATTTTTGTCAAATACCGTGTTTTAAGCTGATTTCTGAGATTCGGCAGCGGAAAAAAGACTGTCATAAGACAGCATAATCAACATTTCGAGGAAAACTTAAAAGATTAGACGATTGCAGAAAAAGAAAGAGGAGGGTACATTGCAAATCCCCGAAACACATTTTACTCACAATTCAATGCATTCATAAACGCCTGAGATGTCAAGAAGTGTTTCCAGTCTGTTTAATGCGGTCCCAGGTGTTTGACAATGTGTGACAAAATGAGTCTCCCGATAATAGGTATCAACTTTGATAAAGATTGAATGGCCAGCGAAACACATACTTATAACAGAGCACAATCAGAACGCATCTCAGTTAAGGCCATGTTCAGTGTTAAATTGCGGATATTTTTATCCGAGAAGAAGACTTTTTGCAACTACGGGGGGAAATTGAACTTTCTTAAAATTAATTAATAAAAATTTTGAAAATTTCCGAGTGGCAATATCTTTTAGGCATCTCGCAGGGCCGAAACTAAGGGGGGGGGGGGCAGAGCGAGCATGTGCCCCGGGCGCCAGAACGAATGGGTGCCAAATGAGATTTTTTGTCAATTTTTCTCACGTCTATGTTTAGCAAGGTATTGTTAAATTCGTCCCGTCTGGGGTAGGCCAAAGCATAGAAGAATCTAACGATGATACGGCATAAGGATCCTGTATAAAGCGAACTTTTTTCCGATTCCATTTTCAAGACTTCAATGAATCAATATTTGACAAAGCATATTACATAGTTCTGTATTACATATTTTATGATTACATATCTAAAAATAAGTCGGACTTTTAGAAAATTAGTAAAATTCTCTTGTACTTCATTTTTATTTAACTTTACACTTTTCATAATGCTATTTTATAATTAATTATAATTATATATATTCTAATTAAATATTATTCTTATTAAATACATTATTATAATTATATTATAATTATTAATATATTATTAACTATGCAATTTTGCTACCACGGGTGAAGCCTTATTCAATGTAGTAATAGTGTTAAACGATGATTGGCTAAAACATTATTATGTAAAGGATGAATGAGGAGTAAATCGGTATGAGTCAGGAAATATTGATTATAATTTTTTCTCATATGGTATGACACGATTGAACTTAAATCCAGTGCATTTTTGCTCCTTTGCCTCACTATTTTAATGAGAGTCTTCTTTCTGTGGTAGAGAAATATATTTTTTATTATTGGGCCATAATAAAAGGCAATTTCCTTGTTTATTTATTTTATTTACACTTAACAATGTTTGTATTTTTTACAGTATTTTGATTATTTTTAACACTTATATTTAAGGGGTCTCAGGACTCTTAAAGCTTTAAAATTTTCGAAATTTGAATTTTTTTTAGATGTTAAACTCCTATCTTTTCTGAACATTTCGATATAATTGTTTCCTTGAAATTCTTATTAGAACTAAAGTTATGGCTATTACATTTATACACGTTCAATAGCTGAAACGTCGATTAGGAAACTTTGAAGCCATTTTTCTCCAAATGACGTTTTTGGGTATAACGCGCACGATATCTCAAAACGTTATGAATATTTTTTCATGAAATTTTCAAAACATATGCTTCATGTTAGTCTGTATAAACTGAACCTAAAATTTCCTTTTTATTGTTCAAAACAATATTTTTTTAGGTGATTATACTGTTGAAATCTTTTTAATTTTGCATTAGCTAAATACAGCTTTGTATTAAAAATATAAAAAAAGCTTTAAATACAAATTTATTTAGGTTCAGGGTAATTATTACAATCTGAAGTTATAAGTAGGCACCACAATTTTCATTCTAGTTGCAATACTTATTTTGTAATCGTGCGCGTAAGCTGTTATGCCGATTTTTTGCTCATCAAATATCTAACAGTTTGGAGTCCCCTGTAAATCCTAATTCTGCATCTTATAATTTTTTAAATGCATGAAATGAAAGAACATACTAATATATTTCATTCCAATTAAAATTGTGTCTTAAAATCAAATACATTTAAAGATATTAAATGTTGAAAATGGTCTTTATTTTTTCCTTTTTTCCAATTTTAAGAGTCCTGAGACCCCTTAAATACGGAGAATGGAGAAGAAGGACTGTTGTACTGTGACCTTTCGAGAACCATTTTTGCATATGGAAAGTGTGTAATAATGTAAATTCCTTCTATTTAGAAAAAACAACAATCAGCAACTAGCAGTTTTTTAAACATTGGAAATATTCTTTCTTACGTATTCGTATGCATGAATAAAACTTCAATAATAATAAAAAAGATATTTATCATTACAGATTAATTTGAATGGTGAAGATTTTTGAACGCTTATTTAATTATGAGAACTATACGAAGAGATACACTGTAATTACATTTAGAGAATTATACTCAGGACGTAAAAGAAATGAAATTTTATTTTATACTGATATTTACTTCTTAATCAAATTTAATCCAATTATATGTTCAACTGATTAGGTTAAGTTCATGATAATCTAGAAAAAAAGTTAATATATAAGTTATATGCTTAACACTGATTTACAATTTTTTTCACCATTGATTAATTTAGTGTTTTTTACTTCTTCTTTTTTAATCTTCAAACTGTCATAAACTGTTGACAGGACAATTTGTTTATACATATTTTATAAAATGAAATCTTGTTGTAAAGACACTCATCTAAAGCAACCCGCACTCATTTTATGGAATTTTTTTTCCAGATACTGATAAAGAAATGTAAATTCACTCAATAAAATAAACAAATTTTTTAACCGCTACAATCTATATATTATTCAGGTTTTACAATATTTTTATAAATTCAGCAACATTATACAATGTTTGTCTACTTATTTTATTTTATACATTTTTTTTAATCATTGTAAACAGGGGTCTTACTTGTCCAGGAAATTCTTCGGTACCAGTATTTTCTTATGGAAAATATCTTCTTAAATAAGGCGAAATTTCACGCATTTAACATAGATTAATTTTTCTATTAAAAAATACTGATATCTGTCCTGAAAAAAAAAATCCCTGAAGAGTACGATCCCTGTTTTAAAAAATTGTTTTGTATCTTTTTTTATAAAGAGAAGGTTATGCTAATGCTGTTGAACCACTGGAGGTTTAATTGGTGACTGAACATTTTATTCTAAATCTAGCAGAATTAATAAAAAAAAGTACAATTAGGAACGATAAAACTAAATAATTTGTGAGGACGAAAAATGAGGCCTTTTGTTTGAAAACCAATAACAACGGTTACAAGGAAGGCCTCTTATTTAATATTCTAATGTTAACATTATTTTGGCTTAAATATATTTGCGTCATGTTTTTTTTCTTCCTTTTCTTGATTTGCATATTGACTCTAATATTAGCGTATACACAGAAGATCGACATTTTTTTAAAAGGTGAGTGGAATTATTTTGTTAATTTGATAGCTTATTTAGGGTTATTTTTGAGAGGATGGTTCAAGCCCCTGTATATAAAGATTTTTAAAAACTGTTTTAACAGAATGCTTCTTTATTGCTTTGCTATAATGATCAGCAAATTAACAATTCCACGAGTTTCATGTATATTGAGATAGTTGCTTCTAGTGATTTTTATTTTGTGAGTGCATTTGTATGATTTTTATTTTTTAGTGTATACAGATGCATTAAGAAAGATTGCTAAACAGTGAATTACATGTTTTATAAATTCCTGAACATGAGTGTGATGTCAGTCCATTGACATTTTTTGTTTGTTTACATGGATGTAAAGCGAGCATACGTATGTGATTGCTGCATTATTAAACTACACATATTGTTATTTGTATTTAAATCTGTTGATTTTTCCATGTTCATGAAGTATATATGTAGTACATAAATTGCAGTGACTGATGTATTACCAAATTACATACTTTTCAGGTGCCTCTATTCCTGTTTTTTTTTTCCATTTTCCTTTTCTTAATATTAAATAAGCGGATTTTATGTTAAGAAGTTTGATTTTTATGCCAGATCTTTCTTTTACTTTTTTATGTCTGAATTTTTGGACCGATTTATAAATTTTTTTTAAACTCAATGCCATCAATTTTCCCAAATTATTAAGCAGAATCACCCTTCTGTAAAATTAATAATCTTCTGTATATGGACAGAAAGGTTTTTTTCCTTATTGTATCACGAGGTCAAAGATTTTTATAATACATTCCGCCCATGACACAATCGATTATTTAACATAAAACACACTTCATTTTCATTACTAGGCGTACTTTTCAACACATTGTCTACCCCACGAATTAAATCCAATTCATGCTAGAGTTGTTCACTAAACACAATAAATGTTATTTCCTTTGAACAAGGAATATTGTTCCAAAAAGTTTCATTGAAAAAAATATAAATTACACAAAATATGAAATAAATATCACTTGGAGATTAGTTTTTTATTTTATTCATTAAAATGCATCTTAACTCTTTGGCTATACAATCCATGAAGGGTCTGGGCCGACAGTGACCAAATCTGTTTTCCTGACTCTAGCCTCGAGGTGCTATAGAGCATGCGTCCCGGTCAGTTGATCAGCCTAACGCGAGGCCCTCTGTGTTTTGTTCCCAAGCAAGATTGGTACTCATTTTATCGATCACGAAAAGATGAAAGGTGAGCCTTGCCCAGTCGGAAGTCGAAATCTTGACCTGCAGCGTGGCAGTCAGATGCTCTGACCACTACGCACTGAGATTCTAATGATTAAAATGCCTGGTTAAAATGGATAACAGGCAGAGAAGTCTTGAAAACCAGAACAAGAAATGGAACAGAACTTTTTATTAATATTTTAGCAGTATAATTGTTAAAAGTATCTTCTTATGAATATTGTTAAGAGCAAATACCAATAATGGAAGACTTATATGAGATGAATGATGTACTTAAGAGATTCTTTCAAAATAGCCTCTAGAAAATACTTTATAAAAGATGTTTTTGCATTTGTGAGAATATGCGAATGTATTTTTAAAATATTAACTTAAATAAATCCTCTAAATTATATTATAAAATGAATATTATAAGAACCGAATATTTTTTCATTTGTACTAACACGCAAATAAGTTTTTAGATGGCCAAATTGTGAAAATTACTGAGAATCATTATCACAAACGAAAGATCTTCTAGTTTCCATCAGTAAGATATGTTTTCTTACAGTTACACTTACTGAACATCCTTGGAAACGTATTTTACAAGCAGATGGACTTTTCTTATGGGTATACAAATAATTTTTAGATGACTACTTCGTAAAAATCCTTGAATTATATTTCGCAAATGAAACATTTTAAATTTGTATAGATATGCAAGTGTACTTTCAGATTACATATGTGAAAAACGTTTAGGGCATATTTCAGAAACAAAAGGTTTTTACCTAATATGGGTATACAATGTGAATTTTTGATATCTATTGATAATTACATTGCGAACAGGGTAGTAAAAAACCCAGCCCGGGCGGGTAGATGGTGGGTGCCCGGGCAGCTACCCACTACAACCTTTAAGGTTGTAAAAAACCCAGGTTTTGTATAAAAAAACCAGCCTGGGTGGGTAGCTGGACAGGTACCCGGGCAGCTACCCACTACAACCCTGCATTGTGAATAACACTTTCTGAAAATAATTTGGAACATGTGCCACAAACAAAAGGTTTTCACTTTGTATGTGTGCGCAAATGTACTACCAGATGTTCATTTCGTGAAAATCCTCTGGAACATATTTCACAAACAAAAGGTTTTTCTTTTGTATGGGTCCGCAGGTGTACTTTTAGATTATCACTCCGTGAAAAGTCTTTGGAACATATTTCACAAGAAAAAAGTTTTTCTTTTGTATGCGTGCGAAAGTGTTTTGCCAGATCATCACTTCGTGAAAATTCTTTCAAACAAATTTCACAAACAAAAGGTTTTTCCTCAGTATGGGTTATCAAATGTCTCTTTAGAATACCTTTTCGCGAAAACCCTTTGGAACATATTTCACAAACAAAAGGTTTCTCCCTTGTATGGGAGCGCAAATGTACTATCAGATGTTGATTTTGTGAAAATCCTGTGGAACATATTTCACAAACAAAAGGTTTTTCCTCAGTATGGGTTCTCAAATGGGTCTTTAGAATATCCTTTCGCGAAAATCCTTTGGAACATATTTCACAAACAAAAGGTTTTTCCCTTGTATGGGAGCGCAAATGTACTATCAGATGTTCATTTTGTGAAAATCCTGTGGAACATATTTCACAAACAAAAGGTTTTTCGTTTGTATGGGTATGGAGGTGCACTTTGAGATTGTCACTTCTTGAAAATCCTTTGGAACATATTCCACAAACAAAAGGTTTTTCCATTGTATGGCTACACAATTGTCTTCTCAGATTACCACTTTGTGAAAATCTTTTCGAACATGTTTTAAAAAGAAAAAGTTTTTATTTTGTATGTGTACGCAAGTGTACATTCGATATATGAGTTTCTGAAAATCTTTTGGAGCATATTACACAAGCAAAAAGTTTTTCGTTTGTATTGATAAGCTAGTGTCGTTTGGGATGATAACTGTAAAAATCCTTTAGAACATAATCACAGATAAAAGATTTTTCATTTGCATGCATATGGAAGTGTTGCTGATGAAAATCTAAAATGTTGAAAAAAAATTATATCTTCTTTATCTGCAGATTTAAAAACATGAAATATCAATTTTCAAAGAAAATAATTAATTAAAAAGCCACAAAATTAAAATAAAAAATAGTTTTAGAAACTACTTACTTACATGTTTACCTTTAAGAACACGGATGGCTTCTAGTAGCAAAAAAAACACCAGCACCATCTTCTGCAGACCAACGAACTTGAAATCATAAATATTATCGTTAAATGATATTCTTGATTAATGTGAAGTCAAGAAGTAGTATAAAAGTAATAAATATAAAATTGTAAAACACTAATTTGATTAGAAATAATGTAACGGGATACCATAAGAAATTTGGATGACAATTTATAGAATTAGAAATTTGAAACAAAAACAAATAAATTAAAAATTAAAAAGAATAATTTCTGTCACCACGACAAGTAACTGACCTTTATTGAACGATTACGGCTGCTGCGACGGACGTGCTTAAATATTTTCATATGTACTTACATGTACAACTGTAATAATCTGGTTACTGCACGTCAGTGCTGGTTTTTAGAAAAAATAATGAAAAAATATTGTGAAATATTGAAAATTCAAAATTTAAATACTGGTTTAATGGTGGAGGATTATTGGGAAGGGGTATATGTTACGATATTTTGTAACCATGAAGAAAACTGATTCAATAACAATAAACACCTCTCTCCAGCTACGTTGTAAGACTTCTCAGAAAATGCTCAAAACATTCCATATTAAGAAATTTCAATCAGCACCACTGTTATTAATTTTTAATAATAACAGTTCATAACATTAGAACAGGACAGTTGCAGTCATCGTTATTTCCTTAGCACTGATTCAAATGTATGGTGTTTCCCCATTATTAAAAGCAGATTTATCTGTAGTCAAAAGCATTTTTATCACACCAGTCGAATAGAATTCATAATTGATACATTCGATAGAGCTTCATATAGAGTATTTCAACAAATTCACTATTTAATTTTAGTTGTTAGCCATCGTGAACTACATTTTCAAATGATCATTCATTATGAGGTCATCTATTATTCAGAAGGAATCACAAACAACACTCATGAGTTTTGAAATTAATTGATGTCACACAAATCTGTACTCCTGACTCACGTTTTGCCATTAAATACTTCCAGCTAGTGCAGTACACTGCACTGCAGATATACTGATTAGTGAATGACAGCTCGAATAAACGTGGAACTATCGATTTAAGTGCAGACAAAAAATCGAGCAAAACAGCATATCCTCCAAAGAGCGCGAATTGCTGTTAGAATAGAGAAAAAAGAAATGGTAAAAAATGAAATTTACAGAACAGATAATTTTAACACGTTCACGCCGGCGCGGTGGGTCACACTCGACTGTCTCAGAGTTGTCAAGTCTCCGGCTTTTTACACACCATTGTTATTTTAGAAAAAATGTTGTTCCTTTAAATCGCCCAATTGTTCTAATTAAATAAAACAACATTTTCTGTATAAAAATACTGGTAGCCACAAAGCCCGAGACATGGCAGCTCTGAGACAGTCGAGTGTGACCCACCGCGCCGGCGTGAACGTGTTAATATTGACATTTAAGATTGTAAAATGAAAGGACCTTCAAATAAATAATAATTAGATTAAATGCTTTTAGAATAGATTTTCGAAGAGAAGTAAAATAATGATACAGTAGACACCCTCAAATGTGACGGCCTAGTTACATGACCAGACATATTCTGGTCCTTCTAATCATATTGAATTGGGTTTTCATTCCAGTGTCCAGAATCAGTGTAACACAATACACGATGTACAAAACTGGACGCATACACTTTGAAAACCTCGCTTACTACAAAAAGGCATTGCATTCTACTGATTACACTGATTTAGTTAGGTACCCACGAATATATAAAAACATTTACAGATATCATGCTGGTTCAGAAGAAGATATTATTGAGTTCGAACATACTCAGTGGATTCACTCAGATTCACAATGTTGATGAATTTGCTAAAACTTACTCATATACTGAGTGGAATCCACTGAGTACATAGTTGAATATATGTTAAAATGATTGTGGGGCAAATGAAGGGAAAATAACTACTAAAGCCCTGCATTAGTGAAAAGTATGTTCCTTTCCTTTTAAACTTCATTAATTTTTCTAATAAGGTCTTCATTTGAATGTATTTATCAGTGTATGTTATTTCATATTCTATGGTTTGCGGACATATAAGATAAAAAATATGGTATTGTTTTCTTAAATAAGTATGAATTTTTTTTATTATTAAATTGTCAGATATTGTTTGTATAAAACACTGTATCTATTTTTTAAGCTTAAAACAAAATAGGCAAATAAAATTAAACAGCACATGAAATTTGCTCTGTTCTTTTAAAAACCTGTGCATGTCTTAAATACTATACAGACTGAAGGTCTGCATGAACCAATACTATTAGACGTAGAACTAACCTAAAGAAAAGCTAATTTGGCCTAATGTAAAAATACTTTAAATTATTTTTCTAAAGTTTTCTTTTTTTATGAACTTGTTTTGTTTTTAAATTACACATTTTAAAATATAACAGCATAAAAATAATTAATGAAAAGCATGGTTTTTATGGAATGGAATTTTGCAAAGGGGCCTATTTTATTAAGAGGGTGTCTGAGAAGAAGCCTGTTTCATTAAATGCATTTTCATAAGGGAGCCCTGTGAATATAAGTTGTGAATATAATTGTGAATATAAGTTTTGTTTAATGCATTTCGTGAAAAGTTCAAAAAGCACATACATACTTTTTTTTTTACTGCAATCTTGAAAAATGTGGAACACATATACTTAGATCAAAATATTTTTCATCATCATCAAAGCGTGTTTTCAAAACATATGTAAAAAATAAAAACTGCTACTGGCAAAATTAAAAGAACCAGAACTTTAAATGCAACCTTGCATTTTTTACATTATTAACCCTAAATTTTATAAGATTACTGAAAATTAAAAAATAAATTAAAATTGAATCTCAATTGCATCCAACTCTTATATGATTTTAATGACACTGAACTATTTCATAATTTTTATCATTTAAAAAATTGCTTTACGATTTTAAAAATGTGCATTGAAAGTAATACAATAAATGAAAATACAATATTTTATCATTACAACTAATTGAAAATCATTGCATTAGTATGCACCATTCATTTTAATAAATTCCATGGAGAGGTTTCGAGGTCGGGGGCACAGAATGCAAAGAAAATTTGTGTATCGACAAAATATAAATATACGATAGCCATAAAGCGCAATACCTGGGAGGGAGGGTGAGTCTTAAAAAAAATAATGTTCAAAGTTTAAGTAACATTTTATAATCAGATAAATTATTTCCTTTGGTAAGTGGCTCAACAGCAGGGTTGGCAGCATGCCAGATTTCTGAACTTTTTCTTTGAGATTGAATCTCTTATTTTTTCTTGGCAAACATGTTTAGAAATTATTTTCCCTTTCTTAGTTTTTTACAGAGAAATAATATAAAATCTGCGATAAAAAATCTTTAATATATTCTTTGAATTTTTTACCCTATCCAAACATTTCATAATTTAAACTTCATGATTTTTTTAAATGCGCTTTAAATCTAAACTTTTTTTTAAAATCTCGGATTCTTTATTTTATAATTTAGTCTATGTAATAACTATTTTTGCAAAAAAAAAAAAAAAAATTATTTTGTTTACTCTTTGTAGTGTTATACTGTATTTTTATAATTGCATAAATACTATGAAATTTTGCATGTTAACATATTTATATACATACACACTCATGTTCAAAATTAAGAGAAATTGCATATTTTGTCTAATTTCATGTAAAGTATTCAACGAAAGATAAAAATAATGCTTCGAAACACACATGCAACTCCTTAGTGTCGAATACAAAAGCGTTACACATGTGTATGGGAAGAGTGGGTACAGTAACAGGCTTTATAAGTGAGAGCGGCAATTTTCGCGTTTTGTTCGCTCACACACCTTGCCGAATTTTTTTTTTTTTTCAATATTTGATGAAATTCAAAAGGAAACAGCAAAAATGAGTAACTAGCGACATTTGGATGATGGAATGAGGTGGCAAATCGCGCGGAGAGTAGAAACAGGGCAGTCTCAAGTGCAGATTCCTAGAGACTTTAATGTAATATCCAGCGTCGTGTCCAACTTATGGAAGCAGTTTAAGGAACTGGATCCATAGAGAAAAAGCTTGGGCAAGGTTGTACAACAGCCACGACGTCCAACGAAGATCACTCTATGTTCACTATGAAGAGGGTGTAAACAAGAGTGCAACAGCTTCTCAGCTCTCTTGTGACCTTTATGCAGCCACAGTCAGTCGAGTTTCAAGGATTACTGTTTTCAGAAGGCTACATGACAGACGACTGTTTTCAATAAAATCTGCTTCTTGCGTTCCATTCACTTCTGTACATAGGAGAACCAGTTTAGCATAGTGCAGAGATCATTGACTTTGGACCAGGGATCAGTGGGAAATCACCCTGTTCATTGATAAATCTCTGTTCAATCTAAATATAAATTCTTGACATACTTTGATCTGGAAAAAGACAGAGATTCACTACCTGCCGTTAAACGTCCGAAAAAAGACCACTATTGCCGCGGAGGTTTCATGGTCTGGACAGGTTTTATGTTGGATGGGCTCGCACCTTTTCTTGTGTTTGGCAAAGGCTCTATAACTGGTGTGAGGTACAAGGATGATATCTTGTACCCTAAATTCATAACTTCAGAGATACAGTTGGCCCTGATTTCATTTTAATGGATTATAACATGCCACCCGATACAAGTAATAGGGTCAACGATTTTCTGGAAAGTGAGGATATTTGCTTGATGGATTGACTAACCCGATCTCCAGACCTAAGCCATATAAAGCATGTCTGGGACGCTGTGAGGGAGGAAAATTGGAACTTGCTTTCCAACTCCCTGAACCACCCACGGTCTGAAAACAGCGTTTCTGAAGGAGAGAGTCTACCAGCCATAGGGATCCATAGACTGCCTTATTTCCAGTATGAGTTTACGTTGTGAAGAAGTTATATTTCGTTGACGTTTACAAAAATATTTTGTTTGAAAATACGGTAATAGTATCAATAACAGACACACCTGGAGACAAAAATACAACCTGCCCCTCCACCTTTTCTTCATCCTAAAAGACATGCAAACAATTTATTTGCAGTTGTTTTAAGCAGTTTCCATTTTTAGCTTAAAGGATATTTCAGAATTCTGGAATTTTAATACATGCAAACAATTTATTTGCAGTTGTTTTCAGCATTTTCCATTTTTCATCTTAAAGGATCTTTCAGAATTCTGGAATTTTAATACGTGCATCAGCCCAGGAATCGTCGTCATGAGACAGTAGATAATTATAAATGAAGATGCAATACATATGTATATATACATTAAATGAAAAACTCTATTCGATACCAAATCACTTCAGAAGTCATGTCTACAAATTTTATGATTTTTATGTATAACCAGTGACTCTGTGAATGTATCAGAAAGTTCGTGTAGTTGAGTGGAGAAAAATATTTCTTTTCGGATAGCTTTAAGTGGAGTTTGACTTCTAAAGGTAGGATTAATGAAAGATATGTATGAACACATTCAGTTACTTCAAAGAACCTTGTACAAGAATTCCAGTTTGCACCATGGTAGCAATATTTTTTCTCTGCTTTTAATAAAATAACTAAGTTTATAAATGTTAAAATCCTCTCCCCGCGGAAAAAGGCTACTTTTTTTTCATTTTACTAAGTCAACGAAAGCGCTTAATAAAATTATTATTTCAAACACGAATAGAGATAGTGAGAAAAATTTGTTTTAGAGGATATTTCTGATACTTTTATTGGAATATGTGCGGTTAAGGAGATCATATTTGCAACATGTCGTGGTACATAAAAGATGGCTTCATTTTATTAAAAATTCTTTAAGTACACATAAATAGGAAAGGCGCATTTTTAACGCCACAAAACAATGAAAATTTATAAAAATTTAAAACGCAGTATGTTTTGTCCGTAATAGATTTTTTTTTTCCTTTTCAGGACTTCTTTCTAATGTCATTTTTTTTTCTAAATATACATTATACGAAAAGGAGGCTATATAAAAATTAAACTTCGTATTTTAACGGGCATGCAGCCAGTGGTGAGGCGGGAGTTTTCGTGACGGTCATCGTTAGTTCACAACTTTGCCATGTTCCTCCCCATTTATCTCCCTGTAATAGGATGTTCAAATTGTATAACAGAGCTTTCTTAAAGAGGTCATAACTTTTAATCTGTAACTTTTTTATCCCACTAGTTTTATTTCTTTTTTATAATGAAATAAGTGTTTTAAATCAAGAACTGGAGAAATTGAGTGAGGAACTACAATCCGCAAATTTGAGGACACCCTTGAATTTCAAGGATATTTGGTCATCCTAGCATGTTATTCATTTCCGCATGTTCTGTTGATTGGAAGATGTGTTTTGAACCTGATTTCCATAAGAAACAAAAGTTAAATAAATTTCATTCTATTTGGTTAATATTAACATGGATATTGAAATGTTTCTTGTAGAATAGCATGATTAACCACTTTATTAACAATATAAATACGACAATTTTGAATATTATTGGAGATGCTTTTAAAATCTGTAGCAGTATCAAAATATTCCTTTCATACTGGATCCCATCTACTTAAAAGATACACAATTTTTTATATGATTACCGATTATCCTTATTAAATAATGTTTCCCCCTTATCCTCTAAACATCCACGAATCCGCCTCTTCATGAAATAGTAGTAAATTTCTAATAAACATATCACATCGATCCATTAAGTATTTGAAAACTTCGAGATAGCTTTTAATGATTTGATTGTATGGCTGTTTTAGAGAGGTCTCTCAGAAGTGAAATTCCAGTTTATATCCAAACATTATTTGTAAACTTACACAAGATAATCACGACTAATCAGTTTATTTAAGTAAAATAGGACTACTGCATAGCCTGTTATGACTCTTGTAACTGGATCTTGTAAAATATTTAGTTTAAAACTTATTTGTATCTTATACAATTGCTGTCAGCAAATTTCTTCACAGATGTGCAAGGCC
This sequence comes from Maratus speciosus, assembly GCA_963932465.1. Classification (NCBI taxonomy): domain Eukaryota; kingdom Metazoa; phylum Arthropoda; class Arachnida; order Araneae; family Salticidae; genus Maratus; species Maratus speciosus. The sequence continues at coordinate 63,667,330 of OZ010797.1, read as the reverse complement.
ACCCATTCTTAACAATTAAAGACATATTCTCAAATCTAAGGGATTACAAACAGATTATTATTCAGACATCTTTTATTTGAGCACTAACATTTGGTTCATCCATAGCTATAATAATAATTAATATATATTATAATGACTTTTAAAAATATATAGGAATCTAAATTTTAACCAATAGTCAAGGTGTTCATTTCTTTAAAAGACAAAATGGTCTTACTTTAATTTAAAAATGTCATTGAACCAATCAAATAGGCTACACATTTTTTGAGCGAAACAAAATATTGATGAAAATATTTGCATTAAAGTATTAGGTTGATATTTCGTAAATATTAAGGTACTTATCAAAATTGCAATAGGTAAAGTACTTTTACTCTTCTTGATGCATAATTTTACTTTGAATGATATACCTTTCAAAATAAATCACATGCAAAAACATTTATTTCATGGTTTAAAAAAGAGTTCAATTGCTTCAATTGCTATCACTTAAAAGTGCATTCATTTTATTTAAAATTAGTGTGTCAAGGAAGTTAATCAGTTGATTTAAATTAACGATTAAATTGTGATTTTAATCAACTGATTTAAAAAAAAAAAATCATTGATTAAAATAATAAATTTTCAAAATGTTTAAAATGACATAAAAAGTATTAAAATCTAAGATGAACATAATTAGGAAAGTTTCTACAGGTATCGTGAATTATGAATACACAAAACAAAGCTTTTAATAATTGTTTCTAGTGTAATTCCTCAGTATTGTAAAAAATTAAGTATAGTAAGTTTGTAAAAAGCATAGTTTTATCCAACAAACATAAAAAGCATTTAATTTAAAAATGATATTAAATCTAATATAACTTACAATGTCATAATTTCCTTTTAGTAATCCTGTTATTCATTCTTTTATATACAATAACCATAGCAAGTATAATAAATTTTTGCAAGTAAAAGAATAAAATAGCCAGAATCTTATTTTCTCATTCTACTTTTGCAGAAATAAATTTATAGCAAATACTGGAGCTAAAAAAGAATGGAAGAATAACATTAGCTGAACCACTCGTAAAATAATGTATAAGAGGAAAAGAATTTATTTGTATAAAATGTTATGCACAGCAAGAGCTTCTTCAGTAAAGGTTGAATAAATTTTTTTTTTTTTTTAAACTCATATACACCAAATAAAAACTCTTAAGGATTAAAAAGTCGGCAAAGCTCTCTGAAACACTGAATGCTGAGAATCCCCACTGAATGCTAATAATGCAATTGTTTAATGTTTTGAGGATTTTAGATAAAACTGTCTATTCCTTATATTTACTCCGTATGTGTGTATGAATGGGTTAACACATTTTCATATTTTGGTGTTAACATATGCATACATTTGTGCAAGTTTAGATTTATGTGATTACAAATGCAAAGTGAGCTGCAAATAATATTTGTTAGTTTTGTTATTTGTGCTACTAACTAATGAAATTACTTATTTGCAGGTTTTATTAATTCTGTAATTACTTACTGTTTCCTCTAGGCCATTCTTTAGGGCGCCACAACCTGCTCCATTTGAAATTGGCAAAATGCACCCTACCTTTTAAAAAAATGACGAAATTCACCTATAGTAAACAGAGGTCTCTTGTAAAAAAAACTTCCAAATTCCACAGTATTTCTTAATCTATGTGCCCAAGATCTCGCAAAAATGATAGAACTTTATTTCTTTAGGAAAATATTAAAATATGTTGATATTAATTGCATTTTTCAATTTGTAATTCATAAAATTATTAAAATTAATGACGCTTTATTTATCATAAGAAGAAACCATATACTTTTTTTTTGTTATATAATTACTAACACATTACTAATATATTTCCTCATGAAATAGTGTCCTTTTTTGGAATTAGCATCCTCTTCTTTTTTCTTTCTAGGATGAATACTAAATTATTAATCATTTTAGTAATTAAAGCATAAAAACGTAATTATGTTCCTAATTACAGAGTTAATTGTTTAATAATTATTAAATTTAAGTAGTGTTAACAATTTAATATTAAATGCTGTTATTAATAATTTTAATAAATGTAAATATCCCTAGTATTTAATATAGTTTTGCATAATTACCTATTATAAAATATTAACGGGTATAACATTATTGCATGCTACTAATTTGCAGTTTTGATAATTTTTGTAATTCGTAACTAATTAATAAAATAACTTTATTAGTTAAAGTGTAAAAACATAGGCTATGTTAGCAATTAAAACAACTAATTGCTTTTGAAAACTAAAATACTTGGTAGCTATTCAGTATTTGGGTGCTGGGCAAATCAGATTTAAATAAAAAAATCCGATTTGTTTTATTAAAAAAAAAAAAAAAAAATCATGATTTTTTTTATACTCTATTTAAAGTACAACCCTTTCACTTACTTCATTTAAAATACAAAACAAATATGTTTTAATAAGAAATCATTAAGGAAAAGAGTAAAAAAACATTTTATTTTAGCGTTATTTCACATCCATTGTTTCTAATTTACAAACAGAAAAATAAAATTGAACTGCCAAAATTTGCACAGGCATAATGGATAAGCATCTATAATTGTTTATAAATGACTTATTTCAGCAAATAGCAATAATTTTTAAATTTTCAGAGAAATTTTGGTAGAAAAAAAAATTGGAGAAACCATGGAAAAGTGGGAATTGTCACATTTCAAAGCATTCTTATATTCACTGAACCATTTTAATGTTTTTGAAAGCAATATATTTAAGAAATCTAGAATCATCTGCTACTGTACACAATAACATGAATGAATAATAGCAAAAAGCGTTAGGAAGAAATAAGTTTATCATGCAAATGCAGCTCCTCATATAACGTGACCTGCCAGTAGTTGATCAAATAAAGTAAGTGCTATGAAGATTTTATTTTCTTTCCTTCCTTTTAAATGTTAGAAGTAAACTAACATGATTGCTACAACCCTTAATGAATGTCCTATAAGGGACAAAAATAAAATCCGCTGAAATTAAATAGCAAAATCTATAAATATAGTTTTTTAGTGTCCCTTTTCCCAGTAGTTGATCAAACGAAAGAAATCAATTGAAAATCTAAAAGGTAAATCTTTAAAATATCATCCTTGGGCTGTGATTAACAATAGATATTATAAATTCTTATAAAATATATAATTTCTTATAAAAATATTAGTTGAAATAAGCAAGATGGAAGTGGGTTATTTTAACATAGGGTAGATGCTCCAGTTTTGGACACATTTAGAGAAAAATTGAAATAGAAATTTTATATTTTTTGGCTGATTGAAGCATATTAAATCATAATAACATCATTCTTTAGTAAATTTAATTGTCTTTCTGTTGATTATAATAACTTTCTACAGAAGATTTTAGATTGTGAGTAATTATTCATTAAGTAATTTATTCAATTTGTACCAGTTTTGGCCACCCCTACACCAGTTTTGGCCATCTCTATGCACCAATTTTTGCCACTCCAATATTATGTAGTTTAATAAACATTTTAATTGATAATAAGTAAAAATAAAGCATTTTTATGTAATATCTATTTTACCCCTCATATATTTGTTTACTGTATTAAGAGAATCTTGCAAATTTCTTTATGAATTGATAAAAACATCAAATAAAATATACTTAGGTTGATTTTAACTGAAAATTTCAATTAAAAAGCAAAAAATATAGTTAATTAGATTCATAAATGGGACAACAGTGTCTATAGGACATAAAGACTAAATATTTAATCAGTTTTATTATTATCTATGGATTGTGGATTGTTTAAAATACTTCAATCTTCACCAAAGAGTTATGTTTCTTGAAACCATTTTCTGATTTTGTTTTGATTTTATATTAGCTTGTGCCTTATTCATGTATTCTGCTTCTTTGTAAGTTATTTTAAGGATTTTCCAATTTTCTGGACATAATCTTAAAGTTGTTCCATTTTTATAGGAAATGGTATTCTGACAATATCTAAAATCCATTTGTCTAATTGATTTTTAGTTTCAATTCCTAGTACCTACATCTACTACTTGAGATTCAACATTATTAGAAAAAAGTTGTCCCCAAAATCTTGCAAAAATTATGGAACTTCTTCATTTCTTTAAGAAAAGTACAAGAAATCATTGTGTAATTTTATTGAACTTTTTAATATTTATAATTTGTAAAATCTTTCAAAATTTATGTTTTAGTTTATAAATATCACCTCTCCCTTTGGTTTTATCAATACTAAACACAATACCATATTTTTTTTAGCAATATCATTCTTTAGTGACTAGCACAGTGTCCTTTCTAAAGTGAATTATCTATTGAACAGAGAAAACAAAAACTCTTTGATAGAACTGCTATTAGCCTTGCTTTTTTTATTATTATTAAAGCCATTACTATATAAAACAAAACTAAATTTTTGTTTTAGCCAGATGTTCTTAAATTTATTTAATGGCTAAAATTCTCCCTATAATGAATCATGTGGCCGAAAATGGAACATATGTCGTGTACCCTTTTTGCCACTTTCAACTTCCATGGCCATAACTGGTACATATAGCAAATTTAAAGCACCAGTTTTGGCCACCACCCTTAAACTGTTAAAATAATTAATTTAAATGTTAAATTACAATAGAGAGGAAGCTTACCTCATAAAACCTAATAGTAATTTGTTTCAGGACAAATAGAACCCAATAAATGATATTGAAAGATTTGGAAAACTTGTCAGCTAAGCAAAAATCTCAATTCATGTGAGCGCACACTACAGTTTCACACATTTATTTTTTTTTTGTAAGTCACGTTTTATCAAAAAATAAACAAATGATATTGTAAATGATAAAAGAGAGTTTGCTTAAGGTGTAAGAATGCATATTATTTGTTAGCATCAATTCACAGCCTAAATATTGGAAAAATTGATCCAATGTGGCCAAAACTGGAGCATCTACCCTACTGTAATTTTCTGTAACTAATAAAAAAAAACTAAATATTTACACTTTCTAATAAAAAAATTTCATAAAATGGCTTCCTTTACAACAGACAACAATGTAATAACAGGTGCACTAACGTTAAAACAAAAATAGTTTATCTTGTGCCGCATATAAAACACATTTCCGTTTGAAATGACATAATATTTCAAAAATTTGATCAACTACAGGAAGAGTATGAACTAATGGCGGGATCACCCTAATTACTGCTATAGAAATCGTGTTCAGTTCCTTACACATAATGCTTTTTACAAAAACTTCTTTAATATTTACATAAGTTATTTAACATATAAATGCACACAAAAAATGTTTTTTAAAAATCATAATGTTAGGTTGCTTTTATAATGAATGTACCGTATTTTCGGGTGTATAGCCCGCACCCCTAAATCGAGCAGTACAGTAAAAAAAGTTCGTGTATAAGCCACAGAGCTGCGGCATTGTATAGCCCGTGGGCTATACACCATCTACGAATGTATATTTCAATAAGGGTTCAAAATTAGAGGTCATTACCATAAAATCCCGATTGTAAGCCCCCCCTTCCTTTCACAAAATTTTTTGTGGGGAAAAATTTATCTAAAAATCTAAGGGAATATTTTGACTGTTTTGACGAATTTCTACATGTTTTCACGAACCTCATCCACCCCTCTGCATGAAATGTCCACTTCATTTCTCTGCTCTCCCTCCCCCTCCTCATTACAAAAAGTTTAAAATCATGACAATCTTAATTCAGTTGTTTTATTTGTTGCTCGCTAATAACAACAAATATATAATCGATTATTTAAATTACACCTCTTTCTCCAAAAGTTCTTATTTCTCCTCTGACCCCCCACCCTGCAAAGTTTAAAATCCTTAAATTTAGTTTCTAAAAAAATCCTGCACTATTTCTTACAGTTGAACCTCAAAAATTCAGAATCGGCAGGACTGCAGCGATTGCGGATTTTCGATTTTTCTGTATTTTGGAGGTCTGTTAAAAAATATTTTTCATGGCAATATAATAACACACAAAATGCATTTTTGCCCTAGTGCAATAAACGATGATGAAATTGCCGAATTAAGTTATAAAATAGGAATGATACACTAAAACATAACACTTATACTGAAATTAAATATACATATTATAACACAATAAATTAAAATACAATACACAATAGACAATACAGAAGTAATTTTATTCAGAATTTTCCAAAAATTTAAGAAATATCCGCCACCAGTCCGAAAAATCAAACATAAAAAAATCCTCAGAAAAAAAAAAAAAAAAAGAAAATAAACTTCTTAACATAAAATCTCTTAACGGATGTTAAATATGAGTGAAATTGTGTAGTTAGATCACAAAATCTTTATTTGAGAATGTTTAGTGCCATTTCTAGAGTTTCATGAAGTGGGGGGGGGGGGGTGTTCTTTGAGATGACATGTAAAATTGCGCGATTCTTCCGAGAATATTTAGAGAATTTCTTCAAACAATCATGGAAAAATATCGTGAATTTCGTCACCTATCTAAGAAACAATTGGAGATTTTTTTTTTCAACTGATCGCTATAAAAAGTTGCTAATTTCAATAATCAATTAAAGGGAGAAAAAAATCAAATTTGTCTACCATTCGCTGAGAAAAATTGCGAATTTCGTCATAGGTTGCGGAAAAAAAAAATATCAGAGTTTCGATAAACGATCAAGGAAAAATATTGCAAATTTCATCAAAAGAGCGAGAAAAAAAAATAGTATATTTTGTCAGTCTGTCAAGGAAAAATATCATGAATTTCGACAAGCGATTGCCCCCAAAAAATCAATTTTGTCAGTCAATCGCAGAAAAAATTGCCAATTTTATAAAACTATCGTGAACTGAAAAAAAAAGCAAATTTTGCAAAGGATTGCGGGAAGAAAAAAAAAAAAAACGAGAATTTTGTCAAAACATCGCAAAAAGAAAAACAACCTTGTTTTCTTATTTTCCTACTGCATTTTAAGCAAAGCCGCCTCAAGACTACAAGCCAAACACAAGGTTTCATGACGTCACGACGCGGGGCTTAGATCAGCCGTGGAGAGCACATGCGTTATTTAAAACATTAATTCTTTCCTCCATATTTCAACTTATTATCACAGCATATGGGGAAAAAATAAAAACTTATAATTTAAAGACGCTAATTAAGTGCTTTTTAATCAATTTCGATCACTCGAAACAATAATAACGATAACACAAAAACAATGTTTATGAAACAATATCACTGTGTCAATGAAAATGTGCATCAGAATTAAAGATACGTTAAAGAAAAATCGTTCGTTAATGAAAAAAAAAAATCCCAAGTATTAAATTTATTTTAGTAGACAGTTTTTATTATTTATTCTACTTTGAAATTTAGAAACAATATCAATTATCTATTTGGTATATATTCAAAAACAAGACATTATACATTATTACATATATATATATATATAAATTTGCAGTTTAAACACATAAATTGAATTATTTTGCTTTCAATTATTTCAAAATAAATAAATAACAATAAGTGTGCCAATCAAAACCCACATTTAAAAATTAAAGTGGAAGAAAAGTGAATGTTAAATGAAAACAAATTCAAGTTGTGTTCTATTTTTATTTTTAATCGGGCTTGAAATTATACAGTAAATATCCTATTAAAATATTAAGTGATTTGAAACCTGCATATAATAAATAGTAAAATTAAAGTATACATGAAATTAAGTATTCTTATAAATAAATTTTCGTACTGTAAACTTTACTTATCAGAAATGGGTAATTTTCACATAAAATCCATTAAATTAAAAAACATAAAACTGTCATAATACAACACAAGTTCATGAAACAGAAAATTATTATTTACTTTTGTATTCGTTTGATATATTATGCAAGGTACAAGCAATAGATTTTTTTTTAAATGTATTGACATATGAAGAGAAAAATAAAAGAAAGAAAAGACTTTCATCAATTGGAATTAAAATAGTCCTAATTTATGTTCCTTTTCCTCGAATGTTTAGGTAATAGCTGATAAAAAAAAAAAAACATCGAAAAACACAAACCTTCCACGAAAATATTTCATTTCCAAAATAATGTTGTGTGGGTTCTTAAATGTTTGTTCACATCTTTTAAGCTTAAAATAATCAATTTTTGTGAGATGAAAAGTATTTCCTGACTAGATCTAAAAGTAAATTTATAATTATAGAATAATAATTTTATTTATTGTTATTTTTAATTAAACATTAAAATGTATATGAAAACACATAGGATTTTTGCGAAGAAGGTGTGTGTGTGTGTGGGGGGGGGGGGGAACTACTGTTTTGCATAAGGGTACTAACAACCCTTCCTCTAGTCTTGTAAATAAATTGTTTATAGTTGTGGCAAAAATAGAGAGATTCAAAAACATTATCCCCATAGCTCTATTTACACAGTACATAAGCATTTATAATTTAACAAAAAATTATAAAAAGAATTTTTATTAAAATAGCAAACGTTTAAGATTAAAAAACAACAATAAAGATACAAACTAAATGATATAAGTCTTGACACGATTTAGGGATGTTTGCCATTTTAAATTATTGCTCTATGTGGAAAGAAACAGAACTACAATAATATCGTTTCGTTTTGAGATACGGTATTATTGATAGAATCGTACTAGGATTTGCTAGTTAATTTATTTCAAAGAAATTAAAAATAAAAGATTTTGAACACAAGAAATAAAACTTGTGCTGATAGCATATAAATATGATTTGAAAATAAAACTTACCTTGAAAAAAATATGTTATTAGGCTAAGTAAAACGCACGTGCACATAAAATAGTAAGATACAAAATTCAAATGTTCGGGGCTGGCGCGTTGGCAGTTAGCCAGCCCCAGGCTGTGACGTCACAAGTGGGGGGATGAAGGGCGTGTCTGGCTTGTAGTCTTGAGGCGGCTTTGATTTTAAGTCCTTTTCAAAGAAACGAAACTGAAACAAACACATCCAGATCGGCAAATGCACGCATGCGTCAAGGTCATAGGGCAATGTGTCACTCGGTTGATCACTCTGTTGCAGAAGAGCAGGTGTTAATAGAAGAGTGGCTATCAAGTTTGTTTACGTTTCAGTTCAATCAAATGAAAATGAAATTACATGTTTGTTCCTTTAGTTATAAATATGTACTTAAGTGATTTTATTGGAATTAAAATATATGAAGCTTGCAGTCATCAAAGTCTTTCAATTTTATGCCATTTTTTAACTTTCCAGTTACAAAGTTTTTGTAACAGTTAAAGTATTTAATTAATGGTCAATCATTTACCAGAATATAACTATATTTATTTATTTGGTGTTTGTATTTGAAAGAATTTAACTGCATTGGATGAGAAATATGAAAGTCTTATTTTAAAAATTAATAAATCTGAAATCAGAAAAATGTCCAGATTTTAGAGATTTCCGGAATTTGGATGTTCAGATTTACGAGGTTCAACTGTATTTTGTTCAGGCGCGGATCCACGGGGGGCAAAATAATATAAATCCACCGATTATCGCGAATTTCGAGAAAATGATCGCTGAAAAAAATCAATTTCGTCAATCGTTCGCAGGTAAAAGGATCGCAAAAGGAACGCTAATTTCATCAACGGATCGCGCAAAAAAACCCCAATTTCGTCAAAGGATCGCGAAAAAACTCGAATTTCGACAAAGAATCGCGAAATTTCGTCAAAGAAGAGCGGAAAAAATGCGAATTTCGTTAAAAAATCGCGTATTTCGTCAAAGGACCACAAAGGAACGCAAATTTCGTGAAAGGATCGCAGAAAAAAACTCGAATTTCGTCAAAGGATTGCAGGAAAAAACGCGAATTTCACCAAAAAATTGAGGAAAAAAACGGTAATTTCGCGAAAGAATCGCGCAAAAAACGCTAATTTCGTCAACAGACCTTTGAGAAAATACGAATTTCCTCAAAGAACCGCGAAAAAATACGCGAATTTTGCCAATTAGCACGCGGGAGGTGATTTCCTAAGCGCGCATCCACGGGAGGGGGGAGGGGTTCGATCGGGGCAAATAAGGGAAGAACAAATTTACCAAGTCGGTTTTTAAGAACTCAACACACCATAAGCATTTTAGCTTTTAACTGACTAGGATTATGACATAATCCTTTTTGTTCATTCATCAAATACCCCTTGAAATTTACCAATGTGGGTGGCAAGAACAGGACATTTTTTACACATTAGTGGCTTTCTTCAGAAAACATTCAGATGATTGCATTTTTCAAAGGACCTTTTTTTTCTTGTTTCTTTCTTTCTTTGGAAATTGCTATGATTCCCATTCTTTTCTCAAACAATAAAGAACTCCTCAAAAATATCGTTATACAGAAATTAGAAATGCAGCTTCTTTGAAAGAAGGAAAAGTAAAACACCTTAAAGGGATCCGCATAACGTTGTCAATTTCTGTTGTAGAGATTCAACAAAAGGTACACGAAGTGGCATCATCCCGCACCTCAACCCATAGTGTCAAAAATTATGGCGCCTTTTGACAGGACATAATCCTACTTTGTTCACTAATTGCCGAAACCTCAGTGAGGTTTACCATTGACACTGGAAAGTGTTTGGTTTTCGTTTGCTTGTATGTCTGTTCCGCGAAAACTGCCGTTAAAAGCGTTGGATTTATATCTTGGGAAGGGGGGGGCGAGCGCCCCGATAGAAACTCCCCATGGATGCGCGCCAAGGAGTATCTCCCCCTGGTGCTAATTTTGCGTTTTTTCCGCTGTCCTTTGACGAAATTCGCGCATTTTTTCGCAATTCTTTGACGAAATTCGCATTTTTTCCGAGATCTGTTGTCGAAATTCGCATTTTTGCGCGCTTTTCCGCGAAATTAGCGTTCTTTCCCTAATTATTTGGCCAAATTCGCGTTTTTTAGATCCTTTGGCAAAATTCGCGCTTTTTTCTGCGATTCTTTGACGAAATTCGCGTTTTTTACTGTGACCCTTTGACGAAATTCGCGTTTTTCTGCGATCCTTTGACGAAATTCGCGTTTTTTTTCGTGGTCCTTTGACGAAATTCGCTTTTTTTGCGTGATCCTTTGACCTGCGAACGATTGACAAAAATGATTCTTTTCGGCGAGCATTTGTCGAAGTTTGCGATAATCAGTGAATTTATATTTTTTGATCCAAGGAGTGGGTGGCGATCGGGGCGATCTCTCCCCTTCCTTGGATCCGCGCCTGTGAAGAGGTATATACACCACTTAGATGACATTTTTGACTTTCAGGGATGTTAAGGCCCCTTCAGATTTCTGAAAGGGATCCTTTTTCAGAGATTATCCTCTTACAGAAATCTGATATTAAAAAATGGATGTGATAGTTATGTTTTTCAGCTTTCTATAATTGGTTCTTATGTATTTTTACTTTCTTCTATCTTGACAAGAAGAAAGTATTGGTTTCATGAAAATTTTCGAATTCCAGTTTTCGACGGATTTACACGTTTTATGGGTCAGAGATTCCAAAAAACATGTTTTTACAAAATGTCTGTCTGTGAGTCTGTCTGTCTGTCTGTATGTGACACAAATTTTGTGGGCGCTCTATCTCAAGAACTAATGCACGGAATTTAATAAAAATTTATATTCAGGTAGTCCCTGATATAGATTGGTGCTGATTAGTTTTTGGTGTAAATCGCCCTGCAGGTGGCGCTGCTATGTAGCATTTTGCAGGATTTCCGCAAAAGCTATATCTCAAGAACTAATGCACGGATTTTTATAAAACTGCAGATTCCGTGAATCCTTGATATGAATTGGTGCTGGTAACGTTTTGGTGCAAATCGCCCAACAGATGGCGCTGCTATGCTGCATTTTGCAGCATTTACACGATTTTCGTAATAGCTCAATCTCAAGAAATAATGCACGGATTTTCATCAAACTTCAGATTCAGTTAGTGCTTGACATGAATTGACGTTTTGCTCCTTGTGGTGTAAATCGCTCAACAGGTAGCGCTGCTATGCTGCATTTTTTGAGATTTCCGCAATAGCTCTATCTCAAGAACTAATGCTTGGGTTTTCAACAAACTTCAGAATCAGGTATACCTGGATATGAATTAGTGCTGTTTATGTTTTGGTGTAAATCGCTCAACAGGTGGCGCTGCTATGCAGCATTTTTCACGATTTCCACAATAGCTCAATGTCCAGAACTAATGCACGGATTTTCATCGAACTTCAGATCCAGTTAGTCCTTGACATGATTTGATGTTTTGTGCCTTTTCGTGTAAATCGCACAACAGGTGGCGCTGCTGTGCTGCATTTTTTGTGATTTCCACAAAAACTCTAGCTCCAGAACTAATGCACCGATTTTCATCAAACTTCAGATTCCGGTATACCTTAATATGAATTAGTGCTGTTTGTGTTTTGGTGCAAATCGCTCAACAGGTGGCGCTGCTATGCTACATTTTTCAGAATTTCCCCTACAGCTCTATCTCAATAACTAATGCACGAATTTTCATCAAACTTCAAATTCAGGTATACTTTGATAGGGATTGGTTCTAAATTGATGTAATTTCTTTTACTATTTAAATGATTTAATTGACGTGATTTATATAGAAGAAAGTTTTGTGATGGCCACAACATACTAGTTTATTTAGTGCTGAATCCAAAAATGACCTTCATTTTTTACCACACCATCACGTCAGTTTTTTTCACAAATCGCAATTTTTAAGAAGTCGAAATATTGCGAAAATCTGCTACTATAAAATAGACGTAACTTTTTTTCATAATAATTTATTCATTTTTTTTGCTCTTACATGGATTTTTATAGTTAAACATGTAAAATATTCTGTATTTAAAATCTTTATAATTTTATTCCATGCGTGGAAGTTTCTTTGAACCGCTCATGCTCTGCTTCCCGCTTTTCTTTTAATCCTCTCTATGGGGTTCATCTCGGTATCCTTTTTTACTTTGGCGGCTAATAAGGCTGGAAAATTTGTCGCAGATGCATTTAGAACATTTACCTTCTTTTGTTAAGGCTTTGACAAATTGCTTTGTGAGATTTTCGCTATTTTTTACTTTTTAACTTTGAAACTTACGATTCACGAAAATCGTGACTTGATGGTTAAAAATGAAGGCCATTTTCGGATTCAGGGCTAAAAAATACACCAAAATCAATTATCCAAAGTTAAAAAACACAATCATGGCAGGCTTGTGTTATTAATGTTGTTCACTATAACTAAAAGAACAAATAATAAGATAAATAATTACCATAGTACAGTGGTTCCCAAACTTTTTGACACGCGGAGCCCTTTGTAGAATGAATTTCTATGACGGAGCCCCTGAAGCCTACCGTACCCTATGTTACAAGGTAAAGTTTTTTTGGTGCATTGCTATAATGAGCAGAGAAAGAGGGAATGGATAGCAATCTAAACAATTGTGCATTGTTTCAGAAATAAAATTATATTTTGAAACTTTTACCGTAATACTGAATTTATTTTCAATTATCATCAATACAGATGGAATTGTCAAAAGATTAATACTTAAAATAACTTCAAAACTCAAGAAATCGTAACACTTGCCTATAATAAATTTTACATTATTAGAGTGAAGAACAAAAACTCATAAACGTTTAATGAGATTGGTTTGTTTTGCACAAACATCTGAATTCGGGTCCAGTTGATACTAATTCCAGGCGAATGTTTGGTTCTGCATTTAAAAGACTTCTGTATTTCGTTTTGGTGGCTGCGTTAGTCGAAAATTTTGCTTCACAGCCCTATGTCGTTGAGAAAGAAAGCAAAACTAATTCTACTTTCTTAGACAAAGTTTTAAATTCATCTGACAAATAAAAAAAAATCTGATAGGTTTTGGTTTTAAAAACATTAAATTTAGCTTACTTATGCATGATTTATATATATTTTTTTATTTTATGAACAATTTTTGGTTGAAAACAAAATATTTCATTTGGTACCACCAAATAACGGGTTGTTGGTATGTTCAGTGTTAACTGCTATGAGATGCCAAATAAACGAGAACCTCGTGTTTCAAAGAGTTTAAGCTGGGTGTTTTTTTGATAACGCTGAACACATTTAAAGTCGTCCGAAGCCTTTTCTATTCAGCTGTTCAAAAATATTGTTTAAACGAGTGTTTCAAAGAAGTGGGATGCCTTGAATATTTAATTGTATTTTTCTTTAATCTGGTGTTGTTTGCATTCTTTTTTAACAAAAGTGACGTAATCGATACTATTGTTCCCTTCAGATTCCAATCAATATACGTTTCATCTTAAAAGAAGACATGCTTGGTAAATGCATCGGAAATTGAAACAAATTTTCATTGCAATGATAAGTACATTTATTTCATTTTGCTGCACATATCGACCAAATGTGAAATTAGCATTCACAATTTATCTTCATTACTTAAAAGTTTTGCCTGTTTAGGGTTGTGGTTCTTCTAGTATCACCTCTGCAGTTCCAACAATCGTGTAAACGCTCTTCCTCGAAATGGGCATCTTAATTCGGTATGTAGTATGAGGGGAGGATGCTGCCTTCGAGTAACTTCACACATAACTTTTAAAAGTTTCCTTTTAAGAGTTCATGATTTTATATAGTTTATTATTTTAATGACACATTCAATTTTATCATAAGTTCAGAAGACACATTGTCGAGGATATCGTGTATCTATAAAGAGCGCAATAGATGGTGCTACAGTACTTTGCCATTTCTTTAATTTTTGCAATGGCTCCAACACTGGGATTGTGACCCGTCATTGCTTTCGCCTCATCAATGTACACATGTTCATATGTGTTTTCCTATGCATTCCTCCCAAAACATTTCGTCCCTTAGTGTGTTGGTTTGTAGTGATCTACAAACAATATGATCCTGATAGCTTTGTGAAACCGCTTTCAGACTAGCGTTAGAAAGGCACTTAATTTTAATCACGTTAATGTTCTCAAACACCATAGTAATAGAGAACTATATGCAACTGAAAAATACTAACAAAACTGCTAATCCAGTGAAGTCAGTAGATTCATACTTTAGTAGTATTGCAAACTTTGTATATCTGAAGAGGTTGTTACGTGTTCTTTTACGTCACCAGTCATATAGTTAATTTTTTATAGCGTTATTTGACAAGGGAATATTTAATACTAAATTAACACCTTTTTCATACAGGAAATTCCCGACAGTGCGATTTTTACATGGTTTATTAAGGATTTCTGCAATTATATGATTTTTACGAACTCAAGCGACTCGTTGAACTATGAGGAAGGCGCCAAAGGGTCATAGGCACCGACTTTAATGGGGGTGATGGGGTCAAAGCAGGCAAACTTCCATTACTAATTTTGGAACATTATTTTTGTTCTAAGTAATCACAGTGATTAAATAGGACAAAAGAAAAACTTTTAATTAGTGGTAGAAGTATATCTTATTGCCTATTTCGCCCTCATGAAGTCTGCGCCTGGATATTTCATGTTTGTTTTAAGGCTGTTCTCAACTGCTCTGCTCAACAAGCGCAAAAAGTTTTGACACATTTTACAAATTCATTTTTTAAAGGAAAGGTATAAAATTGGAAGGTCTAACTATGGAAGCGATTTGGAATGGAACTGTGTTTTCCATCTTTTGATAAATAAATTACCTATTGAGTTATAAGTGATTTTGATCACCTGACAAAGACTTTTTCACCCTTCCTTAGGTGGTTATTCTTCTTTCGCGCGGAAATTCGGTTCAAAGCGCCCACTTTGACAATATTTTCTAAAAGATCTATTGCGTTTGCAAAAAACCGGAAAACACAGTTCTGTTACATAGTTTCTGAACAACAACACCTGTTAATTTCATGCATTTACGAGCAAAAGTAAATTGAAACTGATGTCATAAAGTTGCCCTTTTGGATTTGAGAACAGCCTTAACAATTGTTGTGATAGTTTCTTTTGAAGCATGCATACATTACTTTGCACTTCATATTGAAAAAAAAAATCAGGGGTTTTATCTTTTAAAACAGAATGGTTTCTTTTAAATAAAGACGCAGTTGAGCATGAAACGTGGAGTTACTGGATAATACTTCACTTCAGGAAACGCTGAGAGGAGTTGAGAAATTCAAATATCCAAATTATCCTTCAGAATACAATATCTCGCTTTCTTCCATTAAATCTACGTGTGTGTCTTATTTATCGCATTTTTTTATCTAAAAACTTAAAAATAGAGTGCAAGTAGAAAGTAATTTTGGCACCGGTAACTTTTAGAGAAAAATAAAATTTAATATATTAAATGTGTTCAAGTAGTTGTAGATATTTATCTATGTAGAAATATTATTGTAACAAGAAAATCTATCCACGTCTTCAAAGAAAAAAAAAAACCTTCCTTGTGTTGGTTTTGTCAGATTTTCGTTATTTTTCTAAAGTGCGGCGGAGTGCCTGGAAAGTTCACGCGGAGCCCCAAGTGCTCCGCGGAGCATACTTTAGGAACCTCTGCCATAGTACAAGAGTAAAAAGAAAAAGAAAAAATAAGACATATTAAAATAAATTCTGTTATAACGTTTTTAATTTTATGACCTAAAAAGTAACAATAAACCATATTTTGAGGAGAGGGCGGGATTATATAAAAAGGGTGTTGGATAACCGAGTGTTTCGGTTAATCGGATGTCGGATAATCGAGAGTCTGCAATATTTTCAAATCGCATTAATTGTTTCATATTCATTTAATAATTAACTGCAAGGAATGATTTGAGCAACAGAAGTTATGACTACGTTGATTATATGTCACTCGGTATCGCCCCCCCCCCCCCCAAACGATTCTCTGGATCTGCCCCTGATTTTGTAGCAAGGTGATTGATCTAAAATCTCATCTACATAATCTCTTACAAGTATTACTCATCTAAAATCTTCATCCTCTTTGAAATTTTTTCTCCAAATGGTGGTGTGTGTGTTGGGGGGGGGGGGGGTGTCTAAATATGCAGAAAGAAAGTAAAAGATTTTTCTGAAGTTTAGCTGTTCTAACCCTTGAATTACATGTGTATTTTATGACTAGCAAACCCCGCGGCTTTGCTCGCGTAATATTTGAAATATGCCAAGTGATATTTATGTGTCTAATTTTTATTAAAAGATACTAACTAAATTTTTATTTTATTAAAAGGTAATATTTTATTTTATTAAAAGGTACTTATTACTTTTAGGAATAATTCAAAAATTACTATTTAAAACACAGTTTGATTAAACATCATTGTTACAATGCATAAGGCAGAAATGAGACTTAAATTAATAAAACGAAATAAAATTAAATAAATAATAATTTAGAAAATATTTTGAAACTTTTATGCTCAATTAATACGCTCATTTCAGTATTCATTTGAAGTTTTGAATTTTTTAGAAACCATCTTCTTACATCTTAAAATTAACCATCATGTCAAATTCCAAGTCCTACCACCTCTCTCAACATAAAATTTATTTTCGACAGTCCTTCGAGGGCATTTATATTTTATAAGTAACTACCATGCCATATTTGAAGTTTCTAGCCTTTTCAGTATCACAGTAATCGCAATTTAGAAAGTTTTTACCTACTGCAATTCTCTGGTGGTAGTGTCACAGACACAAAATATAGCTTATGTTTGAGCAGTTTCTATCACCAACAATTTGTCATCATTATTTTTTTTAATCGGTTTGATATTTGATAAGATTACATAAAAATTGTAATTTATAACGCTTTTCGCTCACTTCATCTTTTTAAATTTGAAATTTTCTTTCGACAGTTCTTAGAAAGCAGTTGTATCTTGTAAGTAAATACCATGCGATACTTCAAAAAGTTAGACCCTTCAGTTATGCAAAAAACGCAAATTAGAACATGTTTTGCTTTTGCAACCCTCAGATGGTAGTGACAGCAACATAAAATAAAACCTATTACATAGCAGGGACTGTCACCATTGATTTGCAACCATTACTTTTGAAATAGCTTTGGAATTTCCTGAGATAGAGTAGAAATCGCAATTTAGAACATTTTTAGAACGCTTTTCACGCATTTTCACCCCTTTTTTATTAAATTTCCAATTTTTTCGAAACTGTTCTTAAAGATCATTTATATGTAATAAATATGTACCTTGCCTAATTTTAAGCTGCTAGCCCCTACCGATCACAAAAATCGAAATTTGGAACTTTTTTTGCTCCTGCAACGTCTAGGTGATAGTGATACCGACTTAAAATAGCGTCTATGTTAGAGCAGAGGCTGTCAGCATCAATTTCTTACCATTAGTTTTGAAATCAGTTTGATTCTTCCTGAGATATTGGTGAGAAATCGGCATTTAGAACGTTTTTAGAACGCTTTTCGCTCATTTTGCTCCTGCATCTCCTCTGGGGTAGTGGAAACAGATATAAAATATAGCCTATCTTGGAGCAAGATCTGTCCCCATCATTTTTACACCATTATATTTGAAATCGGTTCAGTATTTCCTTAGATTGCTAGAAATCGCACTTTAGAACTTTTTTACAACGCTTTTTGCGCATTTTGACCCCCCCCCCCCCCTTTAAATTTCGACTTTTTTAAGAAATATCCTTAGAGATCATTGATATCTTATAGCTAACTACCATTCTAAATTTCACGATTCAAGGCCCTTCCGTAACGCAAAAACCGCAATTTAGAACGTTTTTCTCCTGCACCCTCTTTGGGTTAGTGACAACGACATAAAACATAGCCTATGTTGGAGAAAGGGTTTTCACCATCATTTTGACGCAATTATTTTTTTAATCGGTTTGGTATTTCCTGAGATTGTGTCGAAATCACCATTTAGAACGTTTTTAAGAACGCTTTTCGCGCATTTTCACCCCTTTTAAATTTCGAATTGTTTAAGAACTGTTCTTAGAAATCCTTTATATCTAATAAGTAGCTGATACTTCAAATTTCATATTTCTAGGCCCTTCAGTAATGCAAAAATCGCATTTTTAGAACGTTTTTTGCCCTACACCCCCTTTGGGGTAGTGGCACCGACATAAAACATAGCCTATCTTGGAGCAAACGTTGTCACTATCATTTTGACACCAATATTTTTTAAATAGGTTTGGTATTTCCTGAGATTATGTAGAAACTACCATTTAGAACGTTTATTAGAACGCTTTTTGTGCATTTTCACCCCTTTTAAATTTCGAATTTTTTAAGAACTGTTCTTAGACATCATTTATATCTTTTAAGTAACTAATATTCCAAATTTCATATTTCTAGGCCCTTCAGTAACGCAAAAATCGCATTTTTAGAATGGTTTTTGCTCCTGCACCCCCTTTGGGGTAGTGGCACCGACATAAGATATAGCCTATGTTCTAAGTTGGACTAACACCATCATTTTGATACCATTACTTTTGGAATCGGTTCGGTAGTTCCTGAGCTTACCTCCTACAAATAAACAATTTTTTCCTCTTTATAATAGGAGTATAGATTAAATAGAGTAAAACAGTGTTGAATTCAGACACTTTTCTCCGGGAGAGATTTCTGTGGCTCCGGGGGAGGGGAGAATCGCACTTTTTGACCATTGAAAATACAAAATATCAAATCTTCCGGGTGGGGGGGAAAGTCGCCTCCGGGCCACCCCCTGAATTCAACACTGGAGTAAAAAAAAGTAAAAACAATTGTTTTTAAATATACTGCGTGTGTTGGGGGAGCGGGAGGAGAACAAAAAAGAAAGGAAAACATTTTTTGGGGGGAGGGTGTGAAATAATTTAGGTGGTTATTTAAATGTTTTACAACAAAATCACAAATCAAACAGAAATGTTAAAAAAATTTACAGATTTTAAACTGCATGAGACGCAGGGAGGGGAAGGGGGATCATGATATGAGAGTCAGGAGATACAATAATTTAGCTGATAGATTATTTACTGTATAAGTATAGTGTATTTGTATAGCATAAGAAGTCTAAAGAGCTTTATAGGTTTAATTATGCATGTTTGGTACCGGAGGGAGGTGCAAAGGGGGAAGCAATATTTTTTGGAAGAGGGGGTTAAATGATTGATTAAATATTGTTGCAGTAAAATAACAAATAAAAAGCACATTTGAAAAAAAAGTAATTTTTAAAAGTTTTGTTTAGATTTTTTTTTTTTTTTTTTTTGGGGGGGGGGGGAGGGATGTAGATTTTTTTTACAAATCGGAAAGCTGTCAAAATATGGAAGATATTCGTCCCTGTATTTATCTTATTTACTTCTAAATTGATCATAAAACAGGTTTTTAAATAATTTTTTTTTAAAATCTCGATTATAAGCCCCCTCCCAAATTTAACTGCTTTTTCTTTAAAAAAAGGAGGTGGCTTTCAATCGTGATTTTACGTAATGAACTTTCTTCATTTTTAAATAAATAAAAATAACTATTTATAATGCTTTGTAACAATAAAAAAAACATTACAAACACTGAAAATTCTTTAAATTTCGCGGCATAGCGAAAAAAATTCACAATTTCGACTATTTTTGAAATTTTTTGGGGTTTAAAAATTGTACAAAAATTACGATTTCCGTTTCTTAAAAAAAAAAAAATCTTTGTATAACCCGCACCATGTATAAGCCGCAGTGGCTATTCCAAATGTTTTTTTCTTGTATAACCAGCGGGCTATACACCCAAAATTTCGATAATAAAAACAATTGCTTCTGCATGTATGTTTATTTACAGATGTCGGTAAGACAGAAACAAATTAGCATTCTGTTGTCCAGAGAAAAAGATTTGTTCTTTCTCAAAATGTCAAAGGTGTGAAAAAAAAAAGTATATTTTGAGAGAAAACATCCTTCTTCAAAGAATTTATTTCCTAACTCGTTGACATTTTATAATAATGTGAGTCACTTTGTGAAATATTTCATCGCCTTAAAAGGGAAAAAGGAGTAAAATCTGAAAATGTCTGTTTTATATCAAAAATATCTTCTTTCCTAATAAATAAAAATAAAGCATTTTATCTCGAAGAATAAAATAAAAAAAATTTGCTTTTGCCTTAGCTTCCAAAATATCAAATAACTTTACAAAAATTTATGTTTATTTAGGGAGTTTTTTTTTAAATCATGCTTTTAGTATCTTATATAAAATGAAATCTTTAAATTTATTGTGAAAGAAAATTGTAAACAACAATCAAGACAGTGTTGAATTCAGGCACTTTTCTCCAGGAGGGATTTCTGTGGCTCTGTGAGGGACATTATAGAGTTCCAAGGCGGAAATTGCACTTTTTGACCATTAAAATCACAAAATCTCAAATCTTCCGAGAGAGGGGGTATCTCATTGCTCCAAGGGAGAATGTCCCACCCAGGCCACTCCCTGAATTCAACACTGAAATTGTGACACATTTAAGCAATTGCATGCAAATAAAGCCATATCGTTTTACAGGGATAATTTTCAGACTATATGTTATAGGAAAATATTTTTTTAAAAATTGATTCTTTCAACTGGAAGAAAAAGAAAATGATTTAAAAGGTTTCCCTGTAATAATTTCAAATCTGTTAGTTACAGTAGAAGCAATTTCTCACTTTAAAACGCAAACGTATCAATTGTTTGGCTGAAATATAAGTTAATGTAAACATGTTACACTTATTTTACTTACTCACTATCCCATAACATTAGACATTCTTCATTTGCAGAGAACTTTCATTTCTGTCTCATAGATGGCACTGGCTGTTCCAATCAAATCTGCCTATAAATAGCTTCTCCACATTCTCTGTTTATTCCAGCAGAAGTAATTTCTGTATTTCAAACATAATATTAATTGTTTTGTGAAAATATAAATCTATGTAAACAAGTTATGACTTATTTCAAAATAGCCGTATATCATAAGCTCACACATTCTTTCTTTGTCAAAATATTTAATTTCAGTCTCATGGATGGCCATAGGTGTAACTTGTGCTCTAAGACTAGGGGGGGAAAAGTCTCGAAGTACTTTTGTAAAAAATTATACCCCCTCCCTTTCCCATCACCGCACACACATATACACACACACATTTAAATTAAATACTAAATATCTTAATATTTAAACAAAATTTTAAATGTTCAACCATATACGAAAACATAAGGAAAAATCCTAAATTACACATTTCGTGTTTTTAAAAGAATATTTTAAAATATTGAATGTACAACCATTATATCTTTTATGTTTGACGCCTTGTTCAATTAGAAAAAAGTTAAAACTGAATAAAAATTTATCAAAGCCTTGGGTTTTCAAAGATTTTATTAAAGGGTGGTGTGGTTGAGATAAATATGTTTAAAACTTTCATCCAGTGGGGTAACAGATGATAGAATTTTATTTTTAAAAAAAATCTCTAGCTACCATTCTCATTGAAATGACCCAGACAATTTGCCGTGATGCATTTTAGAAATTTTTCACACGAAATTTTTTAGCTTAAGAATAAAAAATAAAAATAAAAAATACAATTTAACAAATTACAACGACCATTTGGAAAATGATTTTTTCAAAGACTAAAATTTAAGATATAAAAAATTGCACGGAGTTGATCATACTATGTACGCCATGGATTACATTTTTTGGTACTGTAAATTTTTAAACTTCTACGGAGCTGGTACGCCATGGATTAAACATTAATATTCCTGGACCAAGTTTAAATGAAATTTCATTCTTAAACTTCTAAACATCCCACAACATTATTTTTTACACCGTCGTATAGAGAAAAAAATGTACTTTTAAATGCAATTTGTTTGAAAGCTGTATCTCAATTTGTTTCTGAATTATTAATTCTTTTTTTGTAGTTTTTATTACCTTTTTTGTCATAGTGGCAACAGAAGTATTCATCTCTGTTGAAAGTAAAGGGAAAATACAGATTACTGTATAGACTAGTCAGAAAACAAATAAAATGCGGTATTCAACTAATAAAACGCTTCAGATATGTTTTTGATTTTCTACCCTGACAGAGGACAATAACCATTTTTCCAAATGGTTAAAAAAAATAATACTTTCTTTAAATTTCGAAAATTTTGAACTCTACCTCTTCACAATGTTTCAAGAGAAGAAAAAAAAGAACGAAAACTCGTGCATCAGTTCTAGATTATGAAACATTTCCAACATTATTAGAACACTGTTAAGAAAGTTCATTCTTTTATGCAATGAAATTAGATATCTAAGTAAACAATTTTAAAAACAGAGAGCGCAGTTTTTAATCTATTTTCAAGAATTTCTGTCCAGAGCAGATAATGTATGTGAATAATTCTGTGCAACCTTGTATATGATCTATACCTAGAGCTTTAAATATACCACATAGTGAAACTAAAATTTAAATCAGCTGAAAAACTCACAAAACAACTAAAGATTTTTCTATTGGAATTACTATTTATAGATGTAATATGTGAATAATACAGTAAAATTTGGTTGAGCTGAAAAACAAGTAAAACAGTTTAAAGTACATTTTGAGGAAACCTTTCTATGAACGTTAATGCGATTTTTTTTTTGTAAACCTGAATTTATATGCTTTATAGACGTCACATAATATGCTGAAATTGAATTCAGCTGTAAAACGCGCAAAACAACTAAAGATTTTTCTATTGGAATTACTATTTATAGATGTAATATGTGAATAATACAGTAAAATTTGGTTGAGCTGAAAAACAAGTAAAACAGATTAAAGTACATTTTGAGGAAACCTTTCTATGAACGTTAATGCGATTTTTTTTTTGTAAACCTGAATTTATATGCTTTATAGACGTCACATAATATGCTGAAATTGAATTCAGCTGTAAAACGCGCAACACAATTAACTAGTCGGATGTGCCAATCCCAAAATTTTCTTCTTTATATTTCAAAAAGTTGTTACACATGCTAACCCTTCAGTGTTACTTTAATACTTCACGAACTTTGATTTTCATTTCAAGTTCCTGTTTCCTTTTCATAATCGGAGAAAAAGCGAGTTAATCTAAACCACAATGTTTAATAAAATCAATATTTTTGGTTATTCTTTTGAACATCAGCTGCTTGATGTTGGTTGGCCGGTTAGTTGGACGTGAATTGTCCATCACTGCATGAACAACCGATGTAGAACAAAACTATGAAAAATCGCTATTACAGCGCCCTCTTCCGGCGGATTGTTCCTAAACTCACGTAGGGCCTTATGTTCATAGCCAAAAATATACACAAAAAATCTGGTTCAATTCTATGCATAACTTTATACACACTTAGCGATAGCACAATAATGAAAATGGCACAAAAATCGCTATTACAGCGCCCCCTATCGGCGGAATATTACCAAATTCAAGGGGGACCTGGTAGTCACAGCCAAAAATATAATAAAACTAGTAGGATGTGGCAATCCCAAAACTTTTTTCTGTCTCATACATGTTAATATTTCCTGAAAAATGCGGCATAGCAGCGCCACCGGTTAGGTGATTTACACCAAAATCTAATCAGCAACAACTTATGCCAACTTCTAATTGAATCTGAAGTTTGGTGAAAATCCGTGCATTGGTGTCTGAGATTGAGCTATTGTGGAAATCGTGAAAAGTTTTACATAGTAGTGACACCTGTTGGGTAATTTACATCAAAAACTTATCAGGATTATTTTACATCAGGGACTAATTGAATCTAAAGTTTAAAGAAAATTCATACATTAGTTCTCGAGATACAGCTATTGCGGAAATCGTGAAAAATGCAGCATAGTAGTGCCACCTGTTGGGCGAGTTACACCAAATACAAAACAGGACTAATTTATATCAAGGACTAATTGAATCTGAAGTTTGATGAAAATTCGTACATTAGTTCTTGAAATAGAGCTATTGTGAAAATCATGAATAATGCAGCATAGCAGTGCCCCCTATTTGACGATTTACACAAAACGTTATCAGCACCAAATTATATCAAGGACTAACTGAATCTGAAGTTTTCTAAAAATCCATGTTTTAGTTCTTGAGATATAGCTATTGTGGAATTCATGAATAATATTGCAAAGCAGCGTCACCTGCTGGGCGATTTACACCAAAAAGTAATCAGCACCAATTTAATCAGAGAATAACTGAATCTAAAGTTTGATTAAATACCGTTCATTAGTTCTTGACATAGAGCGCCCACAAAATTTGTGTCACACACAGACAGACATTTTGTAAAATCATGTTTTTCGTGATCTCTGACCCCTAAAACGTATAGATCCGTTGAAAACCGGAATTCGAAAATTTTCCCTAATTTAATACTTTGTTCTTGTAAAGACAAAAGAAAGTAAACATGTGTCCGAAATAAGATAGTTTGGATTTCATAACAGTCGTATTAAAAACCATGCTCCTGAAAGTACACATATATATATATTTGATTTAATGTATATCAATTATTACTTAATATTATAGATATATTTTCCACAAAATTGGATGAGCTTTCTTGATATATCCCCTTTATTCTATTTATAACGACAGCTTTGATAATCATACCTTGTTTTTAATACGGATACCCATTTATTAAAGAAAAAAGTTAACATACTTGAGAAATTTGAAAAGGATTGAGGAAAAAATAATTCATATGGCAAGCTTTGATCATTGGTGAGATTTTAAAATTTTGTAAAACTAATAACATTTAGTTGATAATCAGATCTGATTTAAATCCCACTCATACTGGCCTAAGAAAAATCCAGATAATTTATCAGAACAAAAATTTAAATCAAACGTTTTTAATTTGTTTATTTTAATTGAAAAGCTTTTAATTTTATACATTTTCAAAATAGACTCCAATTAAAGACTCAAATAAAATATTGTGTTTATTTTTAAAATAATAAATACAAATTTTCATAAAATTTATAGTATTTTGGTAAAAAAAATATCACGTTCAAATTGATACTTCTGTCTCCATTTCTCTAAGGTATATTTACTTTTCCCCCGTATTCTCCAATTGACTTAAGTTAAAATGCGAAATATTTTGATAAATTTGTTTTTACGTTTACGAATTTTAAAATGACACAAACTCAAGCGATTATTGAAAAAATGAATAAGAGGGTAAATTAATTGCTCTATGACTACCTTATTGCAGTTTTTCTGCTCAATACATAAAAAACTTATTGAACAAGGATTCGTTTTCTAAACGATACGTGTTCTTTAAATTTCTGTTTTCAATTAATTCTCCCAGTAAAACCCAGTATAACTCTATTGCCCACCGAGAATTATTAATATGTGACTGGTATATCTTAAAATAGAGAACGATACGGCCGAGTAGATCAAGCAGTTGTATCCATATTATTCTAAGGTTAGATAATGACAATGATAAAACTAGCCACAGCAATCAAGACACCTACCTCATACGTGCATATAAACAGCTTTATAAGGAAAAGGGAAAATAGGTTCAGCATTCTATTTCGCACCCAAGGTAGTACACAAATGATTCATTTAAAAAAAAAAAAAAAAGAAGTGGAAATTCAAATATAATACTGACCTTTAATTATAAAACAATACATAAAACTGAAGGGGCAAAAAGTAAGCATTGCCCTGCTTCAAAAAAAAAACTAGGGGGGGGGGGGGGGCACATGCCCCTCCTCGCCCCTGCCAGATTACGTCCATGTGGATGGCATTGATTTATTCCAATCAAATTGTTCTGTAATTGGCTAATCTGGCACGCACGATCTTACGAGGGTAGAATTTCTCAATTCTAGTTTTTATAAATGACGTTTGATGCCATTGAGTTGTAGCTTCGTAGCAGTCTTGATTTAATACTTTTTTTTTCTTGTTTCACTTCAACTTTGCTGAGTTGATCTCAGAGTGTTATGATTTCTTATTTAGTATTCTATTTAAATTAAGTTAAAAGTTAAACATGATAAGATTTGAGTAATCTATACAATGATGGTTGTAAGCAAATGATTTTGGTTATGATTTAAAGATGTCTTTGAACTCGCTTTACCTTTGATTCTAATTAAGGAGAACGTTTATAATAGACTTTGGCATCCAATTTAACCTGAAATACACATAACCATGAATAAAGTATCTTAATTACCATTTTCAGTCATGTTATGAAGTAAAGCGTGGCATTCTTTTAGAAATAGAAAATGGCTTTAATTAATGTTTTAAACAATCTTGTATTGTTGGATTTTTTGCTTTGAATAATAATATGTTTTAAATCATTTATTGATTAAAGTTTATTCCTGTTTCAAAATGAATTTATTACAAGAATTATAGTCACTGATAAAACTTTTTGTGGTACTACTTGATGATTACCCTGTCGACCAAAAACTATCGCCAAACTATAAGATTAAATAATGCCAATAATGGATGATCGTAAAAGTCAGATTTTCTATAAATAGATAGAAGAGGGGGGGGGGGGGAATGGTGCTTTCTCCGGGACACTACGTAATCTAACTCGTGCCCAGATGGTATTTTCAGTGCATAAATAAACTTCTAGGTTGCCAGAATTTAACCAAATCTGAGATGGTGAAAATTTCAGATGCAGTGACTTAATGACTAAATTGAACGCTTGGATAACATTACAAAACACTCGATTTCAAAGAATCATTACAAAAACTGGGGTAAGTAAAATTAAAAAAATTACCACTAAAAAAGGTTTACGATTGAAATATTACAAAGTGCAATAATCTATTTTCAGAAACAAGACATGTTAAACGAGCGATTCCATTTGAATGACTCGTAAATCATACTCAATGCATTGAATCAAATGTGAAGATATGCGTTTCGCAATCCGTATTTTTAAAAGAATGTGTAGCGTAATGCGTAACTGAAAGAAATTTTAAATTATTAACTTTGTGCTAAAAATTCCTATTTAAAAATTGTTATTATGTAGAGATATAAATCTTCCTCTAGAAAACATTTCTTAGATAAAAAATTTGTGTGGAGTTCCAACCACCTAATCAATTTAGGGTTAGCGAAAATGTCGATAAAAGTTTGTAGAGCTTAATTTTATCTTTTTTGGGATTTTACTGAAAAATAATGGTAAACACGTTGCTATGGTTTATGTTTCTTTCATACAGGTACAAGTAACTTCATCGTATCGTTTGCGTTTTCTTAAATTTCAGCTTTGTTGTTAAATGTAGTATACTAATAGAATTGTGGATTGTATTTAACAGAAAATCGTTAATTTCAAATTAATTCTGAATCTTTAGATTCATGAAATATACATTTTTCATATTTATTAATCGTATTTTCAGTCTAAGTTTTGTTTTAAAACTACCAAAGTCTTTTTATTTTTGATCTATTCTTCACAATAATAATAAAAAAAAAAGTTGCTGTTACAAAAGCAATAATTTCTTTTTTGAAAATAAAACATTAACTAAATGAAAAATTTCGATTTGTAAAACGAACTAGAGTATAAAATTATGTATTTTTTCTGAAGAATTTTTATTAGAACTAAAATAAAAATTAAATATTTATTTATTTTTTAAAAATCTTTATAAAAGATACCTTTTTGTGTAGACAAATAAATTTGGCCTTAGAATCTTAAAAACATTTTTTAGATGAAAAGTTTGCATCCAATCATCTGATCAGATTAGATTTAGCGGAAACATTTAGTACAGGACCTTAGCTTGTTGCTTTTAAAAAATGTTTTACAGAAATACATTACAAGGAAAGATACATTTATAAATTTTCTTTTTAAATGAATCGTAATTTTCAAATTTTTAAGCAGAAAGTATCAATACAAAGAAAGATTTAGATCAATCTGGATCTTGAAAATTACCCATCTGGAAAATTATACCTTTTCTTCACTTTTAAATTCTGGAAAATCTAGATTAACAGAATAGCCGTAAACAATGCTGTAGTCATTAAAAGAAAAAGGGAACAGATGTCTTATAATCTGCATCCACCATCTTCAATTTTTTGACAATATAATAATATATTGTTAACTTACATTAAAAAAATCCAAGATGGTGGATATGGGATTATATGACATCTGTTCCGGAAAAAGAAATAATAAAAATAACAGGGTATATGCTATTGCTTTACTTGACAAACAGAGAGTATACAGACTTCTTCACACTTAACGGACGAGTCACATAAATTTATCTTTTTTTGGATTGGAGGAAGAAAATATTACTTGTACTGGCAATTTTGTAAGGAAAAAAGAAAACGGTGTAATCCAAACAAGCTTCCTTCTGATTGATTTTGAGCGGGTTTTAATCTGTAGTGACATTTATAAACATAAATTTTATGCTCATTTCTAAAAAATCGCCCTTCCTCAATGTGTTAAGAAAATTCAGAAGTTGTATGGTGTTGTCCATCATGTGCCCTCCACTATATTTCTGATTGTATGGGTCATGATCTTCATTTAATTCAATGCAAGAAATTAGAGATGCCACACTTTTTAAAACCTTTATTTAACACTTTTAAGTTTTATACTCTGCTTAAAAATAGCAGTACAGTAGACTCCCTCAAATCCGCACAGCTTGGGACCAGAGGTTGTGCGGATTTTAGAATTTTGCAGATCTCTGGTCATTGATTTGTTTATATTTTGGAAACAGTAATTTGACTGGTAGTTAAGCAAGGGAAATTATAATAAATGCTTACAATAAAGTGAAACATTAAAATAAGCAAAATATTAAAATTATTAGTTTAAACGCAAGTAATTATTAAAATAATTATGTAAAATAAAAATTTAGAAAAATATTAAATTATTACTGGTGAAATCGATTTAATTTGATTCCAAAAGTCCTATGCTGCCATCTAGTGGTACAGCGATCGTAAGATTGATACTTCATCATATAGATATGCTAATTTATATCAAAATGAAAAGTAATGTAAATTTATTTAGTAATTAATCAGCTGTAATAACCAAAAGAGAATGATTAACAAAAAATTTAGTAAAAAAAACATTGCGGTAGTCGCTGATTTCGGTGCTTTCTTGAATTTTGTTCCTGGTACTTAAGTGTAAATTTCATTGTTTACATTTGAAAAAAATACGTGGATTTTAGGCGTTCGCAGATTTTAATGTCACGGATTTAAGGGAGTCTACTGTACTATATTTTCTTGTCTTTTAGTGTTTTTTTTATACATGATTTTTCACCAACACATTTATTAACAAAGAAAAAATAATCCTTTCGTCAATGAATTAAAAGAGTTTTATTACCCTTATTTATCTATTTTCAGTATTTTTCCAGTATAGGGGCTCTTGACATTTTTTTTAAAAAGCTTGGCAAAATTCAAGCTTCAAAAAGTGAGATTTGTTGCCAAATTGATATAAACAAATGTGAAAACTAACCTGATAAACTTTATGCTTGATTATATACATATCTATATATATAAAAGTCATTCTCTGAGTGTATGTCTTTCATACAAATCTTAGATTTTTGACAGATTTGCACTAAACTTGATGTACGTACATTTTAGAACGTGGAAAAGATCACTGTCTACTTTGAAAAATCATTAGACCACTATTTATCTCTTTTTTCTACCACCTTCCATAATTTAACATTATAGAAATATCTCCATTTTTAATTTTCTAATTCAATTATTTCTTTCCTGTTCCCACACTTCTAAAAAACTGCTCAATAATCTGAGAAAAAATTATAACTCAAGTACTTTCTTTAATAAGCCAATAAAAATTCAGATTCTCTCACTATATTTTTGCTGTTTTTGAAATAGACATCATTCAAAAAAGAAAATGCACATTTTTCATATATATATATATATAAACTTTAAATAAGCATGTGTTAAAATGACGTATTACCTTAGTTGAATGTTTCTGAAGTTAAAAATCTATTTTAATGAAGTGGTTTCAATATCAAGAATACAATTTAGGAAAAAGGTAATAATTAAAAAAAAAAAATCGTTTGCTAGCTATGACATCACTTTCTAATAGTGTTTTATTCTGAGAGGAATCTCTTGATCGTCTGAAATTAATTCCTATTACTATCATCCATAAAGTGAAGAGTTTATTTTTAAGCCTTGCGAACTAAAGTTTCAGTAAATACAAAGGCATTTGGGTGTATTTATTGCATTTTTCTGCGTATTGTCAAGGAAATCATATTTTTCTGTTACACTTGCTGAAGAAAAGCATTCTGATTTTAAAAACTGGAATACTTAACTGTAATTACGTCAAAAGGGTGTATTTTTCTGAAATACAAATGGTTGCTACATTTTATTTCCTATTTTGTTGGCATGCTATATGATTAATTACCCCATTTAACTAATACCTTAAATGCAAGGAGAACATTCTACGATTTATATTATTACAATTACATAAAATACTTTTTTTCTAAGATTTATATTAAGTAGAAAATGAAAATTAGGAAATATTTCTGAGCGTTAGGTCCTCCTCTTTTTAAAGAAAGCTTCCAGATTAGACATCACGACTGAAAGGTTATGCAATTTGTTATTTTCATGTTTTTTTTTCAGGTTAGTTGCTGTAGATTTAGTTTTCATGAATGAAAGTTTCCGCTTAAAAATAATCAGGCAATCCACCCTGGAATATCCGTGGTTAAAGATGGCCATATACTGCCTGTTCACAACTAATAAAAAAATAGCTTTATTTGCGAGTAAAAATTCAGATTTTCTCGCTATATTTTTGAAATGCTGAATTATTGACATTGTAAGAGCAGTCGGATTCATCTTTTGTAATTGGGTTGCACACATATTTATAACATAGTCATGATTAAAAATTACTTTAAAATACATATAAAATCAGTATACTGGAGTGCACATTTCAAACAAATATCATTGAAAGTACTTTTTGTTTTTCATTCTATGTTTTAAAAATATAATGTGCGATGTTCTGAGTTTAAACAAATAACATTAAAAGTAAAATTTATTGGTGAGGTCATTGCCACCATAAATATGATGTCAACGTTACTCATATGGACATGTATTTTCCTTATAATACTGCATTAAGTGCACATGGGTTCATCTATCGTAATTTGGTTGCACACAAATTTTAAAATATCCATGTCTGAAAAATACTTTCAAATCCATTAAAAATCAGAAATATGAGATACGATTTTCAAACAAATTTCATTTGAGAGTACTTTTTGTATTCAACAACGTAAAAAATAAAATTGGACAATTTTTAGAAATTAAGAAAAAATCCAGTAAAAGCACAATTTATCGATTAGGCCATTGTCTCCATTAGTATGATTTCACCATTATTAACTGACATGTTTTTGTTTTAAAATTTAGATAGATGGCATGCTAACGGGAATTTCACTAAACTGTAACCAAAACTGCTATGGCATTTGGTTAGTTTTCTTTTTTTTTTTTGTATTGCCTTTAAAATAATATATTATTCTATTACACCCACCAAAGTAAATGCGCATTCTGATGCTTAAAGTTGGGGGATTTTACTATGGTTGCCACATATTAATGTCATATTTTCTTATTATATTTTTTTTCTTTTATTGGTGAGAATGCACAAAGCTCCACTATTGTGATTGCCATATTATTTCATTTTACTTTATTTTACATTTAAGGTCCCCATTTTTAACACGGGCAAAGCCAGGTAATTCTGCTAGTTTATATATATATAGATAGACATTTTATTTATATATATGTTATTATTGTTTTTTACATACAATTTACATCCGTTTATATGCAAAAAATTTTAAATGGCTTCATCATGTTAAATAAATTGTATAAATATTGAAAAAGCTGCTTGTGAAAATGAAACAGTGACTAGCTTTCCATAAAATATGTTACGAAATTTCCCTATCTCCCCAAAGGTATTTTTTGTATCTCGTGAATGCCCCTCTATTGGAAAGAACCCTATTTTTAATAAAGCAGAGTTTTATTTCTGCAGCGAATTACATGTGTGTAGTAGAGGGGGTTAATTTTATCTTTGAAATTTAGGATTTCCACAGTATCCTGACATGATGGAAGGATTCTGTCATTTTCAGATTCAGTGGTAAAATATACATTAAAATCAGTTATCTAAAGTTAAAAACACAGCAATTGCATCTATTTTATAGTATCAGATTTTTGCTATTTTTTTAATTCTTAACTTTAAAATTTATGATTTACAAAAAAATCGTTGCAGGATGGTAAAATATGAAGGTCATTTTCTGATGCAGCATTACAAAATACATAAGAATCAATTATTAAAAGCTCAAAAAAATGACAGAACACAAATTTTGCAGGCTAGCATAATTGCACATGAATTTAATCAAATGTTCTTTAGAATGCTGAAAATATTAATAACAGATTTAAGTGAAGAAACATTTCTGAATTATGGTTCATTCATGCATCAGAAAGGATAGTTTCAATTTATGATCCATCAAACGTGCCATCTTTTTCGTGAAAAATGAAGTAGGAACATTGAATTTCTTTTATGTATTCCTGATTATCGTAACTGCATACATTTTTATGCTTCTGTACAAACAAACTCTTTTTTCCCCCTTAAGTAATGCATAACATGACCTATGGAAAAAAATAAACTTTCTCGTGCAGACCAGCACACCCCCTCATTTTTTTACATCAGCCCATATTATTCTGGCAAAGTTTCAATGTCCTACTCCAAATAAAAGACTATGCTCAATGGCTGTCTACTTATGACTTTTGGACATATTTAGCATTTGTAATTAAATTTTCTAAAATTTCAGGTATAAACTAAATTATTTAAATATATCTTTTATTTATATATTTACAATATTATTAAAGGCTAGCAAAATAGTTAATATTAACAGATTTTTATACTTACTTTTTTGTTGTCCTCGATAGGGAAGGTTCTATTTGCTTCAAGATCTTGCAAAAGAAACTGCTTATCATCCTCATCATTTGTTAAAAGTTTTTTGAATTCTTGAATCATCTGAACACCTCTCTCAGCAGTATCATTGATCACTCTTAGTCGTTTTACATAGTTTCAGCCATTTTAATAATTGATATTATTTTTTCAGGCAAAAGTTGTAGAAATGTCATCAATATTCAAACGAGAAAAGAGCTCAACAGTTCTTTTTGTTGCAAAATCTCCAAGGCAATAATCTGCATAATCTTTCAAAAAATTTGATTGCCGTCTTACATTTTGAATTGTTCATTCCTGCAATAATTTTTCTGAAAATAGAGCAAGACCAACCAACTCATCTGAAAGGTACCACATATGATTTTCTAGGACTTTCCTTGCTCCTAGTTCAATGTCAATAGTCTCATATTTTCTCAGGTCTTTCCATAATTGCATGTCAACTACAGGAGCTTCAGCTGGAAATGGATATTCTTTGCTTTAGAGAAGAGAACTGAACCACACAAAATATTGGAGCTGCATTTCTTCCCTCTTAGTTAGATGGAAAACTTCTGAATGATCTCGGAAGAGAAAAATTTTGAAAGGGTTCTGGAGTTTAGCCATCCACCGAGCATGATGAATAGCACCTGGTGCTCTCTCCAATGGATTTTATATGGTGGATGTCCAAAAATAGCAAGTGTCAACTCAATCATCTCCAATGATCACAGATTTATCTACAGATAAAAGACAGGCTGTGTTTGAATCTTTAAAATCTTTAGTACATTTTTTTCAATACTGTACCCGGAAATTTTTTTGGTCAATTCCTTTCCAAACATTCTTCAATCAGTTGAAGAGTGGAATTTCTGGGAAAATATATGGTCCAAGGCACAAGCTAAAAGCCTTTGCTAAGATTAATTCCATGACATGGTGTCGGTTGGCTAGCCACAATAGTTCAAGGCAAAAAAAATTTTCAAACAAATTCATACTCCTTTTACATAACCAGTGTTTACACTCGTGGTGTCAAAACATACACCTTGAATGTTTTCCTCTATACGCAACTCAAGTAATAGTTTTAGAATTAGAATTCACTATATTTTCTGCTGTTTCACAGCCACTTGACTACCAAGAAGCTTTTCTGTACCGGCTTCCGAAACAAGCACTGGCAACCGACCAACCTTTTCTAATACAAAACATTCAGATAAAATTTTGCAATCTTAATGGAGAACTAGAGGACAATCTGGTTTGAAATCATGGATTACTGACTCAACATATTATTTCCTAGCTTTTTTCTTAATCGTTGTATGGTGCTTCTTGAAAAAGAAAGTGCACAAAGATCAGGTCTCAGAGCTGACAAATGGAACGATCAAATGCAGATCGTCACAATCATATGTCTTGTTACGATCTAAAGCACCAGTAACATGAGATGTGAACAGTTGTTTTTAAACACTATTCAGGATTTTAAATAAGATTTTCTTTATATTCGGAAATAATCATCATCAACATCTAATTGGGAAGTGGACTCTTAGCTTTCTGAATCAGCCATTGAATAAACATAAACAGCTGTTGAAGAAGTGTCCACATCTGTGACTTTCTTATGGTCGTTTTTCCTTTTAAGAATTCTCTTGCTTTTTAAAAAAAATAAATTTGCTATCTTCATTACCCGAATATATTTGGTGTCTATTTCGTTTATCTATAAGGAAATCACAATCGTCTATTATTTTTATTAGAATCAAAGCATCAGCATGGCCAATATAAAAAAAAAGGGCCCTTGCTTACAAAATGGTGGCTTCTTGTGTCAGATGCATTATATTGAAAAACTGTTGCCAAATACTTCAACTAAACTTTATATTATATACTATGAATTATGAAAGGTTAAAAAAGATTAGCTTTTGTTTAAAAATTATATATTTTAAACACATATTATCATCAATCTAAAACTATAAATTATGCAAAATTACTAAAAAGTGTCAAAATGAAGGGTCATTGAGCACCACCTACTTGTAGGTATTCCTGATTATCGTAACTGCATACATTTTTATGCTTCTGTACAAACAAACTCTTTTTTCCCCCTTAAGTAATGCATAACATGACCTATGGAAAAAAATAAACTTTCTCGTGCAGACCAGCACACCCCCTCATTTTTTTACATCAGCCCATATTATTCTGGCAAAGTTTCAATGTCCTACTCCAAATAAAAGACTATGCTCAATGGCTGTCTACTTATGACTTTTGGACATATTTAGCATTTGTAATTAAATTTTCTAAAATTTCAGGTATAAACTAAATTATTTAAATATATCTTTTATTTATATATTTACAATATTATTAAAGGCTAGCAAAATAGTTAATATTAACAGATTTTTATACTTACTTTTTTGTTGTCCTCGATAGGGAAGGTTCTATTTGCTTCAAGATCTTGCAAAAGAAACTGCTTATCATCCTCATCATTTGTTAAAAGTTTTTTGAATTCTTGAATCATCTGAACACCTCTCTCAGCAGTATCATTGATCACTCTTAGTCGTTTTACATAGTTTCAGCCATTTTAATAATTGATATTATTTTTTCAGGCAAAAGTTGTAGAAATGTCATCAATATTCAAACGAGAAAAGAGCTCAACAGTTCTTTTTGTTGCAAAATCTCCAAGGCAATAATCTGCATAATCTTTCAAAAAATTTGATTGCCGTCTTACATTTTGAATTGTTCATTCCTGCAATAATTTTTCTGAAAATAGAGCAAGACCAACCAACTCATCTGAAAGGTACCACATATGATTTTCTAGGACTTTCCTTGCTCCTAGTTCAATGTCAATAGTCTCATATTTTCTCAGGTCTTTCCATAATTGCATGTCAACTACAGGAGCTTCAGCTGGAAATGGATATTCTTTGCTTTAGAGAAGAGAACTGAACCACACAAAATATTGGAGCTGCATTTCTTCCCTCTTAGTTAGATGGAAAACTTCTGAATGATCTCGGAAGAGAAAAATTTTGAAAGGGTTCTGGAGTTTAGCCATCCACCGAGCATGATGAATAGCACCTGGTGCTCTCTCCAATGGATTTTATATGGTGGATGTCCAAAAATAGCAAGTGTCAACTCAATCATCTCCAATGATCACAGATTTATCTACAGATAAAAGACAGGCTGTGTTTGAATCTTTAAAATCTTTAGTACATTTTTTTCAATACTGTACCCGGAAATTTTTTTGGTCAATTCCTTTCCAAACATTCTTCAATCAGTTGAAGAGTGGAATTTCTGGGAAAATATATGGTCCAAGGCACAAGCTAAAAGCCTTTGCTAAGATTAATTCCATGACATGGTGTCGGTTGGCTAGCCACAATAGTTCAAGGCAAAAAAAATTTTCAAACAAATTCATACTCCTTTTACATAACCAGTGTTTACACTCGTGGTGTCAAAACATACACCTTGAATGTTTTCCTCTATACGCAACTCAAGTAATAGTTTTAGAATTAGAATTCACTATATTTTCTGCTGTTTCACAGCCACTTGACTACCAAGAAGCTTTTCTGTACCGGCTTCCGAAACAAGCACTGGCAACCGACCAACCTTTTCTAATACAAAACATTCAGATAAAATTTTGCAATCTTAATGGAGAACTAGAGGACAATCTGGTTTGAAATCATGGATTACTGACTCAACATATTATTTCCTAGCTTTTTTCTTAATCGTTGTATGGTGCTTCTTGAAAAAGAAAGTGCACAAAGATCAGGTCTCAGAGCTGACAAATGGAACGATCAAATGCAGATCGTCACAATCATATGTCTTGTTACGATCTAAAGCACCAGTAACATGAGATGTGAACAGTTGTTTTTAAACACTATTCAGGATTTTAAATAAGATTTTCTTTATATTCGGAAATAATCATCATCAACATCTAATTGGGAAGTGGACTCTTAGCTTTCTGAATCAGCCATTGAATAAACATAAACAGCTGTTGAAGAAGTGTCCACATCTGTGACTTTCTTATGGTCGTTTTTCCTTTTAAGAATTCTCTTGCTTTTTAAAAAAAATAAATTTGCTATCTTCATTACCCGAATATATTTGGTGTCTATTTCGTTTATCTATAAGGAAATCACAATCGTCTATTATTTTTATTAGAATCAAAGCATCAGCATGGCCAATATAAAAAAAAAAGGGCCCTTGCTTACAAAATGGTGGCTTCTTGTGTCAGATGCATTATATTGAAAAACTGTTGCCAAATACTTCAACTAAACTTTATATTATATACTATGAATTATGAAAGGTTAAAAAAGATTAGCTTTTGTTTAAAAATTATATATTTTAAACACATATTATCATCAATCTAAAACTATAAATTATGCAAAATTACTAAAAAGTGTCAAAATGAAGGGTCATTGAGCACCACCTTCTTGTAGGTGTAAACAACTACAATTTTAGGAGAGTGATACTATGGATAAATGTAAAAAAAAGTAGGGGGTGTCTTGGTCTTTGCCTCAAAAATAAACATTTTTTTTGAACCACCCTAATGACCCTTTTCACAATAATTTCTAAATAAATGAATTGCATTAAATTTTCTTGTTTATTTCCAGATCTGTTTGTGGCAAGTTGTACAAATGTTGTAAATTACGTTCCATTAGGTAATCTAGCTCAGTGTTTAGACATGGATGGTGGCCACTTTATGCTCTTTTTGTAATGTCTTCACAGTAAGGTAAGTCTGATGAAAAGTTTTCTAAATTCCATTCATTATTGTTAAAATTATAATAAAATTTCAGGTAGATTCATTAAAACTTCAGATTGGCAGTGAATTTAGGCATGAAAGGTTTCAGTATTTCCACTAAAATCACCTTTTTAAAAAGTTATTGTGACAGTTTAGGAATTTCAAGCAAAAAAAAAAGAAATAATGACCAAAAAAATGAAAGTAGATGAGTGGGAGTGTAAATAAATAGAAATGCAATGGGGACACATTATATTTTCCTTCTAATACAGAGTATTCTTATTTTGTATATTAAATAAAAATAATAATAATTAAAACTAAAATATATCAATATTACCCAAATATGTAATTTTCTTTTTATCAAGATAATTCATAAAATATAAACTGAAATTAGATGGATTTGGATTTTAAAATCATGACTTTATTTATTTATATGTATATTTTTTAAGTCATAAATAGTGAATTATTTTCAACAAAATACGCTCAATTGCAAAAAACAAATATAAAAAATGTGATAAAAAAATAAATCCAAGTGGTTGACGTTAAAATCGGATGTCAAACCTGATGTATGACCATATTTTAAAGTATTGTAATTAGTTATAGAATAAAAGGAAATAAAGATAAATTAAATAAAAAAAAAAAAATAATATCCAAACATATGAAAAGTGACTTTTTCATCAAAAGAAGGCTTAAAAATAAAAAGTGAAATTCGATGAATTTGGATTTTAAATATAAAACTTCATTTTTCTTTTCAACTACAAATACTCAGTCAATTTCAAGAAAGAGATCTTAGTTAAAAAATAAAAATGTTTTTTTGTGAAAGACTGTATTAGCATATAAACAGAAATTTGATGAATTTGGATCTTAAGTGTTGAGCTTTACTTTTCTTTTCAACTTTCGATCATATGAGTGCTTGTTTGCCAAAAAATACATTATTTACTAAAAATAAAATAAAAAATAAGTAAATAATTTAATTTTCAATTTTTACTTAAATCTTCCTTTAACCCTATAAGGTGCTCAGATTTCCAGATTAATCCCACCAGTTATTTTTCTTAAATCCCACCAGTCAGCGTTTTCTGAAATCAAAGAGCATTGAAGTTTGCAATAGTTGGTTAAATCAGACCTTCCTAAATCGATTTAACATCAAATTGCATCGCACATAGTAGATTCATCAATGTAGATAAATCGTTTTTCTGACATTAGCTCTGAATCAGTATTTTGTTTTAAACCGATTTAAAGTGAATAGAGAAATCATTTTTCTGATGTTATACTTAATCAATTTTTTTGTTTTGAATCGATTTAAGACCAACATCTAAATGGGATTTCTGATGTTAGCTTGAATCAATTTAAGGCCCAGGCCTAGTGACGAATCAACTAGTTCAGGTTCCAACTCGAAATAGTTAGTTTAATAAAATTAACTATAAATTTTGTATTAAGTTTCAGAAATTGGAAAACAAAAAAGTTCTTTTACTTTTTAATATGAAAGTAATTTTTTTTAATTAAAATTATAAGACAGATGTATTTTTTATTAAGTATAAAAATCGCTTTCAACAAATTTTTTTACAAGAAATTGCTTACATTTCCTTTGAAAAGATTATTTGAATGCATTTATATAAAAAAAATACAGTTAGACAAGTCTTGAAAGAAAGGAGTAAGAGAGTAAATAATTTCCACTGCATGTTATTAAAAAACATTTTTTTTCTAATTACTTTAAATATTGCTATGTTATTTTATTACATTAATTGCAGCTATAAAAAATAAATGCATGTTTCAAATTTTATATTTAATTTTCATCTTTATCAATTCCATTAATTGGTATTTTATTGAATTAATTTTGCTCATAAATGAGACGTTGTATTGAATTATCATACCAGGGATCTGTTTAGATTCTTTTTACACAATCCTGTTTCTGTGAAATTGGGAAGTTTTGTATAAACAGTAGACTCCCCCAAAAATCCGTACATCATCATGGATTTAAACAATGACACTTTGAGTTCAGATGTAAGGGCAAAAGTACAAAATATTTAGTTTTATTTTGGTATGTATTTTAATGTGTAATTCTCAATAATATGACTGAACTTGTGCTTCTTCATGAAGGTAGTATAAATTTATTTGTGAAAAAAATCAAGATATTGCTTTGCTGATATCACTGGTAATCACAATCTTTTTACCAAATGTATTTGTGTATTAATCAAGCTTTTTTGGTTATTAAGACTGGTTAAACCTGAAATAAAATTTCCTTACTTTTTGATTTTTATGTGAATATAGGTTACCTTTATGAGCAAGTTTCGTTGAATAATTCAAGAAAAATGTATCATCTTTATTATGCATATTTAATTATACATTATTAATTATTTACTTGACCTTTAATCAGGGGCGCCATTTGAGGGAGGACCGTCGCCCCCCCCCCCCCCAAGGGATATATTTTAGAAAGTTTATCTGTCATCACATGTCAAATTAAAAAAAAAATTCAAAAATTACTCAAGCTAAAATAACTTGTCGAATTTTATTACAATGAAAACATGTGTAATAAAAAAACACTTTAGGCACAGAAACTAATAATTATCAAAAATATTTTCTAATTTGCTGAATTTACTATTTTTTCAAAGTCCAATTCGCAAAATTAACGATCTTTTCCAACAGTCGATTGACAAATTGATTTTGTGTAGTTCTGCAAAAAAAATAATTAATAAAATACCACGGCGTTCCCTCGTAAAATTAAATAAGAAAGAAAAATCATGCGTCATGCATAGATTATGAAACACATTCCAACACTTCCTGAATGTTTTAACAAAACTTAGCATTTTTAATAAGGTAAAGAAAATACCTAAGTAAACATTTTAGAAAACATATATCACATTTAAAAACCAGATTTCAATAATTACCGCCCATAACCGTAAAAGTAATCTAATTCTTTTGTGCAGCTCTGTATATGATGTATAGATTTGTATACATGTTCTACATAGTAGTATGCTAAAATTTTGTTTACTAAGAAAATGCATAAAACAGTTAAACATTTCCCTTCAGCAGTTTCTACTGACAGAGAGAAACACACTTATATTCTTTTGTACAGCACTGTATATGACATACAGATTTTAATACATGCCACATATTAATGCTGAAATTCAATTCAAGCAATGCTTAATCTACTTAAATCACACTACTTCCAGGAATTACTCTCTATATGCAGCCATATATCCAGTTCTTTGCATAGTCCTGTATATGATTTTATTTATAAGCAGCAAACTTCCTTTAGTATTATACTAAATGTAGTTGAGCTTGAAAATCAACTTGAAGTTGCATAACTCAAATTAAAAAATATCTTTTAGGCAATTCCCGCACATTCTCAGTAATGCTTATGAATTGTCTGTGCAGCCCTGGATATGTTCTATAGAAATTTTGCGCACCATGTAGTATGCAAAAATTTAGTTAAACTTAAAAACCATACTATAAGTTAAAACACACTTGCAGCACTTCACATACAGAATTGACGCTGAAATCTTTTATGTGTAAATGAACAATAAATGCAATGCACATCCTATTCTACTGCAAGCAACTTGTAGTTAACCTCAGTAATGTATATCAATTTTATCATGTTTGAAATAGGGCAACATCATTGATATACACTGCAAACAGTTTTTTCCCCATAGGCCATCATATAATCGAACTCTTTTGCATGACCCTGCAATTGAATGATGAATGCTTTCCCCCCACACACACACATTCTACAAAAAGCATGTATTAGCACACCTCAGAAATTTTTATGAATTTCATTATGTTTGTAACAAAATAACATCATTAAAATATGTCACAACTAATATTTCTTCATAGACCATAATATTACAGAATACTTTTGAGTTCACCTGGATGCGAACTATAAGTGCTACTCATAACATATTCTATAGTAGTCATTTTCTAGTTCGCCGCAATAATGTATGTAAATTTCATTATGTTTGAAATACTGTAACAATATTGAAATGCTCTGCAAATGGTTTTTCCCCCGTAGACCATAATGTAATGCAATACTTTTGAGTGCCCCTGTAAATGAACTATGAATAGTATTACAATGTTCGTTATTCATTTTGAATAATGAATCTTCCATTGTGAACATGAATAACATATATCAGTTATGTATCAATTCCAGCATGTTTATGCGATTTAGAGCATGGAAAGATGGGCAAGCAAACCCAATTCATAAACACTTTTCAACTATGTTGGAAAGTGTTAAAAATATTCCTCAAAGAATCCCATGCTTGTGAAAGAAGGTAAGAGGGCAAAATCCTGCACGCTATTTCAAACCCTTCCCCTCAAAGAAAACTTTGCCCCTTCTTCCCTCCAAGAAACTCTTTAAATGGCTCCCCGCCACTTCAATAAATCTTCAAAGAAGTTGAAGTAAAAAAAAAAGCTCCATTTTATACAGGCATCCATCTTAGCAAGTATATAGTGTTTTTTCATAGAAACTTAATTTTTTTCCGTTTGCGAATTAATTCTTTTTTTTACAGGTTTCGTTCTCACAAGTTTTACAATAAATATAATATGCCTATACTCTTCAGAGATGTACAATAGAAAGGATGTTTTAACAGCCTTTGAGAATACTTGTTAAAAGGGAAACTGTCTGAAACAGAATCCTGTCTTAAACAGAAAAAAGTTTTTTTAGTCACTATCTGGAAATTATACCTGGTAAGATGAGAAACTGCTTAACAAGGAACTTTCATTGGTTTTCGTTCGGATGGGACAAAGTATAATCACCCCCCTCCCCCAAACCTCACCCTTGCTCGAAGAAAACTTTGCCCCCCCCCCCCCCAAGAAAGTTCTAAAATGGCACCCCTACCTTTACTTTTAATAATTTGTTTAATTATCTTAATTTTTATCA
This sequence comes from Maratus speciosus, assembly GCA_963932465.1. NCBI lineage: Eukaryota > Metazoa > Arthropoda > Arachnida > Araneae > Salticidae > Maratus > Maratus speciosus. Next base: position 63,624,376 of record OZ010797.1, on the reverse strand, counting down.
TTTTATTGTATTACATTACTTAATTATTTTAATATTTTACTATATATCAAGCATTCATTATAATTTTGATCGCATTATTACATTCAAGTTATTGTTTAAAAAATGTAAACAAACCAATGACCTGAAATCTGCAAAATTCTAAAATTCGCACAACCTCTGGTCCCAAGCTGTGCGGATTTGAAGGAGTCTACTGTATTTCTATAAAATGTAATTGGAATTTGGCAAACTGAAATTATCGTTATACTTAGGCTTCGAATTAGACATTTTTAATAAGTCCATCATACATACATGCATCTAGATAACATTCATTGGTGATTTAAGTGACATGATTTTTCTTTTGCAATCATTATTACATTTTGTGATTCAGATTGGAGATTGAAAAATTTTCTGAAATGTCTGTTTTTCGAGAATTTTTTTTTTTCGTACGTGTCATATGTTTTAAAGTGAAAAAATTGTAAAGAGTCTTTTAAAAGACTCAGCTTCTGAAATGGTTTTCTGCTTAGAGATCAGATTTTCCACGTTAATGTTTTTATGTGATACACTAAACACATAAATAAATATAAAGAAAAGTATCAGAATGTAGCTATTAAAATTTTTTTGAGATTCCAAGATCTGGTACGTATTTAACATTTTCTATTAACTAAATTACCATATGTAAGTCAAGTGCCTATGTATGATGGGTTGATGGAAATCCTTTATTCCTCTATTAAATACTTCTTGACATGTTTTTGAAAATTAGAATTTTCAAAAAATATGCATGAAATTGATGGACTTTATAGTCAGCTTAAAAATAAAAATTATCTATATATTAAAAGCATAAATATTAGCTTAACCCCTTGAAGGATGGTGATGCCACTATGGCATCACATAATTTAATCCCTAATTGCTGCCACATTGGCACCCGAATTTTTTAATGAAAATTTCAGTTTTATTAAGTGCGCGAAAATATACTTGTTTACAATACTGGTGTCATTCAATTATTTCAACATTTTACGAATACAAGTATCTTGTCCCTGAAAGGGTTAAGTAGCGATTTCAAACTTTAGTTTTTAATTACACACTTGGGTGCTCAAAAAGTTTTGTAAAATATGGAAAAATGGCTACCAAGCCCATTAGGCATGATTTTTTCACATTTTTAATTTTCAGACACAAGTGATAGTCTGTTTAGTGTAAAAGAGAAGGACCTCAATCAACATATCATACATAGTTACTACTTATATATATATATGTGTAAGTATCATAAGTATTTCATACCATAGCTACTACTTGTTTATAGTATAATAACTTTGTTAATAGAAAATCTTAAATAAGTTTCAAAATATAAGTTAGGAAATTTTATACAAATTTGAGATATCATTTTGAGAGACAACTTTCATACTGTTTTTGTTTCCTTTTCTATTTTTTTTCTAATGTTTGGCTTTTTCTATTTTTTAAAGGGTGTGTTTTGTGGATACGGAAAATCATCAAACTGATAATTTGAATGGATATGCATATATGGACACTTGTTTGTTATGGCTCACATAATAGTCTGTTACATTTTTGGTACTTCAATTAGTATATTTATTGAAAAGAGTTAGTAAATATCAGTGGTAAGTATCTAATATTGCATTAATTTTACCTAAAACTATAAAAATTAAAAGCAAGTTTCACCAAAAGAAATTATTTAACAAATGAAATTGTCTTTTTATAAACTTGAACTATTATGAGTTATCGTTATGTATGTTTTTGCTACATTAAAAAAATTGAAACTATTTTGATACTTTAAAGTTAAATGTTAATAAATTTTGTTGAAATATTGGTTAGTTTTAATTTAAGAATTAAATACATTTCTAATTTTATCGACTGAGTATAAAAGTGCCCAGTCTTGGATATGAATCCATGACTTTACGTAAGCTGCCAATACTTCTTCTTCAACTAAGCTATCCTACACAAATTTGGCAGGCATTGTTTCATTTTAACAACCCTACGGCAATCACATCTGTTCTGTTATGAGAAACAGTTCAACAGCATAAACCGCTGGTAAAGGAACCTCCAATAAATGCTGCATGTCTAATTAGACCAAAGTGTCAAAGTCAAACTCTTTTAACTCCTGGTACATAACTAATACGAATGTGTCACTTTTAAAGAAACTTCAAAACTCTGTTTCGTATATTAATTCATATTTTCATAATTTATTTAATTCATATTTCATAATTTTCAATACATTATTAGTATGTTTTTTATAAAAAAGCTATCTGGTAGACTTAGTGAGATATCTAAAAAATTATATTAGATGTAGAAAATAGTTTTCATCTATAAGCCGGGAAGCCTGGATTAGATCCCTTAGTATGCTTAAAGCAGATAAAAATAAGAACACAAAACAGCTTATTCATTAATTGTATACATATCTGATTAGTACTGTAATATGTATATTTTTCAGTCCTTGTATCGACTACTCGGTGATATATATCTTGTTATATATATATTACAAAATTTAAATTTTTGCGCCAAGTTTAAAGTATTTTATGTAAATTTTCCTTTTTCAGTAATATTCCGTATATTATACCAACTTATTAAATTAAAAACCCTATTCTATTAAACCCTATAAGATCTTAATTCATATATTAATATTTATTCCAAATTGCCTAAATCAAAAAATGGATCAATCTATTCATCTTTCTTTAATAAAACTTTTATTATTTAAATTCCTATTAAATTCCGCTATTAAATCCCGGTATATCATATTCCCTTTAAATCTTTATTTAACTGCTAAAATATTATTCCGTCTTAAAGAAAAAAACCTACTTATTTCAATTTATTCTTTTATTTAAAATATCCAGGTGTAATTAAAATATTTCAAAGATTAAAACTTTCGCAGACATAAATTCATTTCTTTTATCGTCTGAAGAGGGAAAAAAGGGTTATTTTTGCATAATCTCGACTACAGATTTTAACATTTGTTTATGCTTTAGACATCTGGAGCCAGGATGTAAGAATTTTCTAGAACAATCTTTTGAGGGGAGTATAAATACGGATGGCAGGAACCAGAGAGAAGCTTTTTAGTTTTTTAGCATGTAGAGGTGAACGCGAAGTCATGTCATGTAGAAGTGTAAAGAGAGAGGAAGGGTAGCGGATTGCAGTCGTGGCAGACTGGATATTCAATGTGACTGCTCGATGAAGGTAGTAATACGGTGGATGAATACTGTTTTATATGTGTGTAGAATGAGGAAGAAACAGTATCGTAATGGGTACGGAGATGTTAGTTGTTTACGGATTTATGTATAGAACGCAGTCAAGAGATGGAATGCTTTTAAAACTAATTGTGTGATGAGAATAGGTTTTATTCTTTTTACCATTGAAGGAATGAGCATCTTCCCTAGATTCAATCGTGAGTGTGGAAATAAAGTGAATAGTGTTTCAAGCGACTGCCTTGTGTGATTTCTTCACTTTTCTTTATTATCTTAAACCAAGCATGTGCTGCATGAATGGAAACTCCCATTATTTTCGACAATACCAACTACTTGCCGTCAAAACGTCACAGGGAAAGAAAAAGTCGACAGGATATTGAAGTGACGGCAATAACAGCGACTATGTCTCCAAATTACAAATAAACAGAAGTACTGATGCATGATAGTTTATGATATTTACTAAAGATCATTGCCGGAAATTTAAAAATCTACATCGCTAATGTGAATGGCAAAGTATAGTGCTGGTGATTGTGAGACAAGATGACTGGAGTGAGTTCTTTTCACAATATTTTTGCACTTCTTATGTTATTATTTGTGTTATTGTTAGTTATTTTTTGAGATTTATTTATTATTAAGTATGAGAATTATTTATTTATGAGGTTTATTTATTATTTCGTGAAGAGTATTTATTTATTTATTGTAAAGTTTATTATGAAGTCATGAGAATTATTTATTTATTTATTATTAAAGTCTGAAATAGTACTTAATCTATTATGAAAAATAGAACTCTATTAATTTAAATGTTGTTAATATCAGGATGTATTAAAGAGAATAGAAGTGCTTCTTTTATTTTAATGAATACTGATATAATGGCTGAACCAAAATTAGTCAATTTTATCCTAGTACTGGAATGGAAATCCAGGCTTGGTTAAATTATTATGATGATATGAGTACTAGGGAAAATAAAGATTTAGAGTGGAAATTTAAATCTATTCCACAGTATTTAAAGGGTGAAACACTAAAAGTCTATATCAATGACTGTGTTAATTGTACTAGTTATGAACAGATTTCAAAAATCTTGATAGAAAAATTCATTGAACTAAATGTTCCAAATTTTTCTGATTTCTCAACTCTAAAATTAGGTAATTTAGAAAATTATTTTCACAAAAAAGTAGGAATTGGGAGGAAACTCCATCTTTGTGAGACTCTTCTAATACAAGGGTTGACAGATGGATTAAAACCAGAGTGTAGAAATAATATTAATGTAAACCCTCCAAATAGTACCACTGAATGGTACCGGCTTGTTAAGCAATTTGTTGAAGTTTCAACTTCTCAAATTTCAAGCCAAACAGTAAATCAACAACCAGTTAGACAAAATTTTCAACAATTTCAACCACCTAGGCCTTGGACTCAACCAAGTAGACCTAATTTTCAGCCAAATAGGCCCAATAATGCACCTAGGAATTGGATTCCACAAAGACAGTATCAAAATCAGGGGTCTAGAAATTTTCAAAATAATTACTTTCAGAAACCATATCCTTCTAGACCATGTAGAATATGTACAAATAAAGGTATAAATAATGCATATCATTGGGAACAAGAGTGTTTATTTAGGAATGATGCAGCATCCTCTGATACTCTTCCTAGTAATTCACCTCCTACTATTCCTAATATTTGACAACTAATTGTGTATGGATGTACCAATAGTTATAATTTACCATGTATAGTGGACACTGGATCCACTACTGCAATATTACCCCTAAAATTTGTTAAAAAACTAAATGCTAAAATTGAAACTATACCTACAATTACTATTGGTCAGGCAAAAGGGGTGTTAAAAATAAATCAAAAATGTAAAATTTCTCTTAAAGTGGGTAAAATTACAAAATGTATTAACTTTTTAGTGTGTAATACTAATTTGGAGTATGCTATTTTGGGTTTAAGGGAATGTTCTAAATTTAATTTAACTATACATTGTAGAAATTGTACTGTAAAACAAGGAAGGAAAATTATAAATAAGAGTATATCCATACATAATGAGAAATCACTTCATTTTCATACTGTAGATATGAATGAAGTGCAACAAGAAAATGATTTGGTAACAGTTGATTGTGATGAGAATTTGAATTTATATAATGATGATAATGTAATAACAGCTAATGAGAGTATTGAAACTTTGAATTTATGTAAGAATGATAACGAATTACCATCTAGTTGTGAAAATTATATGACTACTCAGGACCTTTTTGAGAATGATAGAAATGATTATAATGTGCAAGCTGATTATGAACAAAACTATTTTATAACCGAGCTAGAGTGTTTAGCAATTATAGATACACTTAATAAATTCTATCATTATTTCCATGGAGTCAAATTTACAATCCATACCGATCACGCATCTCTAGTATGGTTGAAGAGCGTTAAGAACTTAAGAGATAGACTTTTTAGGTGGTCACTTAAACTTAGCATGTTTGATTACGAGATTAAGTATGAGAGGGGTTCAAAAAATGTCGAAGCAGACATGTTGTCTCAAAATCCTGTTGCTTACTTCAATCAACATGTAAATTTATTGTTGGACAGAAAAGAAATCATAGAGATGCAAAACAAGGATAATGTCTGTGATAAGAAATATAAAAAAGAAAATGGGATTATTATAATTCAGAGAAAGGGATTAAAAAAAATAGTTGTACCAATGTCATTGAGGAAAAAATTACTCCATATTGCTCATGATAATTTTGGACATTTAGGAATCCAAAAAATGCTTAACTTAATATCCCTAACTATTATTGGCCTAATATGATTATAGACATAACACAATTTGTTAAACATTGTGACACCTGTCAAAAAAATAAAAAATAAAAACAAAAAAGATTTGGCTCGTTACAAGCTATGCCAGCCACAGATCAACCTTTTGAATGTCTTTCTATTGATACTGTGGGTGGATTTAACTATTACAACTCAACAAAAAAATTCTTACACATAATAATAGATCACGCAACTAGATTTGTTTGGGCTTTTCTTTTTAAAAATGTTACTACTGAAGCATATACAAACTGTTTAAAGCAAATTTTTAATGTTCAAACACCTCAAAAAATACTCAGTGATAGACATAAAGCTTTTAGGTCTCCAAGATTCAAAAAATTCCTCAGAAAACATCATGTTCAACAACGTTTTACATCATCACACCATCCACAGACCAATGAGAAGGTAGAGCGCGTTAATCAGACAATAGTTACCAGGCTTAAATGTAAAGTCAATTCCACTTCTTCTAAAATACCTTGGACAAGATTATTAGACCAAGTCATCCAAGAATACAATAATACCCCACATTCCATAACTAAATTCCCACCTGCCTACTTATTTTATGGTCAAATTACCCTATCAATCTCCTTTAAAACAAAACTACTATCCTACAGTCAGTAAAGCACTCAAAATTGCAAAAGCGCGAACTCATGAATGTCATCTTAAAAGTAAAAGGCTATATGATAGAAATTTTGTTGAATCTCCATTAAAAATACAAGATTCTGTAATTTATGAAGAATTTAAGTATCCTAACACTCGAAAATTAGAACCTACTTTCTCAGGACCATATAAAATTATAAATAAACTTTCTGAAGTAACTTATGAAATAGACAAATTTAATTATGAAACAGGACTAAATTCAGTTATTGTACACGTTTCTAAATTAAAACCCTATTTTTCACCAAATGATTTCAGAATGTTTCATGAGCAACTCAAAAAACAAACAAAACCACAACAAACATCACAACCACAATTACAATCACATACTCAAACTAAAGTAAAAACCATAGATTAAAATTTAATTCTGTAGATTTTTTTTTTCTCTTCCTCAAATATTTTTCAATATTACGAAGTATGTATGACCTTGGGGCGCCACGAGGATATTACTTGTTTTGGAGTTTTTGAGATTAAGTAGACAATCTCTGCAGGCATAGGATGTGTATTTGATTTTGGGAGTTTTCAGATTGATGTTGAAAAATAAATATTTTTAATTCTATATCAAGTTTATATCAAAATAAACTATATTTATTTTATTCCATTGTCTTAACCAATTGTTTACAAAAATAGTAAGAATTGATAATATTATTATAATTATATAAACATAGAAAATTGATAATTGTGATGAGATTTTGTAGTGATTGTGTAGCAATAGAAAATTAAGCACATAAACAAATTATCTTTTATTCCTATTTATTTTCTTTATTTTACCATTCTAAGTTTATCAAATGCACGTTTATTCATCAAGAGTATGAGAGAGATAAATTATTGTAAGGAAATACTGGTTGAGAGTCCACTTTCTAAATATTTAGAGTTAAATATATTTGGACTTTGGAATTATTATTACTATTTTTTTTTAATGTTTCGACTGGCAAAAATACTTTCTTATATAAGTAAAAAATAAGAAAATTATTAATTGCTATGTATTAATTTTATCTTCAACCATTATTTTCCGTGTCAATAATAAACAATCTGTGATATTTTCTTAGAATATAATATTGTTATTAAGTATTATTGTTATTATTCAAGTATACTGTTGAGAATTTTAATATGACTATCAATTGAAAATATTATATTATTTATTTATATTATTGAAAGAGTTATTATTTATTAAAGAAAAAAGAACATAACTTATAAGTGAAAAAATACGATATTTACTAGAACAAGTGAGAAGTTTTAAAAGATGGTGAGTCCCAATTAAATGGGAAAAAGAGCTCAAAAAGTAGTTGATAAACAAACGTTAAAAGGTAGTTGAATAACTACTAGGAATTTGTTTATTAAATAAAAACTACTAGTGATGACATATAATATTAAAACCTAATGTAAAAAGTTTTAGTAGGTAGAGTAGTCGAAACAAATTTAGTAAAAAATATTTATTGCGGCTGAACTTTTTACTTAAGGACTGTACCACTATTTTTGCTAAAGGACTGTTATGACCTACGAACTGATTAAGCCAATAGAACTTAAAATTCTACTTGAAGTAAATAAAGTGATAAACATTAATTGATTGGAAATATGTTTATGATAAGAGAAATGGAAATACACTAAATTTCCAAAAGATAAAAGAATTTGTTGTTATTTATTACTATAGTTTTATTATTTCTTATTATTTATTTCTTATTGTATTTATACATATTCTTTATTTATTATTGTGTTTATATTTTCCTGTGCACTTACAAATGGTAAGTGATGTAACCATTATTTGTATTCTTTTACAGGGGAAATGCTCTCAGCTAAATTTAAAAGCTCTTAGTATTTTTTTTTTCTCTCTTGCATTGCTAAAATTTACTTTTCCATCTCTTCGCTGACGTCTCTAAAATTTTCAATATTCATAGATCAACTTTCAAATTTCTTACAAGTCTGCTGTCTGAAATTGTAGTTAATTAACCACAAATTTCATACAAAGTCTTTGGGGAGGAGGGATATTATTACAAAATTTAAATTTTTGCGCCAAGTTTAAAGTATTTTATGTAAATTTTCCTTTTTCAGTAATATTCCGTATATTATACCGACTTATTAAATTAAAAACCCTATTCTATTAAACCCTATAAGATCTTAATTCATATATTAATATTTATTCCAAATTGCCTAAATCAAAAAATGGCTCAATCTATTCATCTTTCTTTAATAAAACTTTTATTTAAATTCCGCTATTAAATCCCGGTATATCATATTCCCCTTAAATCTTTATTTAACTGCTAAAAATATTATTCTGTCTTAAAGAAAAAAACCTACTTATTTCAATTTATTCTTTTATTTAAAATATCCAGGTGTAATTAAAATATTTCAAAGATTAAAACTTTCGCAGACATAAATTCATTTCTTTTATCGTCTGAAGAGGGAAAAAGGGTTATTTTTGCATAATCTCGACTACAGATTTTAACATTTGTTTATGCTTTAGACATCTGGGGCCAGGATGTAAGAATTTTCTAGAACAATCTTTTGAGGGGAATATAAATACGGATGGCGGGAACCAGAGAGAAGCTTTTTAGTTTTTTAGCATGTAGAGGTGAACGCGAAGTCATGTCATGTAGAAGTGTAAAGAGAGAGAGAAGGGTAGCGGATTGCAGTCGTGGCAGACTGGATATTTAATGTGACTGCTCGATGGAGATAGTAATACAGTGGATGAATACTGTTTTATATGGGTGTAGAATGAGGAAGAAACAGTATCGTAATGGGTACGGAGATGTTAGTTGTTTACGGATTTATGTATAGAACGCAGTCAAGAGATGGAATGCTTTTAAAACTAATTCTGTGATGAGAATAGACTTTATTCTTTTTACCATGGAAGGAATGAGCATCTTCCCTAGATTCAATCGTGAGTGTGGAAATAAAGTGAATAGTGTTTCAAGCGACTGCCTTGTGTGAATTCTTCACTTTTCTTTATTAACCAATCGACTGGAATGCCTGTGCTGCATGAATAGAAACCCCCATTATTTTCGACAATACCAACTACTTGCCGTCAAAACGTCACATATATATATCAGGATGTATATCCAATACTTATTTTCAAAATATTATGAAGTTTGATATTTACACTATGTGCAAAACTACTTAAAAGATGACAGAATACTAAAAAGATGTTAAATTATTTAATACCTTAGTACTTTCAACAAAAAAACATAGTCTTCATCTGAGGAATATAAGAAATACAATTGTTGTTGGCGTCTAATTTTCAAAAATCACGTAGATGGTGACGAAAGGAGTGAAAGTTGAAGTTAATTCTTAGATCCGGAAAACATCAATAAATAAAACATGGATTTAGGGAAGTGGAATATTACTCGTTTTATGATTATTTAAGTAAACTGAGCCAAATTCTGGGTATGTTGTAGGATAAAACGTCATTGCAAACAGTATTTTCTTTAGTAATAATTTCTATTGATTCGCGGATGATTAAATCATGATAATTCTTTGAGGGATATATAATTTTTGCGTCTTCGAAATTAACTTGTATATTCTGCTTCTGGCTAAGTCTTGACAGGGCTGTTGTAGGTCATCACAAGTTCAGTATTTTAATTATTTTAAAATACTAAATGCAGGGAATTACAGTTATCAAATTATTGAGATAGTGGTGAGTTTAGAGGGTTAACAAAGAAAAATATGATTTTTTTTAAGTATTATGCATAGATTCGTATATTTTCTACTATTTTTATGAGTTAAACTCCCCGAAACTACTTCATATAATACTTGTAGTATGTAATTAGTATTACAAATATGAAAGAAATAAAACTGTGGTATACTAAATAAAATAACACAGTTTCCCCTTAGTTTAAAAAAGGGCAGGATGCTGCCGGTGAGAAAAGGGCACTTTTTTATTCTTAAGGGCATGTTTTGTATTCTTAAAAACTTTTTTAATTGTTAAAGTCACTTTTAATATTTAAAACTTGGATATCTCTTTTCAAAACAACAATGAGTCAGATTTTACTATGTAAGCAAATTTTTCAATGCAAAAAAGGCACTTTTTTTTAATGGAGAGGCAAGAAGGGTGCCAATTCTTTGAATGAGGGGCAAGAGGCGTGCTATTTTGTAAACCAAAGGGCAGATAGGGTGCAGCACCTTCATGAAACTTCCTGGGGGGAAACTGAAATAACCTCAAAATAAAACTGCAGAACTGATGACTGATTTGCGGATTTACTAGTTTTATTACTACTATAAATTTAATTAATATTATAATTTTTTTTGTCAGAGTTGAATAAGCAAACATTTGAGATAAAAATAATAGATTTATTTTTAATAATTTCTGTAACTTAATTCTTTTTATTTAAATTGGGGAGGGGGGTTGAACACTATGGGCCCCTCTTTTCTGTATGTCCTTAAACAGTATTCTTTGCATCCTGATTCGTTTAATTGATTGCCAAATTTTAAAATATGCAAGGCAGAGTTATTAAAAAGAAAAGAAAAAAAATGATAAAATAATCAAATATTTATTAACCACACAAAATTAATTAAAATCAACTATTTATAAAAATTTTGGTGTTATTATGATCTGGTAAGTGTAATTTAATAATTAAATTTGAATTCTTAGGTTTTCAGTTAAGTCAAGAGATTTTATGCTCTATGAACATTACTGAAATTACATTTTAAGCAATGTATACATATAGACACAAGTCTTAAAACCTTAAAAAAAAAAAGAAATGTTGTATATGGCCAATAGTATGAAAAATTCAAAGTTTTGTATTACTACCAAAAAACAACATGCAAATTTTGCAACAAAGTAAAGAATATATAAATTTATTAAGTGAAGCCAGCTCTTGGTATGTTCATTATATTTTTACTGAAAAACAGTGGAACTTCGAAATATTATTTTTTGCTTCTTGATTGGTTTGATTAAAAATGGCAACAATAATCCAGATTATAAAACATGCAAAGGGGAGTTGTGAAAAAAATTATAAAAGCTAAATTTTTATTGGTTATTTTTTTTTATAAACTTAGAACATTGAAGGATATCCATTACTGACACATCCACCCTAGTTTGTTTTTTGTGAGTGTAAAAAGAAATTTTTTTAATCAGACGAACTTTAAGTTTGTTACATAAGTTAAAAGAAAAAGATATTTAGAATATTTTTTATTAAGTTTTCATGCTAAGTGCAATGTGATTTAGTTTCTAATTTTTATTAGGTCTAAAAATATTTATAATCATCAATAAGTTGACTATTTGAAAATACCAGATATATATCAAAATATCATGACATTTGAGAACCCTGCTTGTATCGCAGATAAATCAAATAACAATTAATTCATCATTGCTTCTCAATTTCGTGCATACATGTAATTAATCGAAAATTTCGAAACTGTTATATAGTGCCTTAGCAAAGAGTTGAATTTTTGCTTCAAAGCATTAGTTTTACCTTTCGTTCAGTACTTTTGAAGAAATTCAACAAAAAATACAAATTCTCTTAATTTTGAACATGAGTGTACTTATTTTCTTGCTAAAGATAGCAGTAACAAATATTTATTACTCATGCAAATAAAAATGTAAAAAAATATATAAATATTTATAAAATTGTGGACCTGAAAAGATTCTATAAAATTGATTTCACCCGTGTACCGTCAACCGGGCTACATTGGGCCACTTTTCCCTGGTTCCATTCACATTTCCATTAAAAAAATATTATATGTGATTTTTCAACGTCGAAATGGAGTTGTACACAATTAACATGAACCACTGAAGCAAACTGTATGGTTTTAAAGAGGAATTTTTTTATTTTTTTATACTTTAACTATTTTTAAAGTTTTGGAACAAAGTAGCGCTTCTGGTGGCTTCTTTGGTCCATTCACTTAGTTTTATATAAAATGAATATGTTTCATACGTAAATGAATACATATTTATTGAAACTCCCTTGCAATAGCATTTGCTAATAAATTAACTTTGCAAACTCGATAAACAAATGCTTTTTTTTCACATTTAAACACAGTGAACCAATTGTTAATATTAAAGAAACGAGAAACAGTTTTCGTCACGTTATCCTCAACAAATGGAACAAAAACAATTAATGTAACATTTTGCTACAGTACCATTTGAAAAAAATGTTACTTAAAACATGTTTTAAGAGATTTGGTTGTATAAAAGGCACTTCTAAGTAAATTGGGGCTATTTTCGGATAAAAAAAAGTTCTGGCACAAAGTAGCCCGAAATACTAATTTTATGAAAACGCAAATATTTTCTCTCAAAATAAAAAGTTAAATTAAAACTATGATCACACATGGGTTACAGGTTACTAAAGATAATATTAGGCTCTCATCCAAAAAATTTCAGCAATTTTTTAAAAAAAACATCTAAGAGAAGCAATACAGTAAGAAACAGGAAATTAAGACAACGGAAGATAAGATCTCAAATTATGGAAATCACATAATATTATAAAGATTACAATTTTTTTATTTTTTTTATATAAATTCTTTCAATGATGCTTTGTTATTTTTCATGTATAGTTACTTATAGTTCATCTAAGCTTGTTAAACCAAATCCAGTGTTAAGATAATTTTCTCCCTTCCTTGAAGAGTTCTGCTCCATACAAATGTTGGTAGGGATCTCTCTTGGGAGAAAAGGACTTTTAATCACTGTAAGTAAAGGATTTGTGTAACCTTTAAGAACATGCATGGTGCATCATGTATCCTACTTGGTAAAAAGCAGCTATAAAATTGAGATTAATTATGGGTTTAGTGCTGCATTTTATTTAGCCTCTTCTAAATAACCTTTCAATATTAAACCAATGTTTAAATTTTCATATATTTTTCGCAGTCTTTCATTATTATTACTTAAAAGCCAGTTCTAGTTCAGATTATGTCACCCAATTATTCCATTTTTACATGCAAAGCACGTATGAAACTGTCTAAGAACATCTGTAAGAGCACCCGTAATTGCTCAATAAGTCCAAGACACATAAATTCCTTTTGCCATTATGAATTTATTTATTTTTGCCTCAAATTTGTAATGCTACAAATTGTCATCCACACGTCTTATAATATTTTGTTACATTAAATCTAATTAAATTAGTGTTTTTTCATTTTATTTTTATTTCTTTTATACTGCTTTTTGACTTTACATTAATCACGTATATAATTTAAACATAACATTTATGATTTAAAAATGCATTGTTTTGCAGCTGAAAGTTCTTTCGCTTACTACAAACCATTCAAAGTTTATATGTAAATACGCAGTTTCTACAAATATTACTTATTTTCATTTTGTAGCTGTTTAAATTATTGAAATCTTTAAGAACTCGATAATTAATTTATATTTAAATCTGCAGATAAGAGAAAGATATTTATTTTTCTTTTCAACGTTTTAGATTTGAAGGTTAAGAAAGGACATACTTGTTTTCAAAGTATTTAAAGCTTTTCGTGAAGAATTTTAACAAAGTACCTTTTTATGCAGATATTTTATCTTCAGTCTCATAGGAAAATAAGTATTTTCTCTAAAGAAAATCTCAGTTTTTCGGATTTACTCTCAAGCAACTGAAAAGACATTTTTTGTGAAATATGTTGCAAAGGATTTTCACAAACTCGTGATCTGAGAAAACACATGTGTATCCATGCAAAGGAGAAACCTTTTGTCTGTGAAATGTGTTCCAGGGGATTTTCACTAAGTGGTTCCCTGAAAAACATTTGCTCACCCATACAAAACAAAAACCTTTTGTTTGTGAGATATGTTCTAAAGGATTTTCATGCAGAGGTAATCTAAAAGTACACTTATGTACCCACAAATGAAAAACCTTTCATTTGTGAAATATGTTCCTAAGGATTTTCACAAAGTAGGAATTTGAGAAAACACTTGCGTATCCATGCAAATGAGAAACCTTTTATCTGTGAAATGTGTCCCAAGGGATTGTCACTAAATGATTCCCTGAAAAAACACTTGCTCACACACACAAAAGAAAAACCTTTTGCTTGTGAGATATGTTCCAAAGAATTTTCACATAGTAGTACTCTGAAGAAGCACCTGCGCATACATACAAATGAAAAACCATTTGTTTGTGAGATATGTTCTAAAAATTTTTCACATGTTCATCATCTGAAATATCACTTGCGTACCCATACAAAAGAAAAACCTTATGTTTGTGAAATATGTTGCAAACAATTTTCCCTAAGTAGTGCACTGAAAGTTCACTTACGTACCCATACAAAAGAAAAACCTTTTGCTTGTGAGATATGTTCCAAAGAATTTTCCCAAAGTGGTAGTTTAATGGAACACATACGCACCCATACAAAGGAAAAACCTTTTGTTTGTGAAATATGTTCCAAAGGATTTTCACATAGTAGTACTCTGAAGAAGCACCTGCGCATACATACAAATGAAAAACCATTTGTTTGTGAGATATGTTCTAAAAAATTTTCACATGTTCATCATCTGAAATATCACTTGCGTACCCATACAAAAGAAAAACCTTATGTTTGTGAAATATGTTCCAAACAATTTTCCCAAAGTAGTGCACTGAAAGTTCACTTACGTACCCATACAAAAGAAAAACCTTTTGTTTGTGAAATATGCCCAAAAGGATTTTCACAACGTGGTGATCTGAAAAAACACTTACGCACACATACAAAGGAAAAACCTTTTCTTTGTGAAACATGTTCCAAGGAATTTTCATTTAGCAGTAATCTAAAAACCCACTTACACACCCATACAAAGGAAAAACGTTTTGTTTGTGAATTATGTTCCAAAGGATTTGCCCACGGTAGTACTCTGAAAGTACACATGTTCAACCATACAAAGAAAAAACCTTTTGTTTGTGAAATACGTTCCAAGGGATTTTCACAACGTGGTACCCGGAAAAGACACTTGCTCACACATTCTAAGAAAACTACCTTTATGTGAAATATGTTCCAAAGGTTTTTCACGAAGTGATGACTTGAACAAACACTTGCATAGAAAGGAAAAACCTTTTGTTTGTGAGAGATATATCAAAGAATTTTCACAAAGTGGTAATCTAAAGAAACGCATGTATACCCATAGAAAGGAAAAATTTTTTGTTTGTGGAGCTTGTTCAAAAGGATTTTCAGAAAGTAGTAATCTGAAAAACACTTGCGTATACAAGCAAATGAAAAACCTTTTGTTTGTAAAATATGTTCCAAAGGATTTTTCCTCATTAGTACTCTGAAAGTACACTTGCATATCCATACAAAAGAAAAAATATTTGTTTATGAAATATGCTCTAAAAGATTTTCACAAATTGGTATGCTGCAGAAACACCTGCGTGTCCATATAAAAGAAAAACCTTTTGGGAAATGTGTTCCAAAGATTTTAACAAATTGGTAATTTAAAGGAACACTTGCACACCCATGCAAAGAAAAAAACCTTTGTTTGTGACATATGTTCAAAAAGATTTTCAGGACAGTGGTGATCCGAAAAAGCACTTGTGTATACATCCAAATGAAAAATGAAGTTGTAATTTTCAAGACTTACATGTCACCTGTTGAGTAATTTAATGTAAAATTTTATTTATTAAAATGCTCCAGATAATATTTACTTCATATTGTTTACGACTTTACATTATTACAATGAAACATTTTCAGAACAAACTTGCTTGCATGAAGTAGGTAAGATTCATGTGGCCCACCGTACAATTCGAATGAGAATTGTGTGTAATGGTTAATGTTTTTTAAAGTAAGTTTACAAATGAACCTGAAAAACGAGTATAATATTATATATAGCATTCTGCCAAATGTAGAATATTTATAAAAACTTTGGTGACTTTTCCGTTATGTCAGCACTATGGTCAAACTGTGTTGCTGATGCTCTATTTGTTTGTTTCAACCCTGACAAGGCAAAGGTGTTTTATTGCAAGCTATACCAAACATAGTAATTTGCTATTCATTCGGCATGAAATATTTTTTTTACAAATTACTGTTGAATTGTAGCCTTACCAAACATCTTAATTTGCTATTTTTTCAATCAAAAATATTTGTTATTAAATTATAACTCGCATTTATTACTGATGCTGAAATTTGTATGATTTGGCAATTACTGTATGATAAGAAAGCTCCAATAAAATTTTTTCCGGATTTTGGAATTATATACAATAAAAGTTTTTGTTCAAAATACCGCGAACATTAAATTTGAAAAATGAAACTTTTTCATTAACTCTAAGAGACATTTACAGGTATAAGATTTTTCAATATTTCAGCTGAATTCTCCCTTTTGCTTTCTTTCCAAAAACTTCCCGCACTTTGCCAAAAAAATTTGTGAAAAACTGTGGTATACCCTTTTTTACCAAAAAAAATTTGCTTTGAAAAACTGCAATTTTTGGTTGAGTGGCATATTTTACTTTCGTCTTTAATGGCAGGGGTGAATCTGTTCTGAATTTTCCGAAATTTAAAAAAAAAATTGGTCATCTAAGTCAGAACTTACTGAAAATTTCCCAAAATTCGGGCATTAAAAAATATCACCTAAAATATAAAGAATTTTGACAAATGATCGCTGAAAAATAAAAAAAGAGCAATCGTTTAAAAAAAAAAAAAACGCGAGCTTTGTCAAATGATTGCGGAAAAAACAAATTTTCTCAAAAACAAATCGCAGTAAAAATGCTTATTTCGTCAAAAAACACCAATTTTGTCGAAACATTGGAGAAAAAGGCAAATTTCACCAAAGGATCGCAAAAAATGCAAATTTCGTCAAAGGATCGTGGAAAAAGGAAAATAACGTCAAAAAATTGTAGGGAAAAAGCGAATTTCATCAAGATAGCAGGAAAAATGCTAATTTCGTCAAAAGATTGCAGAAAAAAATTGAAAATTTCTTTAAAGGAGCGCGAAAAGTGTGCGAAATTTATCAAATGATCGCAGAATAACGCGAATTTCGTTAAAGATCGATTGAAAATACGAATTTTGACAAAAAATCGCGAAACACACGTGAATTTCGTCAAAAGATCGCGAAACAAACAAGAATTTCGTCAGAAGATTGCGAATAAACAAGAATTGCTATAAAAGATCGCGAAAAATACTAATATTAAAAAAATCGTAGAAAAAATGTTAATTTCGTTAAAGGGCCGTGGAGAAAATGCATAATTAGTGCTCATAGTTGATTCCCCCACCCCTCTACTGTAACCTTTCAGAAAATTTGCTATGAATCTCAGAATTTTTTTTCCCAGAATCACCCCTGTTTTACCGTTTGTAAAGGAGAAAAGTCTCTATAGGGAGAAACAGTCGGCTTATCTTGTATCTGATTTCCCCACCTCAAGTGACAAAAGTTACTGATGTTCGCAATGTATGACTTTCGTGTTTAATATTTTTTGTTCTCTTGTGTGGGTAAAATGAGAATGCCGGTGAATCTGTGTATAGCAAGTTATATTCTTAATCACCTCAAAGTTAAATGAAAATAAGAATTGAGATAATTTGGTAATTGATTGTGCTCAATGTACTTTTACGAAACAAGGTTATTAAAATGTTTAATCAATATATTGATTTTTATTATTTTGTAAGAAGTACCTTTCTCTATTTTTATTTATTGTGTTCTAGATAAATGACCTCAAATCTGAAATAATCATGGGGCTGGTTATTTTGTGACATTTATAATGTCCTTAGAAGGTCAATTTAATTCCTTAAAAACATATTTTTTAAAACAAAAGTGTGGGAACTCTGTTCTATTATTTACTTAAGGTGGTTGCAATTATTAGCATATACTTGATTTGATGTTTCAAGAAAAGTATCTACTATTTTCAATATAAAAAATGTTCATGTCAATCAAGGTTTTAATTAATGTCCTGTATTTTGTTAAAATAGAATTTTTATTAGAATAAGTAAATGATTTTTACTTAATTCTTGTTAGTAATTTAGCAATTTCTTTTAAATTTACTTAAAGCTAAATTGTGTGTAATATATGTATAACGTATGTGTAATATATGTAATATATATTTATATATATAAATATATATATATATATATATATTTAATAGCAATTATAATATTTGTTGCGCTTGAAATTCATTAAGGATCATTCCATGTCAAATAAACTGAAAAAAGTACAATTTTTTCCTTCATCATCTCCAAATTTTACAAAATTTGGGGAACTAGTTAGACTAGTTGAGAAAGTAAAAAATCATCAATTTTAAATATCTGAGACTATTAGTTTTTTTAATTATAGGCATTTAAAGATGGCCAACTAATTTGTTGTCAGATGACAACATTAAAATCATCATAACTACTGTTCTAATTAACGTATAGACATGGGCCTGGCATCATTTTAAAGCATTTGAAATGACCTTTAACGTAATACCAAAGATGTAATACCAATTTTAGAAAAAATGTTTGAAGGTCATAGCACTTGACCTTTGACCTTGAATTATTAAAACACGAATTCTTCAATTTTCACATTTTTTCTCTCTCTAAATGCTAAAATGTCTTAACTAGATGTGTAGAAAGTTTTCAAATGGGACCACAATGGAATCATATAAAAAAAGAGAATATATGAAATGCTATCTTTCCGTTTAAATTATGTATTCATCATAATGCGTTTGTGAAATCTTGTAATTTTAAGAAATTGAAATAAAAAGTAAATATATAATACAAATTTAAATGAAAAACGCAATAGGAATTGAAATAAAATAAACAGAATTTAACATATGAATATATGTATATGATAACAATTATACATAACGAAACTCTTAACATGTGGGCATGATATAAAGTACAAGAGTTTCTTGTAAAATACATCATGTAAATCCTTATGCAGTTTTTCTGCATTCAGTTTTACATTTGTTGCTATAGTTTTTTTTTTCACTGATATTGTAATCTTTTTCTGTTGTTTTAGTTATAATAACAACTGTTAATTTATCATGTATGTGCACTAAAGGTACACCTGGCTTACTTGGAAAGCTGTTTGATGGAGAAGGTCCTGACGGATGAAGAAAGCTTAATTTAATTTGCTCATTTTTTTTCCAGTATCGATCACTTTTTATCATATGTAGCAGTGACAAATCCTTTGACATCCCCAATTGAACTTCGCCTGGTTACTAGTTCCACATTTGAGAAAGGTGAAGCAGACTACACCTTATTACAAATTTTACTTTTTGTTATTGGAATGAATGAGTGAAGCTTTTGAGTTTGCGCTGTATTTTAATAAAGCAAAAGGAATATTACGTACTAATCACTCCTACAACAGTTTAGGGATCATAATCTGTTCATCGTATGTTTTTGTGGGCTAGCATGGACAGATAAATTTTTCAAAGTTCCTCCAACCCCATCTCAAGTCCCTTTTCCATATGCTGTCATAATGAAGTGCCATTCAGCAGATATACCAAAATCTGCTTCGTGATAACAGGGATTTATAAAATTCTTTCGGTTTTTGTAATGTGCTGCCCCATCCAATTAATTTTAATTAACGTTGGATACATCTTACTTTTGAAAAAAATTATTAAGTATATATGAAATAAGTGAAATACAATGGTTAAACACTGACAAAATTACGAAACTAACAAGCTGAAGAATAAATTCATTATCATTAAAATATGCAAGAAATGGATGGATGAACCTGGATGAAAACCTGAGCTGTTATTCCAATGGTATCCATGGATTTCATCTTGAAGCACCAAAGAACAATTTTCTAAAAAGTAACATATAACTAATAACTATTCTGGTTGCAGGATTAATTTTATTTCTGCTTGAAATGGGAATTGTTGTTTGGCAATAAATGAATAGCGAAGGAGATGTTTTAAGTTTTCACAAAATGAATCAAGAAAATCCTCATGTGCTTTTGTAACTGTTTCCAGTTTGCACTTATCTACAAATACCCACTGTTTATATATTACTGGATCAACCATATTCTCATTCATCATATTTCTGAATCGCTCTTTCAAGGTTAACATATAGTCAGCTTTACCACATTCTTATGCAGCAAATAAATTGAAGAACAAAACATTGAAGAACGATTCCAACAATGCCGTACAATTGTTGGTGCTAAAAAATTTCACTTATTCATTTCAATATCAAAAAGTAAAATTTTTACTAACGTGTATTCTGCTTCATAATTCTCAAATGTGGAACTAGTAAACAAATTAGAAGGCGAATTTTAAATTAGTGATATCAAAGGATTTGTCACTGCTATATATGATAAAAAGTGCAGTATAGCTTGTGTGATTGTTACTGATGAAGAAAATGTGCAAGTTAAATTAAGCTTTCTTTATCAGGACCTTTTCCATTATACGGCTTTCCAAGTTAGCAAGATGTACTTTTAGTCTCCACACATTATATACATATAAACACTTGTTAATCCAACTACAGCAACTGGAAGAGATTGCAGTATCAGTGAAAAAGAAACTACAGCAACAAATGTGAAACTAAATGCAAAAAAACACTCTATATTATGCCCATATGTTAACAATTTTGTCATGTATATATTGTTATGAAATACACATATTCATGTGTTAAATTCTGTATGTTTTATTTCAATTTCTATTGTGTTTTTTATTCAAATTAACTTCTATTATATATTTACTTTTTATTTCAATTTCTATTTGTATATATTGATAAAATTACATGAGTTCACAAACTCGTTATTATTATGAATACATAATTTGAACGCGAACATTTCATATTTTGGTGTTTATTTTTTTATATGGTCCCATTTTGAAACTTTCTACACATCTAGTTAACCCCTTGGGGATGATCGACTGGTATACGTGCCACATAAGGTGCTCAGAATCCTTCATTATTTCCACCAGTTATTTTTAGGGTTCCGTACTTAAAAAGTAAAAACGGAACCATTATAAGATAACTCCTGTGTCTATCCGTCTGTCACAGGCATTTTACTCGTAAACTATGGAACGTGGAAATTTCAAATTCGGGGAAGTAATAAAGACTATTGACCCACATATTTTCAGATCATTAAACTTTCATAAATATATTTAGTAAAAATGTATAGGGGCTAATTAAGCTACTTGAAATTTTTCTTTTGATATCATGTAGGGTATCGTGTGAAAGCTTTCGTAACGCTGAACTCAAAAATACATTCCTTTTAATTTTAGGTAATATATTTTCAAAGATGTCGTCCAAAATGCGCAAAAATATGTTCCCCCCCCCCCATCTAATTCCGAATCTACTGAAACTAAAATTATGAAAAAATTAGAGGTAGTAGACGCTAACTTAAACCTTGAAGGAAAATTATAGCGATTACCCTAAATCACATAGTTTTTAAGAAATTTGCATTTTTCTGTTACACACAAATTTCGATTTACGGGCATTCAGCAAAATTGTGGAGCAGTGCTGAAGTACCTATTGTAGCAGAAGTATAAAAGCATTGTTGATAATGATTTTTGAAAAAAATTGTCAGTAATTAGCCGAGATATTAACCCTTAAAGATACGGATACTTTGGACATACATAATGACAGCCGCAAGCATAATCTATGCCTAGTTAACAACTTTTAATGATATATAAGTGTAATGTAATGTCCAGTAGTAGTATAAAAGCAATAAACGTCAAATTGTTAAAAACAGAATACTTTAAGGCGTCTCGGGACTCTTAAAATTGGAAAAAAGAAAAAAAACAAGAGGGTAAGTGTGATCACAGATCGCACAGAGGTTTTCGTTTAATATTCCTTTCAAAACACTTTATCCTTGAAATCTGTTAGTTCTACATTTCGCAACCAGGGGGTGCACTCTATTCTACACGAACTTCTATCCGAACGACACTTCGTTTTACAACCTATCCGTAAGTATATTAGTCGAGGCGATCGGGTCTGTAGCACCCGAGATAGGTAGGCGCCCCCTGGCGGTAAAAAGTGCAACTGAAATATGTAAGGCTGTGTGCATAATATGAAAGAGTGGTCAAAGTGGTGTCGGCAAAAGTTAGAAAACTACCCACAAGGTGCAATGGGGGAGATTAGAAAAATTGCTTAAAATACACAAGTTGGAGCCCAAAGGGTTAAATATAAAACTTTTTTCAAAATTTTATGATTTGTCTTGCTGTCTCAGGTATTCAGCTATAAGTATACGGAATTTCATGGCTCCAACCTTATTAGGGGCTGACTTAGAAAGAATTGTTTGAAATACACATGTGGGTGCCCAAAGGGTTAAATTTAAGACTTTTTCAAAATTTTAGGATTTCTCGTTTCATGTGAGGTGTTCAGTTATAAGTACACAAAATTTCAAGTCTCCAACATGTATAGTTTCAGAGAACGGGCTCTGTGACGGACAGACAAAGGAGTGAGACGAATAGGGTTTCGTCAGATGAACGAAACCCTAAAAATGGAGAAATTTACGATAAATATACAAAACCAAAATTGTTGAACTCTTCTGATGTAACTTATAATGCATCTGGCAAATTACCTAACATAAAAGAAATGAAATAAAAAAAAATTAATTATTTCTAAAACAATGATTATGTAAAATCTAAACACAGTAAAAATGAAAATTAACTGTAAGACAGAAAAATATACCAAAAGAGAATGTTCCATTTCGAATAAAATCAGCACAGACGACCCATATTGCATCTGGAATAAATTTTGTTTATTTATTGTAGTAACTAGCTGATACATTGGGTGTAAGATGTCCATCTAAGCCAAGACTGATAACTTTTCAGTGTATTAGGAATAAACAGGGTTGGCTTGATTTTGTCCAATTAAAAAAAAACCGGGTGGGTTATTTCGAAAAAAACCCACATGAAAAAACCCAAGTGGGTTTATTCAAAAACCTAATTTACCCCATTCATCCAGTGCTGTCCGGGTCCATCGAAAAGTAGAGAGTAAAATTTACCAAAAAAAAAATCGTGCAAAATTTAAAATCGCATCACGAATTCCGAATAAGCTTAATTGAAAAGTAAAAAAATACAATATTAGACTAGAAGATTAAAACCGCATTCCTTTTACTAATATTGAAAAACCTCAGCTCATTGCGAAAAACTACTAAAATGAAATGCAGGGAACAAAAATTACTACATTCAGCTACAGGATTGATTAATAAATATCTGCGAGAAGCGAAAAAACTCTAATAATCATAAAAAAAATTATGAAAATTTTGAAATTTTGATTTGCTGTACGAAATCCGATAAAACTGTATCGAAAAGACGAGAAAATTTTACTACATTAGGCCGTAAACAAAGCCGCCTCAAGACTACAAGCCAGACACGCCCTTCATCCCCCCACGTGTGACGTCACAGCCCGGGGCTGGCTAACTGCCAACGCGCCATCCCCGAACATTTGAATTTTGTATCTTGCTATTTTACGTGCACGTGTGTTTTGCTCAGCCTGATAACATATTATTTTCAAGGTAAGTTTTATTTTCAAATTATATTTATATGCTATCAGCACAATTTTTATTTCTTGTGTTCAAAATCTTTTATTTTTAATTTCTTTGAAATAAATTAACTAGCAAATCCTAGTACGATTCTATCAATAATACCGTGTTTCAAAACGAAACTATATTATTGTAGTTCTGTTTCGTTCCACATAGAGCAATAATTTAAAATGGCAAACATCCTTAAATCGTGTCAAGACTTATATCATTTAATTTGTATTTTGTCACACCATCCTCTCTTTCTAATTTGTTCAGAAATTTTCATAAAAGTCGCTGTGAATACATAGCATTTTCATCTTGTTTACTTCTTTAAAGCAAAACCCGATCGATATACATGTATCAATTTATTGTTGTTTTTTAATCTTAAACGTTTGCTATCTTAATAAAAATTCCTTTTATAATTTTTTGGTAAATTATAAATGCTTATGTACTGCGTAAACAGAGCTATGGGGATAATGTTTTTGAATCTCTCTATTTTTGCCACAACTGTAAACAATTTATTTACAAGACTAGAGGAAGGGTTGTTAGTACCCTTATGCAAAACAATAGTTGCCCCCCCCCCCACACACACACCTTCTTCGCAAAAATCCTATGTGTTTTCATATACATTTTAATGTTTAATTAAAAGTAACAATAAATAAAATTATTATTCTATAATTATAAATTTACTTTTAGATCTAGTCAGGAAATACTTTTCATCTCATAAAAATTGATTATTTTAAGCTTAAAAGATGTGAACAAACATTTAAGAACCCACACAACATTATTTTGGAAATGAAATATTTTCGTGGAAGGTTTTTGTGTTTTTCGATGTTTTTTTTTATCAGCTATTACCTAAACATTCGAGGAAAATGAACATAAATTAGGAATATTTTAATTCCAATTAATGAAAGTCTTTTCTTTCTTTCATTTTTCTCTTCATATGTCAATACACTTTTTAAAAAATCTATTGCTTGTATCTTACCTAATATATCAAACTAATACAAAACTAAATAATAATTTTCTGTTTCATGAACTTGTGTTGTTTTAGTATTATGACAGTTTTGTGTTTTTTAATTTAATGGATTTTATGTGAAAATTACCCATTTCTGATAAGTAAAGTTTACATTACGAAAATTTATTTATAAGAATACTTAATTTCATGTATACTTTAATTTTACTATTTATTATATGCAGGTTTCAAATCACTTAATATTTAATAGGATATTTACTGTATAATTTCAAGCCCGATTAAAAATAAAAATAGAACACAACTTGAATTTGTTTTCATTTAACATTCACTTTTCTTCCACTTTAATTTAATTTTTAAATGTGGGTTTTGATTGGCACACTTATTGTTATTTATTTATTTTGAAATAACTGAAAGCAAAATAATTCAATTTATGTGTTTAAACTACAAATTTATATATATATATATATATATCCCGATAGAAAATCCCGAAAATCCCGATAGAAAATGCCTCCGCTGTCTGAGGCATCGTACAGCAGGAGTGCTGCACACGATATGCAAAATCAATTTTAGTTTCCATTGACAGCGGTCAAACGTTGTTCCAAACAGACACTTACCGAACTAAACTTCGACACGTGTCCTGCGGCAACGTGCTACGCATTCGCTACACAATATTTTAGTTCCACTTTTCGCCGTCATGGGAGTGCAATACGTCTTATGCGAACATCCGACACAGGCCCCGCTGCCTGCATCTTTGTATAGCAAATATACTGCGCAAGCGCTGCAAAAGTAAACTTAACCTAATTGCAAAGGAACCGTAACCTAAGTGTAACGTAACCGTAGCCCACCTGTAACCTATCTAAAACCAAATTGCAAGGTATCCGTAATCTAACAGTAACGTAATTGTTCAGTGAACATACATTTTATCAATTTAGATTTATGAGAACCCATTTACTTCAACTAAAATCACTTTAGAGTGATTTATTGTTATAACTTTTATTTAAGAAAACCTTTATTGATATTATCTCTTTAGCAATTAACCATGAATCATCTGAAATGGTGTTATATCCAATTTTGTTTATCATATCAAGAAACTTTCATCTCCTCAGTTGTTTAAAAATAATTATTGAGAGTTATGTTTGTTTATCAAGGAATCAAGGACACTTCCTGGTTTGAGTGATTGTACATTTGAAGAGGCAGTTGAACTTGAGCATTCACACTGTACGCAACAGCTCATCTTTCTAGCTGTGATTTCGCAATTTTCGCAGCCGGGTAACAAAATTCCCGGTCCTTGTAACCTGCAAGCTTCCTTGTAAACTGAAAGCTCTCTTTCCTGTGCACATGCAAGAAATTGTAACATGTCAATTCTTAATATAGTTTTATTTACATCTCGTGTTAATCTACTAATTCTATAAACACACACAGAAACATAAAAGTTGGAGGCACCGCTGCGAGATCTTGGATACTTTTTCAAGCTTGGATTAATGTGCACTCAGCATATATTACTTCAGTGTTCTAAATAGTGTTTTCACCAGTCTCATGTGGAATTGCAACAGACGACGGAGCACCTCGCATCACATTTATTACAGATAAGTACATTTTATCTTATTATTATTATCGGTTTGGCTTTTGTTTTTTACGCTATTCAAATCATTATTTGAATAATGAACACCGACTTGGAAGCCGCAAAAAAGGCTGCTGAAGAATTGGAAAAGGTAGCTATAAGTTTACGTGGCAGAGCTAAATCTGCTCTAACAAGGATAAATAACTTCATTAACTCTGACCAAATATTTCAAAAAAATGACTTGTACAATAAATTAGAAAAATTAGAGACAGTTTATTCCGATTTTGATAAATATGATGCTCAATTACCAACTGAAGCATCTGAAATTGAGGAATTTGAAAAGAAATATTATGAAACCAAAGCCAAACTGCAAACGGAACTTGAAAAAGTTACCGTAAATGTGCATGCACCTCAAATAATAAATGATCAGATTCCAGTTGTTAGTTCTACTATTTCTAACAATTTTAAATTGCCCAGACTCAATATAGAGCAATTTAATGGTGATTTTAAAAACTGGCTATCATTTAAAGATTTATATTTATCATTAGTTCATAACCATGCCAGCATAACTAATATACAGAAGTTTCAGTATTTAAGAGGGTTACTAGGGGAAGAGCCAGCCTCTATTATAAAACATATTCCTATTTCTGAAAACAGTTATTCAGAAGCGTGGGAAAAATTGCTGTCGAGATATGATAAGAAAAAACAAATTGTTTCCACTTTAGTTAAAACATTCTTGGACATTCCCCCCATTACTCAAGTAAATGCATTTAGCTTACGCTGTTTATCAGATGTATCAGATGAAGTAATTAGAGGCCTTAAATCAATCGATGAAAAGGCATCTGGCCGTGACTTATGGCTAATTCATATTTTATTACAAAAGGTTGATTCTAAAACAAGGGAGGAATGGGCAAAATTGACCTCAAGCAAAGACTTTCCGTCTTTTGATCAATTTATTCAGTTTATAAATGATAGATGTTCATCTTTAGAATTGTATAAAAGTGAAAATGAAGGTTCGCATAAACAAGAGAAACAGTATAACGTCAATAGATCTTTTTCCAGTGTCATTAGCAAATGTTTATTGTGTAAATTTAATCACTCACTTTACAAGTGTGTTAAATTTAAAGAATTAAGCATCAGGGATAGGAGACAGTTTGTTAAGAAAAACAAGTTATGCAGTAATTGCTTGTCTGACAAGCACACTACCTGGCAATGCAATTCCTCTTACTCTTGTCATAATTGCAAGCTGAAACATCATATTAGTTTATGCGAAAATAAGCAGCAAAATTACGCAATATCAACTTCTCGTTCAAATGAAAAACAGAGCCGCAAAAACAAACCTGATTCAGAGGCCGGTTCGATTCCGGATGAGAATAAAAAGGAAATTTCTCCCTCCATAAATCCAGTTCAAACATCTTTCGCACTTTTGCCCACTGCTAGTGTATATATTAATGATTGCATAGGTCAAAAGCACACTTTAAGAATCATGTGTGATAGTGGATCAAAGTCTACATTTGTTTCTGAATCCTGCATGAAAATGTTAGGAATTAAAAGGAAAAATGCTAGGTTCCCCGTAAAAGGTCTGTCTAACTCAAAGATCGCAGTAACTAAGACTTACGTAATGTTTGATCTTACATCAATTTATAATGCAGACACCAAGTTGTCTGTTAAGGCATTTATTTTAGATGATTTAACTGCTCCGTTACCTGCGGAAAAAATACATGAGAAGCATTTTTCGCATTTAAAGAATATAAACTTAGCGGATCCACATTTCGGGACACCAAGTAAAATAGACATTATTCTAGGATCTGATTATTTCTTTTCTATTTTGCTTCCTGGTTAAGTAACAGATACTCAGAGCAATTTAATTGCTCAAAATTCAATTTTTGGCTTTCTGGTATCAGGGAAAATGCCACGTTCTAGTACATCTCCAAATTCAATACATAATTTACACATTTATGAAGTTAATATTGATAAAGAGTTAAAGCGTTTTTGGGAAGTAGAAGAAGTATTTAATAAGAATACTCAAATGTTGTCACCTGAAGAGCAATTTGTTGAATCACATTTTCAGGAAAATTATTCAATTAATTCCGAGGGTCGTTTTGTGGTTAAGTTACCTTTTATTCAATCTAAATCAGAATTAGGTAATTCTAAACCTGCCGCAATTTCTCGCTTGCTTGCTATGGAAAAGAAATTTAGAGAAAAACCAGAATTTGAAAATCAGTACAAAGAGTTTATGTACGAATATGAAGAATTAGATCACATGGAATTAGTTGCACAAAATGACATTAATAATTATGAAAACAAACACTACTTTCTTCCTCATCATGCGGTTATTAAATCTTCTAGTATCACTACTAAATTAAGGGTAGTTTTTGACGCCTCATGCAAAACTTCAAGTGGTGTTTCCTTGAATTCTATTTTGGGTGTAGGCCCTAAATTACAACGGGACATTTTCGAAATCTTATTTAATTTTCGATTTCCGAAAATAGTCTTTTCTGCGGATATAGAGAAAATGTACCGCCAGATTTTGGTTGCTGAAGAGGATCAAATTTATCAGCAAATAGTTTGGAGGTCTAATCCTAATGAGGAAATAAAAAATTACAAATTGAAAACTGTCACCTGTGGTTTAGCGCCAGCATCTTTTCTGGCAACTAGATGCATAAAACAAATCGCTCAGGATTATACAAAAAATCCTTGCATTTCGCGCATGTTGGAAGAGGATATGTACATGGATGACTTATTATCCGGTACGAATACTGTTAGGGAAGCAATAGAAACTTGCAAAGAAATTACAGATTGTTTAGACGCGCATGGTTTCCACTTGAGGAAGTGGAATTCAAATTCACAGGCATTTCTCAATGAATTTATAGATTCTTCTAGCACTGAATCAAATTTTGAAATCATTCCTAGTGACAACAGAAGCTCCAAAGTTCTAGGCTTAAGCTGGAACTCTTCATCAGATAGTTTTATTTTCATAACTGCATTAACACTCACTCCACCTCTTACAAAGAGGCACATTTTAGCCGAGTCTGCACGGATTTTCGACCCGCTAGGTCTAATTTCGCCCTGTACTGTGACTTTAAAGGTATTTTATCAGAAACTTTGGCTTACAAAAGGGGACTGGGACTCTGTTATACCGCAACATCTTACAGACGAATTGTTACAATTTCAAATTTCCTTTAACGGGCTAAATCAATTGTCTGTTCCTAGATGTGTCACGCTTTCATCCGGTAACCCGTTTGAATTACACGATTTTTCTGATGCCTCAACATTGGCATATGCTGCCGCAATTTATTGCCGACAAAGTTATAAGGGGAAAATAAACTCTTTTCTCTTAGTTTCTAAAACTAAAGTTGCTCCAATCAAACAGATTTCAGTGCCAAAATTAGAGCTTTGCGGTGCGCACCTACTAGCTAAGCTGTTCCGTTCCGTCATGGAAACATTAAAGAGTTACAAGTTCGATATTTTCGCCTGGACGGACTCCAAAGTCGTCCTTTCTTGGCTATCAGCACATCCGCGTAAATGGAAGACTTTTGTCGCGAATAGGACAGCTCAAATTACCGAAATTCTACCTACAAAGCACTGGAGACATGTACCATCCAAAGAGAACCCCGCAGATATCGCTTCACGCGGTATTGATCCAAAATGTCTTCCAGGTTGTGATTTGTGGTGGAAGGGGCCAAGTTGGCTAACTTTAGACCCATCCAATTGGCCCAAAGACGACTCAAATGTTGAGGAATTTGATGATCAAATCAAAGCCGAACAAAGGTCTGATCCAATTTTTTCCTTTCACGCCCACACATCAAATGATCTATTTGATAATTTGTTTCAAAAGCACTCTTCACTTGCAAAAATTATTCGCATTTTGGCATATTGCCAAAGATTTATCAAAAAATGCAAGAAGTCTAACAAAACAGAAAATTTTTCACCACATCTTACTTACAAAGAAACAAAAGCTGCTGAAGAGAATATTGTTCGTTGGATTCAGAATTCTTACTTTCAGGAAGAATTTAAATGTATCCAAGAACAGAAAGTTTTGCCAAAGAAAAGTACGTTACAATCCCTCCACCCGTTTATTGATGATAAGGGTCTGTTACGGGTGGGAGGACGCTAACATTCACAATTATCCTTTATTCACAAACATCCTTTAATCTTGCCCTCACAGCATAAAATGGCTGAGTTATTAGTACAGCAACAACACATTGCCCATTTACATGCTGGGCCTTCACTGCTATCCTACATCATCAGACAATCTTATTGGATAGTTGGTGGAAAAAAGATCATTAACAAATGCATCAATAGATGTTTAAAATGCTAGAGATATAAAAGGTCCATTGCAACCCCTTAACTAATGGGGAATTTGCCACAGCATCGAGTAAACCTGGAACGTCCATTTTTTTCCAGCGGTGTTGATTACGCAGGCCCTATATCTATTAAATTTAGTAAGGGTCGGGGTGCAAAAACAACTAAGGGCTATATAGCTTTGTTTATTTGTTTGGCTACAAAAGCGGTGCATATTGAAGCTGTGAGTGATATGACAGCTGAGGCATTTATCGCCGCCTTTGGACGTTTTAGCGCAAGGCGAGGCACCCCACGGCATCTTTACAGCGACAATGGCACCAATTTTGTCGGTGCATCCAGAAAGTTGGACAAAATTTATGAATTGTGGCATTCATTTACAGATAATGAAATTATGTCACATTATCAAGTTGAAAACTCTCTAGAATGGCATTTCATCCCTCCTTCTGCCCCTCATTTTGGCGGGATTAGGGAGGCCGCGATAAAATCAACAAAGTATCACATCAAGCGAGTCATAAGAGAGACATTGCTCACTTTCGAAGAGCTAATCACGTTACTCACGCAAATAGAAGCCTTGCTCAACTCGCGGCCGCTTATACAGTTAAACGATAATGATACTGACTCAATAAATGTTCTCACTCCCTCACATTTTCTTACAGGGGATGTTGTGCATTCCATACCAGATGAGTCAGCAACCACTACAACCAATCTAAAGAAACGATGGGAGCTGCTCCAAGACATGAAAGCCGGCTTCTCCAAACGTTGCACCAGAGAATACTTGGCCTCGCTGCAACCCAGAGCTAAGTGGAAGATTGCCACGCCTAACATCGAGGTGGGCCAGGTAGTGTTATTAACGGACGCAAATCAACCGCCTGGAACTTGGCCGTTGTGTCGTATTACGGAGGTCCACCCAGGCAGTGATGGACTCAACAGAGTGGTGACTGTGCAACGCGGGTCTTCATTCTTCAAACGCCCTTTGCACAAGTTGGCATTACTCCCTCAGTATCAGGACTAAAGCCCTGATAGGGGGGAGCATGTTCAGTGAACATACATTTTATCAATTTAGATTTATGAGAACCCATTTACTTCAACTAAAATCACTTTAGAGTGATTTATTGTTATAACTTTTATTTAAGAAAACCTTTATTGATATTATCTCTTTAGCAATTAACCATGAATCATCTGAAATGGTGTTATATCCAATTTTGTTTATCATATCAAGATACTTTCATCTCCTCAGTTGTTTAAAAATAATTATTGTGAGTTATGTTTGTTTATCAAGGAATCAAGAACACTTCCTGGTTTGAGTGATTGTACATTTGATGAGGCAGTTGAACTCGAGCATTCACACTGTACGCAACAGCTCATCTTTCTAGCTGTGATTTCGCAATTTTCGCAGCCGGGTAACAAAATTCCCGGTCCTTGTAACCTGCAAGCGTCCTTTTAAACTGCAAGCTCTCTTTCCTGTGCACATGCAAGAAATTGTAACATGTCAATTCTTAATATAGTTTTATTTACATCTCGTGTTAATCTACTAATTCTATAAACACACACAGAAAGAGTAATTGTAACAGAACGATAACCTAATTTTGAAAAGTACTTTATAATCCAACATATGCGCATGGTTTTTCGTTCTTGTTAATTACGTTTTGTTCGTTGAACAGAGCAATATTCCTGCAGATGAAAATGATAGATGAAAATGATAGGTGCCACAGTTTCAGAATGTGTTGGAAAGTGTTTCATAATCTATGCTGTACGCAAGAATTTTCGCTCTTGTTAATTATGTTTTGTTAATTCTACAAGGTGCAAGAATTACTGCACACGGATGAAAAAGATAAGTGTTACAAAATTCAGAATGTGTTGGAAAGTGTTTCATACCTGTGCAGTACGCATGATTTTTCTTTCTTGTTAATTATGTACTGTGATACTCAAATTGGAAATCGCATAAAAAATCGCCAAATTTTCAAAAATCGCAGGTGACAAAATTTACTACGATCGAGTAAAGCATTGTTATCGGCATTCTTTCACGAATGACAAAAAATCAATGCAAAATTCTAAAAATCGCACTGAATATGGCACTAAAAATTTCTTAAGTACAAAATTCGCACTGAACACAATTTAATACATTTGACTAAAAGTTTGAAACCGAATTCCTTTTACCAATGTCTAAAAATCACCGCAAAATGCAGAAAAACACTAAAAAAATAGCTGTACTAATTCCTAATAAACTTTATTAAAAAGAGGACGAAATGCACTATTTTGTGTTTAAAAAATGAAACTGTATTCATTGTACTACTTTGAAAAAATCGCATAAAATTTTTAATAAAAAAAATCTAATAAAAAATCAGGCTTCGATGTGCAGAACTACATACACAAAGATACCTTCACACCAATTTTTGTAGCTCTAGGTGCATCGATCTCTTCAGAACATCGTCTACATACAAACAAACTTACTTCTTTAAAAATGCACTTATCTAACAAATAGCAAACACAATATATTTTAGTGGTGTACCGAATGGAACATTGGCCGAGTAAAATTGACGCCACTCTCATTTCTATAAAGCTATAATCATTATCAGTTTACACAAAAACAATAACAATAGCTAACTTAAATAATAATAATAATAATGTTATTTATAGGAGGACTCTTCAAGAAACTGCATTTAAAACTATAAAAACCGCTGCGATAAGAAAAAAAAATCGCGTCCCTCATCATCTACCATGGGTGTAAGAAAATATAGTTATGATATCTTCGTTATTGTTAAAATAACAAACGAAAATCCAAGTTTGACCTCGAGTGAGATGAGATACACTGTAAGCTGAATAAGAGGATTGCAATTATGTTTTCCTCGACAAAATTTTACCGCCCTGATGTCTATTTTCAAATCTGAACGGTTTTCTAATTTGTTTAGAAACACCCTTTTTGTTAAGAAGCAAGAAACAGATTACTTGACAATGTTCAGGAACTTACATTTGTCCTTTGAAATATGTTTATCTTCATTTATTTTGCAGTTAAATCATTCCTTTTCGTTCTCACGTTTACCAAATTTTCAGCTATTAACAAAACAAAACAAATGAAAATAAACTTTCTTATCCTAAAAATCATTAACAGTGGAAAATTAAATAATCTTCTTTCCGTTCACTAGTAACAAATAATGTCTGATCATTTGCTTTTTGTGTGTGTGTTTGCAGTAATCTACATAGCCATTAATCTACAAATATCACTTTTTTTTTCTTTAACGTTCTTAAACTGGAACAGAAAAACAAGATTTCTGCTTTCTCTTAATTCTGATCAAAAAGCATAAAATGACTTCATATGGAAAATGTAAATTTCAACCTAGGCGTCGCAAAGACCAGTAGGAGGGAGTGACAAGAGACAGATTGCGTCATTTATTTATTGAAACCACCAGAAGCTAAAAAATAATTATTATTACGAAAGTGAGCAAATAAATTAATTTTACACGGACAAAAGCTTTTTTACAGAGATAAAAATAAGAAATACGTACTGAATTTATCTTAGAAATATAAATAGATTTTAGATATTAGTAATACAGCTTAAGGTAGTTCTCAATTCCACTTCTCAACAAGCGCGAAACTTTCTGACATATTTACTAACTCATTTTTAAATATAAAAGCACAAATTTGGCAAAACTGACTATTGAAGCGATTTGGAATTGGAATGTTTTCTCAGTCTTTAGCTCACAGGCTATCAAAGCCTGGGAGCTAATGTGCCCGCCCGTTCTGTATGTATGTATGCATGTATGTATGTACGTAACGCGATAACTCTTGATAGAAACATCCGATTTGCTTCAATTTTTTTTTCTAGATTCAGTCTGATAAGGTGCTTCCCTGATTAGTTTTGGGAGTTCATTGGTTAAGGATAAAGGGGGAAACGGTGCTACTCCCTCCCCCTTAATTTAGATAAATGGGTTTTTCATGCAGAATTATTCAATTTGCTCAAAATTTGGTATAGCGGTTTATTATGTTAAGGGATTTTCCTGATTAGATTTGGAGCTTCACTAGTTAAGTATAAAAGGGGGGAAAGGGGGGGGCTAAATTTGGTATACCAGTTTATTATGATAAGAAACTACCTTGATTAGATTTGAAGGTTCATTAGTTAAGTATAAAGGGGATCTAGCCCCCTCCCCTTAGTTTAGATAAATGGGTTTTTCATGCAGAATTATTCGATTTGCTCCAAATTTTGTATACTGGTTTTTTATGTTAAGAAACTGCCTTCATTAGATTTGGAGGTTCATTAGTAAAGTATAAAGGGGGAGAAGGGGGGGGGGGGCTAGACTCCCCCTTAATTTAGATAAATGGGGTTTTCATGCAGAATTATTCGATTTTCTACAAATTTGATATACCGGTTTATCATGTTAAGGAGCTGCCTTGATTAATTTTGGAGGTTTACTGGTTAAGTTAAAGGGGGAGGGGTGTACCCCCCCCCCTCGTAATTTAGATAAATGTGTTTTTCATGCAGAAATAATCGATTTGCTTCATATTTGATATGCCGGTTTATTCCGATATGGTACTGCCTTTATTAAATTCGGAGGTTCATTGGTTTAGTATAATAAAAAGAAACAGGTGGGTAAGTGTGATCACAGATCGCACAGAGGGTTTCGTTTAATATTCCTTTCAAAACACTTTTTCCTTTTGAAAAATCTGTTAGTTCCACATTTCAAAACCAGGGGGCGCACTTTATTCTAAACAAACCTGTATCCGAACGAAAATCGTTTTACATACTATCCGTAGATATATTAGTC
This sequence comes from Maratus speciosus, assembly GCA_963932465.1. NCBI lineage: Eukaryota > Metazoa > Arthropoda > Arachnida > Araneae > Salticidae > Maratus > Maratus speciosus. The sequence continues at coordinate 63,588,891 of OZ010797.1, read as the reverse complement.
GAGGGGATAGGGCCCATAGCACCCGAGATAAGTAGACGAAGCTGGCGAAAAAAAGTGGAACTAAAATATGTAAGGCTATGGTGCATAATACGAAAGAATGGTCAAAGGGGTGTCGGCTAAAGTTGGAAAATTTCTCCCCGGGTTAAAAGGGCGGAGGTTAGAAAAATTGCTTAAAATACACAAGTTAGAGCCCAGAGGGGTAAATAATATAAGACTTTTTGAAAATTTTAAGATATGTGGTGTGGTCTGAGGCATTCAGTTATACGTATGCAAAATTTCATGTCTCCAAATTAATTAGGGGCTCTCTTAGAAAGAATTGCTTCAAATACATATGTGATAGCTCAAAGGGTTAAACGTAAGACTTTTTCAAGATTTTATGATTTGTCGCCTGACCTCAGGTGTTCTGCAATAAGTATGCAAAATTTCAAATCTCCAATTTAATTAGGGGCTCAGTTAGAAAGAATTGCTTAAAATATACAAGCTGGAGTTGAGAGGGTTAAACATAAAACTTTTTCAAAATTTATTATTTGACGTGTGATCTGAGGTGTTGAGCTATAAGTATGCAAAATTTTACGACTCCAACCTAAATAGGGGCTCACTTAGAAAGAATTGTTTAAAATACACATGTGAGACCCCAAAGGGTTAAACGTACGACATTTTCAAAATTTTCTGATTTGTCGCTTGATGTGAGGTGTTCAGCTATAAGAATGCAAAATTGTACGTCTCCAAACTAATTAGGTGCTCACTTAGAAAGAATTGTTTAAAATACACATGCGGGAGCCCAAAGGGTTAATGTACGAATTTTTTTTAATTTTATCATTTTTCGTATGATGTGAGGTGTTCAGCTATAAGTAAGCAAAATTTCACGCCTCCAACCTAATTAGGAGCTCACTTAGAAAGAATTATTTAAAATACACATGTGGGACCTCAAAGGGTTAAACGTACGACATTTTCAAAATTTTATGATTTGTCGTCTCACTCACCACTAGTGTTGCCAGGTGTCACGCGTAAATCCGGACTCCAAATTCTCTTCTTACAATTTTTTTCGCCATACAATTTAATCGCAAATAATTCTGCCATTAGATAAGACTAAGAAAATTTTCTTTAAAATACTGGTGTCCAGAGCATTTGGAGCTCAAATTTACGCAAGACACCTCGCAGCAGCACTAGTGCTGAGTTGAGAGTCACATCTCGAGTGCAAAGGGTTAAATAATTTATTGTGAGGATAAAAATTAAGCCTTTCGGTCTAAAAACCAATAACAACAGTTTACAAGCCTTTACTCTTATTTAATATTCTAATGTTATTTTGACTTAAATACATTTGTTAGTCGTGTTTTTTTTTCTACCCTTTGTTGTTTTGCATGTTGATTCATAAATTAGCGTCTTCCCGAAAAACTCACTACTTTTATTTAACATAAAACTCAATTTTCATTTCCATGGGTAAGCATGTTATTTTTCCGCACATTGTCCACTTCATGAATAAGGAAAGGACAGCTGACGTCACTGTTGGTCATATTACTGTTGGTTAGCAAGAAAAACCTGTTCATTCATTATGACTCCTACCTGTACAGATGAGCTAGGGAAATTTGATTGGTCTACGTTTAACAGGTGTCTGATATGATTGGCCTACGTCGCCAAGACTATTCCTGCAATGATCGTTATGACAGAAATGTAGTTGGTAGATTGGTTGACGGAAGTGTTTGTTTGTAAACATGTCCTTTCCTTATTGAACACAATTCACACTAGAAATGTTCACTGAACCCCATGAACGATAATAAAAAGCAGAAAAAAGAACGCTTAAAATGCACAAATAATACATGAAAAGGATCAAACAGCTGTTTCGAATCTACTAGCGAGATTATTCTTCAGAGCAAGATAGAGAAAAGGGAACAGAGTGCTAGAAAAAGCAAGGCTGAGCAAAATCATAGACAGAGACGCGCTGGTTTATATACCTTATGTGGGTAGGGAAGGCTCCAAAAACAACCAATGAGAGAGAAGCAGTGGAAACGACTGGGTGAACAAGTAGCGACATCTGCCGGAGAAGGAGAGAAAAAGAAACCATAAAAGGAGAAATTAAATTAATGCTTTCCAAATACGTGGAAAATCAGGAGTACTAGATAAGTCATTGACTAAAGAGTGAGAATTTTTAATGATGTGGTAAGCTTCCCAAAAATCAAGATCAAGGTTAGAAGAACATTTCTGATAATGATGGCTGAGGAAAAATCGAACCTATGTTGAGAAGACCAAGAATGTTGAGCACTAGAAGAACGTTTGAGCTCCTGATTTTTAACATAACCTTCATGCTCTTTTAAACGAAATCTAAGAGCACGTTTAGTCTGGCCAATATAGGAAAGGCCACACTGGCAAGAGATTTGGTAAATACCCCAGTTATCTAGGCAATGAACGGGGTGTTTGAGATTTGAAAAAGTGATTTTATTAACAGGAGAAAAAATAACATTAAAATCAAACCTTATTAGTATTTTAGCAACTTGCTGACTGATTTTAGGAAAAAATGGTAGCACAACTGAAGTATTAGAGTTGGAATTAGAATGCTTTACAGAATGAACGGATTTCGTCAATTTCTTATAAATAGAATCAATAATATTAGAGGAATAACCAGTGGTGGGATTCAAACAATTTAACAACTGGTTCGCTGATCGGATGATTTTTGACTTATAAAAATGAAAAGAAAATGAAGCATCACATATAGATTATGAAACACTCTACAATATTATAAAAACATTGTTTAAAAAAACTTTGATATTTTGGTAGAGTGAAAAACTAATTATGAAGCAAGTTTGTCTCTTAAAGGACGTGATTTAATAAATATTCGGTAATCATGAAACTCTGATGAAGATTTCTATTAAAAAAAGCACCAAAACGGTATAATACAATAAAGATAACATAAAAATAGCAGAGATTTAAGTTTAAGAATTAACTCATGTGCATGATCTAAAATTGCAGACAGTTAATTATTAAAAACACTAACTATAGGAAGAACTCGAGATACAGCACAAGTCTCTAATCTCACGAGAATACTAAACCACTGATTATCAAGCATTCGTATTTACATCCTCGATTTGGTGATAAATGCTTGAAACTTCTTCAAAGTTAATCTCAATAAATCGGCTGTTGTGAGCGGTAAGTGCTCGATTTCTGTTTTTCTTTTCTTTTCTTTTTTTTTTTTTGAATGAGTGTTTTATGCTAGGTTTTGCCACCAAAGTCTCAAATTTCCACGAGATATTCGTCAATGTCGTCTTCTATAATTAATCCAAAATGTCTCAAAAGTTATTTTTGTAATAACAGTAATGCGCACGCGGAGACGATATATTCTAGAAATTAAAAATCGGTAAGAAAATTTAGCCCGGTTAAAAACATATAATATTTTTAAAAACCTTTCATACAATATATGCCCATGGATAACAATTGCCGATGAAATGCTAAAGCACACTATGCAATTTCAGACTGAAACCAGCAAAAATAAATTCGAATTATTTTGGATATCCTATACTGACAATAACTTTATACTATTTTTGATGTTGAAAAGTTTTTAAGAATATATCATTAAAAGTAGTATATTGTTTCATATAGTTAATACTTAAATAAAACAATACAGGATGCACAAAAAATACATTATAGTACAGAAAAAAATTTTAAATATTAACACTAGAACCGGCGGCTTTTTTACTCAAGTTTTATAAAAAGTGTTTGACACCAGAATTTGTATTTAAATCTATTTAACCTATTTAATTAGTCTATTTTTGTGCTGGATACATTTAACATGTACCTTATGAAATTTTTTTTTGATTCAAATCGACTATTATCAATTTGGCAGGGGTCAAAATGGCCCCTAAAGGCAGTTCTAATGTTAAATAGTTTGTGTTATTTGAGATATTTGCATTTAGCTTCTTGATAAGCATCCTCCCTTTCAATTTTCTTTGTCTTTACTCGAACATTATTTGATGTGTGCTTGTTAAAATACCTTCACTATAAAAGTAGGAACTCATTCTTTTAGAGGTAGGCCAATGAGACTAATCGCCATTATGTTTGATAGATTAGAAATAGTTAGACGAGTTCTCTTCTCTGACCACATTATGTTTATCTTGAAAAGACCTTTTCCGTTTCTGCTAATTAAGCAGCAATTGTTCTGACAATATTTTTAGCCTTTTGAATACTTTAAAAAACTCTTAAGTTTTAGAAAAATCTTTAAAATATAGTAAAAAATTCCTCGATAATCATTAATATTAATATGTGTCATTAAATATAAATAATAGCTATTTAGCTATTTTCCATGAAGTATTACTTCTACAATATTCCATTAATGGTACGGGGGAACATGTAGTTAAATCCTATATTCAAATTGACTACAAAATATTTATGATCTTCTGCAAATTTCATATTTTTTTTAGTTAATGAAGTAGTAAAGTTCTCACCGTCATTCTTTTGTATGGGCTTTTTTCTTCCGAAGCATTTCAAACTTTTAATAAATTTTACCATAAGTTTTCATCTTTTATGATGCTTATACTTCTTTTTCGCAGTGCTTTTGAAAGATCAACAATTTCATTTATAATATACAATCATCAAAATACATGCAAATACTATGGAATACATGCAAACTATACGAATAAAAGAAAGTTTCGCTCTGTCTGTGTGTGTGTGTCTGTCTGCGATGGCTAGCAAAATCTATGGCACTTAGATTCAGAGTAATTACTATAATCTGAAGTATAAGCAGGTACCAAAATTTTCATTCTAGTTACAATAGTTATTTTGTAATCCTGCGCGTAAACTGTTATACCAATTTTCTGCTCGACAAATGTATGACAGTTTCCAGTCCAGTTTCCGAAAGGTCTTCCAGTTTGCACCGGTAAGATATAATGTTTTATTACACTTACACAATATCCTTTAAAACATATTTCACAAGAAGAAAGGCTTTTCTTGTGAATATAAAAAAGATTTCTAGACGACTATTTCGTGAAAACCATTCAATTATCTATCGCAAATGAAACGTTTTAAATTTGTCTGGGTAAGCAAGTGTACTTTTGAATTATACATTATTGAAAACGTTCTAGAGTCTAGAGCATATTTCAGAAACAAAAGGTTTTTCCTTTTTATGGGTACATGAATGCCACTTTGTGATAATCATTGACAATGACATTGTAGATACCTTTCAGAAAATCCTTTGGATCATATTTAAAAAACAACAGGTTTTTCTTTTGTATGGATATGTAAATGTCTTTTCAGATTACCATTTTGAGAAAATCTTTTGGAACATATTTCACAAACAAACGGTTTTTCTTTTGCATGGGTACGCAGGTGTACTTTTAGACTATCACTCCGTACAAATCGTTTAGAACATATTTCACAAACAAAAGGTTTTTCCTTTGTATGAGTGCGCAAATGTTTTGTCAAATCACCACTTTGTAAAAACCTTTTGGAACATATTTCACAAACAAAAGGTTTTTCTGTTGAATGGGAGTGCAAATGTACTATTAGGTGTGCTCTTTGTCTAAATCCTTTGGAACATATTCCACAAACAAAAGGTTTTTCGTTTGCATGGGTACGCATGTGTTTTTTCAGAGTGTCATTTCGTGAAAATCCTTTGGAACATATTTCACAAACAAAAGGTTTTTCGTTTGTATGGGTACGCATGTGTTTTTTAAGAGTTACATTTTGTGAAAATCCTTTGCAACATATTTCACAAACAAACGGTTTTTCCCCTGTATGGGTACGGAAATGTGCTATCAGATGTTCATTTTGTGAAAATCTTTTGGAACACATTTCGCAAACAAAAGGTTTTTCTTTTGTATGGATAAGCACATGTTTTCTCAGATTACCATTTTGTGAAAATCCTCTGAAACATATTTCACAAAAAAAGGTTTTATCAGTTTCTTGAGAGTGAGTCTGAGACACTGACATTCTCTTCAGGGAAAATATTAATTTTCATAAAACACAGAAGATAAAATACCTGCATAAATTGATACTTTGTTGAACTTATCCAAGAAAATGCTTTAATACGTTAAAAAAGTATATGTCAGCTCTCCAACTTTTAATCTAAAATGTCGAAAAAAATTAATTATATCTTCTATATCTGCAGATTTGAAAACATATTAATTATCATTTAAAAAATAATTCAATAATATAAACAATCAGAATATGAAAATAAGAAATGTTTTTAGTAACTATTTATTTGATAACTTTTAAGAACATGGATGATTTCTAATAGTGAAAAAAACACCAGAAGCATCTTCTATAGACCAACAAACTTTTAAATCCCAATATTAACTTTAAATGATATTCTTAAATAAAGTAAAGTCAAGTAGTAATATAAAAGTAATAAACATAAAATTGAAAAACACTAATTTGAGTATCAATAATGTAACGAAATACTATAAAAAATATGGTTGACAATTTATAGCATTACAAATTTGGAAACAAAATTCAAAATATCAAAAAGAATTTCTGTCACTCGAACAAGTCATTGGGCTATTTTGAACAATTATAGCTGAGCTTACAGATGTGCTTAGATATTTTAGTATGTGCTTTGCATGGAAAACTGCAATAACCTGGTGACATAATACTGCACGACAGTGCTGGTTTTTAAATCAAAATAATGTAAAATAGTGTGAAATATTGAAAACTCAAAATTTAAATACTGGTTTAATGTTGAAGGATTATTGGAGAAGCGGTATATATTACGATTTTTTGTAACAATAAAGGGAAATTGAGGCAATAACAATAAACATCTCTCTCTAGTTACATTTTAAAACTCTACAGAAAATGCTCAAAACGTTCCATATTAAGGAATTTTAAGCAGCATCATTGCTACTAATTGTTTAGTAGATATTAATAACAGTTGATAACATTAGAATAGCACATTTGAATTTATCGTTATTCTCTTAGCACTGGTTCGAAATAATGTATGATGTTTCCCCATTATTAAAGAGCAGATTTATTTGTAGTGGAAAACATTTTTGTTAGATCAGTCGAGTAGATTACATAATTGAAACATTCGGCAAAGCTCCATAGAGTACTTCAGTATTTTCACTACTTAAATTTTAGTTGGTAGCCATCGTGAACTACATTTTGAAACGGTGCACAGTGGGACGTTTTAACGATCTAGATGGACAAAATTATTCCGTTGAAGTTTAATTAGTTTTTCTGTTTTTTTTTAATGCATCACTAATAAAATACTCAAACAGTGATAAATATTTGGTTATTTAACAACAATGTCTTAAAATAAAAGACATGGGGACCAATAAAGTCCATTCCCACCCTCATAACTGCAGACCGACTGCATCTATATTCATAAACGTGGTGTCTAGGTATTGTAAAGAGGCTATGCGCTACTAGATGAGACGCTTACAGCGTGCAAAATTGGCGGAATTAATGTTCCTATCGCGAAAACGGTTCAAAATATGGGATAAAAGTGAATGACAAATTTGTAGAGTATCATCGATTTAGTTCGAAAGGACACTTTTTGAACATGTATGCTAAATGAATCTCATTCTGAGCATGAATCTCGTTTTCAAGAAAGGAATACTGACTCAGCTGTTTTGCACCAGGTGACGCTGGAATCGGTGTCACCTGGTAGCGCATAGCTACTTTACTATGCCTAGACACCACTTTTTTGAGTATAGTTGCAACCGTTCGGCAATTAAGAGCGTTGGAAGGACTTTAGTGGTTCACCCTGTATAATGCGTTAAACATACTTATTTTACAATTAAATAAAAACAATTTAATGCACACATATAAGTTAACATTTATTTATTTTTTGTATTTTTGTCTACTCAGAATTTCTCGAGAAATTTGTGTAGTCATCCTGAAAAATAAATTTTTATTTAAAAAAATATTGTTTTGTGGTACCTTGCAAAACCTATGAATGCTACCAAAATTATTTTCGGTTGAAAAAATGATGTTGTGAATAAATAACACATATATTTTTCATTCAATTTGAAATAAAATTTCTGCATATAGACGGTAATGTATTCGAATTTTTTATGTGTCTCTGTAAAAGAAATACAACTGCTACGCAACATATTTTTCAATTTAAAAAATGCTATTGTGTATCTCAATAACCTATATTAATTTTGTGGAAATTTAATTAAAATTTCTGCTTTTTAGCAACAATCTTTCCACGATTTTTTGTGTGGTCCTGTACAAAATGCATAATTTCTACGTTCGTCAAATTATAATTTAATAGAATTGACATCAGAAAAACACATGTAGGCAAAGTTTCAGCTTAATCAGATAATTGAAAGGGGTTTTAAATTGTATTGCGAGATTTGAACTAATCTTTTATGTGGCCCTGTAAAAAAAGCGTAACTGGTACGTTCCATAAATTATAATAATATTGCATTGTCATCAGAATTACATATCCTGAGCAAAGTTTCAGCTCAATCAGATTATTGAAATTCGTTTAAAATTAACTTGCAAGTTTTAATTTAAATTTTTGTGAAGCCCTGTAGAAAGAGTATTCTAAACAAACTTCTACGTTCTTAAAATCATAATAATATTGTATTGTCATTCAAATTACGCATGTATTCATTGTTTCGGCTCAATAGGATAATTAAAAGTGATTTAAATTTGACTTGCAAGTTTTGAACTAAGCATACATACATGCACTGGAAGTTAATATGATGCTTGTTTATTAATAAAAACCTACTGATCTGCAGCTATCTGCAGGAGTTTGTTTAATTTTTCAATACTTTAGGAATGACACTTTGATTTAAAAAAATGCTTATTGCTGAATAATTCGTTAAAAGTCAAGATGAAATTTGTAAACAACATCAAAGATCATCCAGAATTTCAGCCTTTGAAAAAAGCAGTAAAACGGGTTTAATATCGCTTATTCTCAAACAAAAATGGGTTAAATCTGACTTTCATAAAGCTGTGACATTAGATCAGCAAACTCGTGCTTTCAAATAAAACAGAATTGTCACGACGTGCTTTCAAACTTAGAGGAAGCTAGTGCAACTTTTGGAGCTCCCTCAAACCAACTCCGAAAATGGCTACTTTACGGTCACAATTAATCGACACCTCTGATTTTTTACGCCAAAACTCGTACGGATCTCGAAAATACAGACATTCAGCTACCAGTAAACGCGGTTTTGTCAAATTCTCCGAGATAATCGGAAAAATGGATTTTTTCCACCTAGATCATCAAAACGTCTCACTGTGCGGTGTTATGAAGTAATCTATTATTCAGAAAGAATCACTTACAAACGAGTCATGAGTTTTGAAATACGTTGGTGATACGCAAATTAGCAGTCCTGATTCACGTTTTGCCATTAAATGCCTCCTGGCATAATCTTTTTAATGCACTGTAGGTATACTAACAAGAACATTTTGAAATCAGCTTATACATGAAAGAGTGCGAATTGCGTTTAGAATTACAAAAAAAAAAATGAAATGGTAAAAAATGAAATTTACAAAACAGACACTTTTAATAGAATTCATGTTGGCATTTAAGATTGAAAAACGAAAAGACCTAGAAATAAATAATAAGGCGAAATGTTTTTAGAACAAATTTTCAAAGAGAAGTAAAATATTAATACAGTAGACTCCCTCAAATCCAAACAGCTTGAAACTGCGAGGTAGACTTTAGAATTATAAAATATTGTTTCACTAAAATAATAAACATATTTTAAAACTTAAGACATGGTCCCTCCAATTCTGTTGTGGGGTTGAACAGAACAGTGTAGGGGATAAGTACGCAATAATTCACAAAAAACTTTTAGTTCATGTTTTTATAAATATTTAAAATTTAAATGATCTATTATTAATTTTGAAGTCACTCTAAATCAGGGTGCAAAACTTCCGGTCACCAGGTCACGACTTGCAATCAGAAATTTGACGCTGTCAACTAGAAGGTAGCATAAGAATATATGCCGTGACTTTCAGATAGTGAAGCAACATTTGACCTACTCTCCAGGGAAATATATAATCATCGCTTCCCAGATATTCACCGTTTTATTTATCTATAGAAAAGAGCTTTTCCGAAGTTTAAACTTTATTTTAATTTATGATAATCTAAATATTCTATCTCTGTTTTCAAACTGCTTAAACTATTGAAGTCATTACACATTTATTAAGTTAAATTTGTTGGGTATTTGTTATATTATTTGCTCTACATTTTAAATGCTTATCTAGTCTATAATTTCTGCATTTTTGGGAATTCTTTCTTACTTTGTTTATAAAACTTGCGTTTATTTACTTGTTGAACTCGCCACAATGCATAAATTTTATTTGCCACGTTTACAAGTTGCGAACTTCACATTTTTAAAAAATTACTTTATATTCTATCTTTGCCTCATTTTGAAGGTATGTCCTTCTAAAACTTTATTTAAACTAGCAAGTTATTATTGTAGGTGAATTTGATAATTTTGTAAGTATATTTAATACCATGTAGTCAGTCTAATTCATTATGCTAATTTCCTAATTTACAGAGATCTTTGTGAATGCATAGATAAATGTGAAATCTTCATGAATGATTCACTATTTATGTTGTGATTGGCTCCTGTCTGGCAACCCTTTAAATAATAATGTTTTCTGGGAGTTTCAGTTGAGCGTTCTACAAAGCTCCTGAGTATGCAGAGAAGTTCACTTCTGAGTACTTCTTTTACTACTGACAATGCAGCAAGTTACTTTCTTCTATCTTCAATAGAAGAAAGTATTGTAATCGAAATTTTTTTCGACTTCCGGTTTTCGACGGATTTACACGTTTTAGGGGTCAGAGATCACTAAAAACATGTTTTTACAAAATGTCTGTCTGTCTGTCCGTGTGTCGCCATTGTACCATCAAAAATTGTATGAAGTTATGGATAGAATTGAACCAAAATTTTTTAAAGTTTTTGGCTGTGGTAAGCAGGTCCTCCATTAATTTGGAAAAAATCCGCCGGTATGGGGCGCTGTAATAGTGATTTTTGTGCCTTTTAAATATTGTACCATCGAAAAGTGTATGAAGTTATGCATAGAATTGAACCAAATTTTTTGTGCATGTTTGTGACCATGGCAAGAAGGTCCTCCCTGAATTTGAAAAAATTCCGCCGGTAGGGGGCGCTGTAATAGCCATTTTGTGCATTTTGAATATTTTACCATCGAAACGTGTATGAAGTTATGCAGAGAATTGAACCAAATTTTTTGTGTATATTTTTGGCCATTGCAAGAAAGTCCTCCCTGAATTTGGAAAAAATATGCCGGTAGGAGGCGCTATAATAACGATTTTTGTGCATTTTGAATATTATACCATCGAAAAATGTTTGAAGTTATGTATAGAATTGAACCAAATTTTTTTTTTAAGTTTTTGGCTATTGCAAGCAGGTCCTCCATTAATATGGAACAAATCCGCCGGTATGGGGTGCTGTAATAGCGATTTTTGTGCCTTTTAAATATTGTACCATCGAAAAGTGTGTGAAGTTATGCATAGAATTGAACCAAATTTTTTGTGTATGTTTGTGGCCATGACAAGAGGGTGCTTTCCTAATTTGGAAAAATTCCACCGGAAGGGGGCGCTGTAATAGCGATTTTTGTGCAATTTTCAATATTGTACCATCGAAAAGTGTATGAAGTTAAGCTTAATTCTAATAAAAATACTAATAAAACTAATTATAATGAAATATTGACATGAGATAGAAGAAAGTTGTGGGATTGGCACATCCAACTAGTTTTATATGATGTTGGATTCCAATGTACAAAACTCTTAACTAATGAGAATCCCTAAGACTAAAATATTTAAATATCTATAAAACTATTAAAACTCAACTCAATAAAATTTTAAAATACTAAAGCGATTATACTTCTAACTTAATTCTTAATAATGATAGAAGACGCTGAAAATGTTCTTCATAATACTTTATTGATAATCTTCTAAACTAAACTTTTGCAAGATGCTGAACAGTAAAGTTATAACCAGTTAAAATACCAATTATACTGGCGGCCACTGCTCACAGGTCTACGAAATAAGAAAAGTGGCCAGAATTAGCGGCCCCTTTATTCTGTTTGTAAAATAACTTCGTATGTTTAAAATACATGACTTCTATTTCCGCACCGTACTATTTTTAAGAAAGTTTGCAATCAGTTAAAGCTTCATTCTGTGCAACACTCAAAGATCAGTGAACTATGATTTATTCTAACCTTTTACTTCGATATTGCTTGTTACGAGACAGCAAGAGAGTTTAGCAGGGTAAACATGGAAAAGGGTCCTTCAATGCTAACCTATATTAAACATCTGGTAAGTTATTACCTTAATATAGCATGAATTCTATTTTACCATCATATATAAATTCATATTTTATATATGTTTAGGTTTAGTACTCTACTACAATGTTACTTTGACATTTAAACCTTTAGTGCGCAGCTTTGCATATATGCAAACAACAGTGTTTTGAATTTAATAGATTTTTTTATTCGTATATACCTAATTCACATCAGAAAATTAAAATAGCAATATTTGCTTTAATTAATAACAGATATTCCGTATTTAAATAAAGCGAAATTAGCTACTGAAACTTTCTGGTGTAAAGTCAGGTTCTCTCAACTATGTAATTTCTAGAAAGTATTCTATCATGGGAATAAAAGGGTTAAAAGTTAAGTTTTATAAAATATATAATTATGTAAAATAAGGAATTTGGAGACATACTTATTAAAATATTTAGTAATTTGCAATATTTTAGCGCAAAACAGCCACACGACAGTAATTTTTACTTGATTGCAGATGTGCAAAAGAAGAAAAGATTGACGTATTATATGAAAAATGTATCTCTGATTGTTTTCATTATTTTTCCTGTGTAATAAACCTTTTAGAGTCTCATATATATTTTTTTCGAAACAAAATAAAAAATCGCGCATTTAAGGATTAAAGTAAAATATTGCACTCGGAAGTAATATCTTACTTGTTATCTTATAAAACATCTGCGTTAAAAGAGGTAAAATGAGCGGCATTAATTTCTTAGGGTTTTACAGTGTATCTACTTATATATATAAAATGCAAACGAAAATTTCGTCCGGTTTCATATAGAGTTCTACCGCATGGATTTTGATAGAACTTGCACTGTTAGATAGATATTATTTCAGGGAAGGTTTTAGTATATAACACAACGTTCTACGTAGATTAGTTACAGAATTATCATGGAAAGTTCTGTTATTTTGGACGGAGAGGTTACCATTGGCATATGTTTCTCATCTTGGCGACGGCATATTATGCTATCCTTTTGTTAAAGAATTGAAACGTCTATATCAATTAGAAATTAAAATACACAAACAGCACGAAAAAAAACTATAACTGATTTTATTAAAAATACAAAGAAATACAATTTTAATGAGAAATAATAGAATAAAACGAAAATATTTAATTTAAATATGAAGCAAATATTTTTGCACGGTTTAAAAGAAGTATAAAATTTCAAAGTCGATCCATTGAAACAATATTTGGCGATTTATCCTCTTTGTTACCTATATTTGGCACCTGAATAAGAAAATATGACACTTCTTGATTATCCCGTCGGTCGACCAAAAAGCTGTCGCCAAACTAAAGATTAAATTCCAATAATGGATGATCGTAAATGTCACTTCAACTTGACATTAAACACGATACACGTGTTTATTACGTCATCTAGGGATTTTTATATCGTCTTTTTATTTATATTTTCATTAATGATTTACTAATTTATTTGTTTCTGCGTTATTTAAAATAAAAATTATGTCAATTTGTATAATTTAGCGAATAGTTTGGCTAAATTGGTCGACGAGGTAATCAAGTAGTACCCAAACTATTTACTGAAATTTTATTTAACTAAAATAGAGTTTTTTTTATTTTTTATTTTTAAGTATGTAAGGGTTAATTTCAAAAGCACTGGATACATTTTGTTTATCATTTAGACCTTTGGATAGGTTCGCGAACTCATTTGTATGCATGATTTAGCGATATAACTATTATTTTTTTAATTAAAATTTGGTGTTTCTCTCTGTGTTTTGGAAGGCTCAAAGGTTGCTGTTGGTCATTGTTTGTCATCTTGGCGACGATAACTTATGCTATTATTGAGGAATTGAAACAGCTATATTATTCAGGAAAAATAACATCATGGGAAAACTGTTAGTAATTTTATTTAAAATACAGTAAAACAAAATTAAGGGAACTTAGAATTATCCTTAGGGAGATTTGTGTAATTACGCATTATTAAAAGAATTTTCAAGGTGAAATAAATTTTTATATTTTTTTACTTCATTACTTTTTAGTACAACCGCATATCCATCCTCCCCCCTTTTTCTGATAGGTGATTGCAGGATTTTTGACTAATCTTCTGTAATAGAGTACCCCCGCCCCCAATTTGCATATAAATGATGTTGCTGGAAGCATTTTTTACGTTTGAAGGGAATTCTTCACAATAAATTCTATTACAAAAGATGAGTCGTATCATAATTAGCGATTCTTTTCTAATTTCTGGTGTTTCACTTAACCCTTTATGTACTGAATTATGAATTCATGAGAATTTTATCTTCTAAAGCATTTTTCGCGAATTGTTTAAACTACATTAGAAGATTTACATAACCATTTAATAAATTTTAGAAGGATAGAAGGGTTAATTAAATTTGAATTTATAGGGATCTTGTGCAACATTTATAATTTTACTCAAATCTTTTATTTTAAATATTTTTCTTGGTATTTTGTATAATTAAGAAATGTACAAATATAATGTTCTTACAATAGAAATATTTCCGAATTGAAAAATCACCCCCCCCCCCCCCCATTAGTAATTTGATGCAATGGACAAATTTTGCAATCACTGTAATGCACTCCATTACAATAGTGTAGCGACTAAAGGACATCTCGATTCTTGTTTCCAAAACAACTTTCTTTTCCAAATAGTTGTTGCTTAATAACTCAAATTTTATCCAACACATTAGAAAATGTAATCCCTCAATGACGTTGACATCGTTTCCCATAATCAGGAAATATAAGACATGTTCTTAATTAATAAAACTTTGTATTTATCACCATAAAAATAAAGAAAACACAGGACGCATTTCGGTGTGGAAATTTTTACAGCCCGTCATCAACCAAAGTATGCACGTGTCCGTAAGGAAAAAAGGCCACAAATGAACAGTCAGTCTTATCGTCAGTTTTCATTGCTGTTTTCATTTATATTACAGGTAGGAATCCATATTTCCTTAAAATACGTCATATTTACATATTCATTCAAGGTTCGAAAAATAGGACCAGCGTAGCGGGCTTAGCCTGCTAGTTATATAATAAAATTTATAGTAAAACTTTTGGTAAGTTATTACCTTGATATATGAATTATATTTCACCTTGATATACGAATTGATATTTTATGTGTATTTAAGATTAGTACTTCAACCAGCAGGAACATCTTAAAATTATTTTTAATTTAGATTTATTTTTAACTGTGTATTTCATTGTTTTTACAATAATTAGAACAGGGCACGAAAATTCAGTTGAAGAGGTACTAGACAGACTAAAATTTTTGCTCGCCACTATTTTACATTCTTTCAAACAGTGACGTCGGCCCCCACACCTGCGCAGAAAATTAACTATTTATGACAAACTGGATTTAAATTTAATATTGTTAGAAGGAGCTGTCTGTTAAATCCAGAATATTTGACATTCATGAAAAATATGAACAATTTTTTAAAACTTAACAGATGTAGTATGAAGAATTTTCTGCTGACCGAAATCATGAAAGGATGTAGAAATTGAAAAATTGCAAAAATAAATAAATAAATAAATAAAAATTATAGAAAAAAATCTCAAAATAAGGTTGCTATAAGGTTTCACTTGTTGCTTAAATTGTCACATACCACTAAAAAATCATGAAAGAAAAATTTCCTGTACTTTAAGCACTTCGTGTTTGTGTAGTGCTGCCTTTCTGCACTGAAATTCCACTTGTCAATCGCAGCTGTAGGTTCAAACTCTGCCAGGGTGGGTTCATTAACAGAAATTCTGAGCAAATCATCCAGTGTCTCAGTCTTCAGAAAGTTCCTGTATGCTGTCTTAAGTCTGCTGTGATAGCTGAAGCCTCTCTCACATGAAGCTGTACTCACTGGTAGAACAGCACAAAATATTAGAAGCAAATTGCGAAAAATTGCTGAACACTTTTCACTGTGAAACTTCTCCAGCACAATGTAAGCGAAGGAAACAGAAACTTGAATTCTGTCCACTTTGCCACTACAAATATCCCCTTTTTCATTAACCCCTTCGGGACGAGCGTCTTTTACAGAATTTTTAATCTTTTGTCACCTAATTTTTAAAACAGAAATTGTTGCCTAATTGAATCGGGAAAATGCTCGAATTAAGTCAAAATTTATAATACAATTTTACTGGTGAGAATAATCATCGATTCTGCGCAACTTAAGTGGCACGAATACAGGTCACTCGTCCCCAAGGAGTTAAAGAGACTTGGGTTCAAATACATGAAGAGCTTCTTTTTTTTCTTCTATCCCAAATTCGATATTTTTTTCTTTGGCAGGTCAACCCAAAGTGTCAAATCATGCAGAAACGTTAACACATCATTTGACATAGATTGCAGTCTTTTTGTGTTGTATATCTTGACACGTTTAATTAATCTCTCCCTTAAAGTCTGAAACTGTTGCTCCTCATTTTTAATATTTGTCAACTTCACACCATTGATTATCCCTGAGATGGTTAGTTAGTCCAAAAACTCCTGATCGTTTGGTCCAACACTATATTCAAAATCTGTCAGAACTGAGTTGCAATGTTCAATTTTTATTTTCAAAGATGAAATGACAAGATCCTTGTTTTGTAATGCTACACTTAAAGGGTTCAATTTTCTTTAGTGATCCAAGAGGAAGTACAGAACTTTAAGTAATTTATAATCCTTCAAACTTTTCAGAAAACCCTTAGCTTCAGCCCTGTCATTGTCTTTTCCATAAGCGACGGTAGGGAAGTAGGTGACACCGCATTTTTTTTCTTTTGGAAGATAAATGCTGTCGCTTGATTTTAAAACACTACCGCGTGTCGCTGAATTGAGGCACGATATTCTGAGTATGTACAGTTTCTTTTGAAGCACAACATTTTAAAAGACGAAACTTACTGGCCAACATTAAATATTTGCTCGCTAATGGTGAGTTGGCGAGTGGAAATTTCGCGCCCTGAATTAGAAGTAAGGAAAACAAAAAATTATAAGAAAAATACCAGCGAATTTTAAGATAAAAATATTATAATATAAAAAGCATTTCTCAGGAATTCCACATTTGTTTTGTTCATATACAGACAGAGGGAAGTATACATTTGATAGTTAGATGATTTAAAAAGAAAAGAATAACAATCAAAAATTAAAATAACAGCCACCTAACATAAGTAAAAGACAACAGGGATATCTATTTATACATAATATGATTTAGAGGTGTTGAGATCAATAATTTAGTAAATTTTGGAATAATAAATTCTTTCAGAGTGAATTTAATGGAGAACTGCATCTGTAATAAAAAAAGAATAAACCTAGTTTATCATATATGAGAAACCTTTTTTTTTTATTGACACTTTCATTTTTGAAAAACTGTTTGGAACCAATTCTGAAATTTAAAGTATCTCATATTAAAAAATGCAACCAAAATCAAGAAAGTAGAAACACACAATATTAGACACCAACCTCAAGTATCACATGAGAATTTTTTTTTTTTAATTCAAGCGAGAATTCTGAAAAGAATGCTCCGATAGGTTTAACATTAGCATGCAAGTGTTTTCGCATGAGACTACATTCATCACGCGAAGAAACTGGAATGCTTATGTTAAACCTATGGGAGTGTTCTTTTCAAAATTTCTCACTTGCATTCTAGTAGTTTTAAATTATTTTTTCTTTTGTTTAAAAAAGCTGATGTTGAATTCCAACTGAGTTAGTATTTACTTTTCTATTTTGGCTGCAGATTTTTGTACAAGTTACTTACTTTCGGTTAGCTTTACATCTGGATTTTTCAGCTGCAAGACAATTTTATCCAAATTTCATTTTATAGGGGAGTTTTGGGACAGTTGATCCTTAGGTCTAAAACCAAAGAAAAAACGCAATTAAGTCTCTGAAACTGGAAACATTAATAAAGTGATCCCTTATCAACATATTTAGCAACATACTTTGATTCAGCCATTTTTATTTTTCTTGTAAAAGAGGAATCTCTGTTTTCTTACAAACTTCTTTTTGAGTACGTAGTTTGTGTTTCATATTTTTTTGCTAAATATAACTAAATTACTTAATTTTATTGATACAATATACTAACGTACTTTACTCCTTAAATGTTGTTATTTAAATTCAACACAATATCTTTATTTTTGATTTAGCAACTTTTTTCCCCAAACATGCACATTAGGGACACTTGATTCCTGTTGTATGAGGAGACTTGATCCTGGGGATCGAGTCTCCCCAAACCAAAGTTAAGCTACATTAATGTTAAATTTTATTAATACTCTACTTCTCATTGTGATATTTAGATATTATCTGTATTAGTTAGAATATGGTTGCTTGATTTTAGATGGTTGACAAAGGCAGAAAGTTAATATGTGGCTGCATATGATGGTCAGCAAGCGCATGGTGGATGAATGCATATGTGAGACATACGTCTAACTTTGCAAAATTTTTACAGCACTTCATAAAGAATGCAAGATATTATAACCAAAACAGTAAAGTGTTAATCATAATGAATAATCATGATAACCATATAAGCATTGCATTGAGAGTTTGAATTATGACAAAGAAAATGGAATAATTTTGTTAACAATATCACAGTACACTTCTCACAAATTGCAGCCTCTGGATCGTACTGCATATGGACCATTTAAAAGATATTTTAATGCAGCTGCTCAAGACTGGATGACTAAACATCCTGCTCAAATAACAACAATTTATCAATTTGCTGAACTGATCGGAATTACCTATCCTAAAGCCATGATGACAAATAACATAATAAACGGATTTAAAATCACTGGAATATCCCTTAAACAGGAATTTCTCAAGATGATTTTTTATCATCTTTCGTCTCAAATCAACCATTAACTCCAACAAGCAGTAAAAAGAATACAGTTAAACCAAACATAGTGACACCAGCAGACATACAAGCCTTCCCTAAAGTTTCATTATCAAAAATGGGAAAATCTAAAGAAATGAAAAAAGGGTCTTCAAAAATTTTGACAAGCACACCAACTAAAAGACAGAATGAAGAAGAAATACAAGATCGTCAACTGAATAAAAAACAAAAGTCAGGAAAAACTCATTTCATCCCAAGAAAAAAAGTAAAAACACTAAAAGTGAGAGACCCAAATCTTCAGAAAGTTATAAAAGCAGTTATAGTGTTTATGATTCAACCGACCCAGACCCACTTGATGACAATTCTAATGAAATCATTGAAGATCCAAAATATTTCTTGATTGGTGAAAATGACTTTGTCATTGTGTGATTTCTGGGAAAGAAGAAAATTAGTCATTTCGTAGGAAAAATTTAAAAGAAGATTTTATCATCTGAATATGAAATCAATTTTCTAAGAAAACGAGGACTTAATTTCAACCACTTTATTTATCCAGAAAAGGTTGACAATAGTGTTGTGGATAATGATGACATTGAGAAAAAACTACCCAAACCAACAATACTCGGTGGAATTCTTCAAGCTGCGATAATCTTAACATTTACATTTGGTTTTTCAAACTTTGAAAATGTTTTTGATCATTGTGTTTTCTTTTCTTTATACATCTTAGTCAACAATAAATTTGATTTCTACTACTTAATTTGAATCATTTCAATGCATTTGTTTCAAGGATCAAGTCTCCCTTTGCAAGGGATCAAGTCTCCCTCCAATTGGAGAGACTTGATCCTTTATTTATTTTTTGGAAAACTATTTATTTTTATTTTAAAAATAATTTTTCAAAAAAAAAAAAAAATAAATACTGTAACAAGAAAGACACATGAGCCTTTAAGAATAACTGGTAACATTTTTTTAATATTTTGTTTTTTTCCAAAATAAAAACTGAAAAAGGGATCAAGTATCCCAAGTCTCCCCTAATCATGAGAGTTTACTGGTCCCGCAGTCATCATCACTGGCCCAATATATAAAATTAAGTACCTTTAACCCTTTGAATGACACCCTTCCCTCTCCTCCTAAAATATAAATCGAACTTCCTTTGCAGCTACCCAAAAATTTCAGCATAATAAAATGTAAAATTATAATTTGCTAAAAATTAAATAAACAGCACATAAATAAAAACTAAAAAATTATTAATTAGATATTTTATTTCCGATTATTTATTCCAACTGACTGTAAGGTTTAATGTAATTTTTTTTTTTTTTTTTTTTTAAATATAATAAAATTGTGTGGTTTGTGTTTGGTTGCAGTTTTCTCAGAGATGGTTTGTTTGATTTTTGATGGTCGATTATCTACACTAGGGATATAGGCCCGAGGGGGAGTGCCCTTCGTGGGGGTCTTTCTAAGGGAACCTAACCCGTATTTACACATGTAAATCCATGGCTCGAAGAAAACCATGAAAACTCCGAATGATTAGGCCGACAGGCGCGATCGGGATCGAGCCCAGCACTTCCCATCTACCAGCTTCGAGAGTAGAACCTCTCAGCCACTGGTGGGGACCCTCTCTCAGAGATGGGAAAATTTAAGTTTACCTGTCAGAGAGGTAAAGAAAGTTACTGGTTCTGTGGAACACTAAATTTTTCAAATTAGTGGTCAGATTGAATTTTTGGTAATCTCGGACCAGCGGACCAACAAGGATTTCGAACGCTGATCGGCCATAACAAGAATGTAATGGTCGTTATAAGTCGACATTTAAATTTTGTATGAATTTTGGTAGTTTAAAAAGAAAACTTATATACATGAATACGGTAAATACATATGAAAAATGTAGATTTTATAAGTCTGTAATCAGAGATTAGGATTCTAAATTAAATACAATGAACAATGTCAATAAACTATATTACATTTGGAAACAAAAGCTATAATTTAGGAAAACATAGGCGTAACCAGCCTTTTGAACGGGGGGGTGCCCAGACTTTTTAACCTGAACATGTTGGATACAAACATTATATAGTAAAACATGCTAAAACGGAACCCGTAAAACCGGTCGAATTTCCTTTTTAGACAGGTTTTCATCTTAGAAGGTATAATTGTGTGGTATTTCTTTTAAAAAGGTCTCAAATGCAATTTTTATTTGCGTGAGGAGGGATGAGAAGGGGTTCAAAATATTAAAACTATATCTAATGGTAAAAAAAAGATATGTAAATGTCCTTGCAGCAGTGACATAAGACAGTGACTAAGTGTGGTCACAAGTGTAAAACCTTTTGCCACCCTAACTTCTTATAATAATTATTATAATATTATAAATAATTATAATATTCATTAATACCGTAATTTCCGGCCTATAATCCGCGGATTAAACAATCATGTTTCGACCTAGAAATTTTATTTCATTGTTGAAGTTAAATATTTATCGCGATTTAACAAGTTACGTTTTATGAAACTAGATTTCTGAGTCCGAACATAATTGTTTGATCCGCGGATTATAGGCCGGAAATTATGGTAATTCCTGTTTTTACCTCAGAATGTGTCGAATATATTAGGTAAAGCAGGTCATGATAATATACACTAAATTTTATCACGATGAATAAAAATTATACTATCATAATGCGACTGTAATAATAAAGATAGGTGCTTGTCTGTCTCTCTGTGTGTGTACGCGCGCGCGCTGAACACTGAAAAAACAATGCAGCTCGCACAGCCATAAGATTTGACAGGACCTGTATGCCTGAACTCATGCATATGGAAGACAGTTTCTGGAATTTTTCAATTAATTTTTATGTGGATATTTTCTCATTTTGAGCAATTTTTTTTTCAAATTAGTAAAAAAGAATCCGATTTCAATATTTTATCCAGTAAACTTTGTCTTATTTTCAATAACGTGTTTTCACGATTCTTACAGCGATTTTTCAATTTTTTAATGTTATTTTTAGAGAGTATTTTTCGCATTTCGCAGTGATTTTTTTTTCGACATTCCTAAAAGGAATCCGGTGTAAAGGGTCCGGTCCTTTTACCCAATTGGTTAATTTCGTTCCCTGTGGTTTTTTAATCTTTTCCGAATTTCTTATGCGATTTTTAGCGGGGGTTTTCGTGCTTTGAGGCAATTTTTGACTTTTTTGGAAACAGAAAAAAACTCTCCGGTAATTTTTGCAATTGCCGTGATTAAATTCGAATCGGATTAATGTCAAATCAGTTTTTATAAGAAAGCTGAGAATTTAATTTTGCTCATTATAAAAAAAAGCAATAATTCAAGATTAGCTTGTTTCGGGGCAGAAGAGGTCGTAACTTTCCCGGGAGTACGTTGCCGAAGGCAGTTCCAACCCCCCCCCCCCACCCCACCCCAAATCCTAGATTTGTTTAATTCTATGTTCGTTTAATAAAAAAACAACCAGCGAAACTCCTCTAGTAATGAAAATTTCTTTGAGAGACAACATTTGAAATAACGTGTGGGATCGCGCGATTTTTGCACAGAAAAAGTAGGTCCCGCATAATAAAAAATGTTGTGCAGTATCCCCCCCCCCCCCTTCAAATTCTTTCACAGGCCTGTGATTCTTCAGTGAGTATTTAAAAAAAAATTTTGAAGTCCGCGATTTTTATTTCTTTTATGGAATTTCTCAAAATCAATTCGTGAATCGGTCCTGGAAAAATTTGAGAATTTCTTCAAACGATCATTTTAAAATATCGGGAATTTCGATAAAATAGTGCAGAAAGTAATTTCCAATTTCGTCAAAAGAATGCTCAAAAAAATTACGAATTTCGATAAACGATTAACGAAATTTGAAAAAAAAATTCGTCAAAATGTCGCGGAAAAGTATAGAGAATTTTGTTAATTGGTACGGAAAGATATCGAGAATTTTCTCGATCGCTCGCACAAAACTATCCCGAATTTCGACAAATGTACAAGTAAAAAAATCAGTTTTGTCAATCGATCGCAACAGAAAATAAATTTCATCTAACGATCGCGGTAAAAACGAGAATTTCGTCCCAGGATCGCAGATAGAAAGGGCGAATTTCATCAAAAGATCGTGCTAAAGAAATGCGAATCTCGTCAAAGGATCGCGGTAAAGAAACACGAATTTTGTCAAAGGTTAGTTGTGAAAAGTGCGGATTTCGACAAAAAATCGCGTAGGAAAACGCGAATTTCGTCAGACGATTTTGGGAAAAAATTGTAAATATCATGAAATGATCGCAGAATAAAATCGCGAATTTGGTCAAAATTTACTGCACTGGGCTAAAAGGTTGAAACCGGGTTCCTTTTCTTACTTAAAAAAAAAAAAAAAAAAAAAAAAAAAAAAAAAAAACGCCGCGAAACGAGAAAAAACTAAAAATCGTATAAAAATTTTCAGAGGAAAAAAGTTACTTATATTGACTTGAAAGATTGCAACCATATTCCTTTTACGAATGTCAAAAAATGGCCGCGAAACACGAAATTCAACCAACCAGCCAACCTCCAGATTAATTTGAATTTTCTGCGCTATTATTTTTCATTTTCAAAGGAGGCAGGTCTGTGTGCCCCCCCCCCCCTTTCCCCCGGATAATCTTATTTTGGAATTATCGTTTCACATCTGTTCCTTTTCAATTTTTTTTTTTTTTTTTGCTTCTATCTAGACTTTAAACTACGAAAGGAAAGAGACAAATAGTTTCTATCCTCGTCAAGAACTTGCGTTAATTTCTCGTGAAATTGCAGAAACATGCAATAGAAAGAACGGCGTTAAAAAAAATCTTTCACAAACAAAAGACGTCAAAGGATTATAAAGCCACCTTTTTGACTTACAATGACTAATACAGATTCTTGTAAATATTCTAATTTAAAAAAAGATAAACATAAAAAAAGATAAACAACATAACTTTCTTTAAAAAGAAAAAAAAAGAAAGAAAGAAAGAAAAGAAAGGGGAAAAAAAAGAACGAAAGAAAAAAAGGACGAGGGTTTCTTTTTTTATCACATTTCAAAACTTAGGCTGTTATTTTCTGAACTAAACTAACTGAACTCTGCTTTCACTTCTTTTTTCTTTTGTAGATTTAGATTTTTTTAAAAATAATTATGCTTGAGTCTGCGCAAGCGGGGGGGTGCCCGGGCACCCAGGGCACCCCCCCTGGTTACGCCTATGGAAAACAATAAACTTACTTACATCTGCATGAGATAATATCAAACACAACAACATAATTACCTTTATTTTTCTGTGAAATCTTTTCAAAAAAGCCCTAAGCTCTCTCTTATATCGTAGTACTTTTTAAATAACGATTTTCCTAACCCTAAATTGATTTGATCCCGGATGCTAATACTTTTTTATCTAAAAGTGTTGCAAGATTAAAAGCATCAGATGTACTTGTATACACAAGAATCTAAAAAAAAAAAAAAAAAGAAAAAAAAAAAGGTTTTAACGCACAATTAATTAATTACATAAAAATTGTTTAAGTTTCGCTATAAATTCTTTAGAAATTTCGGAATCTACGAACTACCGCAGCGTATCTATCTGCAATCCATTGAATCATTATATTAAGTACACTTCACGAGTCATTCAAATTGAATCGTTCGTTTAGCGTATCTTGTTTCTTTTCACTTGAAAGTAAGGTTAAATCGCAGTTTACTCTCCTTCGCCAATCTCCTTCGATAACTGCATTTTCAATCAACCATTACAAAACCGGGCATAGTATGATAACAAATTTACTTCTGAAAAAGTTTTTCGATTGACTGCAGTATTTTTCATGTGTAAAGAAACATTAAACGAGGGATTCTATTTGAATGACTCGTCATAAGGAATCATTCGTGAAGGTTTGTGGGCACGCCCAGATACGTCCTGAATTTACTGAAGAATTTGTGGCAGAACTTAAACAAACTTAAATAATTAACTTTGTGTTAAAATCTTTTTAAAGATTCTTCTTGTGTATAGAAGTAAGTCTAACCTTAAAATCTTGCAATATTTTAAAATTAAAAAAAATTGCTTCCAAGATCTAAGCAATTTAATGGTTAGCGAAATCGTTTTTTAGGAATAATGTTGTAGCGTAGATATTAACTTGGTATATTTTCAACGATTTTACAAATATATATATATATATAAAGGCAATCTTATGCAGCTGTGTTTGATGTCGTTGTCAACATGTCAAACTATCCAATATGAAAAAATCCATTTTTCATATTTTGTGTCATTCTCTTGTATTACGCATGAAACGGACGATGCAAAATCGTCACATTTCTAGCTTGCTTAGAAACTTAGATAAAGACTTTTTCAAAGTATCCAATGTGCACATTTTTTTTTTTTTAAATTTACAATATCACACAGTAAAATATACCATGTTCGATACTTTGCCACAAATGTTTGGAATATTTTTCTTCTTCTAAACATCCGTACTATGGCAAACTATCTAATATGAAAATAGCCTTTTTATCAAGAAGTAAAAAATTAGAGCTGTTTTATTTATGAATTCAAAGGAACGCAAATGTCATGTTTTCGACATTTATTATAGCATATTTTCTATTGCAAATGGAATGTGAACATTTTTAGTTCATTTAATTCAATTAGTTGACTCAAAAGAATATCGTTACATTGCACTCAGTGGGAAAAAATAGTCTGTGATGCATTTTAATGGTATTATACCATTTAAAACAAATTGAAATTGATATGAATTTATCAAGTGTATTGATTTAATCAATACACATTTGATCAAGTGTATTGATATGAATTTATCAAGTGTATTGATCTAATCAATACACATTTGATCAAATTGATGAAGTGTATTGATATGAATTTATCAAGTGTATTGATCTAATCAATACACTTTTGATCAAATTGATCAAGTGTATTGATATTAATTTATCAAGTACATTTTTTATGCAGAATATGGTATGCAAGACATTTATCTACAGGTTCATGCAAAAGAATTTCAGGCACAATCGCAAAACAGGCGAGACACCCCATTTGGCAACTTTTCTGACAAGTGCCAAACACCCCACATACGCCAACCTAAAATGCAGCAACCATAAAACTAACGTGATTGGTCCACTTTTCTGAATGCTTCCAGACTGTTTTTTAGTACGTCATCATCCTGGAATCATGGAAAATACAACATTTATAAATAATGACGTATTAGAAAAGACAGGAAAGCTGATTTTTATGAGATTCAAAATAAAACAAATGATTTCAACATATGTTTATTGAAAAATGTGAAATTTTTAAAGTACCTTTCCAAATCAGAGTAATGATTTAATGATTAAAATTTTCATTTCTCTACAACTTTCAGGAAAAATCATGTTGTCATTTAATATTTTAAAGTACTTGCCTATATCAGAGTAAACATTGAATAATTCATTTCTAATTTATGGAAGTATGAACAATTCCTTTCTACTTTACGGAAGTATGAATGATTTTTTAATGAATGCTTCGCATTCATAAAAAAATAATATATATCACTGAATAAAGCACCCTAGTTCTGCAGCAATCTGAAAAACGCAGGAAACTTGTTAAAGCAGCAATCACTGAACATTGTATGAATGCTATGCGTTCATTAACTGAAAAAAAAAATCACTGGATTCAGCAGTTCTCACTGTGTAGCAATCTCAAAATTCAGCAGTTCTCGCTGTGTAGCAATATCAAAATTCAACAGTTCTCGCTGTGTAGTAATCTCAAAATGTACAAAACTCGTAAGGCCAGCATACTTGAGAAATATACAATAAACGGCTAATATAAAACACTACAACAAAAAATCCATAAAATTATTAACATACCTTAATAGACTCCTCCTTTCTTGAAACCCAACTCTAAAAAATGTTGAATTGCCATAATTTCGTAAATTTCCAGTCGTCCGGTAAACTTCATTTAACTTTCCAGCAAAAAAAATGAACAAATACTCACAATTTCAAACTAAATTACACAGGTACTTTAACTTTCAAATTTTACAACTAAAAACAGCAAAAAAAAAAAAAAAATTAACAAATATTAACAATAACAAACTTTTGCCTTGCCGCCATTTTAATTTTACACTTACAAAATGTCTTCCTTCTTCACATGCAGAGTTGAGTTGTCAAAACACTGCTGAGCTAATTGTCGATAAAAGTTTTCAGGTAGGCGTAACCATCCAATACGCAACAAATCAATCAATCCCATTAAGCTGATCCAAATTCAAGATCAGACCACTGTAGGCATGGAAAGAATTTACGAAATGAAGTGGTAATAATAAATATCCATTTATCGTCTTGCCAAATTGAACGATGCCAAGTGTCTCAGCTGTTCTGGGATTCAGTCGAATTTGATTATAATGGTTTATAGTAAAAAACTGTGTCAAACATATTTTGATACTGTTAAAATATTTCAAATGGAGTTAAATTGGCAAACATAATTAATTGTAGAATATGACATGTGTGATAGTTATTATTAATTTACAAGGGCATAGCAAAATATTCGATTACTATGCTGTCTATTAGTGGTAGATACTTGGAGTGCATTTTCAAAGTGTGGTATGTGTTTTCAAGTTTAACAACTTGAATAGTACTACATGGTGTGCATAAATTATATAGATCATGTACAGGACAACAGAAAAAAAAATTGTAAGCATTATTTTGTATGTGCGGGAATTGTCTAAAGGAGGTTTTTAATTGAGTTATGCAGTTTCAATGTAATTTATTTTTCTATTACTAAGATATATTAGTAGAAATTCCTAATATAAATTCTTAATATACAGAGCCCCTGTGGCAGAATTTTTTAAATGTTTCTGCAACAAGCCTCATTAACATTAATTTTTTTCTGAAACCATTATGCAATATTTTCTTCTAACTGTATGCACATTTATGCATCATATGTTTAGGAAAAAAGAGAAGACCTTGAAAAATGAATATACCATAAATCAGGTATTCTACTTTTTTTATATATAATATTCTTAACTATTTTTTAAATACATATAAAAAAAAGTCAAAAACCTAAATTTAATGAATCAGCTTTAGAAAAATTGTTTAGCATATTTACTGTAATATATAATAAATAAATTGTCACAAAATTCTGTTTAGACATTTGATAATTGAGTATGAAGTTAAATTGCTGCAATTTGTAGCAATGTATCACAGATTTAAAAACAAACCTGGTATAAATGTTAATAGTTTGGCCCAAGGCAGACCAAGGACGAAAACATTCTGGCCCCGGCATAATTTCTAAAAAACATGGAATTTTATGTCAATATGGTTAAAAGTTGTCTCATATGAGGAGTTTTGGATAAAAATAGTTATTTTAGGAGCTTTTTTACATATGTAAAAAAGCCCCTAAAATAACTATTTTTGAAAAAACAAATAAGCTTTAAAATTAAGGATTACATTTTAACAACAAATTTCTATTTAATAATTAACAAAAGCAAAACTAACAAACTGTTTTTCATTGTTAGATAATGCTGCTAAAAGTTCATGGTTTTGTATTAAGTACAAAACTATGCAATTCCTGCAATAAACTTTTCTAAATTTAAAAATAACAAGTCTAGCTGTTCATTATTTTATTATTACTTGTCAGAGATTTGCCAACATTTAAATGAATCCATTGTTTTCCTTACAAATTTCTTGTAACTCCCTCATTAATCAGTTTAATAGGTACATGCTTCATTAAGAGTAAAAAAATGAGAAAAATGAATGATTAATCTTAAAAACAAGAAAATTTTCTAGAATAAAAGATGGTAGGAATTTTTTTCATTCCCATATTTACAATCTTCATTTTCAAAGAATCACTCTAGGCCTGAGCTCGAAAGTAGGCCCGACCCGAGGGCCAGGCTCAGGTTTCGGGTCAGGGTTTGGCCATGGAGATCTCTAGGTGCTGCACCTGTTTTTTGCATAGGCAGCACAGATTAGGACCTGAAACTTAGGATTAGGACTACAGAAAAACAGAGCTTCTGTTTTCCAAATTCCATAATTCTACCTGAATATCTATAAATTCTACCTATAGAATAATCTAAAGACTGGGTTATATTATAACATTTAATGATGTGGCGTAGCTTCAGAATTGCATGTGCATGATTGCCAAAGCAACACTCACTTGTATCCTCGCTACTGCGGCTGTTTACCCTGCCGCAGTGTGACTGACGTCAGTGGCAATGTCAGTGGTAGGTAAGTAACAAAACGAGTTTGAGCTTGGAATCTTTTTGCTCGGAATATCGTTAGGGAAAATTAGGAGAAGCAGAAAATTTCCAAGAGTTGTGCAGGGAATTTATTGTGAAGTATTTGGCGGGTGCTAATTCTATGCTGTAAACCTTCTTGGCATAATTTGCAGTCGGATGGCATGCAACAATGAATGAAGCACTTTTAAAATGTGCTTTTGTTGATGAATTAATTGTACAAAACATTACTGAAATGTACTTCTAATGCTGTAGAATAGATGGAAGAGCGTAATTATTAATTAGATAACACTTTTATCAAAATATTTAACTTAATTTTTTGATTTTCATAATCTTTCACAGTTAATTTTAGGAATTTTTCCTTTTTATAAAATATTTTTTTTTTTACTTGTGATGGTACATCAAAATACACCCTAATGAATGCATATACTTTTCTTATTTCACATATTGATATTTTTAAATAAATACGTCATAGGCGCCAGAAATTTTCCTTATCTGTCCTTCAAGATTTTGACATTGTTTTAAATTTTGTTCTTTACTTTTGGTGATTTTGAAATAATAAAATTTTTTTATGTGTTCCCCCTATTCATCACCTATGAAAATAATATAATTATGATTCAAGTTTTTGATGTCAGTAATCCCCCCCCCCCCCCCCCCATACTTTTCTGAATTAGGGTTTTTTCCTTTTCTTTTAATGTTTGAGTATCATACTAAAAGAAAACAATTGTGGTTGAGTATAAAAATGGTTTAATTAAGAAAATGGCATATTTTTTAAATCAATATTTTTAGCACGATATCAATATTAAAAAGTTGGACTTTGTACAACTGCTAAATGAAGTACAATTTAATTTATTTGAAAAGATATAAAAAGTCTTTTTTTCAGGAAAATCCCGCCCCCACCCTACTTATCTCGGCTTTGATTGTGCCAGCACTGAGGGATGGTGTGTCACCCCTTATATTAAGATTAAAATTTAAGAAACTTAAGTTTAGTATTTTCCTAAAAATTTGGCCTTATTAGAGCTTTTTTGTTATATTGATGTTTTGACAGTAAAACATTGGAATTCTAGCGTTAATTTTAACTATTATAACAAAGTACGAAATTAGAACACAAAGATAAAATCCATATCAATAATACCAGAAAGCTCAGTCTGTTGAAATCAAGTTTCAAATATGTTAAACATGTTTTTAACTGTCTTCTGTATTGTTTCTAATTAAACAGTGTAATAAATACTACATCAACCAGATTACAGGTTGCGAACTAACAGAATAAATTTCCATTATGTCGAAATTCGAAGCTTTAATATAAATCAAAGTCGAAAGGTATCCACTCATAATAACTTGAATTAATACACACGTTCAAAAGCTTAAATTAATAAACTTTCCCTTTTAAACCGTATTTACATTATATATATATATTAATGTTTTATTACTCTCATTTGAGAGATCCATTTTACCGGCAGTCTCGGTTCAATTCAATTTTACATCTACTTTAAAAAGTAAATCAGAGAAATAAAATAAAAGGGTTGCCACAGTAACCGACTGGCAGATTTGGCTGGTATCGCCAAGAAGGATTCTTAACATAGTGAAGGTTTCTTAAACTATTCTGGTAGTGTCGGAATGTGTTTCATAATGTATGTTTGACGCATGATTTTTCTTTTTTATCTTCAAATTTTTTATATGATTTTTAGCGTTTTTTCGTGTTTTGTGGCAATTTTTTAACATGTTAAAAACATTTGTTTCAAACCTTTTCCTCAGTATATAATAAACTTTGTCCTCTCTGACGTTTGAATTTTTCGCCAATTTTTTTATGCAATTTTTCATTTTTTTCTCTTACTTTTCACGGGAATTTTGTTATATTCGTAAAAAAAAAAAAATCCAATTTCAATCTTTTAGCCTAATACAGCAAATTTTGTTCTCAATGATTTAAAAAAGGAAACATTTTGATTACCAGATAAATTAAATTTTATATATTAAGCCTCTTCTCAAATTCCAAATTGCTGCATTCTTTGAAGAAGTCATTTTTATTCTTTAATGCGTAAAATTTGCAGGTAGTCATAATTTCCAGGTGGTCATATTGAAATGTCCAGAAATTGAGTAGCGCTTTCTATTTATTATTATTTTTTTAAGAGACAAATAAACTTTCTGACAATACAGTTTTAAATATGACATATTTTTTTTACATTTAATTTTTTTCGCACGTAATAGCTTAATTTTTAGGGTTCCGTACTTAAAAAGTAAAAACGGAACCATTATAAGATCACTCCTGTGTCTGTCACAGCCATTTTACTCGTAAACTGTGGAACGTGGAAAGTTCAAATTAGGGGAAGTAACACAGACTATTGATCCACTTATTTACAGATTATTAAACGTTCACAAATATTTTTTTTTAATGTAGAGGGGCTAATGAAGTTACTTGAAAAAAAAAATCTTTTCTTTGTGTATCGTATGAAACCATGCGTAACGCTGAACTCAAAAATACATTTAATTTAATTTTACGTATTATATTTTCAGAGATATCGTCGAAAATGTAGCGCAAAAATATATTCCCCCTCATGTAATTCCAAATCTACTGAAACTAAAATTATGAAAAAATTAGAGGTAGTAGACGTATTAACGTCTAAACCTCGAAAGAAAATTATAGCGATTACCTTAGGTCACATAGTTTTTGAGAAAATTGCATTTTTCTGTTACACACAAATTTCGATTTACGGACATTCAGCAAAAGTGTTGAGGAGCGTTGCAGGTACCTATCGTAGCAGAAGTATAAAAGCATTGTTGATAATGATTTTCGGAAAAAGTGCTCAGTAATTAGCTGAGATATTAACCCTTAAAGATACGGACAATTTGGACATGCATAATGACAGGGCAGGCATACTCTATGCCTAGTTAACAACTTTTATTGATATATATTTGTAATGTAGCAGTATAATCCAGTAGCAGTATAAAAGCAATAAAAGTCAAATTGTTAAAACAGACTAATTTAAGGGGTCTCAAGACTCTTACAATAGGAAAAAAATGAAAAAAAAAAACTATTTTCAACATTTAATGAATTAAAATGTATATGATTTTAAAACACAAATTTTATTGGGATGAAAGATATAAGTATGCTCTTTTATTTCAAATATTTAAAAAATTGCACGATGCAGAATTAGTATTTATTGGGGGCTAGAAACTGTTAGACATTTGTCGAGCAGAAAATTGGCATAATAGCTTACGTGCAGGATTACAAAATAAATATTGCAACTAGAATGAAAATTGTGGTGCCTACTTATACTTTAGATTATAATAATTAACCTAAACCTAAATAAATTTGAGTTAGATGCATTTTTATATTTTTAATGCAAAGTTGTATTTTGCTAATACAAAATTTTTAAAATATTAACAGTATAATCACCTAAAAAATATTTTTTGAACAATAAAAAGGAAATGTTTTGAAAATTTCATGAAAAGTATGCCCATAAACTTCATTTGGAAAAAAATGATTACAAAGTTTCGGAAACGCCGCTTCAGCTATTGAGCGTGTATAATTCTAAAAGCCATAACTTCTGTTCTTATGGGAATTTCAAGGAAACAGTTATATCAAAATGTTCAGAAAAGATAGGAGTTTAACATCTAAAAAAAAGTTAAAATTTCTAAAATTTTGAAGCTTTAAGAGGCTTGAGATCACTTAATTAGAATGAATCACATACATACTATGGGATTCGCGACTAGTTTGCATTGACTGGATCTCTCAATACGCCTCGAGTGACTTTAAAAGTTAATTGAAAACCTATCTGGAAAAACGCGGCACGGACCAAGGTGGCGTTGCAAATTTACGACCGACTTTCGAAGCGCGCTTAGCACAATGCCAAATTTAAGCTTTGAACAAAGGTTTTGTTTTAGGTACACTATAGAAAGAAAGGTTATTACTGCGCTGGATTCAGTTTTATGAAATGCCAAATTAAGTTTAACTAAGCACAGCTTTTATTATCAGTACCGAATTAAGGTCATCATAAACAGATTAAGATAATATTAAAAAATGAGTTATACAGAATAGCTATATTTAATATTATTTAGGTTCCATATTTTATAGGTCTCTTTGAACTTTCATGGTATATCCATTTATACTTTTCTAGTATATACAGTTATACCCAACCCTATGTTGTATTATTTTAGCAACTTTTTTTTTAATAATATAATTACAGATTTATATATTTATTCTACGGAACCCTCTTTGTGTGAGTAATACTCGCACTTGACCGTTTATTTTTAAAGATTTTTTTCTTTTTTTAAAATTCGTGTGAAAATATGGTTTTTGATTAAAATGTTTGTAAATCTTACTATATGAGATTTTTTTTTAAATGACAACAGTAGCTAACTGACGAAATTCGAAATGCCCATAGGTTTAACATTATGAGGCAGGTTTTTCAAGTGAGTGAAGAGTCCCCTTAACCCTTTGTGGGTCAAGCAATTGCGTTTGTGTAATGCTGAATTCCCATCGGAAATTTGGAAAATTTTTATTTCAAAATAAAGAAAAGCAATTTTTCAACTCTTTTCCCTCAAAGTTATAAAAGTAAAACTTAATTAAAAGTTTCTGCTGCAAATCTTAATTAAACTCAGGTGGGATATAATGTATCCTGCTGCCCCTCAAGGGCTTAAGACGACAGTCAAGAAAGGTCGGCATAAAGCAATGATTCATTATATTTCAAGAAGTACCACATTTATAAGAGACAAAAATGTATTTTAATTCTTTGGCATTTGAAGAGTAATAATTGCAAATTTGATACCTTGAGATATACGTATCAGAAAGATTGGTGTTGTTAGGTGGGGAAAATAAAAAACTGTTAGGGACTGCAGTGCTTTTTTTGCTTCTTCCTCAATCTAAGTGCGAAAATTCACAATATGAAAAATGGACATGCCACACGTGTGTTGCTAATTAAAAACCAATTTAGAAGTCTTATTCGTTTGTTTATTTAATTCTGTTTGCATTCTTAAAAGATATTTCACAAAATATTTCCGTAAAAACTTCTTTAGTGCATATGCAGATAAATCTTGTTTGATTAATCCAAGTGTTGCAGGTTAACACTAAAAAGACCGTGAGGTGTCATTTTGACCTCTACCATATGAATATATTTCGGTTCGAACTAGAAATTTCTTTGTAAATTAAGTTTAAAAGTCACAAAGAAGAAAAATGTTAAATAAATATGTTAAACAGATTTAACTAAAAATTCCGGTGTAAAATAATTTTATAAAACTTGAGTAAAATTTCTTCTCGTTATAGTGTTAAGGGGAACAATTTTGTTTATTTAAATATGATTCAAATGGTGAACTGACTGCATTTCAATGTTCAGCTAAAAGTACATTAAAAAATTAATTGCATATTTAATTGTAATTTTAAAAAAGTTTATAAAAATTTTAATTTTTTTAAATCCCTACTACTTTTTAAAAGAATTTTATTTTGCCTAATTTTTTTTAAAGATTTTCAAATGTGTATTACACAAGACTCCGCGTGGAATTTTAGATACATCTAATATTTATAATTTTTTAGTGATACATATAATGTAAAACGTTGAAATCTAACACAACTTCATACAAATTATTTTTTTTTTAAATAGCAACAAAAAAAAACTGAAGGTTAATTCCGTACGCAGATTTTTGACATATAAGTAGAAGGAAAAAACCTGTTCTTGGCGTAAGGATGAGTGAAGAAGTGGTCGTGGCCGTGGATGATTGAAACGAGGGCGTGATCGAGTGATTGAAAGTTTGGAGGCATAAGAAGATGATTGACAGGTGAGATAAGATTCCAGACAGAATGGTACCCACCTCCTGTCGGCATGCTCTAACAGAAGCGTTCTACTGTAAGAGGCTGGTAGAACAAAGGAAAGCGTTAATGAAGAGTATGTTAGAAGAAGATATTAGAACTAAGGAGAGGGAAGAGTATGTTATAAGATGAGGGTTTTAATTAAGAAAAGATCGCATGCAACGAGTTTAAAAAGGATCTTACCTGAAGCGTTGTCGAGAGACATCTTATAGTAAAATAGATTGATGGAGAGGAAACAGTTTAAAATTGATTAAAGGAAGATGTGAAAAATTGCTATAGAAGCAAGAAATATAAAATAATGAAATATAAATCGTAAAGTTGATACTAACTTTTATTTTATTTAAATACTACCGTCAACGTGCTTTTGTTCATCACATAGAAAAAGTGTTTATTCTTTGTATTGAACAAAGAATACAAGATAATTTGGAGTTTTGTCCTTGAAAAATATTTTACACCCTACTATTGGATATTTGAATAATTAGGGGTAATTTAAATTTTTGTTAGGGGCAACACTGTATACGTTTGTAAACAACTGTTTTCGTGTGTAGATTTTAACTCTCCAAACTTTCTACAGTGTAACAACCTGGATAAGAGCTGAAAATAAGGTAAGTGTCAAAATATTCCCTTTAGTAACCTCTAACCTATGTGTGATCATAGTTTTTCCTTTAAATTTTTATTTTGACAGTAAATGTTTATGTTTTAATAAAGCTAACATAAAAACTGGTTTATCGGGGCTACTTTGTGCCCGTCCTTGTTTGGTCCGAAGTAGCCCCAGTTACTTAAAAATGTCTTTTATACAACCAAACCTCTTAATAAAGATTTTAAGTAACTTTTTTTTTCAAATGTTACTGTAGCAAAATGTCACATTGTTATTGCTCCAGTTGCTGAGGATAACATGACGAAAACTGTTTCTCGTGTCTTTAATACTTACAACTAGTTTATTGTGTTTAAATGTTAAAAAAAAAACATTTGTTTATCGAGTTGGCAGTGTTAATACTTTAGCAGATCCTATTTCAAGAGCGTTTCAATAGTCCAACGTATGAAATGTATTCAGTTCATATGAACTAAGTGAATGGACCAAAGAAACCCCTAGCAGGGGCGACTTTGTTTCAAAACTTTAAAAATAGTTTTTAAAAAATGCCTCTTTAAAACCATAGAGTTTGCTTCATTGTTTCATGTTAATTGTTTACAACTCAATTTCGACGTTGGAAAATCATATATAATATATTTTAATAATGGAACTGTTAGTGCAACCAGGAAAAAGTGGCCCAAAGTAGCCCCAGTTGACGGTAGGTAAAAAGAAAGAATGGAAAAGTGTAGAAAGGATGAAAACAGCAGCCTTTAAATATGGTAAGTTGTTCTGCATCTGCAAAAGAATATAACATTGATCAAAACACCTTAGGAAGGTATTATGTAGATAAATTTCACCAAGATGAGCACAATGAGATGAAGCTACACTATGTGGCAATTAGTGTTGCCAGGTCCAGTCTCACAAAAAGTAGGTGTTTAAAAGGAAAATTTTCTCCTGTGCCTTAAATTCAATTTAAGAAGGTTTATTTACACATCACATTTTCTCAAATATTTTTAATAATAATTAAACCATGTTCCATAAAGTTATTGTGCCTTTTTTTTAACTAATGTTATTTCCCTTGACAAATATTTCAATATAAAAAGATAAATCAAGCCGCCCATATGTGGGGAGCATTGACCCATTATTTTCTCATGATTAAAATCAATCATTTTTCAAGTTTCTAATGCATTACAGTTATGATGTCGCAATTTTATTTTGATAGCTGGTCGTATAACGAATAAAATGATATATGAAACCTTATTAAAAGGTTCAATATTTAAAAATTCATTTTATAAAAAATGTGTCAACTTCCCCCAGTCTCCCCTACTGCACTCTGGAAACTCCAATTTATCTGGACTAATGTAGTATTTTGAAAATAATCTGGATACCAGCAATCCGGATAACTGAACAAGTTATAGAAAAAGGTTTATGTTAGAACATAAATTTTTATGTTAGAACATAAATTTTTTTAATCACTTAAAACTAGTCGGATGTGCCAATCTCAAAACTTTCTTCTATCTCATAAGGTACTTGTGCACAATATGGACAGTGCTCTCAATATGGACACCCCTAATATCTTTAAAAGTAACAACTTTGATCGAGAGATGGCGCTGCATGTCCTTGAAGAAAAGCAGTTGAAAAGATAATTAAGCTTGGAAAGTGCAAAAAAGCGCGCCATTTGGAAGGAAACTTGTTGTTTCGTGGTGTACTGATCGTAATTACAGGTAAGTTTAAATTCTTATTAGATATGGTAAAATTACTTTAAATATTGAAAAGTAGAGTGTCTTAGAAAGCTTATAAAATATATTTTCTATTGTTATTGCATATATTGCTTTAAAATGTTTTCTTTGTTTTTTTTATTACAAGATTTAGTAAAACTATGCCCGATTCCCAATATGTACACCTCATGTCCACATTGGAAATACAGCAAGTGAATCAAAAGAAGCCTCCCATCAGTAGGGTATCTGTTGGCGAGATTCACTTGCTGTATCCTCCAATCATTCAAGAAACCTCCTCCAAGAAAAAAATCCTCCAAAATGCCCTTGCAGAAAAATCAAAAGAAGCCTCCCCTCAGTAGGGTATATGTTGGCGAAATCGCAGGTACCAGCGGTATGATTTCCTCAACAAAGGAGAGCTGGTACTCAGGGATGTAGTGGAGAGTATACGCCGTATACCCTCTGGTTTTTTTAAGGAACACCGTATACCCTCTGTTTCTCAAGAAAGCTATAGTATATATACACTAGGGTATACCCTCTGCCTTGAGCGTATACCCTCTGCTTAGAACGTATACCCTCTGTTTTTTTTACGACTACACCACTGCTGGTACTGCTTCTTATGCAGTATTGATGCTGTTGCAGACATGCGCCAGATATGTCCGTGAGTACTGTGTGGGACTTACCGCCCATAATGAAGAAGTTTTTATTTGTCCATCCTTTGAGGACTGAGTAATAACAGATGTAAATTCTGCAGACAGATGCAATAAAGCTAAGCAAAACCAACTATACAGTAGAACCTCGATTATCCGAACTAATTAGGACCTACCCTCTTTCGGAAAATCGAAATTTTATGATAATCGAGAATGCTTTAATTTTGAGATTAAGGATGCAATATTTCTTATTAGGTAACAAGTGCTTAATAAAAATAAAGCAATAACAAAATAGAAACAAGAATAAATTATTTGAATTTTAATTTTCAAATTAAGTACCTTTTACATAAATCACAAGGGTTTGAAAAAAGGTTTCGCTTGTCGCAGTTTCGATTGCTTTTGCTTTGAAGCTCAATCACGGAGTTTTTAATATTATCAGTTCACCAGTATAACAGTCTTTCTGCGGATCCAGCCATGCTAAACCTTCTGCAAAACATTCAAAAGCTTCAGAATCGCTAATTTGTTCGTTTTCTACGTTCCACTCCGCAGGTTACGGTAGCTCAAGTTAAATTCAAAGGAACTCTAAGAAAGGGATCGAAAATATTTATATGTACTCGTAGTTTGGAAAAGACCGCTTGCACACAAGGAATATGATAGTTTTAAAAAAAGAAAAAAAGCTTTCAAAATGGATTTTGCTGACAAGGAATGTGAAAGCTTTAAAATGGATTTCGGTTAACCGAGAGTTTCGGTTAAAAGTGTTTCGTATAAAAGAGGTTCTACTGTATTATTTAATAATATTTTGCAGTAACTGAGGTGCTTTGCATGGGTCTTCGAAGAGCCAAGACCGAAAATGACCCCACCCCCTTCTAAAGTGCATGTTCTGAAGATATTAACTGTGCCCCCCCCTCCCCCGCAATACTTTAATATATATTTCTTTTATTCCCCCTCCTTTAAAATCCCTTGGAAGAGTGCCTCTTCCATACATCCTGTGTAGTAGGTCAATAAGGAGCCACCTGTCCCTAATATGGAGATGCATGTCCATAATAGGGACTGGTGGCTCCTTCTATGGACACTTGTAAACATTTTTTGCTTTTATCCTTAAAATTAAACCAGAATAATTACAAGGTCGCTAATTTTAATAATGATAGTCAATGGTCCAGGGATAGTGGTCATATATTTTTGGAGTCCTATAACGTGTACACGGGGGTGAAATAAATCAATTTTCCTTAGGGTGTCCATATTAGTTACAGGTACCTTACATGTTAATATTTCGAAATTTGCTAGCACAGTGCCAAAATTGAATGTCAATCAATGCCCATCATGAGGACTCTTAAAGATATGAAATTCTATGCTTTAGTTCTTAAGATATGACTATCACTAAAGTCGTGTAAATCTTGCAAAATGCAGCGTAGTAGCGCCACCTATTAGTGGTTTACACCGAAACCTAATCAGCAACAACTTACGTCAAAATCTAACTGTATCTGAAGCTTTATGACAATCGATGCCTTAGTTTTTGATATAGAGCTATTGCAAAAATCGTGAAAAATCCAGCATAGCAACGCCACCTATTGGCCGATTGACATGAAAGCCTAATCAGCAATATTTTGTGTCAACTTGCAACTGAATCTGAAGTTTTATGAAAATTCGTGCATTAGTTTAGTTATTGAGCTATTGCGGAAATCGTGAAAAATGCAGCATAGCAGCGCCACCTGTCGGGCGATTAACACCAAAACATAATCAGTACCAATATTTATTAGTACTGAATGTGAAGTTTTATGAAAATCCGTGCATTAGTTCTTAATATATTTTTTTCAGAAATAAATTTGCACTTCCTTCATGATAAACCATAAGTTCAGTTATATTATCGAAAATTACATATTAAAATACATACATAATGATATAAAACTAAAAAATTCTGTAATTTTGCCCTTACATCTGAACTGAAAGTTCCATTGTTTACATCTTTGACTGTGTGCAGATTTTAGGGTTGCGGATTTAAGAGAGCCTACTGTATTATTACAAACTTAACAGTTTTATGAATTGTTGATATAAATTCCTTCCAATGAGGCTTTACCTTTTTTCATGTATTACTACTTAGTCTTCATTTAATCATGTTAAACCAAATGGAGGGTTAAAGATAATTTTCATTCTTCTCTGAGCAGTTTTATTCCATACAAATGTTAATAAAGTTCTCTCTTATAATGTATTTCGAGCCCTGTAATTAATGGATTTGTTTAACCTTGAAGAACCACTGTGTATACTGCTTTGTGAAAAGCAGCTGTAAATTTGAGAATAATCATGTGTTTCATATCTGCCTCTTATTTGTCCTTTTCTAATTTAATAACAACTTCAGTGTTAAATAAGCGTTTAAATTTGTAATTTTTAAACACTTTTCACTATTTTTCTTTATTATTATTTGAAAACCAGCACTACTACAGAATGTTTTGCTACATTATTACGGTTTTACATGCAATGGATATAAGATATGTGTTGGGGGGAGGGGGGGCGGTCACAACCATAGTAGACCAAGTCCATTTTGAAACAAAAAAGAGAGAGATTCCATTTAGAAGATGCATACCAGTAGCAGAAAATGTTCCAAATGTCTGCAACAGATACTTCATGGGCAGAAAATAATCTGCAGGTAAAATATTTTACAATTGAAGTTTTAATTAATCAAACCAATCACTTACCTGTAATGTCTTTAAGCATTTATTCATTCTTATTAGTAATAATTTTAAGTTTCGAATATTAAGTAATAAAACATAACATAAAGCAAAATACAGGTTCGATGGAAAATAATCTGCGAAAGGGAAAAGAAAATCTGCGGCATCCATTTCCCTTCCTGAACTTTCTGCTACCAGGATGCATAAAATCTGTTTTGTTCACTCCTATAGTCCTAAGTCTGTAAACAGATTCCATGTATGAGAAAATACGTGAAAACAGGATTAGTCATTGTGGCAGTCAATAAAACAGATTTTATGCACCTTCTAAGCGGATTAATCTCATTTTTTTTTTTTTTTCAAAATGGACTTGTTAGCCTAGTGGTTAGGGAATTGAATTCGGAATTAATTAGGGGAAAGCTGGAAATTGTTTTAATCCCTTCAGTTTAGATCTAGAATGAATATGCTATGTTTTCCTCCTCGTACTAGGTGAACGTTACATATGTGTATATATGTGTATAGATTTATAGTAAAAAAAAAAAACACTTTTTTAAAAAAATACCATAGCAATATCGCAAAACAACTAACTCTATCAAAAACATTTCAATACAAATGTTGTAGAGCTTTAAATTCTGAGTAAAATGAGTACCTACGCTTAATATTTTTGTTGAACATTGAGGTCACAATTCTACTTCAAAGTTTTATACCCGTCTTCAGAGGGTTGGACTTGGAATTAATTAGGGGAAAACTTCAAATTCTTTTAATCCCTTCAGTTTAGGGCTAAAATGAACATACTAAGTTTTCTTCCTCGTACTTGGTGAACGTTAGAAATTATGTACATATTTATTTTCGAAAAATGCGTTTTTGTTAATTACATTAACAATATCTCAAAACAGGTAACTCTATCAAAAACGTTGTCAATACAAATGTTGTAGAGCTTAAAATTCTGAATAAAATGAGTACCCACATTAATATTTTCGTTCAACATTAAGGTCGCAATTCTATTTCAAAATTTTGCCTTAATCGCTAATCAAGAACTTGAAGCCAGGAGAGACCAAGTTAGCTTAACAATATCTCAAAACAGGTAACTCTGTCAAAAAATTGTCAGTACAACTGTTGTAGAGCTTAAAATTTTGAATTAAATGAGTACCCACATTAATATTTTTTGTTCAATATTAAGGCCGCAATTCTATTTCAAAAGTTTACCTTAATCTTTAATCAACAGTTTGAAGCCAGGAGAGATCAAGTTATCAGTCCACACTGCTTCCAATTTTTATATACATGTATTTTTGTTACTTTCCGACCTATGTCAAAAGGATTAAAACAATTTTTGGCTTTTCCCAAATTAATTTCGCATTCGGGCTTTTTTTCATCCCCTACCACTGAGCCCGTAATCGAGAGGTTAAACCGTAATTCTTAAAATATCCAAAATAATGAGCTAAAATAATTACAAAAACATCGTAAATGCCTCAATAAATTAAAAAAAAATACATGTATATAAAAATTAGAAGCAGGGTGGACTGGTAATCGGGTCTGTTCTGGCTTCAAGCTCTTGATTAGCGATTTTGGATAAACTTTGAAGTAGAATTGTGAACTTATTGTTCAACAAAAATATTAAGTGTGGGTACTCATTTTATTCTGAATTTTAAGTTCTACAGCATTCGTATTGACAATGTTTTTGATAGAGTTATTTTTTTGAGATATTGCTATGGTATTTTAAAAAAAAGTGTTTTTTGACTATAAATCTATACATATTTCCTAACGCTCACCTAGTAGGAGGGGGAAAACATCGTATATTCATTCTAGACCTAAGTTAAACGGATTAAAACAATTTCCAGCTTTCACCTAATTAATTCCGAATTCGGCCTTTTTTTGCTCCCTTATCACTGGACTGTGTCTACTATGTTTGCGATTGGGTGGTCTACTATAATTGTGAGCCCTGCATATCTAAGCACATGTGTATGAGCAGCCATAGTTTCTCAGTAAGTCTGAACAGTAGAAATTCTTTTTCTTATTTTCAATTTGTTTTTGCTTCAAACTTGTAATGCAACAAATTGTCAACCACATTTTTTGTAGTACTTCGGTATCTCATTTCTAATAAAATTAGTGTTTTTCAATTATATGTTTATTACTTTTATACTACTACTTGACTTTACATTAATCACGAATATCATTTAAAAATGATAATAAGTATTTGAAAATGTGTTGGTTTACAGGAGATGATGCTGATGTTCCTTTTCTACTACAAACCATCCATGTTCTTAAAGGTTAATATGTAAA
This sequence comes from Maratus speciosus, assembly GCA_963932465.1. Taxonomy (NCBI): domain Eukaryota; kingdom Metazoa; phylum Arthropoda; class Arachnida; order Araneae; family Salticidae; genus Maratus; species Maratus speciosus. The sequence continues at coordinate 63,546,093 of OZ010797.1, read as the reverse complement.
CAAGTAGTTTTTACAAATATTTTTTATTTTCATTTTGTGACTTTCAATTCTTGAATTCTTTCAAAATTGATAATTAATATGTATTTAAGTATACAAATGAAAAATGTTGAAGTACCCATGAAATCCCGATTGTAAGCCCGCACCCTCCACCACCACTTTTAAGTAGTTATGATTTTCTTTTCCATTCCAAAATATAATTGCCCCCCTCCCCTTCATAAATTTTTTTCGTGGAAAATATCGATTTAAAAATCCAAGAAAGATTATATTGAATCTTTTGACTTTTGGTGGATTTCCATATGTTTTTATATAATCTGAATGACTCCCCCCCCCCCCTTGCATGAAATGTTTGCTTCCTTACTTGGCCCTCCCTCCCCTGCACAAGTAGTTTAACTTCGTGAAAATTTTAATTCTTTTATTCTATTTGTTGCCTGCTAGTAACAGTAAGTAAATAGTCAGTTATCTGAAATACACCCCTTTCACCAAAAGTTTCTCTTTCTCACCTAACCCCATCTAGCAAAGCTTAAAATATTTAAAATTATTTTTTTAAATTCTGCCCTATTTCTTATTATGTAGTAAAATGATTTACTAGAACCTCATTAACATAAGTTCATAGAAGTCTCGCTCATTTAAAATCTACGTCCTCTTTCAAATTTTTGCTTCATCCCTACCCCCCCCCCCCCAAGTAGAAAGAGTCTAAATATATTAGAGGAAAACAAAAGATTTTCCTATTTGCAGTTTTGTTGTTCTCATCTCTGAATCCCATATATATTTTTATGGTTAAGTAGTTCAAAAAAGGGATATTATATTGTATGTGTGTGGAGAGGGGGTTAAATAAAAAAAAAGAAAAATTTTTTTGTGAAAAAGTGAGAAATAATTTAGGTGGTTATTTAAATATTTTTATTAGAAAATCGCAAATAGAGCGGAAAAATATTAGTTTTCAGATTTTAAACTGAATGAGATGTCGAGAAAGTGGTGGCAGTGATGTTCATGATATGAAGGTGGGAGCACAGGGGGGGAGAAGCGGAGATTTTGGAAGGAGGAGATAATTTAGGTGATGTACTAGTTATTTGTTACTACTGTGTATTAAAACAGTCAGAAAAGAAATTTAAAATTAAAGAGTTTCATAGGTTAAATTAATCATGTTTGATACCAGAAAGGGAGCAAGAGTTGAAGCAGTTTTTGAGGGGGGAGGAAGGTTGATTAAATGTTGCTGCAATAAAGTAACAAATAAAGAAGTAAATTTGAAAAAAAAATCAAATATTAATCATTACAAAGTAATATTAATTAAGATTTTTTTTTGTTCGGGGATATTTTTTTTTTTTTTTGGGGGGGGGGGGATTTAGTTTTTTTTTAGAAACCTAAAATCTGCCGAGATACAGAAGGTTCTCACACATGCATTTGCATTATTTACTTCTAAATTAATGGTAAGAATGATTTTTTAATGACTTTTTAAAAAAATCTCGAAACTATTATACCCGAAGAAAACGATGATAAGCCTCCCTCTCAAATTTAACTCCTTTTGTTTTTGAAAAAGAGAGGGGGCTTAGAATCGGAATTTTACGGTAATTTTCTTTCAACATTTTGATTAAAAGGTGGACAAGTGATATTACTCGTTTTTAAAATATTTAAAGCATTTTCTTCTAATACTTTAACAAAGTATATTTTTATGCAGATATTTTATCATCTATGTTCTATGAAAATAAATATTTTCTCTAAAGAAAATGTCAGTTCCACAGATTCTCTCTCAAGAAACAGAAAAAACTTCTGAAATATATTCCGAAGTATTTTCAAAATGTGGTCCCCTAAAAGAACATTTGGATATTCATGAAAACGAAAACTTTTTTGTTTGTGAAATATGTTCCAAAGGATTTTCACGAAGTGGTGATCTGAAAAAACACTTGCATATCCATACAAAGGAAATATCTTTTTTCTGTGAAATTTGTTCAAAAGGATTTTCAGAGAGTGGTAGTCTAAAACAACACCTACGCACACATACAAAGGAAAAACCTTTTGTTTGTGTAATATGTTCCAAAAGATTTTCAGAAAATGGGGATCTGAAAAAACACTTAAGTGTCCATACAAAGGAAAAACCTTACGTTTGTGAAACATGTTCCAAAGCATTTTCAAGAAGTGGTTATATAAAAAAACACATGCGAATCCATACAAAGGAAAAACCTTTTGTTTGTGAAATATGCTTAAGACAATTTTCACGAAGTAATACACTTAAAGTACACTTGCGCACCCATACAAAAGAAAAACCTTTTGTTTGTGAAGTGTGTTCTAAACGATTTTCTGAAAGTAATCATCTAAAAGTACACTCGCGCACCCATACGAAGGAAAAACCTTTTGTTTGTGAAATATGTTTCAAAGGTTTTTCAGATAGTGGTAATCTAAAAAAACACTTGCGCACCCATACAAAAGAAAAACCTTATGTTTGTGAAATATGTTTCGAAAAATTTTCACGAAGTAGTCATTTGAAAAGTCACTGGCGTACACATACAAAAGAAAAACCATATGTTTGTGAAATATGTTTCAAAAAGTTTTCCCAAAGTAGTTCTATGAAAAGTCACTTGCGTACCCATACAAAGAAAAGACCCTATGTTTGTGAAATATGTTCAAAAGGATTTTCAAATCCTGGTTATCTGAAAAAGCACTTGCTTATCCATACAAAGGAAAAACCTTTTGTTTGTGAGATATGTTCCAAAGGATTTTCACATTCTTCTCATCTCAAAGTACATTTGCGCACACATACAAACGAAAAACCTTTTGTTTGTGAAGTATGTTCCAAAGGATTTTCAGATAGTAGTAATCTGAAAAAACACTTAAACACCCATTCAAAGGAAAAACCTTTTGTTTGTGAAGTATGTTGCAGAGAATTTTCACAAAGTGGTAGCCATACAATGAAGAAACCTTTCGTTTGTGAAATATGTTTGAAAGTAAAATCAGAAAGTGGCGATTTTAAATAACTCTTACCTATACAATGGAAAAAACTTTTGTTTGTGAAGTATGTTCAATAGGATTTTCAGTGACCCACCATCTGAAAAGACACTTGCATGCTCATAAAAAGGGAAACCTGCACTTTGTGAAATATAATCTAATGATTTTCAGAAAGTAGTCATCTAAAAAATATTTGCGTACCCACCAAAACTCATTGGATTGTGAAATATTTTCAGTAAGTTGCAGTTTAAGAAAACATGTTCTTTTCCATGCAAATTGTATGTGAGTTTGTCTGTGATGTATACTATATTGACTTTTCACTAGGTTGCCATTTAAAGGCATGGCTCCAAAGTTGACACAAATAAAAAAAGTTTGAGAATTCTACTGGATTTTCTTAAAATGATATCTTAAATATTTGTATTCCATGTTCACATAACTGCAAAGTCAATAGTTAGTGAAATATTTTCTAGAGTAGTGGTTCCCTACCTTTTTGATTCTCAGAGACCCTTTTAGAATGAATTTCTAGGACAGAGACACTTAGTCCTACTATAGCCTATGTTACAAAGTGATGGTTATTAGATGCATTTCTACGAGGGAATGAATTGTTATGTAAAGGTTTGTTTATTGTTTCAAGAATAAAATTATATTTTGAAACTGTTTCCATAACACTCAATTGTATTTAAATGACGCTCAATACAGAGTATAGTGTAATGAAGATTGTAATGATTTTTAAGGAAGAAAAAGTATCCATTCATAAAAATACTCCAAAGTTTAAGAAATAATATTTCCCTAAATTAACTTTGATTTCGGGATGCATAGCTGTTTCTTGTAACAAGTAGGCTTTAATTTCTTCACTCAGTTGACAGAATTTTGGTCCAATTGCTTATACTTGCAGGAGAATGCCAGATTCTAAAAAGGCATAATTTAAATGACTTCTGCATTTCTTTTTTTTTTTTTTTTTTTTTTTTTTGCTGTGTAAACTAAAAATTGTTCTTCACCGGCATGTCGTTGAGGAAGGCAGAAAGCTACTTTTGCATTCTCAAACAAGGTTTTTAATTAATCTGACAAATGACATAAAAATTCTGATGGACTTTAGTTTTTAAATATTGTTTTGTAATTTACTATGAAATATCAAACCAAGGAGGACCTTGTGTTTTGCTGAGTTTAAAATGGCTGGTTTTCTGCTAACACATTCAATGTACAAATTCGTCCAAAACCCATTGAACTATTGAAAAATATTGTTTAAACGAGTCATTCAAAGCTTTAGGTTAAGCCTGAAAATTTATCTGTTTTTTTTCTTGTGAAGCAGGATGTTTTTTGCATTCCTTTTTAACAAGAAGAAATTCATTTACATCATCCTTTCTTTCACAATCCAAACAATACACGTTTCTCCTTAAAAGATAACGTTTTTGGCAAATGCATGAAAAACTGAAAAGTTTTTTATTGCACTCATTGATTAATTTTATTAATTTTGCTAAATATGTTGGGAAAATATGGAATTTGCAGATCTGGTCTTCCTTATTTAAATGTTTTGCCAGTTCGGCGTTATGGTTTGTCTCTTATCACCTCAGTTCCAGCGGCAGCTTGCGGGTTATTTAAATAAACATATTCCAAAAATAAAATCAGCTTAATATATATTTTGAAATACATTTGAATTTTCAAGAGGTAAAACATTGCAACTGAATGATAACAAGCGCTCTGAAGAAAATTAATATTTTACTTTCTATGATTGAAAATCATATAATCAAATAAATAAACAATCAAAAATTAGCTAATTGAATATAAGAAAGCAAACTATTTTTTGTATAAACAACAATAAAAAAGGGACAACAAAAAATGCTGGCTCCCACCCACTGAATGTTGCTTGGAAGAGAAAATAGGACCGGTGCCTGTGCCTCGCACGCTGCTTTCGTACGCATAAGTTGGCTTTGCATAGAATCTCTTCGATCACATGTGCGATCCTGGAAAATTTCAAAATATACATTATTAGAATAATGTTTTGTAATGTATGAAATTAAAAGAGATGGAGGGAGTGTATTTAAACACATCCCAAAAATTGTTAAAAATATGGAAATGTTATAAATATATTCTTTAATTTGTTAATTTATCTCTTGGTTTTTTTTTTTTTTTTTTTTTTTTTTTTTTTGAAGGTTTACCTGCGCAATTGCATCAATAAAGGAGATGCCAGTGCTGGAACGCTTAAAAGATGCCATTGATGCGACGCTCAAAAGAGTTCCGTTACATTACGATCTATGGGAGAAAATCGTTTGCGGAGTATTTGAATGATGCTACACACTTTTAAACATACTGAAATTTCTATATATCACGGAGGCGTTGTACGCGGTGGTTACTATAGAATAGGGTGTGCACAGAATTTATCGTTCATTTACAGCGACACACAAAATGATTTGGCTACAGAAGAAATTGAACTACTCAAGTCCATGAACAATAGTTTCTGGAAGTGCGATTTCAGACCTAGGCGTTTTTAACTTGAACTACTCAAAAGTTCTCAAGTACATTTCCGTTTATTCACGGAAATTGCAGAATAAAGTTTTCGCCTAGGCTATTCGTTTAACTGAACTAATTTTTAGCATACTATGTAGTATACAAACACATTTATAGATAATTACGGGATTGGACATACAAAAATCGATATTTTCCCGACTATTTATACTAATAAAAACTATTTTTAAATGCACTATGCGTTTTTTAAATAGTTTATTTAGACATCATCTTTTACTTTAATAAACTGTGAATATACTGTGTGTTACAGTATTCAGAAATCGTTGAAAAGTGTTTCATAACCTATGCTGGACACATGATATTTCGTTCTTGTTTTAATCTTTTTGCGAGCTCAAAAAAGTAACCAATGGTTGGTAAATTGTCGGTCGCATAAGCTCCAGCAAAAACGATTATATTTCTCTTAAATGAAATCGGAAGGAAACTGGTCAAATAATTCATGAAAAAAATGGTCGCCCAGTTCGAAAAACAAGTTTAAAGTTTTATAACAGTGTTACGTTCAACTAGAAAAAGGATAGTAAAGAATCGATTTGTCACAAAATCGCTTTAGGCCAACAATCTACACATTTAAAGAATACAAAGTGAACCAAAATGTTTGACCCAAAAATGTAGAACCCTTTATTAAAATTAAATGAAAAAAGAGCATCTAACCACCAAGCCACTTGGACAATAAAAACTGTAGCAATAATCAAGAACTTAAAAACTTGATTACGTACGGATATTTACTAGATATGAATTAATTTATAATTGTTTGTTTAAATTTCACTTAACGCGTTCTTGCATCTGTGAGTGCTGCTGTTTTTTTTTTAATAAAAGCTGGATTATTTTTCGAACATAAAACGCCCAATTATCAGATATTTTATACGTATACAGAAGTATGGATCCTGAGCTTCCCCTCTTCCGGACTAACCCGTTAGGCTATTCTAGCAAATTCGGACTTTTGAATTTTATCAGTTTTTAGTTATTTTAATATAATATTTTTGTGTAAAATGGCAGAAATCTACTATTTCTGGTATTTTATTTAAAAACCAACACTGAAGCCGGTCCCCCCAAGGGAGATAGGCTCCTGCAATATGTACCGGTTCAACCCTCCCCCCACCCCTTTATCTGTACGAGCCTGGCCATAACTAAGATGTCGATAAACATTCACGTTTTTAAAGTGAAACTACTTATTTTTTCACCATAGGGTAGTCCTGCATTTGGTGACACCTTCTGAATTAAGTGACATCGTATGGAATAAAAGACAATTTTGAAATAACTGACTTTTGGAAAATGAAATTCTGTAGAGTAAGTCGGAATTGGTAAAAATGATTATGTTACTGTCTCTTTAAATTATAATTGGACATTGAGGGACACGTAATTTCAAAGACTTGTTAGTACCCCCCCCCCCCCAAAAAAAAAAGGAATTGCGTTTTAATTCTAGAAATATAAGCATTCGTTCGGAAGACTGAAAATTGAGAATAATTTCGAAAATACGAAAAAAGTGCAACAATAGCAAACTGTAATACCTAATAACTCAAAATTACTGCAATCAGCAAACAGAAAAAATTACCTGCACTCTTAAAAGTGAAATAACCCTATTGAACATGTGTAGCATAACCTAGCATACCTGATATAGAAATGGTCAGGTTTTGTGTAGGTAAACTTCTGTGTATGATAAGCAACTACAATGGGGCAGGGGGTAGGCTAAAAACTAAGTTTCTCCTGGTTAAATAATTTTTCTTATTTTGTTTCTGCGTGATCTTACAAAAGCAAAATTGTCAAGATATACAAAGTAAAATGAAAATCTTCGCATGACAATTTGACCTTTTCTTTGTTTTTAACTTTTATATAATTTATCATTTCAAATATAGCCATTTTGATTTATAGTTTTTTTCTTTTTTCTTTTAGTGAAATGGACGGAAATGTTTACTGTTGCTCCTCACAAGTTGGATCAAGTACGGAAGATTCATGAAAATCCGCTGAAAAAATTGCATTGCTACATGTTTATTATGTCATGTTAATAAAATAAATTGGAATATATGCATTTCTCTTTTTTAGCATTTATTTTTAAATGTTGTGTATTTTCCTTTTGTTTTGAGTACTTGATGTTTTCATACTCAAACATTATAACACTGTAATGTCAGAAACCACACACGCAAGTAAAATGATTTAAGTTGGTTTGACTATTTGCGCCCTCTGAAAATGCAAGGTCTGCGTCCTTATATCTGATCCTGTCCAACAATGCGTGGGATGCTTGAGTTGCCGATAGAAACATTCCTGATATTTCACAGGGACCTCGCTATCGTTTCTGTTAAACGTTTCAAAATTATACAGCATAATTCTAACCATTTGCAAAAATTATTTCTTGAAACAATGGGCAACACAGATTCACAATATTTCCCAGGAACGTTTGATCATAATTTAATATTAAAGGATATACTCGTTCCAAAAACAATAGTCCTTAGAATCTCATACTAAACAGATGATTCTCCAGCTTCAACAAAGAAGGGATACATGAAAACTACAAACAAAATTTTTAAAAATTATTTCTGGTACACCATGAGAAGTCACTTTCTAAACAGCACATGACCTTGTTTTTCAAGCGTGGAAAATAAGTAAAAAAAAAAAAAAAAAAACATAAATTGGAATTACAATGAATATTAATTCAGAGTCATCCTTTTGAAATATAATCATTGGACTTTGACAGTGGCATTAGATGAGAATTAGCATATTTTAGTGATAAATTGTTTCTTTAGTATATGGGGGGGGGGCGTTAAAAGCATATGTAATATAAAACTGAAGACAGAAACATTGGCAGGAGTTATTTTTTAATATTACCATTCATGAAGCGCAGGAAGATTTGGTTTCGGACAGGGAAAGCTTATTTGTGTTTGGGACCATGCAAAATTTACAAATTTGAGTGCATGCAGATTTGCAAAAAATAAAATAACAAAGCACAACGACAATCTATCACCGAAGCTCAGATTGCGTGTAAGAACAAGTAAATTTATTGTAATCATTCATCTAGTTACAGCAACAGATTATCAGTAAGACAGGTATGTGAATTAAGCTCTTTTGATTACAAACCATCGTATCATTCCGCAATTCAAAGTACTCCTGCTGATGTTGTGTAGGATAGAGATTTACTGTGAGGATGGATAAAAAAAGAATGCAAGCAGCAGCATTTGAAAAGTAATTATAGTGTAGAGAATGTTTTTACCATGAGTGTATACAGATTGCGCTATTGTCTTACAGCAGTTGAACTGGTAGGTATTGTTAGTTCTCAGATGCGTTGGAGCGATTGAAATGACAACACGTTTAGAAAATTAGTCACGCTTGTGCCACTTTGACACAGTTACGTAAAGCCATCTCAAGAAAACATCCAGGCATATTAAGTGATGGTGTCCTCCTCCTCCATGCCAATGCCACTACTGCAAAAGATCAAGGGGAAAACTCAGCGCCACCCTCAAACAGCCCAGATTTGGCACCCACTGATTAGTTCCTTTTTATGAAATCGAAGGAACAATTATCTAGAGCAGTGGTGTGAAACCAGCTGCCGAGAACTGACTCAATGGGTAAAGACGCGTTATCAACAAAGCCGGTTAAAGAAGTTGGTCCTGCGTTCAGATAAATCCCTAATAGTCCAGGCAATAGGGGATTTGACCTGGCAAAATTAATGGTAGTTCTGGAAATCGGCTTACTTTATGTGTTTTGGGTCGCTGAATACGAATTTGAAACTTCCCACCAAAATTTCCTTCGGCAACCCCCCTAAATTTTGGTAAGATGCCCCCCCCCCAAAAAAAAGGTTTTTATTAAAAAAATCAATTTTTTATTGTTTTAGAGGAAAAGTATCTAGAAATTCAGAAAGTAGACAAAATTTGCAACAAATAAGATGTATGACATTATGACGTAGGATAAATGGGGAAGGGGGATCTGCCTCGGAACATGCGCCGCGGTGCTGCGTGGTCTATGTTGCGCAATTTCACTTACCCACTCACTCGTTTAAATTCACCCTCCCGTCTTCCCTCCGAACTTTTCCTATAAGGTTTACTTTAAGTTTTTTGGGTAACTGAATCCGAATTTTTAACTTCCCCCCAAAATTCACCCATTCCCCCCCGCAACCCCGCCAAAATAGTTGTTTTTGAATTAAATTTTTTATTGTTTTAGGGGAAAACTAGGTGGAAATTCAGAAAGTACATAAAATTTGCAACAAATAGGATTTATGACATTATCACGTAGGATAAACGGGGAGAGGGAGGGCTGCCTCGGAACATTCCCCGCGCGCTGTTCTCAAAAACCAAATTTTTGGGCAAAAAATCAATTTTTTGGGGAGTTGCCGGGTGAAATTTTGGTTGGAAGTTACGAATTCGGAATCGGCGACCCAAAAAACATAAAGTGAGTCGAAATCCAGAACTAATATTAATTTTGACAGGTAAAATCCCCTATTGCCTGGGCTTGCATAACTTAGTGCACGTAGCGCCGCAGTGCATGTTCAAAGGCAGCCCTCCCCTCCGCGTTCATCCTACGTCATAATGTCATATATCCTATTTGTTGCAAATTTTGTCTACTTTCTGAATTTCTACATACTTTTCCCCTAAAACATTAAAAAATTTAAAAACACCTATTTCGGGGGGGGGGGGGGGGGGATTTTATGGTTAAGTTAAAAATTCGGTTTCAGAAACCCAAAAAATTTAAAGTAAACCTTATAGAGAAAGTTCGGAGGGGAGACGGAAGAGCGAATGTAAACGATGTGAGTGGTTAAGTGAAATTGCGCAACTTAGTCCACGCAGCATCGCGGCGCATGTTCCGAGGCAGATCCCCCCCCCCCCATTCATTCTACGTCATAATGTCATATATCTTATTTGTTGCAAATTTTGTCTACTTTCTGAATTTCTAGATATTTTTTCCCTAAAACAATAAAAAAATTGATTTTTTTATTAAAAACTTTCTTGGGGCATTTTACCAAAATTTGGGGGGTTGCCGGTGGAAATTTTGGTGGGAAGTTAAAAATTCGGATTCAGCAACCCAAAAAACATATAGTAAGTCTTTTTACAGAACTACCATGAATTTTGCTAGGTAGAGTCCCTATACGGTCTCTATTGCCTGGACTATAAGTAGATTTAGTGATTATGTGGTAAAGTGATCGGCAAATAACGCTCGTAATTCCCTTTTGTATTTTCTGTCTGTTGTTAAGAAATAATTTTTATTACCCTTGTTTTGGATCCATCTTCGTAATTCCAGTAGACCTTATAGCTAAATAAAAGAAATTTTCCCATGTAAATAACAGAGAGTATAGTGAGGACAAATTAGGTTACAAGAGGCATTTAAAATAATAAAATTGGAAAAAGGCTGCAGAAAAGCAGGGAAATTATAGAAAAAAGGTAATTAAGGATAAAATGTTTGCTGTAGGATATAACAAGTATGTACACTCTTGTCTTTAAGCGATGTCTGCCTAAAAAGTTTCTGTTTGTAAATAAATGTCCATATAATAGTTAAATGTAAGAATAATAGTCAACGTTCAAATCATGCATCTCAATAATCCTATACAACTGGTTCATGCAGATAGATTGATACGGTTAGATGATAGAATTACACTTTCCTCCTTCTATGAAATAAAAAACAAACCTATAATAAAGTCAAAACAAAACACATAATTCAAAACAGCAAAGTAATTCGTATAATTTTAATCCCTTTAACTTTCACAATAAATCTAATTTACGTAAAATGAAATTAAATAAATTTAAGATTATATCCAATTCAAATATGAACTGAAACTTAACCAAGGTTAACACTACATAATTCCTGCAGAAAATTCATTTAGTATACCAAACGAAAAAGGCAACACAGTTTGTTGACAGTGAATTAGTTCGGTTACACAACACTGATCAAAATATTATTTTGATTGTGTCAACATCAAATTGTATCATCATTGTTGTAATTTCTAATAAAATTAAACAAGTTGTTGCATGGGTAGTAAATGAGGCATTAATTTAGTGCATTTATCTACCTTTATTTGTTGTTGTGTAATATTCAGTCAAAATTTATTTCTACATTTTTAATCATTTATCTGTCATGTAAATATGTTCAAATCATAAGCATTATAATTAGCATTAAACAGAATAGAAAAAAAAGTTTCATTTAAAGAATACCATTTGCGAATAGTGTTATGGGAAGATAATAAGCTAGCTTTTTGACAGAAACACAAACAATTCTGGAAGAATCTCGGAAAAAAGTGGATGAAATTATTCAGAGGAATAGTCATATAAGACTTCGATAGACATTCACTTGACTATGTGATAAAAGAAAAACTTTTGAACAATTTTAACTTCTGAATGAATTATATGTAGAAGAGGATTCGCACTACTAAAGAAAGTAGCTTATCTTCAAAAAATTCTTGCATTAAAAAAAGCAATTTTTGTTAATAAGTTTTACATCCTGTATGTTGTGGATTGATTTAAATAAATGATAATTTTAAGATTTTACGTACCGGAATTTTAGTCTTGCATTATTATCCTTTGTGGATATGGGATTTTATATATTTTTGATGTAATTTCAGAGTGTAATGCCAACTGTTTGGCTAATAATACTCTGAGGTAACATTTTGAAAGAATTGTATACTATTTATTTTGTAATTTAGCCATTTACTTGGATTTCAAAAGGAAAATTTGGTACTATTTTATAAAGCTCGATTCCTACACGAGTACTTCTCTATCAATCAATCCTGTACAGTCGAACATGTTTCTAATGTGAAAGTACTCTCTGCGCAAAATTTCATTCCAAAATTTTGAATATGAACAGGAGCTTATTAGATATGTTTGAAGTTGGTATGAAACAGACTGCAACTCCTATTCCTGGAATTTCAGAAAGACCAACTCCTACTCCTGGAATTTTAAAGGGAATAATTTTAAATTCGAATTAGCAAATTTTGTCAATAGCGAATTTTAAATATCTTTGATGGCAGAATCATTTTGAAAGCTTTGCATTGTTGATAATATTAAATAAAATGAATGTTTAGTGTATGGGTGGGATTACTGTATTTGAAAATAATATTGAGAGCTACTAGTAGGTAAATAAGATATATTTAGTTTATTTTAAAGTGTTTTCAGTTTGTCACTTTATACTTTTTTTTCTTCTCCATCAAAATCAACATTTTAGATGAATTGAGTTTCCAGCAACCCAAACTTGGCCATCTTTATTGTTTTTCTGGTCACATACCAGGATAGTAAAACTTACCATATTTCTGGTATTAATTAAATTACTAATACAAGTTTTTGATATTTCTATAAATATAAATTAAAATTTTATTAATTAAAGCATAAAAAATGGATTATGTTCCATAATATCTAATAAAGGGCTTAATCATTTTGAAAGCCTACAATTCTTGGTAACCCTCAAAACCTTAACACAGGATAAATATCAAACATGGATGAAAGAAGCACGTCTAACTCAAAAAACTTTTCCAATTATTACTTATAACCAAATAAAAATGGGATAAACAATTTCTATGTCTTGTATTACGGCTAAAAATTTAACTTTTATGATGAAAAAAGGCGATTAAAAATTTTTACTAAGTGAAATTGCTATCATTTAAGTATGTAAATTAGAGTTTACTATGTTTCAAGAATCTCCCCAGGACAAAAATAGCCCCTGAAACTGAAAGTCTGGCATACATGATATTACAAACAAGTGGGTAAGTGTAACCACAGACCGAACAGAGGGTTTCGTCCAATATTCCTTCTAAAACACTTTATTCTTTAATTAATAAAGCCAAATTGATATAATTTATAATTATTAAATCCTTAAAAACCTCACATAAAAAGGTAAAAAAACGCTAAGGTTTAAAAAAAAATTGCGTCCTCCCCACGAAATTTCTCGCGCCATTCTTTCGAAAACTTTTTATTATGTGTTATAAGTATCTTAAATTTTCAAACAGATATCCATGTTAGATTTCTGAATTTAAATAAAATCGCGTTCTTTTAATTCCACATTCCACCCCCCAAAGAGCGCACTCTATTCTTTACAAAACTGTATCTGAAAGAAACTCCTTTCTACAACTTATCCGTAGATACATTAGTCAAGGGAGGCGGTCTTAAACACCAATTTAAGATATTTGCGGAAATTACTATTCGAAAATAGTGGTATCGACACTTATGATTTTTTTATATTGAACAAGTAGCATTTATCTCAGGACTCCGTCAAAAAATCGCACATAAAATGGTAAAAAACGTTAAGGTTTAAAAAACAAATTTAACGCCCCCCTTCCCTTCCCAAAATTCCTCGGTCCATTATTTTTTAAATTTTATTATGTGTTATAAACTATCTTAAAGTTTCAAACAGATCGCGTTGTTAGATTACATAATATTAAAAAAAATCGCGGTCTGTTAGTTCAAATTTCACCACGAGGCAGCGCTCTCTATTCTTAACAAAATTGTATATAAACGAAACTCCTTTCTTCAAATTATCCGAAGATATATTAATTGAGGGGTTGGCGGTCTTAAACATCAACTAGTTAGTGCCCTTCAAGATTTGACGGTAAATAACTTGAATGTTTCATTAGAAAAATTCTTGAATTTTTAATTAGTTGCTTTTAAATTAATTATTGAATGACGAATTATGTGACGAATTTCTATATTGCATAAGTGATTCTAATTTCTTTAAGGGGATAGATGGTGCTGTCAGTCGAAACTATTCAATTAAATGAAAGAATTTTAAGTTTATAATTTACAACTAATTATGCTTGCTTTTTATCAGAAATTTACCTAAAAACATCGGGCAGAGATTTTTTTTTATGACCTCATTTTTTTAAATAACAATATCTGTTTTCATTTATTTATTTATTTATTAAGACTACGCGGACATTAAAGGTTGCCATGAATTTTATTTTTATCTGTCTCATTCTCTAAAAATCTAAATTTGAAATTTGATGCAGCTAACGATTTATAATATATATTTTTTATTACTTGAATTTTATGTTACATTTTTATACAGTTTTTAAATATTAAACCTGGATATCAAGGTAATTTCTTTTATAGTTCTTATAAGAATACTTTTTTTTTCTTTCCATTTTATTTTTTTACGCAAATGAATGACAAACTTTTTTTTTCTGACACATACATGAAATGATAAAAAAGCCCCTTTTTAAAATCCCCTTTTTTGTCCCTTTTTAAAATTTAAATTTAGAAATTAAAATTAAAACTTTTAAAATGCTTTTGTAATTGTGTCTCAGTTGATTGAATGAGGTTGCCCCTGTTAAGTCAGTTTTCCCGCATCGCATTTTATAACTTTTAGAGATCGTTTTGGCACATCTCATAAGAATACTTTTGCTGAATAAGTGCAATTTATAAGTCTTGCTGCATTCGATCGGCCAACTCAAACCACAGCCTGTATCCCGGGCAGTCAATCATTCAGCTAACGACCAATTATAGTTTAAAGACGCCTCCTTTGACTTCAACGGCCCCTAGCTGGAATAATGTGAAATACAGCATATTTATACCGATGCACAGGTCCCCGGACAGGGCTTTTGACCATCAAAAGAATGCCCTAACTCCACGACACTCGGCTCTCTAAGTATCGCTTAGCGGTACACATAATTCCCAAGCCGATGTCCATAAAGTAAATTAGCAGCTCTCAAGCCAAAAGGGGCCTGATTTCTCAAAAGGATGTAACAAAGGAACAATAAATCAGGTCCCCGGAAAAACTGTGTCTTTATTGGAATAACTACTGTCTGAATCTGACTTTGATTTCCCGGCTACCACTCGCGGCCTGCGACTACCTAAAGATGATAGAAGTTCCGAGGATTCGCTCAGAAATCGGCACGCACGCGTCCGCGGTTCGCGCCCCTGCCCCCAGCGGTCGGGCCTTGGCCGACGACACGACAGAAGATCCATAACTGGAGTAGCGACGAATTCGTTACATTGAAAAGTCGGCACGACGGTTTATTTGCGCGGCTCAAATCCCAGAGTTCCAACAATTAATTCCAGCAAGAACAACAACGAGATGTGTAATGAAGTCCTAAAAAATGACGTATCTACTGTTTATTTAACCAGCAATTAATTCCAACAAAACTCAAGAGGTGTGTAACAAGTGACGAAAGAAATCTCTAAAAAGAACAGTTTTCAAATCCTTTTTCTGCCTTCCATGAGTGAAAAAGAAAACGAAAAAAAAAAAAAAAGTGTCGTTCCCTAGCAATTAATTAAAAAGAAAAAAATCTGGTCATTAAAAGGAAAAGACTGGTCAAAAAGAACGGGAAAAACATTCATCTGCCTAGTAATCAAGAAAAAATTATCTGTTACTGAAAATCAATTATTTCTCCAAAGAACAAGCCTCTGAAACAGTCTTTGCAAGAAAGAAAAATAAAACTCTCTCCTCCCAGCCCAGCCATGGACGTTATCAGCTGAGAAAGTGGGTCACCAGGTCAAAATGAAGAACCGTGTTGAAAAACGAATTTTCTACCGGCAGATAACTCACTGATTTGTGTTAAGAAGAAAAAGAGAAAATGATTTCTTTTTTTTATGCAGGGAGTAAATTTAATCCTGGAAATTTTTATGAAGATCGTTTTTTTTTGTTGTTGTTTTGTTTGTGGATATGTAAGGCTGTCCTTGAATAGATTTGTTGAAGGTAAGACCATTTTAATCTATTCTTGAATTAAAAAAGAGAAAAAGAATACAGTTTTAAAAGGTAGTTTTTTAATTGTTTGTCATTTTAATAGCCAAAATTGGAATAAGACAACGTTTATTTTATTTATTTTTGCTATAAGAGTAATTTTCTGAAATTTAGACAGTATTTAAATCTTTGGAATTTTAAAATTTTAGTTCAAAGTTCGTTTTTTTTAAATCTCAATTTGAAAAAAAAAAAAAAAAAAAAAAATGATGTATTAAATTTGAATTTTATTTAGATTTAAGCCCATTTTTGTTACAAATATTGTGTTGCAATTTTTTGAAAAATATTCCATTTTTATTTGAAAAAAAAAATGATGTATTAAATTTGAATTTTATTTAGATTTAAGCCCATTTTTGTTACAAATATTGTGTTGCAATTTTTTTGAAAAATATTCCATTTTTATTTGAAAAAAAAAAAAAAAGATGTATTAAATTTGAATTTTATTTAGATTTAAGCCCATTTTTGTTACAAATATTGTGTTGCAATTTTTTTGAAAAATATTCCATTTTTATTTGTTTTAAATTGTGCCTTATATTTTTGTGTAATCTTGTAATATTTTGTATTTCAAGATGAGTGTCACTCCCCCTCCTGAAAAGAATGACTTAGAAAACAAATCAGATAAAGAGAAAGATACTCAGAAGTCCGAGATTGCCACACAGACACATAATGTAACAATATTAGGTGAACAGACCCTGTCAGCTCAAGCTGGGTCTGGTCACAACTCAGTAACCGCTAGCCCGAAAATGTCCATAGAACCTGATATTATTGCGTTTTCGCCTAATTCAAATATGAATTGGACCGCTTGGCTGGCCTATTTTGAGAGTGTTTGTGTAGAACAGGAAAAAGACGACTTCTGGAAAATTAGGCACATACAGAAATACTTAAAAGACAGTGCACTTACGTTGTACATTAATAATTGTTTAAATGTGCTGCATTGGTCCGAATTTGTCACTTTGTTCAATGAGCATTACGAAATTCCCGACACTCTTTCTTTAACTGATTTTTCCCGTATTGGATACAAGATTGGAGAGGACCTGAACGAATACTATCAGAAAAAGACTAAAATAGGGAGAACCTTAGGGTTAGACCAGAAGCTTATCTTGGAAGGATTAACGGAGGGCTTGCCGTTAGAAATGCAAAAGCTAGTTATTGCAAGCAACCCCTCAAATACACATTCATGGCGGGAATTAGTATTCAGAATTTGCAAGCTGCAACTGGACAGAAAAGGAAATGAGAGCAAAATAGATGCAAGCCCACAAAACCCCAATCAGTATCGACAATGGCGACCGTTTCGCCCCCCATATGAGACAGGACAGAATTATAACCGGCAGTGGAACTACAGAGTTCCCTATCAAAACCTCCCGACTCGACCTTTTGCTTCTAATCAAGCACGGAATCCCCAAAATACAGTTAGACCGACGACAAATGGTCAACCGAGACCAAATGTACATCACCAGACCACTTTGCCACCCTCCCCATGCCAAGTTTGTTTTAATATAGGAATACCAAATGCGTATCATTGGGTGGAATACTGCCCTTTTCGACAACAAGTCTTAGCAGTTCCAACCCCTAGTCCCAATATGAATTTTGCGAACCCCAACCCAGATCAGAGAGCTAATGAGTCATCTGAAAATATATCTAGTAATCAATTACGGTTTCTTATGTCCGGACATGTACAAAAAGAAAAAGCTAGCTACAAAAAATCAAATAGAAATTGTCAAAAAATTACTGATGTAAAAAGTGAAGGCTCACTACCTTGTTTGATCGATACAGGGAGTTCTATCAGTGTTATTCCTTATCATTTAGCCCACAAACTTAACCTAAAAATATGTAAAGTTCAGCAGAGTATATCGGTCACACAAACACAAGGTGTTCTAGCTTTGAAAGAAAAATGCCTTGTTAGTTTGAAATTAGGACATATCTCTAAGAATGTTGAACTTTTTATAATTAATAATCACTTACCTTATGCTTTGATTGGGCTACCCCACTGTAAACTGTTTAAATTGAATATTGACTGTGTTAAAATGCAAATCACGCAAGAGAAAAAGAAAGTACCTCTCATGGACAATATTTCAACAAATTCATCCCATCATACCTTACATTTATCAGAAACATATACTAACCAGCCAGAAATGGAAAATACAGTTAAAAATGCAGAGATATTCGAAGAAAATTTTGAGCCGGAGTTGTTCGAGACCACTGAACATGTGCCAAATGTTCAGACTGTCAAGGAACAATTACCTGCTCTTCTAGCCAAATATGTCTGTATTTTTGCTAAAGATAAATATGATGTAGGTTGTGTAAACATTGAACCCCAGAGAATACAGTTAACATCAGACCTCCCCGTTTCTTTAAGAGCATATCGCACTTCCCCTAAGGAAGAAGAAGAAATTAAAGACCAAATTCAGAATTTATTGCGAGCCGGTATCATTAAAGAAAGCTATTCCCCTTATTCATCACCCGTAACTTTGGTGTATAAACGTGAAGAAGGGAAGAAAACCCGGTTATGTATTGACTTTCGAAAATTGAATGCCATTACAAAAACAGATGCAGAACCCTTACCTAGAATAGACACCCTGTTAGATAAATTGGCACATGCTAAAGTTTTTTCCACTCTTGATTTGGCCAGTGGATATTGGCACATCCCTATCCACCCTCGAGATACGGAGAAGCTGGCGTTTGCCACTACCTTTGGATTATATGAGTGGAATCGTTTACCATTCGGATGGAAAAACGCGCCTGCTTGGTTTAACCGTACCCTCAGAAGAATCCTTAATAAATACAAAATTGACTTTGCCTGTAGTTACTTTGATGATGTTATTGTATTCTCCCAAAATGAAGAAGAACATTTGTGTCATTTAGAGACCTTATTTAATATCTGTGTCCAAGAAAACCTTAAACTAAAATTGTCAAAGTGTAATTTTGTTAAATCCAAAATTAATTTCCTAGGATATGAAGTCTCGAATGGTTGTATCACACCTGACAACCCTAATATAGAGACAATTAAGAAATTAACACCACCTACGAATGTAAAAGAATTACAACGTTTTTTTGGGATCTATAAACGTTTATCACAAATTTATTCCAAAATATGCTAACATTCGATACCCTCTCAACAATTTGTTGAAGAAAAATGTCCCCTATGTATGGGACCAAAATTGTCAAAATTCTTTCGAAAAGTTAAAAAATGCTTTAATTGAAAAACCTATATTAAAGTTGTTTGATCCCAAAACACCTTGTCATTTGTTTGTAGATGCATCAAGTCATGGAGTGGGATGTGTTGTGAAACAAATTGATGAAAAAGGAACATTACATCCTATAGCATATCACTCTAGAAATCTTCGCGATTATGAAAAAAATTATGCAATTACTGAGTTAGAATGTTTGGCGATTGTGGATGCTTTAGATAAATTTTATCATTATTTACACGGTCAAAAATTTGTCATACATACAGACCATGCGGCACTTACCTGGCTCAAAAGTGTTAAAAATTTAAGAGGACGTCTTTTCCGCTGGTCCCTAAAACTTAGTATGTTTGACTATGAAATTAAATACCAAAAAGGCTCCACTAATGTTGAAGCTGATATGCTATCTAGACAGCCTGTTTCAGAAAATTTACCCCATATTATACATCTCCTTGACTTGAATGAAGTAAGAGACAATCAGAGAAAAGAAAATGTAACAGTTGATGGTAAAAAATACACTGAGATAAATGATGTTGTTGTAATTAAAAAGAAAAGTTTGTATAAGATTGTGGTCCCCATGTCTTTACGTCTACCCCTCTTAGAAAAAACCCACACACAATTTGGCCATCCTGGAATTTATAAGATGATAAATTTAATCTCTCCGCAGTATTATTGGTCTAACATTAATCAGGACATTGAAAATTTTGTAAAACACTGTCACACTTGTCAGATAAACAAAAAATGTAGGCAAAAAAGATTTGGCTTATTGCAATTAATGCCCCCAACAGATATACCTTTTGAATGTTTAGCAGTAGACTCTGTTGGCGGATTTAATTATTACAATTCTACAAAAAAATATTTGCATTTAGTCGTTGACCATGCAACTCGCTATGTGTGGGGTTTTCCTTCAAAAAGTGTAACCACCGAAACTTATACAAACATTTTGAAGCAATTATTTCAGATACAAGTACCAAATAGATTGTTAACCGACAGAAATGGAGCATTTACAGCTTCCAGGTTTAAAAGATTTCTTCGTACTTACAATGTAAAACACAGATTAACAAGCAGCCATCACCCAGAAACGAATGGGAAAATTGAACGCCTAAATCAGACTATTGTCACTAGATTAAAATGTAAAGTCAATTCCACAACCAAGAAAATACCCTGGACTAAGCTTTTAGATGAAGTCTTATATGAATATAATAATACTCCCCATTCTGTAACCCAGTTCACCCCTAGTTATTTATTGTTAGGAAAATTACCATATGATCCTCCTTTACCAAATAATAGTTATTATCCCCCTGTGGAGGAAGCTAGAAAATTGGCTAAAGAGAGAACAATTGCTTACCATAAAAAGAATAAAGTCCGTTATGATGCTCGTTTCCTTCCTGTAAAATTTAAAGTGGGTGACATTGTAATGTATGAAGAATTTCATTATCCTAATACCCGTAAACTGACTTCGCCATACTCTGGCCCATACACCATTTTAAAACAACTTTCTGATGTATCCTTTGAAATTGATAAACCCAGTCCACATTTTAAGAGAAATTCTGAAATTGTCCATTCCTCCAAGTTAAGATACTACCACCCACCTCAAAACCTTAAGCTCAACCATGAATAAAACCCAATCTATCTCTTTCATCTTTCAATTTTTTATTTTTGCTTTCCTATCGTCCCCCTTGCTCGTAGCATTTGGACGAGGACCCAGCTGGGCGTGTAACCTAACTCCCCGGCGGCGTAGAATGATGATGACAGTTTAAAAGTACTGTTAGAATTTTTGTTTTTTTTATAACTATATTATTATGATAATTTTGTGACCTATGAAGGGGTCCTCCGCTCCGTGGCCACCCATCTTTAGCCGGACTGTTTTCCCAGATTCTCTTTCCAGGTTGAACGGAGAATCTGGCAAAACTGCTTCGCTTCCCCTCTGTAGGTGAATGTCGATTGCCCACCTTCCTTTTTCAGTTGTGCAAGAGGCACATTTTTTGGGAGGATATTCACCTCAGAGTATTAAAATCCGTGTCACACTGACCCTGGGCATGGTGAAAATTATAGCAAACGCATATTTATAAATTTTTAGCTATAGTTTTCCTTTTTTTTTAAGACAACTTAGTTTGTTTTTCATAAAAATAACCCTTGGCTGCATCAAAGAAGTAGTAAAGTCCCTACCGAAACAGAAAGGTAGAATAAGAAGGAATGTGTTTGTTGTTGTTAGTATTACAGTGTATTTTACTTTTATGTTAGCTCAGTGTGAAAATTCAGTATTTTTAGAAATGCAAACTTGCCAAAGTGCATTTTGGTAGACAATATATTTGTGTTGATAGTATTAGTGCATATTTTATATTTTTGAACATTTTATGTTATTGAATATTTTATACTTTTGAACATTTTGTAGTATTGAATATTTTATATTTTTGAATATTGTGTATTATTGATTTTTGAATATTGTGTATTATTGAATATTTTATATTTTTGAACATTTTGTATTAATGAATATTTTATAATTTTGAATATTTCGTATTTGTAAATATTTTTTACATTTGAATATGTTATATAGTTTTCAGTAGGTTTATCTTTGAGTATTTTAGTATATGTTATATATTCTGTATATGTTAATGTTACAATTTTACACCAAAAAAGGATGTTTCTCAATGGACAATACCCAGAGACATTTACAAAAAACATCCAAAAGACTTGCTTTAGAGACAGTTTGGTGTAATTAAAGGTCCCATGTCTCGAGACTGTCCCCTTATTATTTCGCTGCAGCACCATTTAAAGAATTCCAATGTTTTAGTGTAACCAATATTTTTATGTGAACAATATTTTTATGTAACTTGATATGAATGTAAAAATAGGTCCAATTGACTTGAGAGCTGGAGCAAAAAAAAACACCCTGGGTTAAATTTACGAGATAAGACCCACAGGTCTTGCAGGCGAGCCCTGTGGCTCTTGCTTTAGTGGGGGGGGATATGAAATGATAAAAAAGCCCCTTTTTAAAATCCCCTTTTTTGTCCCTTTTTAAAATTTAAATTTAGAAATTAAAATTAAAACTTTTAAAATGCTTTTGTAATTGTGTCTCAGTTGATTGAATGAGGTTGCCCCTGTTAAGTCAGTTTTCCCGCATCGCATTTTATAACTTTTAGAGATCGTTTTGGCACATCTCATAAGAATACTTTTGCTGAATAAGTGCAATTTATAAGTCTTGCTGCATTCGATCGGCCAACTCAAACCACAGCCTGTATCCCGGGCAGTCAATCATTCAGCTAACGACCAATTATAGTTTAAAGACGCCTCCTTTGACTTCAACGGCCCCTAGCTGGAATAATGTGAAATACAGCATATTTATACCGATGCACAGGTCCCCGGACAGGGCTTTTGACCATCAAAAGAATGCCCTAACTCCACGACACTCGGCTCTCTAAGTATCGCTTAGCGGTACACATAATTCCCAAGCCGATGTCCATAAAGTAAATTAGCAGCTCTCAAGCCAAAAGGGGCCTGATTTCTCAAAAGGATGTAACAAAGGAACAATAAATCAGGTCCCCGGAAAAACTGTGTCTTTATTGGAATAACTACTGTCTGAATCTGACTTTGATTTCCCGGCTACCACTCGCGGCCTGCGACTACCTAAAGATGATAGAAGTTCCGAGGATTCGCTCAGAAATCGGCACGCACGCGTCCGCGGTTCGCGCCCCTGCCCCCAGCGGTCGGGCCTTGGCCGACGACACGACAGAAGATCCATAACTGGAGTAGCGACGAATTCGTTACATACATATATATTCTTGATAATGGTTAGAAAATATAACGAACATTTTTATCAGCTCAATTTATTTATATGATAATTACATGCAAAATATTTTAAATGTAAAATCATTATTTTTTTCAAAATATTATTGAGTGTTAAATTTTAATTAATTATAAAGCATTCAAATAATAATAATAAAATAAAAATCCTATAACTTCTCTTCCTAGTAAAATGTCATTATTGAAATGAATTACCCACAAAAATATTACACATTTTGCCATGCTTGGGTTAGAACCTGCGTCCTGTACAAAAATTTAGAGCTATAAAGTACGGCGTTAACCCGCTACGCCAGCTGGAACTCGTTTAACTTCCTTCTAAATTGAAGAGGTTCGAAAAACAGTTGACGCATACGTATGTCTCGAATTTGAGTTTTGATCTCACAGAAATTGTGTTGCGTTTTAATATTTATACCATATTTTTTCAAAGAAGTAGCTACAACTTAATATGCTAGTTTCCTTTGTGTCTAACTATTGGCAATTCATAAGACGGATCACAGAGTCCATAACTTTTAGCCTCAAATAACTATGTTTATCTTCATGTGTAAAATATGACCAATATAACACGCCCGAAATAAACTGTATCTAGCTCTTAATATAGACACAATACATTTTTAAATTGTTAATAATGCTGAAAGAGCCAAATAATATTAACTTTGTGAAAGAAGGAAAAGCTTGTTTACAGTAAGATCGAATAGCAGACGAACTTAAACATGCAGCACGTCACTCCAAAGGCAGACTTGCACTTATATACTGCGCATGCGCAACTGTAGAATTTTATTTTAAAATTACAGCTAATTAATAAAGCATTTGAACTAACGAATGGACGATAACAAATCTGTGGCCAAATATCTTTCATTTAAAAAAAATTGGTGTAATTTGATGCAGTAGTTTCTTCTCACGGACTGTCGAAAGAAAACGCTTAGCGTTTTAAATATATAGATTTAAGATATTTGCTAAATTACTATTCTAAAATAGTGGTATCAACACTTATGAATTTCTTTTATGTTGAATAAGTAATATTTATCTCATCACGCAGGAGAAAAGCAGGGGATAGACACCTCACATGCATAATATCATTAAGCGGTCACAGACCTTTTCAACAATATATCACTTGACGGGTATCGCCAAAATTTTGAAAAGTGCCCCCTATTGGGGGAACAAAGGGGGTATGAAAACCGGAGATGCATAACATGATTAAGCGGTCACAGACCTTTCCTACGATATATCACATACGGGTAACTGCAAAATATAGAAAAGTGGCCCCTTTGGGGGGACAAAGTGAGGGGATGGACATTTATCGAATAATGGAGATTACCATTCGATCGGCAGGGAAAAATTAGTTTCGCTGGAGCCTTCTCAGTTATATCTCTCCCCACTGTTGTTCAATTAGGGCAAGTTAGTTATGGCCCAAAGAAAAAACAGCCCCAAACGTTTGGGGGGGGGGGCTGCTTGGTGGGGTGCCTCGTAACATTATTTTTTTGAAATATGTTAACAGGAAATTTATTTACTTTTAAAATAAGGTGTATGTTGGGGGGGGGGGGGGTACAAACCAGTATTTCATACTTATCGAAAAATATTTAAAAGGGACACGGTCCCCTAATAGAGTTAGAGGAAATCGAAAGACGGCAAAATAATTGTTGGGAAAAGTTTGCTTGGGCTACTCTGAGCTAATTTTGGAGTGAGATTTAATCTCTACGACTAATAGGAACCGAGATATTTAAGAAAATGTGAAAAAAAGATAGGATTCCTTTGCAGAAGAGAATAATAATTTTAAGTTTTAAAGTGCTAAGCCAAACGCACACCAAAGTGGTTACAATGAAAACAGCCATGATAACACAAGACCCCTTAAGACCCAAGATGGTTGAAATTACTTTCAAATTTTCATATTTAAAAGAACTGGTTCCATTATAAGCCTTTACAAATCAGGATTTCCCATAGTGCAACAGCAATCTCCAGAAGCATTTTATAGAAATAAAACCAATTATTTAAATAATAATTAATATCTCAGCTTGTAATTAAGATAGAACATTGAAATTGACATTGATGAAATCCGCGAAAGATTTTACGTCCGGATGCAAAAAAAAAAAATAATAATAATAATAAAAAAATTTAAAAGTTTAAAATTCGTTTTAAGAAATCCTAGTACGAAAAACCACGTAATCTGCTTAAATTGCTCGTGTGCCAATACGTCTGCAGATAATGATGACACCTGTTTTTAATTTGTGGAAAGAGATCGTTTTTGCAATTTGATAAAAAATCCATGCTTTTGTTGAATTATGAATGCCTTTCCGATCTTGTAAATTGTTTTTTTAATTAATAACGTCCGTTAATTATGACTTTTTCAAAATTTTATGATTTGTCGTTTGATGTGATGTGTTCAGCTATAAGTATGCAAAATTTCAAGTCTCCAACATGTATAGTTTCTGAGAACGGGCTCTGTGACAGACGGACAGAGGAGTGAGATGCATAGGGTTTCGTCAGATGAACGAAACCCTAAAAAAAGATTTAAATTAACTAATGGAATCTCATTTAAATATTAAATTTTTTAATGTGATGTTTGTTTCTCTTTGTTTTAAATAAGTTCATAGATTTTTGGTTTTCACTTATACAGAGGACTATTTTTATTCCAAGCAGAAATCAGTACAGAGTTTTAATTATAGTGATATACGAAAATGATTTCGACTTTTGTACATATAATCGAATTAAAAAACTATGAAAATTTTTATTGCTTTTTCTTTCAGCAGTGGGTAACCACTTTATATAGAGAGCCAAAAAGTGAGGTATTAACATAGAAAACAAAATTTAATTACCAGTTTTGCAAATAAATAACAAATAACATCGATTAACATAATCTTTAATGTTTGTTGTAGTTTAAACTTTCAAAACAAAAGATCTAAAATTTCACAAATATAAAAATGTTTTAGAATATTATCTACCCTATATACATAAAATCCTAATGAAACGAATTTATGAAACGGATATTATGAAACGCCTAAAATGAAACGACTGATTAAACAACTGATTATAATGACGGCGATTTCTCCTAAAATATAGAATACTTTGATATGAACACTAAAAATCCGCATTGATAAATTCGAATTAGTTTTCGAAATATTTTTTTTTTTTAATTTTAAATACTTTACTCTAATGATGGCAACTCAAATTTTAATCATAACAGATATTTTTTTTCATATTTTAGAGAAGGTTATTATTTTAAAATAATTTGGCGACCTGTTTGGCCTCCCTTAAATGTATGCTAAGAACAATTTTTTTTTTTTTTTTTTGTATATCATTATCATTTTATTTAATACAAAACTTTCATTTAAAACTGAAACATTTAAAATTAATGGCTTTCACTTCTTTATTTTTTTTAAACGAAACGAAACGGAAAATATTAGGCGCAGATGTCATATACGCACCGGGGTAATTAATTGGAGCCAAAATGGCGTTATTTAGCCTGACATGGTAACCAGGATATTGTTGCTTATTTATTAATAAATGTTTATTTACATTTATTTTCTTTTTATTTAAAAAAAAATGTTATAAATTGTTTTGTTCTATAGTTATTAATTATTTTTTTTTTTACTTATTGTTATTTCATTTTTAAAATAATAGAAAATAATTTTAAAATACATGCGTATCTGGTATTCGAAAACGAGGTTTTTGCCAAATTGTCGTAAAAAAAAATCACGCCAAACCCAGTGAGTATATGACATCTGTGTTAATTATTAAATAATGCAACAAATCATGACAGTTAATTTCAAATTCAAAGCAAATGATCAATATCGTCAAATTATATAAATCGCCAAATTATACAAGTTGACGTAATTTTTATTTTAAATAACGAAAGAAGAAATAAATTAGTATAAAAATACAAATAAAGCGTCGAAATAAAAATCACTTGATGGCGTAAAGACGTGTAACTTCCTTACAATCAAGTGAATGTGACATTTACGATCAACCATTATTGGCATTTAATCTTATAGTCTGGCGATAGATTTTTGGTCGATGGAATAACCAAGTAGTACCATTTTAATTTACCACTCGAGAAATAAAAAAAATGCTAACTGGCGAGTTAAAAAAAATGCTATTGGTGAGATTTGAACCCGGCTAACACAAAAATACCAAGAATTCTTTGCGATCATGGCAACTTTTATGTAGTTTTATTCGAAAAAATTACTTTTAATAAAAATGGAAACCTTTCTTATGAAATGCGAAGGAACTGTTGATGATAGTCACATAACTTGAGGTATTATTATAGAGATTGTTTTCAATTCTAAAAACAGTGGAAAAATTAATATTTCCTAACGATTAAAAATTTATTTACTCATGACTAATAAAAACAGAAAAAAAAACTTTAAAATTAGTGTTAAATGAGTACGAGTTAAAAGCAGGAAAATATTGAAAATTATGTCTTGAAAAGGGTATTTACGCGTGAATATTAAAAGAGAAAGGCAGTTTGGTCAGAAATCTCTTTATCTGAAAATTCCCTGATATTTCCATGATTTTTCCAGGTTAGCGTTAAAATAATGAAATTTTCATAGATAATTTCATTTACAACATTACTATCTGTTAGAATTTGTGGTACTGTACAATGTGAGAATGTTGTCGAGTCGTATCAAAACGACATCCAGTAGGGAGCCGAATGGAAAATTATACTGTGCATCCTGGTAATGACAAACTTCAAATAAGGATAAATGGTAGTCAAGATTGATAGACAATTACTGGATAATTAACACTAGAACTACCGGAAATTTTACTCAAGTTTTATAAAAACATTCTACACCAGAATGTTTACTTAAAACTATTTAATTTGTTTATTTAACTTATTATTGTCTGATTTATACATTTAGTTTGTTTTGAAGAAATTTCTGGTTTGAATAAATATTTTGAATGTACATGTCGGGTCCAATGGACCCGTCTGGTAGACGGAAGGTTAAATGATATTTTTTCTGTTTTGTCTAAAGTGTCCAATATGTAAAAAATAGAGATGAGAAATATACCCACATAATCACTGCCATTTGTTCTAAAGCTTTCCAAATCTTAAAAACAAGAGTTTCAATTAATAAATTTGAAATTTGGGACAACCTTTTGTTTACAACTTTTTTAGATATTGATTTTTTTTTCAAATTTAAAGTGCATAATATAGTGAGTGTTTAAACAGAAATGCTCACAAAAAATTCAAACATTCATAGTTGACTTGATTAATTCACATCTTTTAGACAAGGACATAAAATTCCCCATTATCTGAGAATGACTCGCATATCAAATTTCGTCAATTATAGATTTGTATAAGGAAAATACAACCATTCATTTTCATTCTAGAGATAAGTTCAGACTTCTTTTTTTTAATTGGCTGAGACCAATACCGAAAGTACACAGCAGGAATTTGTTAAAATCATTTTAAAATTGTTTCAAGATTAATACTTCCATTACCTCAATTTTCATATTCCTGAAAATCTGTTTAAAATGGCAAATTTGATTTTTTATCCAACCACTGGCAAAATTCTGTAAAAGTCACTATTTTTATTCTTATAAAATATTATACAAATATGGCAGAAAGACACGAGTTCTGTTTTCCAATAAACAAGGGACTTCAAACAGAGAGAGAGAAACAATAAGAGATATTTCACAGCTTCTGTATGCTTTTAACACTGACCATGCAAAGGTTTCATAATCAGATAGAATATTTCTCTTTATATCACTCTAGCAAAACCCGCAGCATTGCTCGCATAATAGTTGAAATATGATAGCGGTATTTGTGTGCCTATTTTTTATCAGAAAAAATTATACTGTTAGTAAGAATTAAAAAACTACTAATTAAGCCACAGTTTGACTAAACTTCATTATTACACTGCATTAGGTAAAAATGAGACTTAAATTAATAAGAACTCAAACTAATTCTAAATAAAAGATATTTAGAATGTATTTTGAAGCTTTTATGCTCATTTCAGTTTTTATTTGAGATTTTGAATTTTTAAGAAACCTTTTTTAGCACGCATTTACATCTGAACACTTTGAGTCTCAGCCCGAGTGTCACACGGGTTGCTGTTTTCGGTGAAGCAAACTAAGCCCGAGAGTGTCTCTTTTGTCAACCTTTAACTCTCTGATCTATAAAATTACCAACTATATACATTTGCAGTCTTTTCAGATATTATCTACGGCTTTTCTATTTAGGAAAAAAAAGAATAGAGATTGCAGCAATACACAGGAGAAAGTACATGAAAATATCTAGAATCAGAGCTTAACTCGAACTTATTGTGGGTTTTGTGGTGTTGCTCTTTGTACAAATCTGTGCTTTGAAATGTACCACACAAAAGCAAATTACACCAAATAATGTTCATATGCAAATAAAATCTATTTTCAGATATTTGTACAACATTTGGGTAAGTTTTTGTTCAAGTCTATGTGAAATTTTATGTTAAAAAATTATGATATCTTATGGGAAACTTTTGTTTTAAACATAAATTTTTTTTTTAATAATTTCTCATTAAACATTAATTTACATAATTAATTACACATTTAAGTACATTTAAGTAGTTCCTTCATTATGAATAAAAAATATTAAAATACATATCTACCAATTATTTTTTTTAAATCATGAAAAATACCAAATACTCTGTCTAAAGGGAGATATGCAGTTGAAATAGCTCAGATCTCAAAGAGTTAAAAATAGCTGAATAAAAAATATTAAAATACATATCTTACAATTATTTTTTTTTAAATCATGAAAAATACTAAGTACTCTCAGTCTAGAGGGAGATATGCAGCTGAAATAGCTCAGATCTCAAAGAGCTAAAAATAGCTATCATTCCATATCTCAAGATTCTAGTCTAATGGTCTACCACCCCTCAGGTGATAGTGGCAACAACATAACATATAACATATGTTGGAACAGGGGTTGGGGTTGTCACCATGAATTTGCCAATATACATTTTGAAATCGGTTTGGTATTTCCTGAGATTACATACAAATAGTAATTTAGAAAGTTTTTAAAAGATTTGTTGGTCATTTTACCAGTTTAAATTTTAAATCTTTTATAAACTGAGAGAATTTCTTAGAGAACATTTACATGTTATATCTATCAGCCAAACTTTAAGTTTCTACCTTTAACAATTCCATGGAAATCGTAATTCAAAGCATTTTTAGAATGCTTTTCGCTTATTTTCTACTTTTAATTTTCTATTTTTTAAAAACTGATCTTAGAGAGAATTTACGCCATATAAGTAACTACTATACCAAGTTTCAAGATTTTGTCTTTAACAATTCCAACAACAACAACAAAAAAAAAAAAATAGAAAATTAGAAAATTTTTAGAATGCTTTTCACTCATTTCACATTTAAAATTTTTAGAAACAGTTGTTAAAGAGCATTTACATCTTAAAATTAACTACCAGAACAAATTTCAAGTTTCTAGCCCCTTCAGTATAACTAAAATTGTAATTTTGAATGTTTTTCGTCCTGAAACCTGCTTTTGGTAGTGACACTGACAAAAAATACAAACTATGTTGGATCAGAGACTGTCACCATCAATTTTTCACTGTTACTTTTAAAATCAGTTATGTATACTTCATATGATACCACAGAAGTCTTAATTTAGGAAGTTTTTAGAATGCTTTTTGCTCATTTCACACTTTTAAATTTCAAAATTCTTAGTAACTGTTTTTGAGATAATTTACATCTTATATGTATCTACCATGCCAAATTTCAAGTTTATATCTTTAGCACTTGCATAGAAATCACAATTTAGAATGTTTTAGAAAGTTTTTTGCACATTTTCACACCTTTTATCGAATTTTTTTTTTTGCTGGCCTTAGAGAGCAATTATATCTTATAAGTCACTACCAAGCCATATTTAATCTTTCTAGCCCCTTTGGTATCACAAAAATCGCAATTTAGAATGTTTTAGGTAGCTTTCATTACAAAAAGCTACCTATTGCAGCCGTTCGGAGGAAAGCGATTTCAAAAAATTTTGGTATATTTTCATCGATCATGACCCCCAGACCCCGAAACCACCCTCCGTTCAAAATTTATATATATATATATATATATATATATATATATATACCGGGTGTCCCAAAAAGGAATGACTGATTTTAAAATTCAATAACTTCCAAACGGTGACAGATATTAAAAAAATTCTTGCAGGAGGGTTATGCATAAAATCAAAAGTTTTATTACAGTGATTTTCGATTTTAGTTCGAATTACAAACAATAGATGGCGCTGTAAGCAATAGTCGCTAAATACAGGATTGATTTTTGGTCCTTTCTGTTGTTCCATGCAGAAAAAGAAGATGGAAATGTATTATCCGGGCCAAGAAGTACCAAAAATCGAGCCTAAATTTAGCCTCTGTTGATCACAGCGCCATCTATTGTTTGTAATTCGAACTAAAATCGAAAATCACTGTAAAAAACTTTTGACTTTATACATAACCCTCCTGCAAGAATTTTTTTAATATCTGTCACCGTTTGGAAGTTATTGAATTTTAAAATCAGTCAGTCCTTTTTGGGACACCCGGTATATATATACAGGGTGATTCATAAAAGATGGGCAGAACTTTAAGGGGTTATAGTACACTTAAAGACAAATAATATTAAATAGGAGACTAAGGGTCCCAGACGTATTCCCAAGGAGATAGGGGGCATTAAAGTTTAGGGTCCGAAATTTTAAATGATTATAAAACATGGAAAAATTGGTCGATTCGTTTGCGGTTTTTGCAAAAAATTTTCTTTATGCCAGTATTTTCTTGAAATAAAATTTTAAAGTTCAATTTCAAAAAATGCCGATAGGGGGCGCTTTAGACTTTGGAATAACAAACAACTATTTTTTAACGTTATTTTTTGTATTTCTTTAAATGATTTCGAAAGCTTAGACTTAAACTTAAATTTTGATCTAAAAATCTGAGTCCTAACGAGTAGTTAAGTAGCGTAAACTGAAATTTGAAATTTGAAACCCTTCTCCCCCCAGAACAAAAATCAGTTATTCCCGATCTTTGTGTCGTAGATTAGGCTCTAACTACTGCCGCGTTTTGCTAAAATTATTCTTTATGTCAGTATTTTCTTAAAAATAAATTTTAAAGAAAATTTTCAAAAAATTCCGATAGAGGGCGCTTTAGACATTGGAGTAACGAACAACTATTTTATACCGTTATTTTTTGTGTCTCATTAAATGCTTTCTAAAGCTTAGACTTAAATTTTCAGCCCAAAATCTGAATCGTTAGACGTGGTTAAGTTTCTGGGGAGAGGGGTTTGAAATTTCTACTCCTGAGCACAGTTCAGTTTACCATGTCCACACATTGTGTGCTGTGATACGAGGTAAAAAGACACAAATTAGGATTATGTTACCAAAGCATATTTAGTAACATGTAATTACAATAAATGTTCAAAATTGTGACCACCAGAGGTTATGCACGCAGAACAACGGCGAAGAATGGAACGGCGAACATTCGCGAAAACATCAGGCTTTTCGAGCACTTCCCCTACAGCGGCGGAAAGTCTGGCGACCAGTTCCTCGGGGGATTCAATGGGTGTCTCATGCATAAGAGCCTTCAATCGTCCCCAAAAAAAGAAATCGAGGGGTGAAAGATCTGGCGAGCGAGCAGGCCAAGCAACAGGACCACCTCGACCAATCCATCTGTTCGGAAATGTGATGACCAGATAGTTGCGGACGTCTCGTACGTAATGGGCTGGCGCTCCATCGTGCTGGAACCACATGACCCGCCGGATGCGTGGAGGAACAACGTTTAACAGGTCTGGCAGCACATGTTGCAGAAATGTGAGGTATGTTTTACCGTTGAGGCGTTCAGGAAGAAGGTACGGTCCGATTAGGTGGTCTCCGAGGATTCCTGCCCAAACATTGATGGAAAAGCGTCTCTGATGAGCATGTGGATACGTAGCATGTGGATTGACATCCACCCATACATGTGCATTGTGTGTGTTAAATGTACCTTCACGTGTGAAGGTACATTCATCGGTGAAAAGCACAGTTCTTCCAAAATATGGATTTAGCGCGTTCTGCTGCAGAAACCAGCGGGCGAATTCAATACGATTTGGATAATCCCCTGGAGACAGTTTCTGGACTCGTTGCACATGAAACGGGAGCAAATGTTCATCCTTCAGTACCCTCCAAGTCATGGACTGTGAGGTATCCACCTGCCTAGCCACTGTTCGTGTACTTGTACTTGGCTGCGCCGCTACTACATCCAGAATAGCTTCTGCAACAACTACTGATTCGTCCTTTTTTGCACGAACTGCATTCGACCGGGAAGCGAGAAATGATCCCGTCTCACACAACTGTCTGTGCAAGCGCTCGAAAGTTTTGCGGTTAGGCAACCGCCTGTTGGGAAATCGCCCTCCGTACATTCGTTGTGCCTCTGCACCATTTCCATCTGCCGCTCCGTAAATTAAATGCATCTCAGCCTTTTCCTTATTCGTGAAGGGCACCATCTTCCGATTCATTACTACAGCGACTTACAATTGACTCACCGTTCAGTGGTTTTTATGCCTGAATCGTGTCGAAATTTTGCATACGTGTTCTTTTTCTTCCCCATTTGACATTTGCATACTTTCTGTTTCCTTCTTCACCCGGTGACTAGCGTCAGGAATGGAGCTTTAACGTTTGCATGAGCGACGTTTCCAACTGTGCCAGTGCCTTTATGAGTGAATTCCGACTATGCAGTCCTTGACGAAAGTTGTATTTTTGCCTCGTATCACAGCACAGAATCGTTGGGCATGGTTAAGTAGTGCAAACTGAACTATATTCAGAAGTTGAAATTTGAACCCCCTCCCCTCGCTACTGAACCACGCTCAGCGATTCAGATTTTGAGCTGAAAATTTAAGTTTAAGTCTAAGCTTTAGAAAGCATTTAATGAGACACAAAAAATAACGGTATAAAATAGTTGTTCGTTACTCCAAAGTCTAAAGCGCCCTCTATCGGAATTTTTTGAAAATTTTCTTTAAAATTTATTTTCAAGAAAATACTTACATAAAGAATAATTTTAGCAAAACGCGGCAGTAGTTAGAGCCTAATCTACGACACAAAGATCGGGAATAACTGATTTTTGTTCTGGGGGAAGAAGGGATTCAAATTTCAAATTTCAGTTTATGCTACTTAACTACTCGTTAGGACTCAGATTTTTAGATCAAAATTTAAGTTTAAGTCTAAGCTTTCGAAATCATTTAAAGAAATACAAAAAATAACGTTAAAAAATAGTTGTTTGTTACTCCAAAGTCTAAAGCGCCCCCTATCGGCATTTTTTGAAATTGAACTTTAAAATTTTATTTCAAGAAAATACTGGCATAAAGAAAATTTTTTGCAAAAACCGCAAACGAATCGACCAATTTTTCCATGTTTTATAATCATTTGAAATTTCGGACCCTAAACTTTAATGCCCCCTATCTCCTTGGGAATACGTCTGGAACCCTTAGTCTCCTATTTAATATTATTTGTCTTTAAGTGTACTATAACCCCTTAAAGTTCTGCCCATCTTTTATGAATCACCCTGTATATATATATATATCCATATATATATATATATATCTGACCTTTGTCACACTGTAACTCTCGTATTTATGAACCGATTTGGATGTAATTCGGTGTGTACATAGTACATACCAATGTTTCGATCGAGTTCTTTGGCCAGCTTCATCCGCCATTTTGTTTGAAAATGCCGGCCATTTAAAATTTTAAAAAAAATTTAAAATATAAATGTGGTACCAAAAAATTGAAATTGGAAAAATATTTTTTTCTTATGTATTTGACCTTTATACAAAGATTCCGGAGCAGTTTTTGTTTTGTCTATATCTTAAAAAATGGCTGAGTTATAACATTTTGAATTTCTAGCGTGGCTGACATTTTGAAACGTCCTGAATTTTGTCACGCGATAAAAGGCGTAATTATGAACCGATTTGGATGTAACTTCGTTTATACATAGTACATACCAATGTCTCGACCGAGTTCGTTGGCCAGCGTCATCCGCCATCTTGTTTAAAAATGGCGGCCATATGAATTTTTAAGAAAATTTTAAATTTGAAATGTGGTACCAAAAAATTGAAAATTGAAAAAATATTTTTTTCTTATGTGTTTGACCTTGATAAAAAGATTCGGGAGCAGTTTTTTTTCGTCTATATCTTAAAAAATGGCTGAGTTATAGCATTTTGAATTTGTAGCGTGGCTGACATTTTGAAACGTCCTGATTTTTGTCACGTGATAACGGGCGTATTTATGAACCGATTTGGATGTACTTTGGTGTGTACATAGTACATACAAATATCTCGACCGAGCTCGTTGTCCAGCTTCATCCGCCATCTTGTTTCAAAATGGCGGCCATTTAAAAAATTAAAAAAAATTTTTAATTTAAAATGAGATACCAAAAAATTGGAAAATGAAAAAGATTTTTTTCGTATGTGTTTGACCTTAATACAAAGATTCCGGAACAGTTTTTGTTTCGTCTATATCTAAAAAAATGGCTGAGTTATAGCATTTTGAATTTCTATTGTGGCTGACATTTTAAAACGACTTGATTTTTGTCACGCGATATCAGGCGTATTTATGAACCGATTTGGATGTAACTTGGTCTGTACATACCCACACAGCACACAACCATCCATAAGTCATCTACAAGCTGTAAACACAAGACGGCCAACACATCTATAAGTAGTCTAAAAATATCCACGATACACTCTTTTCACATCTAATAGCAATAACATGTGTATCATCTTTGAGTTTCTTCAGACGTCGATTATATCCAGATAGTCTATGAGGCCACATCTATAAGACCTCCAAGCATAGACCACTTTTCGACATGTGGTACTTCTTATAGATGCACCTAAGACTTGCACTGTAGCTACCCAGGTACATCTGATAAGCATCTATAAGAACTCTAAATGTTTGTCTATTTTTTATATTCGGTACTTCTTATAGATATACTTAAGATGGGCAAGAAACAGCTGTCATTTCATAGGAAATACAGCCTTGGCTAAAAGTATTGAGCAACCATATATTTTTAATATATTTGTAAATATAACAGTTATACACAAATATTTAACTGCATACAACTATGAATTTTCTTTTTGAGTTATTACAGTTGAAGAAAAAATACAGAGTAACAACTAATTTTTTAATGAGCCATTGTATATATATATATATATATATATATATATATATATATTTACTTTGTTGTGTTATACATGCCAATTAATAGATAATCATGAAAATAAGAATAATTATAGCTGAAAGTGCTAAAGTATAAAGAACTTGTCTTCAACAATGAAAATAAAGATATCTTATGTTGAAAATACTTTAAATTTACATTTAAATTTCAATGTGTTAAAAATATTAAGAATTATTTTCATGACTATCTATCAGCATGCATGATATAATAAAACTCCCAGAAAACAAAGTAATTTAACAGTTTTTTTAAAAAAGGGGTTTTTAAAGAAAATGACTTCATTAAAAAATGAGTTCGTTGGTTTTTTTTTTTTTTTTTTTTTTTTTTTTACAAACTGTGATAATTTAAGAAAATTTCTAATTGTATGTACTTAAACATTTATATATAACTATTATTTTTACAAATATATTAAAAATATTGGGATGAAGGGAGGTTGCTCAATACCTTTGGTCAAGTATGTATTTCCCATGAAATGACATTTTTTTACATGTCATAAGTATACCTACCTATATGAAAATCAGAATAATTCTTGAAATTTCAAAATACAAATAATCTTGTCATCAAGAACAAAAAAAAAAGAAATCTTATGGTTAAAAAAACTTTTAAATTTATACATGATTTTTATTTTTAACGCATCAATAAAAATTATAAAATATGTACTTATTTTTAGGAATTATTCTAATTTTTATGATTATCTATTGTACTCACATAAGCATAACAATTGCTATGCCATGCAAATTTCATTAATGAAACACTGAGCAAGTTTTTTTTTTTTTTTTGTTTTTTTTTTAAGCAAATGTTTTAATTAAAAGTACAGTACTTGGTTTGCTGCCATTTCTCACAAACTGTAATAACCTTTAAAGATACTAATGGCATACTAAATAAGCCAAACAATTAACAGTTGCTAATGCTAAAACAATTATGTGATGAGCACCATATTAGCATTATTCCAACATTAACACCCAAAGACCACTGACTAATTTTTTAGATATTTCCAATAGACATCTTTTATGTTGTTGCTTTTTCATGTCAGGGTCAACCAGGTGGGGAGCCCTACCAAATGGCTTGAGCTCTCACGAGGCCTGCTTTTCATGTCATGAAGAAATTTTCGTTTCATTTTTGGGATACATGAAGCATTCAATTTTTACTTTCATTTCTTTACAGGCTCCAAATTGAAGAGCCCCCCCCCCCCTCTTATCTAATTAAAAACTGTATTATAATTGGGCTATTTAAGATTAACCATTTTGTTCACTGAAATTTCTCAACTGAATTAAAAACTACCAGAATAACTTTACATATTGCATACATTTTCCCCAAAATTTCATGTCTAAAAAGTCGTGTGTACATAATACACCTTATTTTGCGATACAAATATGCTTATACAAATATAGAAGTAGGAAAAAAAAAAAGGAAATAATTGTATTATTGTATCTATGCAATATCTTGTGTATTATGAACAATCATGTGATATCGACTTTCTGCAAAAACCTTTTATTTTATGGTATTTTAACAAGAGGGCAAAATATACATGAGCAAATCTGATAGTTTAGGTTTGAGAAAAAATTTCAAATCACGATTTCTACAAGTTTTTCCTTTTTTTTTTTTTTTTTTTTTTTTTTTTTTTTTTTTTTTTTTTTTATTCTTTAGATTTTATGTTAATAGAATGATGTGCATATGTAAAAAAAAAAATATATATATATATATAATAAATTCCTAATCTAAATCAAAATGCACTTTATAGTTTATACACACGTAAATATGGTATTTAAAATCAGTTTGGCTAAGTTTTACTTTGGGAGCTTAATCATCCAGTATTTTGCAAAGAAAATGAAGAGGTTAAAAGATTTGCTATTTCTCATTATTTAAAGGTAACAAATCTTCCTTTCAGAGGAAGGAAAAAGTATACTAACATAGAATAGGAAACTTTACGTGTTTATTGCAATTGTATTCGTACGCATAAAAGAATCGGTGTGTGTGTGGGGGGGGATATGACTTTTGCAACAAACATCATTCATATATACATTACATACAGGAAACAATCATTAATTTTTTACACTAATATTTTGGAATAGTAATTTTATATTACACATATTTTTATATTATATTATATTTTATATTACCCGAAGGGTTTAATGCAAACTAATAAATTTTTTATTCTGTTTTTAATTTCCCAATACAGAGAAGAGATAAAACTTATTTTGATTATATTACTAGAAATGTTTTAAAAAATCCATTTTGTGTACTGAACTCAATATTTTAAAACTTTTATCAATAAAAATATTGCAATCAACACATTACATTACAGACCATTCAGAATATTTTTTTCTCATGTCTGCTTATATCAAAACATTTTTAACAATTATCTCTTAGTTTGAGGAAGGAATTGCCTGTTACCCCAGTTTTGCATATTCAGAAAGAAAGGAAAAAATTTAAAGTAAAAAAAAAAAAAAAAGAAAAGAAAAGATAGGAGGCAGTCAATTTTACAAAAATTACACCTTGCAACATGATCTTATTTTAATGCCGAAAATTATTGCATGCTTTATTTATTTATTTTTTTTTTTTTAGGATACATCCTATTTTTCAAATACTCTTTTACACAATAAAATTTAATAAACATATAAGTAATAAATTTTGTTATTAATACTTGTACTAGGTGGCACAGAATTTACTGAAATAGAAAAAGTAAAGAAAATTAAGACTTTATTTCTTGAAGACATAATATTTTATTTAAAAAAACATAATATTAATAGTTATTAACAATGATAATTCTTGGAATGGGTGTTGACATGCCGGAAGCAGATCCTATGTTTTCACTACAATGGTTATAAACTGATTTCTTTGAGCAGCACCTACAATAAAACAAAAAAAGACCACTATTTTAGTAATTTAGGATAGGCAACAGAATAATCATTTAAAAATATATATATACAACAATAATTACGAGCCATCTTCCTTCGCTATATAATTAAAACATTAAATCTCATACATAGCTCAGATGTAAAGTACGTCTGTAACCTTAATGAAAAAATCATTTTATGTAAATCTCAATCCCACTCAGGCAGTGGGCTCGATTCTTATGGTAGTTTTCGGGCTCAGGGTCAAAGTGAAGATTTAGTAATTAAAGTATTAAAAAAAAGTTATTTGAGAAACAAGACTGTATTTTAAGTTTCTTTAAAGTGTTTTACAATTGCTTAAAAAACAGTTTGAAATGTAGTTGAAGTGCTATCGATAAAATAAGAAATATTCTATTTGCATTAAAATTATTTAAACAGCAATAACATGATGAATATCTTTATTATTTATATTGTAAAACTGCATTTAAATATACTAGGGGATCGTACCCGGGCTTCCCGGGTTAAAGAATATAGGTGAAAACATTTTTTTTTTTTTTTTTTTTTTTTTTAATTGAAAACTAATAATTTTGTTATATGCAATAAATAATTTAGATTGCCCAATTACATTTAAAAAGCATTTTTCATATGGAAAATCCGAATTATACAATCAAATAAATTTTTGAAATTTATCAAAAGCGACATTTTCTTATTAGCCGCATGCTAAGAGTTATTTGACCAAGATTTTGCTACTTATGACATCCTTTTATATTTTGATAATTTCAGAGCTTATACATGTCTGTTAAATTTGTGTTTTATTTATATTATTTTATTTATTTATTCATAGGGAAGTTTTTTCTAAATGGATATTAGCCGTAAAAAAGTGATGAACTCTTTCTTTTGTTTTAAGGGCAAACGGAAAGGATTAATCTTTCATAATCGAGCTCCGCGCGATATAGATAAATTAAAAAATATATCATGCTTTAAAATTGTTTTTAAAACCATAGACAATCAGTAAACTGAGATGCACATTGCAAATAAATTCCATTTGGAAAAAAAAAAAAATACTATTTCTAAAAATGATCTAAATATTTAAATTTTACGATTACAAATATTTTAGATTTGTGTTTTTACAATATTATTATTTTATTTGTTTATAAAAGAAGTATTAATTTCGTTAATTTGTCTTTCACAAATATGTTAGATTGGTGGGTTTTTTAATATTATTCTTTTATTTGTTTATAAAGGAAGTATTAATTTCGTTATGCAAAAATAGTCAGAAACAAATGCTAAATAATGTTTGTTGCTTTATGTGCAAAATGTTTATTATTATTATGTATTGAAACCGTCACGTGCTAAGATAAACTTTTAAAAAATCATGCTTAAAAATTATTTTAGAAAATATAATACATCAGCCAATTAAGATACAGTTTTTAAACAAATTGCATTTGAAAGTAAATTTTTTCCCTATGCGACGAAAATTGAAAATGTACGATGGTCAGAAGATTAAAAAATTGCAGTAACAAAAATTTCAAGACCGAAATTTGATCGTGAAGTTGCCATTCGCAAAATGACGTCCGCGTTATGCACAGATACGTTTGTTCTTTATAATATAGATACTTAATCAGTAAAATATAATAAAGATCAGTTATTAAGATGTGGTTATCAATTGAGGCTCTTATGCTTGGTATTCCGGAATGAAAAACAGCAATTTTCACTTTCTCAAAATTTGCATACGCACTTCTGATATCCATATTCATAATTTAAAAGAAAAAAAAATATGTTTGATCATTTAAAAACCATTTTAACTCAAAACTTGAAGTCACGATTGTCAGCAACATCTTTTATGTGAACAGACGCACCCTTTACTTGAGATTCTAAGGTCAAGTCAGTGTCGCCAGTGTTATATATACATATTTATTTACATACATATATGTAAATATATATATATATACATATATTGTATGTAGACATATATATATATATACATGTATATTTACATACATGTATATATACATATATATGTATTTATAACACTGGCGCCCGGCTAACCGAAAAGTTCCAAAAACAGATAGTGCAAGAGCTTTCAGGGCAGATGACCAAAAAACACACTTGTGTTTTAAATATATAGATTATATAAAATTAGGAAAAATTAAATTAAGCAAATTATGTTATTTTGATAAAATTATAGTAGAATGTCCTAAAGAATAGCATTAAAATTTTATTATTCAAGAAAATTTTGGCCAAAAACTTCAGGAACACGATATTATTTTAAACCACGAATTATGTGTTTGCTTGTCTAAGTCGGCGAATCAAATCCATCCAGGCGAGAATCATCAATTTCTATAATATAAATCGCTATTATTTGCATGTCACCTCTCTTCTATAAAGACACTCTAAATTTTTGTAAAACATTACGTTTTATCAGTGTGTGATTCGATTACATTATTTTCAAAAGTGAACCATTTTCAGCTGTGAAGAATTTCAAAACAGCTGGGTTGTGAAAATGACGCACTTCTACAAACCATAATTCAGGTTTAAGAATTAAATACACGCTTTTTTATAAAATGACGTCATTTGCATCTGCTAAAGCAATCCACTTTTACAATCCACTTTTAAACTTCGTCTGTAGAAAAGTATGCATATGACGTCATTATCACGGAATAATAGACAATATTCTTGACATAGCCCCTATTTTAATTTCAATTTTTTTTTTCAGGTTTTATGAAAAAATGGCAACAAAAAGATTCAATATCTCGTATTTTTGACTATTTACCGTTTATTTTCAATGACTTTCAATAGAAATGGGGTAATTTTGTTGCCACAATAAGAAAAATGGTATGAAAAACTACAAAAAAATTAATATCTCAAAAATAAATTGAGATACAGCTTTCAAACAAATTGCATTTAAAAGAGCAATTTTTTACTTATACGACGGTGTAAAAATTTAAAATGTGCGATGTTTAGAAGTTTAAAAATTTGCAGTAGAGAAAATTTCAAAGTCAAAATTTTATTTCAAATTTCAAAGTGTTGCCATTCGCAAAATGACGTATGCGTTACGCACAGATATGTTTGTCCTTTATAATATAGATACTTATTATCAGGGCCCAACTTAGGTTATGGGGGGGGGGAAGAATCATTCTGGGGGCCTCCCTTCTATCTATAGATTTTTTTGTGAATAATGTGGAAGTGTCTAGTACTAAACTTCATACATCTTGTATTATATGCATACATTTTGTACCCGGTACTGCTCATATCTGTATACAGAGTGTCACAAAAAGATGGTCACAATTTTAAGAAAAAATACTAGTGTAGGATAATAGTAGGGAAAAAAATGATAGATTGGTTGATACGAATATTTCTTTGCAAACTTTTGCTTTGCTTATCTATGTATGTCATGTCTAAAAGAAAATGCCCCAAATGGGTCATAATAAATGGTTTTCACTTGCCACATTACAAGGAAAACATTAAAAAAGAATTTCTGTTGAAAACAATAGAATACTAAGTCGTCATCTCATAATAAAATATTAATCATTAGTTTTCTTATGATAGTTTGTTTTCTACATGAATGGAGAGTGTACTGGAAGGAAAGGGGAAGGGAAACCGCACTCTCTAAATGTTTGAAAATATATGAATTTTGGCCACTTTTGGCTAATTTTAATCACTTGGCACCTTTTAAAATCCTGACTACTCTCATGGGGGGCCCCTAAAAGGGGGAGGTGCTGGGGCAGTTTTACCGCATGCCCCTGCATAAGTTGGACCCCACTTATTATGCTAATAAATTTCTTCTGAAATAATTGTAGATAAAAAGTTATTAGCTCCCGATATGCTATTTCTTTCAGGCAACAATTAAAATGTCACTAAAAAGTAACGTAACATTACATAAGCCAGCCATAAAACGAAGCAAATATATCACTGTACGGTTAAATACTGATAATCTGTACTGCAATTTTTTTAACTTCCAAGCATCGCACATTTTCAAACTTTACCCTTTGTTTAAGGGAAAAATGTACTTTTAATTGCAATTTGTTTGAAAACTGCATCTCATTTTATTTTTGAGATGTTAATTTTTTTTGTAGCTTTTAATACAATTTTTGTAATGGTGGCAACTGCAGTGCTCCATTTCTGTAGAAAGTAAAGGGAAAACAATTGGAAAATACTAGATTACTATCTGTTTATTGCCATTTTCTCATTACAATTGAAAAAAAAATTAATTAAAATACGTGCTATTTAAAAAAATATAACTGAACAGTTTCTGATAAAACATGAAGCTACAATAAGCTATATTTAAGTATCCATATTAACATTACAAATAAAGGCATATATGAAACATTAGCTAGACAATTTTTTTTGTCAAATTTATGACATCGTTTTTTGCTGTGTTTCCATATTATACCACGATTGTGA
Source organism: Maratus speciosus (assembly GCA_963932465.1). Classification (NCBI taxonomy): domain Eukaryota; kingdom Metazoa; phylum Arthropoda; class Arachnida; order Araneae; family Salticidae; genus Maratus; species Maratus speciosus. The sequence continues at coordinate 63,502,599 of OZ010797.1, read as the reverse complement.
TATCATACGCATACTTTTCTATGGATGTTCTTTAAGACTCGATCGTAAATGTGGAATTCTTCAGCAGATGCAAATGATGTCATTTTATATAAAAGTTGAAAATTTATAATTTATAGTATTTATAATTTTATATAAAAATAAAGTTGAAAAAGATTTCAAATTTTGTGCAATTTTTTAATGGGCTATGGCGCTAATAAATTTTAAAGCCCCCTCCCCCCATCGGGGGGTAACACTAAATTCTGGAAAGCAGAATCCCTGCTTATTACTTATTATTTTTTGAAGAACAGTTACTCACTTTTCTTGCTCCACCCTTTTTGCAGCAACTCTCATAAAACACAAATGAAAACACTATATGAAATTTACAAATTATGTTTCTTTTCTCATTCATATTTCTGAAAAGGGGCAATAATTGTTCAGTTAAATACGTGAAGATTAAAGTTATTTATGCTTAAATTCATTGGTTCAGCTAAAAAAGAATACATTTGATGAAAACCATTGAAATTTTCTTTTAAATATGATGCAAGCTTCAGCGGTGAAATTATGCTTCTAATAGCTGGAATGTTTTAAGGCAAATTTATTTTATGTTACTATGATTGTTGCCAAAAGTCAAGCTACAAATTAAGCCTTTTTTTCGTGCTATGTAAGAGAAATACATATATAGATTTAATACATATAAATTAAAGATTTAATAATAAAAAATGTGCAGCAATATCTTTAAAATTTGAATTCTTGTAGGAAGAAAACTTTGATGAAAGTTTTCCGGCCTTTTTATATTCTTTATAATCACTATTTTCATACAACATTCTTTTATTTACCTAGTCAGAAACTAAATTAGGTGAATATTGTTGTAGTGGTATTAAATACCCGGAAAATTTTCACCCCTGGAAAAATGAAAAATTGGTAGATAAATGTTCATAAAAGTGAGAAAAACACTCAAACTAATAAGTTTTTTCAAAATGTGGTAAAAACTCTGGTAAAAACACGTTTTACCAAAGACGATAAACACTGTCCAACCTTGATTACCCATAGAAAAAACCTTAAACACTATTTAATAAAATTATTAGTGGAAAATGGCATCAACAATAATCTGATAATCCTTTTTTTCTTTTTTCTTCACAATAAAAAATATTTTGAAAACTAAAAACGACATCATTAGGATAGAGTTAAGCAAAAATATTTAGATTTATAAATTAAAATAAATGCTAAAAACAGGTAATTTTTCATGCAAAACCATTCCTCTTTTTCGTCCCTTGTAAAAAGTTCTAATATCCAATTTTATAAAATAATTAGTTGAAACCTGCGTTTCTGCTTTAAATACATTTCGAGTAAGTATCATAGGTGCAGATTTCCAAAATCTGGAAGGAGTCGGTGGTTCCTAAACTCAAAAAAATCTAGTGCCCACACTGTGAAATAAAAGCATGAAAACAATAGCGATTGGTTTTATATAGGTAAAAATCTCAGGAATTCAAAGTGAAAAATAAGTTAATATCAACACATGTACAACTAAACACAGATTAATTACATCAAATGTGTTTATTTAATTTAATCATAATTATTTTATTCTTGATTTTATTTTCTTGAATCTTTATTTTATTCTCATTATTTAAATCTGAATATATACATCTTAAACTATGTACCGTTAGAATATAAAGTTGGGCTACATACAGTTAAAATTGTATGTATAAATTAAGCAATCATGACTGGGACGCATTAGGAAAACAATATTTCTTATTTTGATTTTCATATAAAAATACATATTTAAAAAATTGTGAATATGGTGAGAATCTTGCATTATAAATATCAAAATGCACTTCAAACAATTGTTTTTCTAAAAAAAAAAAATCTTGGTGACTTAAGACACCAAAAGTTAATGGACATAGAAAAAAAAACTTACTCGCCATGTGGCAACTGTGAATCTGGACCTATAGCAAATAGGTGTCAATAACTTTTTAGGTGATGCGTTACTTTATGGTTGTTGCCACACAGTAAGACATCCTTATCCTTATTTTCTTGCCATGTAAGAAAAAATATATATACAGATAAAATGTATGAAAAATACCACTACTTTTACATTTAATGACCATAATTATTTTTAATTTCCAGAAATCCTCTATTTTTACATTATTTTAAATATTTACTTTTTGCATTCACAGTTAATTTCAAGGTCATCAAATCTATATATTCCCCGACAATTATATCAATTTTGCCTGTAAGAAATAAAGTTAATTTTTTTTCTCACAAAAAATAAAATAAATTTAGAGTAAAATTATTATCATTTTATACAAAGGAACCATTATTTTGAAATACACTGCTCAAAACAATTAAAGGATATTGCAGTTTTAGGTGGATTTTGTATCTGGTAAACTGTTTAGCTGATTGATACATGGTCGACAGACATAGTAGGTTATATGAGAATAAATTACACATGTTTGGCAGAAAAAAATGCATTTTATTGCGCATTTGTGTACTAAAGGAAAAAAACACAATTTGTGCATATGAGAAAAAAAGAATAAGAAAAGGTGTTTTCTTCAAAGAAAATCATTTTCAGTAGAAGGTATGGTTTCCACGGGCGGCCAGCAACGTTGAACACCTTTGAAGCATGGACTCAATGAGGCTATTAATGACGAGTTGGGGTATTCTGCCCCACTCTTCCAGAAGAGCTCTTTCCAGTTCTTGGAGAGTTTGTGGGGGTTGTTGGCGGCCAGAAACTCGTCTTCCTAGAGCGTCCCAAACGTGCTCGATTGGATTCATGTCTGCAGAACACGCTGGCCATTCCATTCGAACGATTCCTTCCTCGAAAAGGAAATCCTCCACCAGGTTTGCACGATGTGGTCTGCAGTTATCGTCCATTAAAATGAAGTTATCTCCGGTTGCTGCAGCGTAAGGGACTACAATAGGTCTGAGGATCTCATCCCTATATCGGCAACCAGTCAGAGCTCCATCTCGAATGATGTAGAGGTCAGTGCGCCCGTCAATGGAGGTGCCACCATACACCAACACTCCTCCACTGCCAAATCTGACACTTTCGTGCACGAACGCAGGATTATTCCTACTGCCACGGTCCCTCCAGATGAAAATACGCCTATTATCCGGATGCACAGAAAAACGGGACTCGTCAGAAAACAGAATATTGCTCCATTCATTTCTCCTCTAGTTGACATGCTCGGTTGCCCACTCCCTGCGGTCGCGACGATGCCTTGATGTTAATCTAACACATACCATCGGTCGGCGAGCATACAGACCAACAGCATGGAGCCGGTTTCGGACAGTCTGAGTTGAAATCGTGGTGCCTGTAGCCGAGCGAAGGTGTTGTTGGAGAAGAGTAGCGTTCATGGTTCGGTGTCTCCGAGCTGTTAACGCTAAATACCGATCTTCATTGGGCATTGTTGCCCGTCTACGACCTTGCCCTGGTCTTCGGCCTGCACACCCACTCTCCAATAAACGGTTCCAGATCCTGGAAATGACACTTTGTGACACTCCAATGGCTTGCGCTACTTCGGCTTGAGTTTGGCCCCCTTTTAACCTACCAACAATTCTCAAAGCTTCTGAATCTGTCAAATGACTTCGCTGAGACATCGTACTCATCGAAACAAAGCAATCACTGAATGCCGATCATCCTTGTCTTCATTCTCTTTTATCCAGCTGAAAGTCAAATTTCATTCGCTGCCGCTGAAGCGACGTTTTTGACGTCGAACTCAAAATTTGCATACTCCACAGTTTGAAAACCAGAAAAATTTGCATTTGTGATTCTCTTCTTCTATTTTCGGCAAAAAAATTTCGTTTATATCTTTATTTTATATAAAACTTCAAATATCCTTTAATTGTTTTGAGCAGTGTATATAGAGGCTTGCGAACACGAACAAGACTAACATGCACAGGTGAGTGGGTAGCTACCCGTTCGCTCGAAGGTTGTATCAGTCCTGACTACATGAGTTATATTTTACATTAAATATTTTGTTACAAATTTTTTTTTGGTTTAATACTTATTTTAAAATCTCACAAACTAATTTGTCCAAAAAAAAAAAAAAAATGAAACGAAAAAGGATTTTTGATTTTAAAAATATACTAACTCAATATTCATAAAAGTCTTCCTCATCTATGACTTCTTCAAGGCTATCTTCAAATGTTTGTGACGGTGTGTTCCGACTGGAAGTTCTATCTGTAAAAGAAATCAAGAAAACCTTCATTATTTTTTGGGCATTGTCTATTATATTAAAATGTGACAGTGTTTATATTTCACATCAACTTCTACATGAATATGATTACTTATAGTGTTGACTCTCGAAAAAAAGGGCCGCCAGGCAGGAATTTTTCAAAAAAGGGGACACTATTCTAAAAAAGGGTACATTTTTTAAAAAAGGGAACACTATTCCAAAAAAAGGGCACACTTGTACCTTGTTCACCAAAAATATTTTGAACTGGTTTGTTTAGAGTCCCTAGAATTTGCGATATTTTCCCCGGGATCAACTGAATTGCCACGGGGCGCATAGGAATTGTTAAAAAGCCAGCCGAGCGCATCGGAAGGATTTAAAAGAGCCGCCGGGCGCAAAATAGAAATAAAAAGGGCCGCCGGGCGCTGCGCCCTGCTAAAGCGGCTTAGAGTCAACACTAACTTATGGGATGAGAAGAACAATTATTTGCAAGGATCCAAGCATGCCAAATTAAAGAAAACTTAAACTTTAAATCAGTTTCAGATATGAAATTAAAATTTAATTAATAAAGAATTACTTTTTTGTTTTGATCATTTGGAATAGTTTTACTTTTAATACCTTCTGATTGTTTTCTAGTAATGCTTTGAATATTCTTTTCTTCCTTTCATTCTGATTTTTTAAATTCACTCCCCCCCCCCCCCCCCAGGTTTTTGAGTTTGTGAACCAAGATTCTAAAATTTCCCTTTTTTCTTTTTGAGTACACAGAAATAAGAAAATTTTATGTTTTTTCCATCTTTCCTCAATTTTTGGGTCTGCGAGAGATAAAATGAGTGCTTTTTTAGGGTTTCGTTCATCTGACGGAACCCTATTCGTCTCGCTCCTCTGTCCGTCCGTCAGTCTGTCACAGAGCCCGTTCTCAGAAACTATACCTGTTGGAGACTTGAAATTTTGCATACTTATAGATGAACACCACACATCATACGACAAACTATAAAATTTTGAAAAAGTCGTACATTTAACCCTTTGGGCTCCCACATGTGTATTTTAAACAATTCTTCCTAAGTGAGTCCCTAATTAGGTTGCAGGCGTGAAATTTTGCATACTTTTTGCTGAACACCTCACATCAAACGACAAACTATAAAATTTTGAAAAAGTCGTACATTTAACCCTTTGGGCTCCCACATGTGTATTTTAAACAATTCTTTCTAAGTGAGCCCCTAATTAGGTTGGAGGCGTGAAATTTTGCATACTTATAGCTGAGCACCTCGCATCAAACAGCAAATCATAAAATTTTGAAAAAGTCATACATTTAACCTTTTGGGCTCCTACATGTGTATTTTAAACAATTCTTTCTAATTGACACCCTATTTAGGTTGGAGGAGTGAAATTTTGCATACTTATAGCTGAACACCATCATGTGACAAATCATAAAAATTTGAAAAAGTCGTACGTTTAACCCTTTGGGCTCCCACATGCGTATTTTAAGCAATTCTTTCTAACTGAGTCCCTTATTAAATTGGATATTTGAAATTTTGCATACTTATAGCAGAACACCTGAAGCCAGGTGACAAATCATAAAATCTTGAAAAAGGTCTTGCGTTTAACCCTTTGAGCTACCACATATGTATTTTAAGCAATTCTTTCTAAGAAAGCCCCGAATTAAGTTGGAGACATGAATTTTAGCATACGTACAGCTGAATACCTCAGACCACCCGACAAATCATAAAATTTTCAAAAAGTCTTATATTATTTACTCCTCCGGGCTCTAACTTGTATATTTTAAGCAATTTTTCTAACCTTCGACCTTTTCACCCCGGGAGCACTTTTCCAACTTTTACCGACACCCCTTTGACCATTCTTTCATATTATGCACCATAGTCTTACATATTTTAGTTCCACTCTTTACCGCCAGGGGGCGCCTACTTATCTCGGGTGCTATGGGCCCAATCCCTTCGACTAATATATATACGGATAGTATGTAAAACGGAGTTTCGTTCCGATAGAGGTTTGTTTAGAATAGAGTGCACCCTGGTTGCGAAATGTGGAACTAACAGATTTTTCAAAAGGATAAAGTGTTTTGAAAGGAATATTAAACGAAACCCTCTGTGCGATCTGTGATCACACTTACCCACTTGTTCGAAATCTGCCAACTCACAGTGATGAATAATTTAACGTTTTTAATTGCAATTGAATAATTCAATTATTGTACAGAACACTTTGTGTGTGAGTAAAACTATTTTGCTGAACTACTGACCCTTTTTCTGTTTTAGTTGTGCTTTTATTAGTGGATAGTACCCCACATTTTTTTCTACTACTTATCTATACAGTAGACTCCCTCAAACCCGCATAGCTTGGAATCAGAGTTTGTGGAGATTTCTGGTCACTGTTTTGTTTACATAATGTTGTGTCCCTTGCTGCAGTTTTTGACATGCACTTTCAATTTATTTCTCTTCCTGGTTGGGGGGGGGGGGGACCCACAAAATATATCAATTAATCTTGGGAAATAAACGTAATTTTGACATTTTGTTGCAGGGAAGCATCATGACATTTGTCAATTGGTCTTCGAAAGAAAAAAAAATGAGATATTCGCCAGTTGGTTACGAAAAAAAAAAACTTAATTTGTCTATCAATTGCATGAAAAAAAGTAAGAGTTTTGCAGTAAATCATTGAGAAAAATCTACAAATTCATCAACTATTTACAGGAAAAAATTTAATTGTTGACCGTCCGTGGGAAAAATCTGCAAAATTCCTCCCACTGTATGGGGAAAAAAAAAAAGAGTTTTGCCAATCGGTTGCAAAAATTCCGACAAAATTTGGCAATCGGAGAAATAAATAGCACAAAAATCATCAATCCGTTTCAGGAAAAAAAATTGCAAAAATCGTCATTCTGCCGTCTGAGAAAACCCACAAAATTCGTCGGTTGATTGTCGGGGGGCGGGGGGGGGGGGAACCACAGAAATACTTCAGTTGGTTGCTTTAAAATATTGTGAAATTTATCAATCAGTCACAGGAAAACATTGTATTCAGCAGTCGATTGTGCGGAAACGTTACAAAATTCTTAAGTTGGTTGCAGACAAAAATGCGAAATTCGTCGATCGGTTGCGGGAAAAGAAATTGCAAAATTTTACTAGGTAAAGTAATAATTTACAAAAAAAAAAAAAAAAAAAATCTTAAAATAACCAAGTTTTATTTCATGTTTAGTCAAACTATTAGATAAAAAAAAAAAAAAGCTGCATTGACATTGACACAAATGTATTTGAAAAAAAGAAAAAAAAATTATGCTTGCCAGAGATATCTGTGTTGTATCTTGAATTTCTTTAGAAATAAATTTATTTCATTCATGAGAAAACATTAATTCAGTCATATTAACCAGAATTTCATATAAAATGTGTACACAATGATATAAAATTTTAAAAAAAACCCTTAAAAATTTCCTCAACATCTTAATTGTAAGTTTCACTGCTTACATCTGCATCGATGTGAAGATTTCAGACAGTGTTGAATTCAAAGGGTGGGCCCGGAAGATTTGAAATTTTATGTTTTCAACGGTGAAAAAGTTCAATTTCCACCCTCCCCCCCCCCTCCCGGAGAAAAGTGAATTGAACAGTGATTTCAGGGAGTCTACTGTATAAATAAGCTTTATTAAAGATACTTAAAAACGCAAAAAAATAATGAATAATTATGAACACAGAACGTGGGGAGAGGGGGGGGGATTTTGAAAATCTTACCAGCGAAGGATTTATTTTACCAGCTAGCAAGAAGCCATGTATAGTTGGAAATTGCTATGACAAAATTTACATGATTACAAAAAACAATAGTATTACCAAAATAGTTTTCAATTTTTTTCCTATAAAAAATAAGAATTATATGTAAACAGAAGAAAATTTTATAGAATTTAATACCACATTTACAATTGCAGTAAGTTGGAGAGTTGAAAAATTTAGCTATGAAGTAAAACATTATCTTCTATTATAGCCAGGGTTGCAAAAAAGCTACGCCGGCGGCTTTTATTGGTTTTAACTAACTTTTTTTGGCCAAAATTGGCTTTATAATTATAAATTATACATTTTAAAGTGTTTTTAATTAGTTTTAATGACATTTAATTGATTTAGAATTTAATAAGTAACTCAATTTCTCAATAATAAAGACATTAATACTGAAATTAAACTTAGATGGTTTTGCTAGTGATTTGTAGTCAGAATTGCAAATATGTCAGCTAAATTTAAAAAGCGCCATACCAACTGATTTATCTGGTTTACACTAATTTTTAACAGCCCACCCCCTAATTTTTTCAGCTTTATAAAATTAAAGATGACACTGGTTACTTAGTTTACATGTTTTATTACTTAATTTTAAGAGCTATTAATATACGTCTTATTTTATTTCTAGTAAACATTTAAAATTATACATAGTCATATAATAAAAATATCATTTCTCACTATTAAAAACATTATGAATAGCATATGCATGAATATGCTTAGCAACAAGTTTTTTGAAATTTTATTTATTTTTCTTGTTTAAATGCTTTATTTTTTATGTACTTGTGTACCAAACTCTCCTCAAATACTATATCCTTTCTAATTTCTCTTTTAACATTTATAACTTAACTCTCCATATGGACACATAAGAATGTTTCTATTTTGATGTGCTATATTTTGTCATTGTTTAATTAAATATAATCTTTAAAATGTGTAGTACATGTGGAGCTATGTATATGTAATATAGAATTTCAAAACACCACTTTGGAGTCTAACTTATATTCTTTTCAATATTTTTTTTTTCAGACATAATGCCTTTTCAGCTGCCTTTTAGCAGTTATAAAGACTTATTTATTTGACAAAATTTAATAGAAATTCATAATTTTCTTAGAAGAAATTATTTATAAGTAAGTGTATTATAAATTAATTGATCCAAATCTAAAACGAATTAGCTGTAAAACAACTTTAAACAAAAAAACCCTTTTTTTAAGTGGTTAAAACCAAAAAAAGACGGCCACCTTTTTTTTTGGCCTGGCTAAAAGACGGCAACCCTGATTATAGCCTGTAGTTTTAAAAACTCTTAAAAATTCACTTGCCAGTGAGGAGTAATATGAGGTAATTTCCCATCCATGATTATAAATATTTAACCGATAGCAATATTTGACCGTGGCCAAATACTATGATACTCGGCTCACTGACCTAATATCAAATAGTAACCGATTTTTTGTTGCATCTCTATGCAGAAGAAATTCTAATTGTTTAAGTTTTTTGTCTGTGGGTTCGGCTTGATTAAATTTACATGATTAACATTTTTTTTTTTTTTACTAAATTACAAGTTTTTTCAAAATTACTAAAGTTTTTTTATTATTATTTTAATACTTTTATGTTAAATTGGTGCAAATCTTGACAATAACATCCCCCTTCTTTCATTAATAGTAGATTTTATTTTATTTTGTTTTTAAATTCAATGAGTAAAAAACATGTATTTTAAACATAATTGTTTTAAATAAAATAAGTACAAGAATGTATTTCTAATGTATGTATTTTAAATAAAGTGTGTTAAAGGCTTATATTTTAAATGAAATGAATGCAATATAAATAGCGACTATGAACAGTGGCATATCTAGACTTCATTTTGGAGGGGGCTGACAAAGTTTATAAGCTGTAAAAGTTTATAACAGGGCTGAAACTAGCCTTTTTGCACCCATGGCAAACAGGTATTTTACCCCCCCCCCCCTCTCCTCATGCACAATAAAAGTTATTGATTGCAGGCACCCAATGCAAAAAAAAGAAAAAAAAATCCTTAAAAAATAAAAAATATTTAATAATAATTAAAATGCTAGCAAGAAATATGTAAACAACCCTCCCATAGGATTAACATTAGCTTAAGCATTAAGAGTCTGCACTAGTCACATGAAGAAACTGGATTGCTAATGTTAAACCTATGGGAGTGTTTTTTTTAAAAGTTTCTCACTTGCATATTAATAGTTTTAAATGATTTTTTCCTTGCTTAGAATAGCTGAATTCTAATCGGGTTGGTGTTTACTCTTTAGATTTTGGTTGCAGATTTTTTTTTTTTTTTATTTATTTATTTATTTTTTTTTTTTAAGTAAAGTTACTTTCACTTTCAAAAATTTTAAAAGAACGCTTTCATAGGTTTAACATTAGCTTGCAAGTTTTTTTGCATTTCATTTTTGTAGGAAATGACAAACAAAATCTTTATTTGGCGCCCCACCCCCTTTCCGCCTTTCGTTCTGGTGCCCGGGGCACATGCTTCCTCTGCACCCCCTTAGTTTCGACACTGGTTTATAAGAGGGAATCACAATAAAGGACAAAATTGGAAAATTTCATAACTGGCCAATGGCCAGTAGTACCAGTTTTATAAGTGGCCACTTTCTTAAAAACTAGCAGCACTTTTTTATTTAAAGATACTAAACATATTGTTAAAATTTACTAAACAATTGTTAAAATTTCTATTAGTATTAATCTAAAATTGAATAGCACAAATAAATATGCTAATATAAATGTATTGCAACCAGAAAAAAATATAACATGATGGAATCCAAGAAAATTTTATTCTCTCCTAGTAAAAAAGTGGCCATAAGATGGCCACTCACAATAAACACTTTTCTCATTCACAGGCAAATCACAGGAAATGGAAAATAATCCGCTTTAAAACAGGTTTTTAGCATTGCAGATAACACATCTAATCTATATATAATCAAACTGCTAAGATGGAACGGCATGGAACTTGGAAAAATTTCGTTTTAGGTAGGTTTTCGTCTTAAGAAGTTAATTTTTCCATGGCTATACCATATTTTTTAAAACTGAATACTGAAAATTATATGCTAAAAGTATATCAATTAACAGTAAAATCCAGAAACTCTTCAGTCAATTGGTTTAAAATACTGTGAAATTCATCAATTGTTCCCAGGAAAAGATCTTGAAATTCAGCAGTCAATCATCAGGGGGAAAAAAATTCGTGAAATTCTTAAGTTGGTTGCAGAAAAAAAATGCGAAATTGGTCGATTGACAGTTGGAAAAATCTCAAAATTTGTCAGTCAGTAGAGGGGCAAATCATGAAATTCAATCTGTCGTGGGAAAATATCCCAAAATTCTATTGATAAAAAAAGACAAATTTAAAATATCTTTTGTGAACAAGGTACACAAGTGCTTTATTTTAGAATAGTGAGCACTTTTTAAAAGATTCCTGCATGGCAGCTAGTGTTGAATTCAGATACTTTTCTCCGGGAGGGATTTCTGTGGCTCCGGGGGGGGAGGACATTATAGAATTCAGGGGGTGGTCCTGAATTCAACACCAATGGCAGCCCTTTTTTTTCTAGAGTCAATACTAAATACGGTACCAGTAGCAGAAAATTCTCCAAGTGTCTGCGACAGATACTTCAAGAAGCAGAAAATAATCTGCGGGTAAAATATTTTACAATTGAAGCATTAATTAAACAATCACTTACCTGTGACGTCTTTATGCATTTTATTCATTTTTATTAATAATCTTAAGTTTTGTATTAAGTAATAAAGAGCTAAACATAATTATAAAGCAAAATAAAAGTTTGATGGAAAAATAATCTGCAAAATAGAAAAGAAAATCTGTGACGCCTGTCTTGAATTTTCTGCTACTGGGAAATGAGAATACAGTTGTCAAAATTTTAATGATTAAAATATATTGTTCACATTGGAAAGAAAAGGGTAGGGAGCCAGCCACTAATAAAGGCACAACTTAAGCAGTAAAAGATCACTATTCAGTAAAAATGAGCATTTTTTAAAAACAAATTTTGTTAAGTAACGATAAAAAAAGTATGTGATTTAATAATTGTCTGTATTTCCTAAAAAAATTAAAAAGGTTATGATTTTTTAAAGCTTTCGGGCACATTTATTTAGAAATGCTCTGGTACTGGGGAAGATTTTCACAGGCGATCTCTGGCTACAACTAATGATGCAATTCAATATTAGCAGGGTGCAACACCCTTAAATAATGCCAAGAGGGAACTTTAGATTATAATAAATACAAAAGTAGTTTCTTAAACAATTGTAATATTTATGTGTAATAATTGAAGTGTTGACAAGAATTTACATTGAGTTTCTTTAACTTTATTCTAAATATTATGATAAATAAAACAACACCCTTTTTAAGGCTAAAGTAATTCAGTTGCTAAAATGTTGAAACTTTTTTTTATTGAAACCAGAATTAGCCGAATAAATTCATTTAAAAATAATTGCTTTTTTTTTCTACTGCACATACATCATAAAATCTAAATATTATTTGAAAATTCTGGTAAATATTATGGCTGAGGATTAAAATTTATAGTATAAATAACATCACACAGCATTTCAAAGGGTCAAGTTCAAAATAGATAAGAGTGTATCGGTGATAAACAAAACAATGTGTGGCTCTAACACTCTTTTACTACCCGTTCGTTGTAGCTGCAAGATACATGATTTAATTTCAATAATTATGCAACTTATAAAGCAACAATTCGAAAGTTTACTTTCCTTTTAAACACAATAACTGCAAAAAAAAATGACAAATGAAAATTATCATAACATTAAGCCTGAACCTTATCATATCTATACGATACACGGATATAGTAGCAATCGGGTGTTAAATTATAAACTACACAGGAAAGTAAATACATGAACTAAGAAATGAATAACTTACCTTTTATGCAAGTCGCTGAGTACATCTCAGAGTACAAGTTGCAAAAATGCGCAGAGAAAAGTAGCACGTGAAATGGCGGTTGAGAACGATGAACGTAAACAGCATATCGTCACTTTGCGAGTGTCTCTGAGTGACCTTCGACTTTCCATTTCAGCATGCGCGAAGATTGAAGTAGCAGTATTTTCCCCCCATAAGATGTGCGTAATATGTGTTATTCGCAAATCCATTGGATGCACTAAAGAGTACATCCTTTGGAAATTAAAAGAGCACTTCCAGTAGACATAAAAACACTCATAGTTATAATACATCAATAGCAGGTCATGGACGTTTAATAGATATCTAAATGGGAAATGCCCCATAGACATCTATTGGTTTAATGTTATACACATCTAAAAGATGCTGTAGACGTTATAGATGTAATTACACTATACATCGACATCTTATAGATAAAGTGTGCTGTGTGGGGGTAGTACATACCAATGTCTCGACCGAGTTCGTTGGCCAGCTTCATTCGCCATCTTGTTTCAAAAGAGTTGCCATTTAAAAAAAAATTGAAATTTAAAATTTAAAATGAAGTATTAAAAAATTGGAAAATGAAAAAGATTTTTTTTTATGTGTTTGGCCTTGATACAAAGATTCCGGAGCAGTTTTTGTTTCTGAAAATTTGTTCTTTTGTTTATATCTTAAAAAATGATTGAATTATAGCACTTTAAATTTCTAGCATGGCTAACATTTTGAAACGATCTTGTATTTGTGACGCGATAACACACGTATTCGCCTATTTCGATGTAAGAAGGCATGTGGATAGTATACATCAATATCTCGACCAAGTTCGCTGGCCAGCTTCATCAGCCATCTTGCTTCAAAATGGCGGCCATTAAATTAAAAAAAGTTATATTTAAAGTGAGGTGCAAAAAAATTAGAAATTGAAAAAGGTTTCTTTCTTAAGTATTTGACCTTGATATAAGGATTCAGGAGCATTTTTTGTTTGTCTTTATCTTAAAAAATGGCTCAGATATAGCAATTTCAATATCTAATGTGGGTGACATTTTGAAAAATCTGCTTTTTTGCCTGCGAAAGCACTCGTGTTTATCAATCGATTCCGATGTGAGTGAGCATGTGCACAGCAATTACTAAGATCTCGACCAAGTTCACTGGTTTACCTCATCCACCATGTTGTCTTAAAATGGCAGGCACTTTAAGAAATCGCCGAATTTGGCAGCCAAATATAAGTTACATTAAATAAAATCATCTTGGATAAAGCTGACTAATTTCGCAAAATTCTCATTCATAATGATTTAGTATTGATAAAAATTAGTACTGAATCTCCTATATTCGGTTTCTACTAAATTGAGCTTCAAGTGTTTGCATAATATAAGTTAGCTTTTTAAAAATAAGGAATATGAAAGCTACCTCTTCCTCCCGGCTCTGGCCGGAAGGACTTTTTTGCTTCTGCAAACTCCTAATGGTAGTGACACTGATGACATAAAATGTAGCCTATGCTTTAACAGGGACTGTCACCATCAATTCGCAATCATTACTTTTGAAATCAGTTTGGTATTTTCCGAGATTCTATAAAAATCATAATTTAGAACATGTTTGGGACACTTTTCGCTCTTTTCACCTTTTTAAATTTGGAATTTTTTAGAAACTATTTATAGCCTATGTTGGAGCAGGAACTGTCGCCATCAACTTGCAACCATTACTTTTGAAATCAGTTTGGTATTTTCTGATATTGCATAGAAATGGTAATTTAGAACTTTTTAGAATGCTTTTCATGAATTTCCATCCTTTTTAAATTTCAAAATTTTTTCAATTGTTCTTAAAGGGAATGTACATCTTATAAGTAACTCCCATGCCAAATATCAAGTTACTAGCTCCTTCAACAGTTTTTGCTCTTCCAACCCACAGGTGGTAGTGGTACCCGCATAAAATATAGCCTATATTGGAACAAGGACTGGCCCCACCAAATTGTAACCTTTATTTTTAAAATCGGTTTCGTATTTCCTGAGATAGCATAGAAATTGCAATTTAGAATTTTTTAGAACGCTTTTCACGCATTTTTATCCCTTTTAAATTTCGAATTTTTTAGGAACTGTTCTTTTAGACACAATTTATATCTTATAAGAATCCCACATACCAAATTTCAAGTTTTTAGGACCTTCAGTAACACAAAATTGCATTTTTAGAACGTTTTTTGTTTCTGCACCCCCTTGGGGATAGTGGCACAGATGTAAAATATAGTTTATGTTGGAATAGAGACTATCACACCATCATTTTGCCATCATTTCTTTTAAAATTGGTTCGATAGTTCCAGACATTACCCCCTATAAACAAACACACAAACTTTACTTTTTTATAATATTAGTATAGATTAATAACAATTCAGTTTACTTTCAGTTTTTAAAGGATTGCAAAACACTAAGAAATTTAGGCTACATTCCTGTTTCTCAAACAGCGAGAGTTTTTTTCTTCAATTTTTGTACAAATAAACAGGGGTGTAAAAATCTAGGTGCCAGCAGGCAATCTCTCGCCACTAAATTTTATTACTTTTCTTCGCTTAAATTTTATTAGCATTCTTACAAAAATTTAGACAAAAAATAACGAATAAAATTTAGTGGTGAGAAACTTCCCGCTGGAGCCTAGATTTTTACACCCCTGCAAATAAAATTTTTATCATGAGCCTGAGCTCAAAGACTAGATAAAAATAAGAGTCCAAACTGGTTTCGGTACAAATTGAACCCGAAAGCCGAGATTAATCTCTTATTTCCAGATTACCGCAATCGTAATGGAAATTAGTAATTCAATCAATTTCTAGGTTTAGTTTGAATTTCCTTGAGATTTCCATGATTTTTCCGGGTCAACAAATTCCCTGATTTTTCCATGTTTTCCAGGTCGCTGACCACCCTGGAAAGGAAACTTTAAAATAATAAATACATAATATGCGTTTAACCCTTTCAGGGGCCAGGTAAAATGGTGAAATTCGTAAAATGTTGAAATCAGTGAATGGCACCAGAATTTACAAATAAATTTCGAAATACGAAAATGTTTTTGTTCACATACTTAATAAAAGGAAAATTTTCATTCCAATATTCTGGCGCCAATGTCGCATTTAAGAATTAAAGTTAAGTGGTCCAAAAATAAATCACAACCTTTGAAGGGGTTAAAGCAGTAAATAGTAGTAATTGTAGTAAATTGTATTATGCCAATCGTTTTATAACGCTGTTAAAAAATACCGGTCGGCAAAGACTCTGTTTACTTAATTCATTTTATTTTAGCTTCTTTTCAAATGTTTAACGGATCTTCTTTAATTAAACACGAAAACAACCATTGGATGTCTTAACAGCAACTGATTCGTCCTTAATCTTTCGCAATCAAAGGGAATTGAATGGAAACCCGTTTACAGGGAGATCACTATAGGTTTTTTCATTATAATTCAATCTTCTCTAATCTTTTAGAAACCGATAGAATTAGCGTGATTTAGATTCTGCGGTGTCTGGACAGGGGTTGGCGAGCGTAGCTTGCAGGGGGCAGAGCCTCTAGTTTATTATATAAAAAAGCAAATATCTTCAGCGAAGGAATTAACTTTTTTCAGATGATTGATGGCCCATAGGCTATCAATTGATAACCACTGATTTACATTATACAAAAATCTATAACATGCAGAACCTGTCATCTCAAGGTGTGCATATAAGGATCTAAAATGTATTTTACAAAAAGAAAAAAATTGTGAATAAAAATGCTCTACAGACACTATAGCTGCATCGTTCGACATGCATTACTACAGATCTGCATCGCTTTTAATAGTATTTATACCAATGTAACAACTAAAAAAAAACAAATAAAATTCAATAGAATCCCATATTTAAATGAAGTTATAAATTTAGTATTATCCATTAAGAAAACTGTTTTTAATCCCTTAATTGTATTGCTATTGCCTCCACCTAACTCTAATAAGAGCAAGAATAAAGTACTGAAGTATATATTTAAATGTCTATTTAAAAGGAAAACGGCTCTATTCAAACACGTGTTAAATAACCAAATTTAAAGTGGGATGAATAGAAGTCAAACTTAATGAGATGACTAAAACATCTTTAAAATATATAGTAGTCTTTAAAAGATCTTTATTTTTTGACAATCTGCAACATGATAATAAGTTGGGAAATTAAGTTTTTATTTTTTGTCATCACTGCTTTGACACTTACAAGATTACAAACATCAACAAAAATCATAGACATTTGATTTCTATAACAGGTACAAAACTATAGTTAATGCAGGTGGAAAAAACATTATTTTTTTTTTTTTGGTTACACATAGGCGTATAAAATGATATTACATAATAGTTCTTCATTTTATAAAGAAAATTATACAAAAAAAATTTTATTTTTAAGTAACACATATTCGTTGGATAAAAACTTTGTGCTTCTGAAATCTCTCAGTGTTTTTACTCATTTACTTTGATCTTAGGTAAGTGCAAATAGTATACATATGGATTTTATTTGGCATTTTTAAAAATGTTATTTATACTTTGTTTTTTTTTAGATTGAAAAAAATATGAGACCTTCATAATTTTCTTTTGCTTTAAAATGATCTAATATTGAATTTTTCACTTAAAATTGATAACTTTTCTAATTCACTATATTTCGTAGTATAGGCACAAAAAATCTTCATGGAATACTCAAAAATATTGTATGTTTTGTAATCTGATCTATGTTCAGGCAAGACAAGTAAGGGATTAACAAATATGAGAAATAAAGTCCTTTTATTCTGTATGTGTACTGAAAAATACTTACAAGGAAACGGCCAATCTTGTTAATCACAGATTTTGATTATTTTAATATATGTTGTAGGGTAGAGACCTGTTAGTCTCAGGTTCAACGGATTTTATCCAACGCTCCTTAGTTTTGGAGAAACCGGGGGGGGTCTAATAGTAGTACACAACTTAAATACTTACTTTCTAACAAAAAGGATAGGTTGGTCGTAGCTCAGCTGGTACGGCGTTTGCTAGCTAATCTGCAGGCCCAGGCTCGGTAACCGAACGCGCTACATTTGTTTTTCTCATTTTTTGTTTTATAAATATACTTGTAATTTAATAATTTCAATTAAAAATTTTAATATCATACATTAATTATAATGTTAACAAACTTAAATTTATCATTTTTTATTTTTAAACTATTATTTCTCATCCTTTAAAGAGGTTTAAAAAGATATTGGATCTATTATTGAATGATGAAAATTCCAAAATCGTGACAAAACCTGTTGTGGCTCCATCTAGTTATGATAAAATAAAAGAATATTCAAATAAAATAAAAATAAAAGCAGAAAGAAGATAAAAGGGAAAGCAAAATAACTGAAAGTGAAAGCATACGTATTCAAATTTAAAAATCTTTAATATTAAAAAAATCGGTTGTAATTTAATTCTGATGCTAATTTTTAATATAAAATTATGCCTGTTACTTTAAAAACAGAATAATAGTATTATCGCATTGACTTCCTTTGTTAAAGCAATGCGTAAATGATGTTCCTTTAAAATCATGAATTGACACAATTGCTCAATATCAATGCATCGATAAAGAATACATGAAATACATTTTAAAAGTGATTAAAAAAAATTAACAGTTTTATGATGCAACTATTTAGTTAAAAGTAAGAAATTAAATAGGTTAAAATTATAATTGATATACAATATCATAAATTTTAATTGACAATGAGATTATTAAGTTATACTTACAAATATATTTATAAAACAAAAAAAATGAGAAAAACAAGTGTAGCGCATCCGGGTATCGAATCCGGGCCCGCGGATCAGCACGCAAAAGCCATACCAACTCAGCTACGACCAACCTATTCTGTTAGTTACAAAGTTAGTATTTAAGTTGTGTACTACTATTAGACCCCCGCCCGGTTTCTCAAGAACTAAGGAGCGTTGGATAAAATCCGTTGAATCTGAGACTAAGGGGTCTCTATCCTACAACACATATTAATATAATTAAAATCTGTGATTAACAAGGTTGGTCCTCTCCTTGTTAGATTTTCATTTAAAAAACACCCTCTCTAAACTGAATAATACCTTCCATCATGAACAGAAAAGCTTTTTTTCCTCTTATATCATCAAGACAAAGATTTTGCAAACATTTATCCTACGACACGATACTTTGCTAAACACAAAACTCCTATTTCATTTGTATGAGTAAGAATGTGTTTATCGACACATTAACTATTGTATGAATAACATTGAATTCACACTACACTTGTTCATGATGACATCTAAATCGTATGTGCTTAGCAAAAGGAAACTTGTTCTATAAATGTTTCATTCCACAAATTTAAATTTGCAAGCAGTACGAAGCAAATATTACATGCAAAGAAAAGCACATTTTGATAAATAAAATTTCTGCCAAAAAGAAGTGTTGAAAATGAGTTTAAAAGGATCATAATTTTATTTTAACATTTGAAGTGCTCAAAGTGCTAAAGGATTATCATGGGACAGTTATTTAGAACATATTGCAGCTGTGATAAGTTTTTCCTTTACAAAAGATGCATGCTATTGTAATCACGGACTGTTTCAAAAAATTTTAGAACATACTTTACAAAAGATTGACATTGCATTTGTGAGTGCAAATTCATTTTTAAGATATCATTTTTATAAATCCTCCAGAATTTCATTCGCAAACTAATGATTTTTCAATTTTGTAACACTTGTATGTTTAGGTGGCCACTTTGTGAAAACAGTGTTGCCAGTGGGCTACTTTTTTTAAATTCATATTTCTTGATTGGCACCACTTTTCTGAAATGATCAAATTCCCATGTTTTCGCCTTAATTAATATGTCATTAAAAAAAAGCGAATTTTACTATTTTAAAACAGTGGTGTCAATCAAGAAATCTGAATTTTTAAAAAAAGTAGGCCACTGGCAACGCTTTGTGAAAATCCATTAATGCATACATCAAAAATGATAAATCTTTCAATTTGTATGGGGTTATAACTGACTTTTAGATTATACTTCTGTAAAAATTCTTCAAACACATTTCACAAGCAGAAGGTATTTATTTTGTATGGGTGTCTAAATGTTCTTTTAGGGTACTATGTTGTGAAAATCCTTTAGAAAAAATTTCACAAACAAATGACTTTTCCTTTGTATGGGTGCGCAGTAATTTTAGATAACCACTCGTGAAAATCCTTTGGAACATATTTCACAACTAAAAGGTTTCTCCTGTATGGACACGCAAGTGTTTTTTTAGATCACCACGGTGTGAAAATTCTTTAGAACATATTTCACAAATGAAAAGTTTTTCATTTGTATGGACACGCAAGTGTGTTTTCAGATTTTCACTTCGTGAAAATCCTTTGGAACATATTTCACAAACAAAAGGTTTTTCCTTTGTATGGACACGCATGTGTACTGTTAGGCCACTACTATGTGAAAATCTTTTGGAACATATTTCACAACTAAAAGGTTTTTCCTTTGTATGCACACGCAAGTGTCTTTTTAGATTACCACTTCGTGAAAATCTTTTGGAACATACTTCACAAACAAAAGGTTTTACATTTGTATGGACACGCAAGTGTGTTTTCAGATTTTCACTTTGTGAAAATCCTTTGGAACATGCTTCACAAACAAAAGGTTTTTCCCCTGTATGGACACACAAGTGTCTTTTCAGATTTTCATTTCGCGAAAATCCTTTGGAACATATTTCACAACTAAAAGGTTTTTCCTTTGTATGGACACGCAAGTGATTTTTTAGATCACCACTTTGTGAAAATCCCTTGGAACATATTTCACAACTAAATGGTTTTTCCTTTGTATGGACGCGCATGTGTACTGTTAGGCCAGTACTATGTGAAAATCTTTTGGAGCATATTTCACAAACAAAAGGTTTTTCCTTTGTATGGACACGCAAGTGTGTTTTCAGAATTTCATTTCGTGAAAATCCTTTGGAGCATATTTCACAAACAAAAGGTTTTTTCCCTGTATGGACAAACAAGTGGCTTTTCAGATTTTCACTTCGTGAAAATCCTTTGGAACATATTTCACAAACAAAAGGTTTTTCCTTTGTATGCATGCCCAGATGTTTCTTTAGATGACTACTTTGTGAAAATCCTTTGGAACATATTTCAGAATAAAAAGTTTTTTCTGTTGCTTGAGAGTTAATCTGTGATGCTGACATATTTAGGTAAAATATTTATGTTCATGCAACTTAGAAGATAAAATATGTGCATAAAAATATACTTTGTTGAAATTCTTCAAGAAAATACTTTAAAAACAAGAACTATGTCAGTTCTCCACCTTTAAATCTGAAATATTGAAAATAATTTATTGGTATCTTTGTTATCAGAAGATTTAAATGCATATTAATAATAAATTAAAATGAATTTTGTTTAAACAGCCATAAAATAAAAATAAGAAATATTTGTAGAAACCACTTGTGTACCTTTTAAACTGTAAGAATATGGATGATTTGTGGTAGCAAAAGAACTTCTGCTACATTTTTAGCACGCTAACACATTTTTTAATCATAATTATTAAATTATATTTATGATTAATGTGAAGTCAAGCAGTAGCATGAAAGCAGTAAATATAAAATTCAAAAACTAATTTTTATAGAAATGATGGAATAAAATACAATAACAATGTGGTTGACAATTTGTAGCATTACAAATTTGAAACTAAATCAAAAAAAAAAAAAAAAAAAAAAATCAAAATTGCAAAAAGGAATTTTTCTCGCTTGGACTAATTAAACAACTATTGCTGCTCTTACAGATGTGGTTAGGTATTTTAATATGTGCTTTACATGTAAAATTGGAATAATCTGGTGACATTATTCACTAGTGATGGCTTTTAAATAATAATAAAAGACAGTGAAAAATATTTGAAATTTTCAAATTTAAATACTGCTTTAACACTATAGGGTTACTTGAAAGGAACTAAAATAAGATGCAGGTATTACAATCACATGATTATTTTCAAATTTACAGCTGCTTTTAATAAGAACATGCATGTTCTTAAAGGTTAAAGAAATCCATTATTTACAGGGTTGCAAATTCATTTTCTTCTAAGCGATGGATTGCCCTACCAGCTACCCCTATGGAGTAGGGCTATTCAGGGAAGAAAGAAAAATTTAAAATTATCTTTTATCCCTGATTCGGTTTAACATGCTTAAATGAACAATAAGTATTAACACTTATACACTGGTTATCAAAAATTAGGAAAAGTCACAAAATGCTAATTTTTAATCAAGCGAACACTCAAAAGGAAATAATATAATTCGAGTAATTACTATCTCTACAACACAGCTAGTCCATATAACATCTCATTTATGTCACACATGGTCACAAATGTCACAGTCACTACGGTGAAGCAAAAAAATAGGAAATTCCATACATCTCATTATGAGTCTCAAATGATCACTGTATGTGACTCCACTGAGACGTCACTGTGACTGCTGCTTTGTGACGAGTCACCAGGTGACTTTACAATGTAGTTAAATTGTGACTCTCATGTGACTGTCATTTTGAGTCTCAATTTCATAGTCATCATGAACGTTGCATTATGATAAGTCACCAAATAATATCATATTATAGTCACATGGGGACCTTTCCCAAAAGAGCACAATGGTGACTTCACAGTAGTCTCTCTGTCACCCGAAAGTCATCATGTGACTTTAATGTGACATTATTTGGAAACTTATCACAATGCAGCGTTCACGATGACTTTGAAATTGAGTCTACAAATGACAGTCACATGAGAGTCACAATGTAACTACATTCTAAGTCACATGGTGACTCGTCCCAAAGCAGCAGTCACGGTGACGTCTCAGTGGAGTCACATATAGTGATCATTTGAGACTCATAATGAGATGTATGGAATTTCCTATTTTTGCTTCACCGTAGTGACTATGACATTTGTGACCATGTGTGACACAGGGCTCCCAACACATTTTAGTCCTCAAAAAGGGGGAAAGGGGACCATTTTTATTTAAAAAGGGGACTTTGGGGGACCATTTTTATTTTAAAAGGGGACTTTGGGGGACCATTTTTATTTAAAAGGGACTTCGGAGGACCATTTTTATTTAAAAAGGACACTAAAAAAGAATCATGAGTAAAAACATTGCACCAATTTTCCTAAATATGCAAGTAAACTTTTTAAATTACCACAGAAAATATGTTAGAAGGTTATCTTTATAAGATGTCATTAAACAATGTACACAGTTTTATAGAAACACATTTAAATATCCTACTGCAAGAATATAGGAAGTATTCAATATTTCAGCATTCACCTTGATAATTCTCTTTAAAGGTAAAAAATAATGATCAGTGAATAAAAAGAGCACAGCTTAATAACGATTCCAGTTGAACATTAATATTGGATTAAGATATGTATATTATTAATTATTATCCTCAAACATAAAATTTAGTTTCTTTCTACGCAATAGAAGCTAGGATAAGCTATAATGTTCATAGGAAAAAGCCTAGTATGGCAAAGCTCCGTGGGGAGTGATGAAAACCAATATTGAATTATCAGTTATTCATAATCATCTTACATATCAAATCTGGTGAAATTTAATCCCAAACATGCCATGATCTGGCTTTCACAGAAATAATTAAAACTGCAACCTAGTGGTGCCTGCCACCTGTCACGAAATACACCAAAATCTAATGAGTGCCAATTTATGTCAAGGATTACATGAATGTGAAGTTTGATGGAATTTAACCCTAACGATGCGAAGGTATAATTTTCATGTAAATTGTGAAAAGTGTAACATAGCAATGCCACCTGTTGGGCCATATACACCAAAACCTAATCAGCACCTATGTGTGCTAGTCTAATTAAATATAACATTTGATGAAATTCCATGCCTTAGTTTTGAGATACAGTAGCTACAAATTTTGTATCACAAATAGGGAGAGACTTTAAAAAATAGTCAAACTGTATTGAAGGTCAATCTAAAACATGTAAATCCATAAAAAAAAAAAAAAAACGGAATTTTTTTTCATAATTCTAATACTTTTTTCTGATAAAATACGGGGCTCTGCCCCCTATGAGCTACGCTTGACAAATTCCGTTCAGACACTGCAAGCTCTAAAAACACACTAATTTGATCCACTTTAAAAAGATTATGGAAGATTTGAATAATAATTAAACAACCAGTGATGGTCTCACTGTAAACGGGTTTCCATTCATTTCAACTTCTCTGAGGGATTTTAAGATATAATCAGCAGCTGTTCAGACATTTAATGGTTGTTTTCATGATTGATTAAATAAGATCAGTAAACAGCATTTGAAAATCAGCCTATATAAAATGAACAAATCAAACAGAGTCGTTGACTTTTGGAATTTTTTAAACAACGTTATAAGAAAATTGTCTTAAATAACACATTTTAAATATATCGTCTTAAATCGGACGTAATTTTCACCAAAAATTTATTTCTCTCTTTAACGTTCACGTGAAAATACATTTGTTGTTTGAAAGGGAGAATTATTATTTGCACTGTCTTAGAATTGACAACAATAGTTAAGAAGATTACCACAAAATACGAAATAAATCTCTCGTATAAATATATTTTTTAATTTAAACTGTTTGGCAATATTATTATTTGTGCATTTTAAATGTTATGTAATTTCTCATATTTATTGCTTTTAACTAGCATATATTAATGTTAATTTTTAAAACCTTTCTTTCTTTTTTAATATTTCGTGTAAATACAATTTTTGTAACGAAATTTTAAATATTTTCCTGCTTTTAAAACGTGATCATTGAATTCTTATTTTAAAGTTTTATTTCTATTTTTAATAATCACATGCGAATACATTTTTAATTAAAAGGAAATAGTACTTTTTGCGCTGTTTTTACAATTGGCAACAATTTAAAATAATAACTATCTAAATGTGAATAAAAATATCTATTAAAATAATGAAAATTCAAATAAAAAATTAAAAAAATATATCCGTCAAAAAATAAAATAAATGCAGTCTGCATACCACAGGCTTGTAATGTGCATCCTTAGAAAAAAAGGATTAAATTCCTATGCATAACTTTTGTTCGGCTATAAAACTTTTTTAATGGAATTATTTTGACCAACTTTAACATTGAATAGCTCTTAAAAAGAATTTTTCGATTTACAAACTGTCTGCACCAGCATGTTTATCAATAATTTCTGTATAATATGAGTACTACCAATGCTCATATCTGCAGTGGCGGCGACAGAGTTAGTTACTTTTTTTTTAAGAATATAGAAATATAGACTGAAGAGAGCCTAGGGGGGGGGGGGAACAAGACATTGTAATTAACGGTTTCTTTAATAGATTGGATATACTTCTCCATCAAAATTGAAAACAAAACTACATCTATAATAATAAAGGTAAAAGTTTGCATAACAAAGAGATTGTTGCACGTAGAGCTACAAGATTTGGCAGGAAGATACCACCTGTATATCTAAATTAGTTTTTGGATTTTTTTTTTATTGGATTTTTTTTAATTGCATTTTTTTATGAGATTTTTAATTTTTAGCCTAATGTAATAATTTTTATTCCTCTTTTCAATAAAGTTTATTCGAAATTTTGTACATTTTAAAAATCTTTCAGAAATTTTTAATGTGAATTTCAGCCATTTTTTACATTCTGCGGCAATTTCTTGACATTCATAAAAGAAATTCAGTTTCTTTCAAACTTTTAGTCCTAATGTAATAAATTTTGTTCTAATATGATTGCGTCGTCTTCAATTTTTAACTAATTTTAGCCTCTTTTTTTTGTACGTATATATGTGTGCTCTGGAGCGATTTTTTCCACATTAGAATCCGGTTTCAATGTTTTAGCCCAATATAGTAAATGTCTTTTAGTGAAGTTTATTCAGAATTTGTACAGCAATTTTCGAATTTTTATGAATTTTTTAATTCTTAAAAGGAATCCAGTTTCAATATTTTAGCCCAGTTTAATAAATTGTCATATTTTGAATACAATTTATCCAGAATTGGTACAGCATCTTCTAATATTTTTTTAATGCAGTTTGAGGTTTTTTTTTTGCATTTTGCGATAATTCTTAAACATTCGGTTTGAAAAACTAGTCTGGCTAAGGCAAGTCTATCCTTGATAAATAGAAAGTGGGTAATAATAGAAAAGTCTCCCCTACATTTTGTTTTGTGGAGGATAAATAGGAGAATTCTGACAATTTCGTATTGTTTCCAAGAACACAAAAAAAGATTTTTCTTTTTATGAGGTAATAAGCTGTTAGCAGGGCCGGTGCAATATTGCACCAGGAGGTTGAAGTAATTTTTTTAATTTTGTGGTGACTTTTTTCAGTCACTGAAAAGGGGACTAGGGGGACCAAAATGCACAAAAGGGGACCTCTTTTTAAAAAGGGGACTTTGGGGGGAAAAGGGGACCATTTGGGAGCCCTGGGACATGAATGAGATGTTATATGGACTAGTTGTGTTGTAGAGAAAGTAATTACTTGAATTATATTATTTCCTTTTGAGTGTTCGCGTATTTGAAAATTAGCATTTTGTGACTTTTCCTTAATTTTTGATAACCAGTGTAGTTCATGGCAAACAGGCAAAGTACCATTGAAAGAGCTTATATCAACAATTCATAAATTTGTGATATTTTTATTATATGATTTCTATAATTTAAGTTCTCAATTTCTTTGTCTTAATTTCATAGTGCTCACTCCATTATTTCTTTAACTTGGAAACCATTGTTTCTTTAACTCGGCGGTCTTGTTAGGAATAACAAGTCCTCCATGTCTTATTACCATTCAATCTTAGCTCTTATAACATATTTACTTTTTAGCTGAAATAACCAATCTTTATTTACATTATAAATACAGATACTATTTAATGCACTTAATTAAGGAATCTCTTGTTTTTTTTTTTTTTTTTTTTTTTTTACTTCTCCTTTAAGTTCACCAGGTGATCCTATCCAGGTTCCCCAATTTATTGATGAAAATCGTTTTGTAAATTTAAAACTGATATACTTTTTACATTTAGTATATTTTTTAGACAGTCCAATAACCCTAACAAAAAGTATTTTTATATGAAATATATTAATAATGTATTGAAATAGAGTTATGAATTATGTTTTAAGTGACACTTCCCGATTAGTAGTATGACCGGGGTTAAACATCAAAGAAATAGTCTTTTGTCACTTAGGCATCCAACATTTATTGGAGTTCCTTTATCTGTGGTTTATGCTGCTGAATTGTTTTGAATAACAGACCAGATGTCATTGCCAAAGGGTTGTCTGACTGACATGTGTTTGCTGGATTTGATAGGGAAAGCTTAGTTGAAATAGTGTTGGCAGCTTATGCAAAGAATTTTGCAAAGCATTTGAATCCCAATTTGCCCAATTTTACACTCAGTTGAATGAATTACAAATTATATTTAATTTTTAAACTAAGACAAACTGGAATTTCAACAAAATTTATTGTTTAACACTTAATTGTGGTTGATACTTTTTTAAATAAAGCAAAGACATACATAATACTGATGGCTTCAAATAGATAAGTATATAAAAAGACAATTTAATTTGTTAAGTAATTTTCTTTTACTTTTTACAAATCTAAGGGGAAATAATGCAATATTTGATACTTATTATTGATAGCTTATTAACTGTTTGCATTAAATATATTATTGAAGTACTAAGAATGTAACAGACTATTATGTAAGGTATAACATAAAAATTTCCATTATACCTATGTAAACTATCAGCTTGATGATATTTTACATTCACAAGAAAACAACCCTTAAAAGTAAAAAAAGAAAAAAAATTAAAAAGAAAAATAAAATATTTTGAAAGTTGCGTCTAAAAATGGTGTTGTATCAAATTTCCTAGCCTATATTTTGATAATTATTTAACATTTTCTATTAACTAAAATTATCGCAAGAAAGTCAAGTGCCTCCATAATATGCTCATAGAAATCCTTCTCTCCTGTATGCATAATCACATCGCCACCTTTTGAAAAACAACATTTTCTTTTTATTAGTTTTTTATAAGTTTGGTATTTTATTTATTTTTAAAGTTGTTTTCTCTGGATAAGAAAAATCATCGAACTGATAATTTAACTGGGTATATGTAAAAACACTTTTACGTTACGGCTTAAGCTATAGTCCGTTATATTCTTGGTACTTCAAGTATTATATTTAGTGAAAAGAATAAACTATCAGCGGTAAGTATCAAATATTGTACTATTGTAGAGGTTTCTACCAAGATACAATATGTAAATTAATTGCTTATGAATGGTGGAAAAACTTCTTTCTTGCACTAAATTGATCATAACTTGTGTCTAAAAATTAAAATTAAAAAAAATTATGCATGGTGAGCTTGGCAGCCATCATTCCAATAAAATTGAGATATTATTTTAATTCAATGCGTGAGAAATTTTCTACAAAAATTTTCAAGAATTATATGTGTAGGTACTTCATCGATGCTAGATTCATTTTAGTTTCATGTTTGCCACAGAGTTGGTGGCTCACGGAATTTATCCCATCTTGTGCTGTCGTTGCAGCCTTGCCAACACATAAGAGTGAGAAGTGCTAAGCTTGGGTCATCCAGATAGCTTAGTGGCAAAGCATTGATGCGTATAGTCAATGACCCTGGTTCGATTCCAGGTTTGGATACTCTTTCACTCTGTTGTATGTGCGCCTTTATAAGCAATTAAAATTGATTATATTATTTGAATTCAATGCGTGAGAAATATTCTGCAAAAATTTCGAAGAATTATACACCGAAGAGCCAAAACATTATGACCATTTTGTAATGAAACCGCCTGGATGACGTGGAGGGTACTAATTAGTTGGGAATGGTATTCAACTGCTGCTAGAGAGTCTGAGAAATCATTTTGCACTTACTTCTCTCTGTGATTGGAAAAGCTGCTGATCTAATATAATTGATAGAGGGCAGAATTTAATGTCCCGACGGCTCAGAACGAGTATCTTCAAACTGCACGAGTTGTGCATTATTCATGACATATCGTTGTTAGTACTTATGCAAAAGGGAAGAATGAAGGTGAAACCATTAGTAGATGCCATGGCGTTGAAAGTTCACGTGTTATCAGAGAAAAAGGACGTCAGAGACTCTCCTGCTTGCTACAGCCAAAATCAGCGCCAGAGACTGGCTCAACTGACTACCCAATACAATACAGTTCCAAGTAGAATTGTTTTAGAGCACACAGTTCAGCTGGCACTGTTGGATATGTGACTACGCAGCAAGCATCCCACTCACACGGCTCTGCTGACCAAGCATAAAAGCCAAGTACTCCTACAGTATCCAGGAAACATCCAGGGGTGTATTTAAGCAGAATTCATTAGGGGGGCGTATATGACGATTTTGCCGACTAACTTAATATATATATATATATATATATATATTTAAGTACGTTTCTTTGTATATATGCATCTACCCAGAGTCCTAAAATAGACTCACTGATTTTAAAATTCAATAACTTGCAAATGGTGACAGCTATAAAATTAAATTCTTGCAGGAGTGTTATGTAAGATGTTAGGAATTTTTTACTGTTATTCTCGATTTTAGTTTAAAGTATTGGTGGTAGATGGCGCTGCTTGCAATAGCGCTAAATCGGGGCCTGATTTTTGGCCTCTCTCTTTTCTCAATATTGATGCGAAAGAAGAAGATTAAATATATGCAGTGGGACCCTAAGAACAAAACTGCATTGGCGACTGAGAGTCATTCCATATATTTAATCTCCTTCTTTCGCATCAATACTGATAGCGAACAAAAAGAAAAAATCAGACCCCGATTTAGCTTTAGCACCTAATACTAGCAGTGCCATGTATCCCTGCTATTTTAAATTAAAATCAAGAATAGCTGTAAAAAAAAAAAAAAAAAAAAAAAAAAAAAAAAAAAAAAAAAAAAAACTTGACATTTTATATAACCCTCCTGCAAGATTTTTTTTTAAATAGTTGCCACCATTTTCAAGTTATTGAATTTTAAAATCAGTCAATTCATTTTAGGACACCCGGTATGTTCTTTATAAAATTCAACATTATTAAACCATCGAGATCAAATTGTTCACTTTAGAACGTCGAATACTTTACACTTTAGAATATTGAGGAGGATATAAGGTAGATTTAAAGATGGATACACCCACGGTTCTCGTTGGCTTTTGACCAATATTAGTGATTTGGCGAATAAGAAATAAAAAACAATAGCCAAATGAAAAAAAAAAAGTTAGCAAAATAGATTTGGCGTGAAACACTGGAAAAGATATCTCTAACCCCTTATTGTATCCCTTTTTTTCAATATGTTCTAAAATAACCTATTTTTTTTTTGTAAGTGCTTATAAAATAGATATTCGACTATCTGCTGCAGAACGTATTAAAAATAAATGTATTCTAAATGTTTTCTAAATGTGTAAATATTTCAGACATTCTTTTAGCAGTCTAAATAAAAATTTAAAACGGCTATATTTATCATTGTGAAAATGTGCACTAATGCATGATTTTCGACTGTATCCGATAGAGAAAAAAATGACCGGCCAATGATACTTTACATACAACTAATAAATAGTATGGTAAATGACTAATTTCAACACCGCATTCCAGCAAAACTCTTCTTTATTTGGCATTTGATGCGAGTAATTTTGTTTTTATGCGACGCAGGCATATAGATAGCGATTAACTGAGAACAGAGAAATAACTATTGCATATTCCTTTCTGTGTCTTTGGCTGTTGCTGAACTGAATTGGTGCTGAGTCAGCATTTCTATAAATAGAGCTATGTACAGTAGAACCTCGATTATTCGAAGTAATTGGGACCGACCATCTTTCAGATAATCGAGAATTTTTCAATTTTAAGATTAAGGAGAAATAGATGCAATATTTCTTATTATGGTAACAAGTGCTTAATAAAAATAAAGCAATAGCAAAATATAAACAAGAATAAATTACGTGAACTTTAATTTTGAAATTAAGTACTTTTTACATATATCACAAGAGTTTGAAAAAAATGTTTTGTTTGTTGCAGTTTCGATTGTCTTTGCTTTGAAGTTCTATCATGAAGTTTTTTAATATTATTAGTTCACCAGTATCACTGTCATTCTGCTGCTCCAGCCATGTCAAACCTTTTGCAAAACATTCAAAAGCTTCAGAATTGCTAATTTGTTCGTTTTATTCGTTTCACTCCGCAGCTTACGGGAGCTCAAGTTAAATTCAAAGTTCAAAGG
Organism: Maratus speciosus; assembly: GCA_963932465.1. Lineage (NCBI taxonomy): Eukaryota > Metazoa > Arthropoda > Arachnida > Araneae > Salticidae > Maratus > Maratus speciosus. Next base: position 63,471,619 of record OZ010797.1, on the reverse strand, counting down.
AACTCTAAGAAAGGGGATCAAAAATATTTATATGTACTCTTAGTTCGCAAAGGATCGCATGCACACAAGGAATGTGATATTTAAAAAAAAAAAATCTTTCAAAATGGATTTTGCACACAAGGAATGTGATAGAGAAAAAAAAAGCTTTAAGAATGGATTTCGGTTAACCGAGAGCTTCGAATAAAAGAGGTTCTACTGTAAATGGCACGGTATGATTAAACATTTAAAGCGAAATCAATTGTTCAGTAACGTGGATAAGAATCTCGACGGTATTGGAAAACACACACAAAAAAGGAGCATAAATTGAGTACTCGCAATTTGGCGAGTCTGCTTGTTTGCTTAGTCGCCAAATGAAGCATTTTGTTGCGATTGGACGCAATGGCGAGCGGCAGCGAGAATCCTGGATACACCACACCTTCACTTATGTTACATTGTTGTAAATGTTCTAGTAAAGTATTTTGATATTTTTTGCTGAATGTGCAGATAGAAATCTGCAATTCGAATTAATTAAACAAGTTGAAGTCTTTGGTAAGATGCTACTTGGAACTTATACAGAATCAGCTTATTTATATTTACATTAAAAAGGATTAAATCAAAACTTATTTTAATTACATCTTTGTTCATTCATTGCATAACATGCATTTTAACCCACCATTTTTTTTAGATGAGCCCATCTATTCACGACAGCGCCCAAATCTAGGCATTTCAAAATATCCTTCTCAAATGTAAACATCATGAGTGTATTCAAGCGTGGCTATGCCATTGTTGTTCTTAGATATTTTTTCACAATTTTTAATTTATAGTGTTCTTTCATTCGAGACAACTGTGATTGGAGAAGTTAAAGCGAGACGACTGACATGGTTCGCAAGTGGCAGAAGGTTCTGTTTTCATGTAAATATCGTCAATTCTTTCAGCCTCTGCGCAGAAGTCTGACAAAACTTTCAAATCCATGTGTAATGCTTCCATACCAGGAATTGCCAATCTTTCACGAAAGACCGCTTTCGTGAAACATTTCGGTACCGCTTTCTTAACCATATTTAGTGTTTATTTCTTTCTTGTAATGGGAGGATATATTATTTTATCCAGTAATGAGATTATGCTGATGCAAGAATTAAGACTTTCAGCTATCACCACTGTAAGAGCATTCAGTACTTTCTGAAACTCCACGCGCTAGAAAAAGAGATTGTTTGAATTACCCTTTAACTTCTTTGGTGCCAATCTTCTTCGATACTGCATAGCAAATTCATTTAATGGATCAACACCTTACATGGTTTAAAAGAGAACAACACCCTATATTTCCCTATTCACATTTTCATTGTCATTGTTGATTGTTTTCAGTGATTTGATACAAGTCTTCAGTATTTTCGTAGCGTCTGTTTTAAGAGTCTTCGACTTCCTTTTTTCAGTAACTAACGTACACTTGTACTGAACGTTCTTGAGAAAAGTCATAGTGAAGCAATGAAGTCAAGCGATAACATTTTCTTTCTTAAACCTCGTGGCTTGATCATTGTTTTACTAACATAAGTAGAGGAATCAACCTTTTCAAAATTTGTTGGATACATTCATATGAGATACAAACCGCTTTCAACGATTCCGCTCGAGCAGTCCTTCCCGCCCCCAGTAGCAGAAAATTCTCCAAGTGTCTGCGACAGATATTTCAGGGACAAGAAATAATCTGCAGGTAAAATATTTTTACAATTGAAGCGTTAATTAATCAAACAATCATTTACCTGTAGTGTTTTTATGCCTTTTATAAATTTTTATTAATAATAATCTTAAGTTTTATTATTAAGTAATAAAGAACTAAACATAATATAAAGCAAAATAAAAGTTCGAAGGAAAAGAATCTGCAAAAGAGAAAAGAAAATCTGCGACGCCCGTCTTCCGTCTCGAACTTTCTGCTACCGGGATCCCGCCTTAGAAAGATTCCGCAGCAGAAGAGCATTTTGTATTTCTTTGAGCTTGTCTACTAATGACTTCTTTCGTTTAGTACTTGCTGTGAAAAACACAAACATCTTCCAGCACGTCGAACACATGGCCTATAACATTGCTGGAATTGTAGATATGCGAAACGAAAGTGTTGAGTCTGTGACAATGAGAAGGAACATAGGGCACAATTCGACCCACGATTTCTGAAAACGTCTCACAATCATAAGTGCCGCTGAATTCTCCAGACGTGCTGCTTGTAAAATCGTATGACTGGAAATGAATCGAATGACCTGTTTTATTTTTAGCTCATTCTTTGTAAGGATGTGCGATATCTAACATGCAAGGTCGATATTGGTTTTGGCGACTGCTTTTAAAACTTCCAAAAGCCGATCGGAGTTTTTCCATCTTTGTCGACATATTTCAGCCCAACAGCTTATCGATCGTGGTGCGAAGCATCTGGTGTCGTATCTGCCATAATTCCATAAAATTATGCTTCTTGAATATCCCTGACTATCGTTTTGTGCATTGCTGTAGCAAAAAATTCAATCATCTCGTTTTGGGATGAAGCGAAAAGGTAAGTTATATGGTATGGGCTGAAACGTGTGTCCTCAAACATGTCCTCTGTTGTGGGTTATGTCTGGAAATTAATTTCACAATTTTTCAAAAGTTTCCATTTTCGTCTTTGTCACTTCCACAAACCAGACCTTGTCTACTCAGCATTCGCGTAATATTCATTAAGATTACTACAATTGCTGTGCTGAATGTAAGGTGTTGCTGTTGCTCTTCCAGAATAATCTGTTTGCGGTTGCTCTCATCGAGTAAATGATTATGCGTCATCATGAACTGGCAAAATAAGAAAACGCAAATTTGGTGGAAGTTGGAAGAGAAATGAGCGAACTTTCTGTTCTTTTCATTTCCTTAAGCTCTTCATTTTGCGTCCTTTGTTTACACCACTCTCAACTGAACCATTTGTATTTTCTCTGTCCCAGGTCCTTCATGAAACACGCAAAAAAATTAGCATTAAGTTGTGTGCTATATTCCAAAAACGGATGCTCTTTTGTACCAAGCGCCGTTGAAATGTCGCTGTGTATCTTACGTATGGAACCATTTATCGGATATACGCTGAGTTTTGGCTGATACAGACCTAAACTGATCAAATATGTCTCTGATTGTCTAACTTCAATTTAGATCTTTTTCCTGGGTCATGTTCAATGACGAAATCGTTCCCACTTTCCGTAATGCTAACCTCTCGACCGTTCTTCTTGATTTCTTTCACTATCTTACTATAAATATTTGACGCAGACGAACAATTTTATTTTTCCCTGTCAATATCTATGGTCTCCTTAAGGAACAAGAAAACACTTCATTCATCAGATGGGGTACATTTTTCAATAATCGGCTTGCAATCATTTAAACAATCAACTAAATGGTTCAATTGTCGAGCACATTCCTATATACCACACGTAATATGAATCTTCGCCAAAGTCATCATCAACTTCAGTGCTAGTCGTCATCTAGATGTTCAGAACCCTACTAATGCACTGCGGACTCTCAAAAAGACTCCTTTAAATATTGAGAAACAAGCCTCTCCTGGTTCTTTCTCAATTTATTTTCAGCAGTCACGCGAAGTCGAAGAAAGGAGAGGCAAACTTCGGATTTTTGAAAGAAATTAAGAAAAATGCTAAGGATTGGTGTTTTTTCGCGTATGTTTTAAAAAAAACGCAGAAAATTGGAAAAAAAAATCGATTGTTTCAGAGTTGTATTGATCGGCACTGACTATCTAGAATTTGCCGACTGTGATCAAAGTTGCCGACATTGGGGGGGGGGGGGGCGAGACGCCCCCCTACGCCCCCCAGTAGCTTCGCCCCTGGAAACATCATGCCCGGACGGATGAATCATGATTCATCCTTCAACACGTCGATGGCCATGTCAGGGAACGCTGTTTTCCAGGCGATATGTTGCTCCACCTTACACAGCACACAGTGGGGCAAAAACCCAAAAAGCTGGCCAAAAGTCGAAAAATAAAGTTACTATTTAGGAAAATTTGACTATACAGATGGTTAGAATAATGTTTGGAGGGTCAGAATCTATATTTATAAAAAGGTTTTCGTTTTATTTTGGCAACCTGTATCATTTCAAATATGATGCTTGGAGGATTATCATCTTAGGCGAACAAAAAGAGCAAAAGGATAGTTCCTCTAAACAAGTACAACTTTTTTCCATATCATCCGATTTTAATGCTTTAAAATGGATACGATGATTGTGTGTACTTTTTTTTGCGCGTGTTGCAAAAATTATAATAAGTACATAAAAATAATAATTTCATGATTATTTTTGATAAAAAAATTATTATTTTTTTCTTTTAAACATCAAAAAGTTTATAAGTTCCACAGTGTTCCGCAAAGACATATAATGAAAATAATAGCCTGAACTATTGTCTAATTAATATAGAAAAACCAGCTGCCATAAACTGCCATTCTGCATTTCGTGCAGGTTTTTGCAACAACAAGTAAAAATGTCCCTTTTTTAGTCACTTCAAAAGCTATGACATTTATTACTTTTCACAGTAATTTAGCTGGCAAACATTTGTGATATTTTTAGATTATTTAGTTTTGAGATAGATTATTATGTATTTTATTATTAATAAGCATTATAATCATAAGAATAAATGAATTTGATAAGCAAGATTAGTAACAAAGAAATGAAAAGAATTATTCTCTATCATCGATACGAAAGAAATAAATTTTCTTATCTTTATACCTAATAATTTTGTTTATTCTATTGTAATTAGGATTTATCTTGTCAATTGCAATCTTTGCTAGATCATACTGCTGAACGCATTTTATTAATGTAAACGGAAATTATTAAGAATCTGACTTTCAAGAGCATTAGCAATCTGAATTTGATTTGCAAGTGGGGATGTGATAGTACATCTTGTCAAAGTACTTTTAAACAAAAATTTAGCGTTGATGATAGTAGAAATTAGGTTCAAATAACTTTTTCACTTCTCCAGTGCCACTAGAACTCGTAAGTGTTGCGAATAATTCAGAAATCGTTATCTGGAAAATTTCGAGATCTTCATCTCCTCAAGATCATCCTACTCCTTTTTAGGCCCATCAGAATCCATTTTTTCCACGAAAATATGGAAGTTACTGTCAGTGAAATGGATTATATTACAGATCCGGAGAGTAAACTTATTCCTTTAAAACAATCATTGATAGGAAATAAGTAGGCGTTAATTACAAATTAGCTTTAACGATGAATGATTGTAAAATTTTTAATGTCATTTCTAGTAATTTGTCATCTCAACGTTGGTACCTATGTCATGCAACTTCAAAACAGTTCAATAACCTTTATGACATTTTCAAACTAAAAGTGAATGAAAATCATTTACAATTCGGTATGTCCACGTTACATGCCTGTATAAGATGTTTTGAGTGTAGCTTGCATTTGGCATACAAACAGAATATAAAGGAATGGCAAGTGTGCAATCCTGACAAGAAGAAAAAAATTCAAATTGCAAAAAACAAAAGTTACAAAAAGGATTTCGTTTAGAATTAGGACTCCTCGTAGATAAACCAAAGCTCGGATTTGGAAGCACAAATGATTACAATACAGCTCGTAGATTCTTTGAAAACGCAACTATTTCTGCTTTCATAACGAGCGTAGAGGAAGATTTGATCAAACGATTCCACGCCATATTACAAGCAATTTCTTAACATTCATTTGATCAATTTCGTCGATTATTGCTAACAAACAGCTTGTAAATTCTTCATATTGTATTCCTAGCTCTATATGCCAAATTCAGCGCACAAACTAATTATTGATGGGACAGAAATAATAGCTTCCTCATTATTGCCTCTTGGGCAAATCTCGGGATGCTCAATGATCGTACAACAAATTGATCAAAAGGTATCGAGATGATTTCGCCTTAAAATGCAGTAGGACGTAAACAATGGAAGATTTTTTTGCGTCTTTTAATGTTATCAGATCCCTTAATTTCAAGCTTACGTAAACTACCATTGAAGAAATTAATATCTTTGCCCCTAGAGGCACAGAAACTTCTATAAAATATTTCGACACCTCCCTTTCTGAAGAGTCTACTTAGTATAACTACAGATGATTCAGAACATGAATTTTAGAATATCCTTTCGTTTTATTTTAATAATATAAAACTTAAACCTCGCAGTATTTTTTTTTCATTAATGTACTTAATTGTATTTCATAAATAAAAATTCATAGCTGAATTTTGATAAAAAATATCTTAGTTCCTTGAAAACACCTTGAAACTTTTTAATTTCGGAACTCGAAATATTTTATTTAAATCTAATTGTTTTTATTTTTAATCCGCAATTTTTTTAAATTAATTTTTTAATCATACTTAGCATCCTCAAAAGCACCTGTATACGAAATTTCATAGAAATTGAATATCATTGAAGGCATTTTAAATCCGCCATATTGGAACTGCAACATTGGATCCGCCATATTGTTTTTTGAAATTTTAATTTTAGAATCGAGATAAGCACCCTGAAAAACACCTGTGTACGAAATTTCGTGGCATTTAAATAACATTTTCATATTTTGGCCAGCTTTTCGGGATTTTGCCCTACTGTGCAGCAGGACCTACACAGGCCAGTGCTGGTGATATTATGCTTTGGGGAACGTTCTCATTAGGGATGTAACGAATATTCAACCTATTCGGCCCTTTAGCCGAATATTCGGCATGGCCGAATATTGAACAGATATTCGGCCGAATACCTGTGGCCGAATATAATTAAATATTTTGCCGAATAGTTGCATATTTGGCTGAATATTCTAAGATATTAGGTTAAATAAGTTCCAGAAAATCAAAACAAAATGTAATTTTAAATATTTTACTAACATAAATGCATCAGTTGAAATTAATTTCCTAGGTGAATCAGGTAAGATTCCTTTTCAAGGTGCAATTGCAATAGAAGATCTTTCACACCAGTCTCCCATTTCAGCAGACTTGCCCCTTGCAGACCAATAGGGGATCAGAAACCCCTCAATCTGTTAACCATAGTTCACTTACCAAAAACTACTACAGATAAGAATAGTCTGTCTCTTGTCTGTGTAAAATACTTTCAGGAAGCATCTCATTGTGAAATATGGGGTGGGGGAAGTATTATGAGGGGCTTATTAATTTTGAAAGAAAGAAAAAAGTATATCTTGGTAGCAGAAAAGATTAATTATATTTTAATAGAATGAATAATTATATTTTATGAAAATAACATTTTTCTTGACATACAGAATGTAAATTTACTAAGTTTGAGCTGAATGAGAAAGGATATAAAAAGAGAGAGAATATATGCAAGTTCTTATTTTTAGGGGGATGAAATGATTTTATTAAAATAAAAAAAAAAGTTTCAGTTTTACAGAAGTAATGAGTTTCTATTTTAGATAAAATATATATAAATTACTAGAACTATCTATGGATTAAATTAAAACTTATGAATTAAATTATTATTTATCTTTTTAAAAGTCACATGTTCTCTTATTGGCATCAAAGTATTTAAAATATTACAAAAAATACATTCAGCTAGTATGACTTTTGAATTAAAAAAAAAAATTAAAACAATTTTTTTAAGTCAGTCTTCGGCCTAAAACTTGGCCGAATATTCGGTATTCGGCCAAATCATTATTCGTTATATCCCTAGTTCTCATGGCACCTCTGAGACCTGTGGTTGTGGTAGAAGAGACTAGGGATGCACCGAATACTGATTTTGGCCGAATACCGAATATTCGGCTAGCCGAATAGTGACTGTTAAGCCAAATACCAAAAATTAGGCCAGCCGAATAGTAACTATTCGGCTACCACAATTTACAGAATATTCGGCTGGCTGAATACTTTTTACATCTCAAAGTTTAAAGGTAATAAAATGTTACTTTTTAAAACAATTTTACATAATATTTAATAAACGAAACTTGCATTATAAAGAAGAGCTTTTTATTAGTAAACTATATATTGAAAAAAAAAATCTGCTTTGAGTTATTTAAGAAGGATAATTATAAGACTTTTTTAATTAACAAAATTTTAAATTTAATGTTTTTTTTCTATGGATTAAAACAAACATTTTAAAATAAAAAAGAAATAGTGAAAAAATTGGAAGGAAAACTTTACAGGGTCATATACTGTTTATTTGTCAGGAAGGGACTAAAGTAAAAATAAATAAAGAATACAATCTGCCCTGATAATGGCAGCTCAGCAAGAATAACTTTGCTACTCCCTCTGATTTAGCAAGGAAGCATTTAAATGCATCCTAGATCAGTGTATAGAGTGGGCAAACATTTTCAGAGATTGTAAATATTCAGGTTGTTCCTAAAATCTTCCAACAAACTTTCAAAGGGGATAATATGGTCAAGACAATTCGTTTTTAACAAGAAACAATATCTCAATCCATCTGTTCCATCAAAATTACAATACATTTAATCAAATATATTGGGTGCAAAACAAGCCAAAACTGAATTTTTATTCACAACTTTATCAATAATGAAGATATTTTAACGAGATTTGTTTCATATTAATTTTGTTTGTATTGTGATCATATCATTGAAAATGACTGAATTGTGATCAGTGACACACTATACATACTATCAACTGGATTCTGAATAAAGGAATATCTAGCTCGTAGTTCTTTAGCTATGAATGGTGGCATTTTCCAGCACTTCCCATCATATTATACTTTACAGAAATAAAAGCAAGTCAGTTAAAAATATAGTTATGATATCTTCATTACTGTTAAAGTAGCAAACGAAAATCCAAGTTTGATTTCGAGTGAGATGAGATACAATGTATTTATGACTCAATAACTGGAATACGATTATGATTTCCTGAACAAAAATTGTCGGTCTTGATACCTATTATCAACCCAAAAAGTTTTTCTGCATTGTTTAGAAACCCTTATTTGGAAAAAGCAAGAAACAAATTATTTATTAAACAAAATTTAGGAACTTGCATTTATACATCATTAATTCTTACGAAAATCCAAATTAATCATAATTTTAAACCTCCTCATAGTTAATTATTTTGAGTTATACTTTACAAACTGCAAATAAATGATTTTGTTTCTAATTATTTCAAATATATTTATAAGTTGACAGTTAAAAGTAGAAATAATAAAAAGTTTTAAAAAATGTGTTTTAAAAGGTTTTTAAGTATTCGGTTCAGCTAACAAAACTTCGGCAGGCCGAATGTTTTGATTTCGGCCAATCTTTTATGAAGAAATCTCATCAAACGCAAAAAGAAACAAAAATGGCATTAAAAGTCGTTAAAAGTTCAAAAATCGCAGAGGACAAAGTTTACTACAATGAGCTAATAATTTCTTTACAAATATCAGACAATGTCCGCTAAATGCGAAAAATCGTTAAAAAGCGCACTAAAAATTGCTACAAATTAAAAAAAAAGTTGATAGCAAAATTTACTAATATTAGACTACAAAATTGAAAGTGAATTCCTTTAATAAATGTTAAAAAACTGCCACAAAATGCAAAAACCTCCAAAAATTGCAATAAAAATTCGAGAAAAATTCAATGATTGTGGTACGATTTCCAAATAATTTTTAATAAAAAAGGGGCAAAATTTACGAAATTGAGCTAAAATATTGAAACCGGATTCATTTTACTAAAGTGAAAAATTCGCTGTGGTCCGTCAAAAGTTGCTTAAATGTATAAAAAGTATCTAAAACAAAAAATTAAAAAACAGCCTTCCAGGTGCATAACTATACTTATACAGTGCAAATCATAAATATCGAAACAATAGGCCAGGCATGGCGAACCTATGGCAAGCGTGCCATACTTGGCACGTGACAGAATATTTTCGGCACGGAGATGATTGATATTCTAAAACAAAACAGAATTATGTCTATTTTTTTTAGTTTTGCTGAATTAAGATCGGAAAGCAAATATTCGAATTCCAAACTAATTCAATGTTGCAAAATATTGTATGGAAAAAAAGTACAGAATACATAAGAAAAATTATACATCAGGCATTATAAGTGAAAGTGCTAATGATGAAACTATAATGACTTGGTATGAAATTTCCAATTTTGACATTTTTTTCTGATATTTATTCCCACGAGCCATTATTTAAAAAAAAAGAATGATAAGAAAATCTTAAATAGAGACCACTTCTCAGCTAATAATAATTCTGCTTGCATTCTGTTAAAAGTAATTAGTTATGCTTCCTATATTTATTATTTGGCATCCAAGATGCAATAACAGAAATAAAATTTATTATTTTATTACTTTCTAAATGTTTCTCCTCTTTCTTTTTCTGTTACTATTATTATTATATGTATGTTACCTCTCACAGCTAAATTTTTTAATCCTAATAAACAAAAATTAAAGTAAGTTTGATTCACTAATAATTTTGAACCACTAAATTAATTTTTGCTTACTGGCACACCATGGACACGTAAATTTTTTTTGAAAGAAAATTGGCATGTGGATGTGAAAAGATTTGCCTACCCTGCAATAGGCTATCCTCCTTAAATATTGCCCTTAGGCACATACTTCCAATAGTAAAGTTTCATAAAAAAAAAGGTGCAATATTTGATGAGATAAGTTGCAACTCCATGGGAGGTCTATTTGAGATAATACAAAAATTAAATTTTTATACAGCCCCCGTAGGGTAAAATTTCCAATTAGGAAAATTTTCATTATCCATTCCTGAACTAAACACAAAAAATTCCATCTTGATATCTATGAAACTCACAGAATTATGCCCGTTTAAATAATTCGTCAGGTTTTAAGGGATTAAACACAAATTGAAATGCCGTAATCCAAGAAAAAATGTTACATTAAGAGTTTCAGAAAACATGTAAAAAATATATTTATTGAGTTAGAATTTTGATTTTTTTCTTTTTTTGTGATGGTGAACTATATAATTATTGTAAACAAAGTTACATCCTGAAACTATTCAAAAAGATTTTTTAAAAATTTAAAATGATTATTATTTTTTTTAAGTGGGGTAATTTAAGGGTGTTCTCAAATCCAAAAGGGCAACTTTCTGACATAAGTTTTAATTTATTTTTGTTCGAAAATGCATGAAACTAGCTGGTGTTGTTGTTCAGAAACTATGTCATCGAGCTGTTCTTTCCATTTTATTTTGTAAACGAAATAGATCTTTCAGAAAAGAGTATCAAAGTGGACGTTTTGAATCGAATTTCTGCATGAAAGTAAAAAAATCACTCAAGAGCGGGCGAAAAACATGTTTGTCACATGATCGAAATTTCTTATAACTCAATGGGTAATTGATGGATCAAAAAATGGAAAATACAGTTCAATTCCAAATCGCTTCCATGGCCAGGCTTTCCAATTTTATATCTTTCTGTTAAAAAATGAATTTGTAAATATGTCAAAACATTTTGCGCTTGTTGAGCAGAGCAGTTAAGAGCAGCCTTAAAATCGTGTTAACTCAAAATATTATTTGTCGAGTTTGAATTTTTTCCCATTTAAATAACAAGTAGAGGTCCGCATGGTTCGGAATTTACAGGTTCGGCCCCAGCCCGACCTGAACAAAACCTACCTTGGCACGGCCGGGCATAAAAATTAAAAGTTTGACTCGAGCCCGGCACAGTTTGTATTTTCACAGTTCACGGACCGGCCCATGAAAAAATCAATTAAATCAACCAGTCAATTAAATTAATTAAATCAGTATAGGCCTCGGACCAAGCCCAGGTCCATGCAGACCTCTAAAAGAGGAAAATGTCATTTTAATTTTGTTTCATGATTTATTTAAATATTAATTTTAAAAATGATGCAACTTATTTTTAAAAATCATATTTTCAAAAAAAATATTTTTTTTTTTTCAAGTTTGCCGAAACAAAATTAATTTAAAATAATCAAAAAAGACATGTTCAAAGTTTGCACCTTTTTTCTTTAACAGCCCTTGACTTACAACAATTTAAAGGCGAGAAAGGGTGAAAAAAACCCCAGAAAAACACACTTAAATTTTTAAAGAAAGATTGTCTTCTAAAAAATTTTTTAAATACCTTTTTAAAAATTGGAGGTAAGTAAAGTAACTCCTTCCTGTAGCTTAAACTTCTGATCCAGTTTAACTTTTGCCTTTTCCACTTTCTTTCTGTTCTATTTAAATGTCCATTAGTTGATTTAAAACAAGGCTTTTTCTAACAGGCCGATTAAGAGAATTTTCATAATTTTAGCCCTCACAACTGAAAAATTTTAAATCATCCCGGCGAGGTTGTTAAAAAAGTCTGTATTCTGGGGCCGAACCAGGCCTGGACCTTACTTTTTTCTGAAGGTTCGCCCGTGGTGGGGCCAAGGTTAAACAAAAAAATATATTGATCCATACAAAATGAATTTAATAATAACTGAAAAAACCTGCTAAGGGAACACATTTTTTGTTGCTTTCCTATGTGATTCCGTCTTAGAAGATTTTACTGTATAGCGTTTTTCAAATTCTCCGATATATGGAATGTGGATTAACGATATTCGTGATTAAGTGAAACATTTACATACAAATAGAGAATCATTAAATATATATATATATCACAGCCTACAGCGCTTCTTTACAAATGAACATTATAAACATGAAAAATAAAAGCTATAGTAAGTTTTTTTGGTCGGAAATCCTTATACAAAACAACTTTTAACCGTAGAATACTATGCAGAAATTCAGTCAGGCCGGTCCAAGCTCGGGCTGAAATTTTAACCTTTTCCTAGACCAGACCAAACTTCTTTTTCTATGAGTTGGCCGGGTCCAGGCTTGGATATTTCGACTTGTGCAAGCTTCTAATGCAGACCTGCAGCATATTTTGAAAGCAAGTTTAAAGTAAAATCTGTATGTTGCTATTTTAAGCCTAAAGGAGACATGTGGTCTTAAATCGACATTTAATAACGTACAATTTGCTGATGATTCCTATATTGCATTCAAAATCAGTCAATAACACGTCGCTCAGAGGTATGGGTAAATGGTGTAAGTCACGAATTTTGGTTTTCAATATCTCTGCGAATTTTGGAGATATCAAGATGAATTTTTTTGCGTTTAATTCAGGAATAGATAAAAAAAAATTCCTAATTGGAAATTTTACTCTACGGGTGCTGTATAAATTTTTTTCTCAAATAGACCTTCCATGGAGTTGCAATTCCATGGAGTTATCTCATAATATTTTGCACTTTTTTTAGGAAACTTTGCAATTGGAAGTATGTGCTTAAGGGCAATATTTAAGGAGATAGACAATTTTTTGCTGCTAAAAACAATGCCAATGTTGAAAAAATTGTTTAAGGAATAATAATAAATTAACAAAATGTTTTTGTGCTTTATTCGCGTAATAATAGAGAATAATATACATCGATATACAGTAGACTCCCTTAAATCTGCGACCCTAATATCCGCGAACGCCTAAAATCCACGTATTTTTTTTTCAGATGTAAACAATGAAATTTATAGTTAAGTTGCAGGAACAAAATTCAAGATGGCGCTGAAATCAGCGAATATCGCAATTTTTTTTTTTTTTTACTAAATTTTTTGTTAATCATTTTCTTTTGGCTGTTACAACTAATTTATAACTAAATAAATTTACATTACTAATAAAATAATAATCTGTGGTCCACGTAGTGCTAAGAACGAATAATGACATATCGATCCTACGTTCGCTTTACCACTAGATGGCAGCATAGTACTTTTGGAATCGAACTGAATCGATTTCATCCATAATAATTTAATATTTTTTTAAATTTTTATTTTACATAATTATTTTTAATATTTACTTACTTTTAAACTAATAAATTATTTTAATATTTTACTTATTTCAATGTTTCACTTTATTGTAAGCATTCATTATAATTTTCCTTGCTTAACTACTAATCAAATTAATGTTTCAAAAATGTAAACAAATCAATGACCAGAAATCCGTAAAATTCTAAAATCCGCACAACCTCTGGTCTCAAGCTGTGCGGATTTGACGGAGTCTACTGTATTGACTTTTCTATTAGAAACTGTCATTACCATGCTCACTTATGTCATTGCCGTGTTCATTAAAATTAATTTAAAAATGTTAAATTAGAAATTTGGTCTCTGCTCATGCTTGTATATTAATGTTTATGAGATAAGGTAAATATTTAAAAATAATTAAAACTTTCTGAGAATTTCTAAAAATTTCATTTTGCTATTCCAAAACAGATTTTGATGATGATCCATGGATGATCAGAAGAAAAAAATATTCCAAACATTTGAAGCAGTATTAAACATGTAACAAAGTATCATATTCCACAGTTTGATATTGTAAATTTTTAAAAAAATGTGCACATTGGATACATTGAAACAATCTTTATCTTAGTTTCTAAGCAAGCTAAAAATGTGAAGATTTTGCACCGTGCGTTTCACACACAATATGAAGGCACAAAATATGAAAAATACATTTTTTCATATTGGATAGTTTGACATGATAGCAACTATATCAAACACAGTAGCATATGTTTAGCTTTATTTTTTGTAAACTAGTTATAAATATACGAAGCTAATATCTGTGTGACATCACAACAGCAGCGTGCGATGAGAAAATTGCGTCCGGGGCAAAGTTTCAATTTGGCGCCCCCGAGCCCCCTTTCCAAACTTTTTTTTGTGACAGGTGTCACAAAATTGAAAAGTGCAGAAACAGAAACAAATTTTACTAAATGTATATTTTGCTTTTATTTTGAAACTTTAGGTTTAACTTTAATTCAGAAATAAAAAAAAAAACTAAATAACATAAGAGAAAATTGCACTTATATTTTGTCAAAGGGGATCCGGAAAATGGGTGTAGATAAAATGCATCTAACAGTACAGTATAACAGTTTGGAACCCTTTTATATTCGAACCATGCTATTTTGAGACTAGTATATGTTTTTGTCACAAGACTCAGAAAAGAGAAGGTTAACTAAAGAGATTAAGACAAAGACCCAAAACAAGTTTTGAAAAGAAAGAAGTCCTTATTCATAAATTTGTATTTTGGTGTGGGGTAAAGGACAATTCAATAGCTTTGAAACGAAAAATGTACGTAGAAAAAAAAAAATCCCACTATGTAAAAATACGTTTTCTTTAACAAAAGAGAAGAAAAAAAGAGGTTTGTAGTATAAAATTGCCCCCACCCCACCCCCCTCAATTTTCGCGCCTGGGGCGACTGCCCCACTTCGCACGGTCCTGCATCACAATTTCTAAAAAAATTCTTTCGCTAACCCTAAATTGCTTAGATCTTTGAAGCAATTTTTTTAAATTTTTAAATATTGCAAGATTCTAACGTCAGACTTACTTCTAGACACAAGAAGAATCTTTAAAAAGATATTAACACAGAGTTAATTATTTAAATTTGTTTAAGTTCTGCTACAAATTCTCCAGAAAATTCAGGACGTATCTGGGTGTATCCACAATCCTTCACGAATGATTCATTGACGAGTCATTCAAATGGATTCGCTCGTTTAACGTTTCTTGTTTCTTTACACTTAAAAAATACCGCAGTTTGGTGATAAATTTAGCTGCAGTCAATCGAAAAACTTTTTCAAAAGTAAATTTTTTATCTTAATGTGCTCAGTTTTTGTAATGGTTGATTGAAATTGTTTTGTTAAATTATCCAAACGATCGATTTAGTCATAGGGTCACTGCATATGAAATCAGCAGGCTGATTTTCCTGGCTATGATTGACATACATATATATTAAGGAAAGGTATAATTAATTTATTTATTATAAATTATAGAGGAAATTTAGAAAAATGGAAAAAATGATTTTTTTCCCCTACTCAGTTAGTATAATGTTGAAGATTTTATTTACCAATGCTAAATATTTTTTTAATGTATATGATTATTTGACGATCTTTAAATGCGAATGGCACTTTGAAAATTTAGCTAAAAACGATTTACTAAATGTTCACAAAAATTGGTGGATATATACCAGAAATACATAAAGCGAACAGCAGTGTTTAAAGGAATATGGGAATCTTGAAATGAGGTTTCATTGTGGGTCTTCGAAGACTGGGATACATTATCATATGCTTTTACAAACAAGTTATGACAAGTATATAAACAAGCTTGAACAAGTACCAGAATATGAATTATATCTCTGCCTTTTAGCGATTTCACAGCTGAATTTTCATCATTTTGCAAATGACGGAATTCTGTAAGCTATATTATATTATTTATACATTTTTTTTTAATAAATCTCCAATTGGTTACAAAACATTATGTTGGAAAAAAAAATGACAGTTTATAATCGGATTATTAGACCTGTTGATAAGCAGTTTACCGTGTGCAAAACTTCAACTAGTGTTTGTTTAACAGAAAAGCACCTATAATCATTAAGCTTAAAGTTGTTAGCTGTCTCATAGTTACAAAAATTGTTAGTTGTTTGTTATATGAACATGAACCTTAGTCCTTTTTAGAAAAAATCTTTATTCAATTTGAGCATAAGAAAGTGAGATTTGTTGAGAAATGAATATTTTTAGCCTGTATAATGAAAGTCTAATATTAAAAGGCAGAAAACCAATGTTTAAAAGTGCACAAATAATACATCAAAAGCAGCAAACAGCTGTTTTGAATCTACAAGCGAAATTATTCTTCAGTGCAAGATAGAGAAAGGCACAGCATGCTAGAAGAAGCAAGGCTAAACGACAGACATGTTCCAGCTTATAATACTCACTACTGGTAGCGAACGTGCCAAAAACAACCAATGAGAGAAAAGAAGCATGAAACAATTGAGTAGACAAGTAGCAACATCTACTGGGGAATGAAAGAGAAAGAAACCAAAAAAGGAAAATTAAATTAATGCTTTCCAAATACTTTTAAAATCATGAGTACTAGATAAGTCATTGACTAAGGGGTGGGGATTTTTAATGATATGATAAGCTTCCCAAAATTCAAGATCAAGGTTAGAAGAACATTTTTAGATTATGATGTCTGAGGAAATATTGAATCTTTGTTGAAAGGACCAACAATGTTGAGCAATAGAAGAACAACTATTAGCCATTATTGTATATAAGATGGTGCCTCTCTGTCGTTTTGCCCAGCCTTGCTTTTTCTAGCACACCATGCTTTGCTCTATCTTGCACTGAAGAAGAATCTCACTTGTAGATTTGAAACAGCTGTTTGCTGCTTTTTGATTATTATTTGTGCATTTTTAAATGTTGGTTTTCTGCCTTTTAACAGTCTTGCACAAAGGCTTTATTTGCTATTTTTATGAATGTCTGATATTCATCATGTTGCTCATTACAGACTCCTAATTTTTGCAAAAAATATCCAATGTTGAATTTGATTTTGAGTTCAAAAGCAATAAAAAGTCTTTTAATAATAACTGCAACTCTTTTATTAAATTCATTTGAAAACAAGAAATTATTTTAATTTATAAATAATTTAAAATATCTCATTATTCAAAACAAGAAGCTAGATAAAACAAGATTGTTAAATATGTTAATTAAAATCATTTTCTATTTATAAATGAATCTCAAACTTTACTTTATATTATTAATGAAAATGATAATTAGGATCTTTATTCATGGTCATATTTATTTTTGTTTAAACTGAGTTTTAAAATCAAAGTTTGTTAAAAACTGTCCATTTTAATTAAAATCAAAAAGTCCTTTGTGTAAGTTTAAACACATCTTTAAATTATAGTTGAAATAATTTGTTTAAAACAATCATTGTGTAAAGTAATAAAACAAAAGTAGAATCATATTAAAGTTATTTTAACTTAAAAAGAATATTAAAGAAGAAATCATAACTAACTGAGACCCACTCACCAAAGTTTAAACAAAGCAAGAAAAGAAATTAATTAAAGCAAGCCTGATATGAAAACTAAGCCATTACTCCATGCTATCAAATATCTTTTATATTTATGAAAAGCAGAACTGAGAAATTCCACTAATGTAAGAGGGTGTGTTCAGAAGTTACTAATTACATTAACTACTAATCAGAATAGTCAAAACCATCTGCGCTATGGAAATGGAATTTCTTGACAAATGTAGAATGTATAATCTTACGAGATATGCCTATACCAGATTAAGTCGTAACTTGTTGTACATTAACTTATATTTTAACAAAAGAAATGATATTATATTTTAAATAGAGAAATTACTTCTGCTGTAGCTAACAGATCTGGAACCTAGAAATCATAATAGGGAAAGCTTTTAATTAAAGGTAAACTTTTAAACCATTTCAGAGTTATAATTGACAAATAAAATAGTCTGATTAGATAACACTTATGAAAACAAACCTGATGTATTTTTACGCTTATTTCAATATGTATTTATATTAAACATTTTATTGATATAGTATATATTTATTTTTATCTAGCACAAATTCACAAGCCTGCGAAATTTGGATTGTGTCATATTTCTGAGCTTTTGATAATTGAGTCTTATGTATTTTGCTGCGCTGAATCGAAAATGACCTTCATTTTTTACCATCCCATCAAGATTTTTTGCAAATTTTTTACTTTTCAACTTTGTTATTTACGATTTGCGAAAAATTCTGACATGATGGTTAAAAATGAAGGTTATTTTCAGATTTAGTGCTAAAAAGTACATAAAAATCAATTATCAAAATTTAAAAAACACAGCCATCACATCTATTTTATAGTTTCAGTTTCTTTGCTATTTTTTTACTTTGAAATTTACGATTTCCAAAAAATCTTGACCTGATGGTTAAAAATGAAGGTCATTTTCGAATTCAGCACTAAAAAATATGTAAAAATCAGTTATCAAAAGTTAAGAAACACAACCATTTCCTGTATTTTTCAGTATCAGATGTTCTCTATTTTTTTTTACTTTTTGCCATTGAAAGTTACGATTTGCAAAAAATCCTGACGTGATGGTTAAAAATGAAGGTTGTTTTCAGATTTAGTGCTAAAAAGTACATAAAAATCAATTATCAAAAGTTAAACAACAAAACCATCACAGGATTGTGATTTCTGTTTATATATAAAAATATAGATAAATAGCTCCTTTATATTAAATAAATTGTATAAATGTTTAAAAGAATTGCTTGTGTTAAAAAGAGAGAAACAATGTATTTAAAACACAAATGTAAATAATTTTAAAAAGCATAAAGACTGTGGCATAAAAGAGGAGTGGGGGGAAGAGATACAGCCAAAAAGGCGCACCTCACATCCCGACCGTCCAAGGCAAAAAAAAAAAAAAAGAGTTATGTTAATAATTGTGATAGGGAAAACACAAGTCTCTCATTAACCTACTAATTTATCATATACCAATGTGCATCACACAAACACAGGTTGCTGCAATTTTCTTACGATGATAGATGGCAGCATGGAAAATTATTAATCGAACATGTATCGAAACGTTTTTGGTATCACGTCTACGACAATTGAATCGGAAAATGGCCTTACTCTATTCATTACATAATTTTCTATCTGCATGTTGGATCGCAACTTTCCCGTGGTATTTTTATTAATTTCCGTGTAAAACAAAAATTGTATGTCTATTTTATTTCTCTTTTGATTCCTTTCGTTAATAGGAAAATATAAAAGTTTAAAGAAAGTCACCAGTTACTGTGCGGTCGTGTTAGGCCTAATAATCACCATTTAAGCAACATTTCGTTTGAAGGTAACTTATTTAAATCTATGTTATTGATGATTATCTATTTAGTGTATTTACTTTTAATATTTAAATGCTCATTTGTCAATTTATGTCATTTCTGCGATAATTTACATGTGTAATAATTAATCAAATTTTTATGTGTATAGTATGTATTTTTATTTCCTTTCTCATCAGTATATATTTTAAAGTTATTTTCGATGCATAAGTTATATTTTGTGTTTATTAACAATTATCTCCTTAAGATGTAAAATATTTTTCATTGTACATTTTTTTTAATACTTCCTTTTACTATTATTTAATATCCATTTTTTTTTTTTTTTTACACTTTTCAGTAAATTCACAAACCTTAAAAAAGAAAAGGATTAGTATAGTGTTTTTCATAGTATACCGGTATATGCAATTTTAGTAAAAAGTTTCTTCTACATACTACAAAAATTTGAAAAATGTGTATTCTTTGTTATCCATTTCTTGTCATTAAACTCATAAATCACTTTGTTGGTAAATTTTTTTGGGTAACCATTTTCAACTGAAATTGTTTTGATCTGAGTCGATTCTTTGTCCATATAAGCTGTAAACATACTTTGAATGCTCTTCTGACGTAAAATCTATTGGCAGCTGCTTTTTTATAATTAACTGGAACTATACAACCAAGTACTGAAAAAATTTATCAATAAAGTGATTTGAGTTTAATAACAAGAAATTGATAACAAAGAGTATACATTTTTTAAATTTTTGCAGTATGGAATACATTCCTCAACTTTATGAAAGAATCAGATACGCATAAAAGAAACAATACACATTGATATATATAAATATAACATTGATAGCTAAAGCTCCAACTAAACTACAAAATCTGGTTAATAGAAGAATAGATCTAGTAAATGAACATGAAAAAGCAGTAATATATGTAATCCCATTTAGATATAAAAATAAAACATTTACATACGTAGGAATGACAACCAGGAAATTACAGGAAAGATTGAAAGAACATATGACCGACATAGGAAGAGGAAAACAATCTACAGCTTTATCTTGTTTAAATTGCAAAGGAAATATTGACATCTTTTTCAGCAATACAAAGATCATTGCAGAAAAAAATGATTATAGTAGATGCATTTTGTGGGAGTCTATAGAGATATTGGCTAGATGAAGGAACTCGTGTAATGATACATATCATGCCATATTCTGCACATTTGGTTTGGTCTGCTTAGATTTAATGGCGTATTTGGTTTAGAATGATTTACGTCGCTCCATGGACTCATCCTCCCCTCCATTTTTTCCAGTTTTGATTTCGCCCTGCAATATTTAAACCAGTGTGCATTCTGGAGGTTTGCTGATTTCTTCTCGTATTTTAATTAACATTTTAGGGTCAATTTGATGTTCTATATGTTCTATATATATTTTATTATATACGTTCTATACGTACATATAGATTTTCTATATATTTAATTGATATCAATTATCAACCACAAAAGTTTTTCTATTTTGTTTAAAAACTTTTACTTATGAAAAATCAAGAAACAGATTATTTACTAAACAAAATTTAGGAACTTGCATTTGTACATCATTTATTCCTAGGAAAATCCTAATTAATCATCCCCATTAATTATCATTTTAATCTTCCTCATGGTTAATTTTCTTAAGTTGTACTTACAAACAGCAAATAAATAATCTAAAAATATTCTGTTTTATTAAAATATGATTTTGTTTCTAACAATTTTAAATATATTTATAAGTTGATAGTTAAAACTAGGAATTGTGAAAAGTTTAGAAAAAAAGGTTTTTTAAGTATTCGGTTTGACTGAATACTTTGATATTCATCCAGGTCGAAAAGTTTGATATTCGGCCTAAACAAACATTCGGTAACATGGCTGAATACCAATAGATACCACATATTTGGTGCATCCCTACTTGTAATGATTTTAATTTCATGTTAAATTCTCAAGTAACGTACTAGGACAAAATAAAAATATTATTATTTGATAAAATATTACATCCAATTTTCCTCTATTTTAATACTTCTCTTATAAAAGGTAACTTGTAACATTACAATAATTTTAAATATTTTTTTGTATATACGAAAAAAATAATAATTTAAATAACTTAACGATAATTTACTGATCTTCTTTAGATTTGTCTGAAAATTTTTAGCAAGGATGCTACCAATCTATATCCAAGTTATTATTTTCATCTTTATATAAATTGGATAATGTATTCCACAATATATGACATTTTTGTATCTCAAAAAATACTTGCTCTACGTCTATTAGATCCATTACAAAACCTTAACAAAAATTATTCATTAATCACTGATAAAGAAGGTTCCCAATACACTATCTAAACTAAAGCTTGTGTGAACAACAGATCAGAAACAATAGTCCCCGGCACGGCATCTTGGAGGAAACGTGATAGCTTGGTGAATACTCTGTTCTTTTATCACACCTCTAGATTTCAATGTCCATGTGAACAACCAAGAAGATCATTGCATCTCCCAAGAATGCCTGCTCATGGGAGACACTTGATGCACAACGCTTGTGTGACATTACCCTTAACAAATATATCTGCAAATTTTATGCATTTATGAATAAAAATAACTTTTTTAATGTGCAATATAGCAGACAGCTTGTGGCTGTGGATAAACTTAAGATATAAAAATTATTTATGGGGCCGCCCCCCCCCCCTTCTCTAAAAAAAAAAAAGACACCATCCCTTCTAAATAGAGGGGGAAAACATATTTTGGTAAAAAAACATTGTTTGGTCACATAATAAATTCAAAAATGTGTTTGGTTGGTTCCACTATTCTTCAAACATATTTTTAGCTGCATTTTCAAATGCAATAACATCAGTCGTGGACACATTGTTTAGAAGAAACAAAAAAATCTAAAATACTGATTCATTACTTCCATTTTTTTTTTCAATGGAATTTAGTGCTGTAAAAGTATTTTAAAAGATGAACCAGTATTTTCAATGGGAAATAAAAAATCAGCTTATCCACTAAATTTGCTTTTTATTCCCTTCAAGTTATTCTTTTAAAGATGATTAATTTACTTTTATTACCGTCACAATACCTTTTTTTTTTTTCAGTAAATATCGAAAAAAAGCTTTTAAATTATTTTGAAAGATCTTTAACATCATTAATTTTTTAAGTATCCATTTTTCTAGAAAGAATTATGAAAAATTAGTTTTTAAAACTCTAGGTAGTGTTTAAATGTATACATATAATATCACACTTTTAAATTTATACTTTCACTTTTTTTTTTTCAGTAAATATCGAAAAAAAGCTTTTAAATTATTTTGAAAGATCTTTAACATCATTAATTTTTTAAGTATCCATTTTTCTAGAAAGAATTATAAAAAATTAGTTTTTAAAACTCTAGGTAGTGTTTAAATGTATACATATAATATCACACTTTTAAATTTATAGTAATCTGTAAATTACTGTCTTATTTTCCGATTTCATAATTTTTCTTCCTTGTTTTCCTTAACTGCTAATCATTTATATTATAAAGCAAGAGGCCCTGAATGTGTATGTCTGCATGTCACGGCTAATTTCAAAAAACAAACTCATGAATTTTTTTTCAGTTTACACCATTGGTTAGAGAAAATTCATGCATTCATTTGTATGTTTAATAAACCGATATAACCATGAGTTTTGATAATGAAATTTGGTATTTCATTGTTTGTAGCTATTATTATTTTATAATTACAGAAAAGTGAATGTAACTGTATGCAAAACATCAATTAAATTTGGAGGATATATTTATATCTATGGCTCATTATATTTATATACCTGTTACTTTTAAGTATTTTAATTTGATTTATAAACATGAATTATTAATTAACACTCTCAAAGACTAAAGAAAATTAGCAAGTGATCCAAAAATACGGTTTCTGCAATAAGCATGTGTGTGTTTCTGCTCTTTTAATTTTTTTTATTTTAACACAAAAGCATGTTTTAAAATTAGTGTAAAATCCTTATTAGTAGTGTTAATTTTAAACAAGATACAAATTTGGGTTAAAGCTATATTAATTAGAGCTAATGATCTTTTTTCTCAATCATTTATGTCATTTTCAATTACCTATAATTTTTAACACTATTATATTTTTCACTTTACATGCATGGAAAATCAAGTAGTATTAATTACATTTGCTTTTATGTGTCACTTTTATGAAAGGGTAGAAGATAGTTTTATTTATATAAAATAGTTTTTTTTGTTTTTCCTTGTGTACTCGGATTTTTCCAGGTATATTTTTACATAAAATGAATCAAAAAGATTTTTATCTGAAATGAATTTTAGAGAACTCATTGGTATATTTCTTTTTGGCAACCACTACTATATCCAAACAGTATTCATGATAAAATTCTATCACAAAGGTTATTATTTTTAAACAATAATAGCCAAATAAATGACATGTAGATTACCGACAATCCTTATTACACATGTCCAGATCTCTACAAATTTTACATTAAAAAATAAATCCATGCATGTATCCAAAAGTTTTGCTATGAAAAATAAAGTAAGGTCTGCTTTGAAAAAATAATTAAAAAACCGTTTTCTCCTAATATTTTTAAATTCTGCTACTTACTTTTCTTTCTTTGTTTTATATAAATTTCACCCTCCCGTCTCTTTGCTTTTCCCTTTTTATTGCCAGCACACAAAGATTAATTCAAAATTAAGTACAATAAAAACAGAAAAATGCTCCATTCATATCTACCCACTGCTATAATCTCTATAAATTATACATCAAAGAAGCATCAAAAAGTTTAAATTTAAAACTAAAATACAATCTTTTAAAGCTGTATTTGGTGTAAAACAGAAAAGAAATGCAACAGAGGTTACATTTGATAAATTGCATTTTTCTTTTCCATAATTGTATAGGAATGGATTGGTTGTTTATGTAAATTTTATCTGGTTTATATATATATATATAATTGCACGTTTTATCTTCAAAACAATTGGGGTAACAGAAGTTATGATGAAAAAAATCTCATTAACTGGAAATATTGCTTGAAATACGAAACACATGATAAACAAAGTAAAAATGAAATCAGGCTTTTTTTCAGAAAGTGTTTTTGACAGTGAGGTCTCGCAGTTCTTTCTGGTAATTCTTATATATTCTATTGAATGGAAATGCAATGAAACAGATTACATGTAATTTTCTACGAAATATCTTAAATAAATTGTATGGAATTACAGGAATAGTTTAATTAATTAAAATAAATTTATTCAACAAATAAAAACTGTTATTTAAATTAAAACAGGCAGAGATTGTGTTAACATGGTATTTAGAAATATTCTTTTTTAATCTGCATTTATAATCATTTGGACAACTTAATTTGATATTTTAAAAAAGGGAAATGGGTAAATTGGGAGGAAATAGAGTGGCAGTTTGTTTAAACTAAATACTTATTCTTTTTTCTAAGAGATTGCAGTAACAAATTCTTAATCAACAAATGCAGTAACAAATTCTTAATAATATATTTTTAGCTGTATTTTCAAACGCAATAACAACAGTCGTGGACACATTATTTAGAAGAAACAAAAAAATCTAGAATACTGATTCATTACTTCCATTATTTTTCAATGGAATTTAGAACTGTAAAAATATTTTAAAAGTTGAACCGATATTTTTAATGGGAAATAATTACATACAATGGAAAAACAAAATTTAAGCAGATATAAAATTGCAGACATGAAAATCTGATGTAAAATTGTTTTTTTTCTATGTACGTATGTTTTTTGTATTAATCGGTGTTTGAAATTTAGGGCTTAGTTGTGGAATTCTCACGCAAAATTTCGAAATCCTACTCCAAAGAGTTTTACTGGTGGCAGCCTCCAATCCAAAAAATTTTATCAATTTTTAGAAAAATTGCTTTTTTTGAAAAACAACTAAGTTAGAGAAGTAATGCAGAAACCTCTATGAAATTAAGACAACAGAAACTTTAATAAATTAAATTGTTGATAAAATTTCTCCTTTTTACTACTCCAAACAAACGTTGGTGGAGAAATTCTCCTCTTAGAAGAAAATAAATTTCAATTCCTGTCAATAATGAATTTCTGTTAACCTTTAAGAGCACACACATGGTGCATTGTGTATGCTGCTTGTTGAAAAGCAGCTGTAAATTTCAGAATAACCATGTGTTCAATACATGCATCTAATATATAATTCGAAAATTAGATTTCCACTCTTCATTACTAATATTCCATAAAAATTTCCTAGCTAACATGATTCTACAATTCTAGTTTATTAAGCTATTTTCTACCTTAAAAAGTATTCCAAACATTCCATTTGCTTAAATTAATTTCTATTTAAAATACGTAATGCACTAGACTCCCTTAAATCAGGAACCCTAAAATATGCGTATCATTTCAGATGTAATCACTGAAACTTACAAATAAGTTGATGAAACAAAATTCAAGATGGCGCTGAAATAAGTGGCATTCAAAACTTTTTTTTTACTGATTTTTTAGGGTTTCGTTCATCTGACGAAACCCTATTCGCCTCGCTCCTATGTCTGTCTGTCCGTCACAGAGCCCGTTCTCAGAAACTATATATATTGGAGACTTGAAATTTTGCATACTCATAGCTGAACACCTCACATCAAACGACATCATAAAATTTTGAAAAAGTCTTACATTTAACCCTCTGGGCTCCAACTTGTGTATTTTAAATTTTTTTTATTTCTAACTGAGCCCCTAATTAAGTTGAAGACTTGAAATTTTGCGTACTGATAGCTGAACACCTCATATCAAACGACAAATCATAAAATTTTGAAAAAGTTTTATATTTAACCCTCTGGGCTGTAACTTGTGTATTTTAAACTTTTTTTTTCTAACTGAGACCCTAATTAAGTTGAATACTTAAAATTTTGCATACTTATAGATGAACACCTCACATCAAACGACGAATCATAAAATTTGGAAAAAGTCTTATATTTAACCCCCTGGGCTCTAACTTGTGTATTTTAAACTTTTTTTTAAACTGATCCCTTAATTAAGTTGAGGACTTGAAATTTTGTATACTTATAGCTGAACACCTCACATCAAACGACAAATCATAAAATTTTGAAAAAGTCTTATATTTAACTCTCTGGGGGTCTAACTTGTGTATTTTTTCTAACTGAGCCCCTAATTAAGCTGAAGACTTGAAATTTTGCATAATTATAGCTGAACAGTTGCGATCACACGACAGATCATAAAAAATTCAGAAAGTATTATATATACCCCCCCGGTCTCTAACTTGTATATTTTAAGAAATTTTTCTAACCTCCCCCATTGCACCCGGTGGATACTTTACTAACTTTTGGCGACACCCGTTTGACCACTCTTTCATATTATGCACATAGCCTTACATCTTTCAGTTTCACTTTTGACCGCCAGGGGGCGCCTACCTATCTCGGGTGCTATGGGCCCGATCCTCTCGACTAATATATCTACGGATAGGTTGTAAAACGGAGTTTCGTTCGGATAGAGGTTTTTTTTAGAATAGAGTGTGCCCCCTGGTTGCGAAATGTGGAACTAACAGATTTTGCAAAAGCATAAAGTGTTTTCAAAGGAATATTAATCGAAACCCTCTGTGTGATCTGTGATCACACTTACCCACTTGTTTCTTATCATGCTCTTAGGCTATTACAGCTGATTAATTACTAAATAAAATTACGTTACTTTTGATTTTGATGTAAATTAGTATATCAAAAGCAAAAACTCATCTTATTATAGGTCCTGCACAATATTTGCATGTGTAAACTGCACGAAATTGTTTATTTTCCCGGCATCCATTTCTCTGTTTTTCAATATCATATATGCATATTAATATTAATTCTAGTTAATATGACCGATCACAAACTTTTTAATAAAGAAAATATGAATTTATTTTCGAAAAACCGACATGGCGCTAATATTAGTATTGATCACGTTCTTTTTTCAAGGCATTTTTTTAATTAGTCAAGATTTTTGTTTATTAAATCTGTATACACAGGACATAAATTTTCATTATTTTTTTATTCCGGTGCAAATTATCTTCTTATCTGAGATTTAAAAAATGCGGCACAGCACTAGCTTTCGCACAATACCTGCAACTCTAACTGAAGAAGCCATATTGTTTATGCTTACTATTTCGCGTTCATTAGATTCGGTTTTAATCTGTAAATGCTTTTTTTTTTTTTTTTTTTTTTTTTTTGTGATTTCGTACATAATTCTCGCTAGTATGGCTGTTTGCAGTATTCCTCAAAAAATATAAAGTAAAATGAAAGAAATTAGTTTTACTATAATTTAAAAAGTAAAGATCATAAAAAATCTTCATTCTGGTTCATTTACTCCTTTTTCGGCACAACCATATGCATATGCAATAAGCCTTAGAATGGTCTATGACATAAAAAAGGGAAAAAAAAATAAACTTCTGACTGAACAATGACACTAATGCTGGTATTGCAGAGAGAAAACAATTTATTTTTAATGTTTTAAACTTTTTCTAAATTTTCATTGTTTTACATAATTATTTTATGTAATTAATTATTATCAAATTAATAAATTATTTTAATATTTTCTTTATTGTAAGCATTCACTATAATTTCGAGTGCTTAAAGGGGTATTCTGGTCTAGAATTTTCAAAAAGTTTTTTTTTTTGCATATTATTAAAGTTTAGACTTTTAAGAATATATCCTCGAGAGAAAATTCAATTATAATGTACCACCCTATGACTTATTACAGCTGCGTCTGTCTGAAACTTTTACTCAAAACTTTAAACGTGTTTCTCTTAAAACTATTTTTTTCAACGTATTTGACGATATCTGAAGTTCTATTCAACCGATTTACTTCAAATTTTCTACCAACCTTCAATGTATATCTTTCTATCGCTCTTAGCATTTTTTATATATATATATATATATATATATATATATATTTTACTGTTTTAAAAAAATAAAAAACGTGGTAAAGAGTTGAAAAATGCCCTTTTCTAAGAATTTTGGGGGGAAAAAAACAGTAAATCTGTTTTCTCTTAGGTAGTATAATGATATTCTTAGAAGTTTTGAATCTTTTTTTTTTCAAATTTTGTTTCAGATGAGCAGACTGATTCAATCGTGTCAACCAACACGCTCTTTTTTTTACTCCCAATTTTACCAACTTATAACTTATTTAATTTTCGTTTTCTTGAAAAATTTTTTGTATTTTTTTCAAAATATCAATAAATGTGATGTAAAAAATGAATAGTATATTTTCTGTGGAGCTCGACAAAACACCCAAAATTTATGCCTGTAGGCCAGAATACCCCTTAACTAATTACAAATTACTGTTTGAAAAATATAAACAAAATAATGACCAGAAATCTGCATTGTTCGAAAATCTGCCCCGCAGTTTCAAGCTGTGTGGATTTGAGGGAGTCTACTGTAGTAATATTTTACTCCTGTTTGAAAATCTATTCTAAAAAAATTTCACCTAATTATTATTTATTTCAAGGTCTTTTCATTTTTCAATCTTAAATGCCAATATGAATTCTATTAAAATTGTCTGTTCTGTAAATTTAATTTTTTACCATTTAATTTTTTTTATTCTAGAAGCAATTCACACTCTATTATGTACCGGGTGTCCCAAAAATGACTGCTGGATTTTAAAATTCAATAACTAGCAAATGGTTACAAATATTAAAATAATTCTTGCAAGAGTGTTATGTAAGATGTCAGGAAATTGTATGCTTCGATTCTCAGTTTTAGTTACAAATAGCAGCGTAAGATGGCGCTGCGAGCAATAACCGCTAAATCCAGGTTCGATTTTTCGGCTTCTCTCTTCTTTCATGCAGAAAAAGAATATTAAAATGTATTGAATGGATCCCGAAGTACCAAAAGTCGGGTCTGGACTGAGCACCTATTGCTCTCAGCGCCATCTATTGATTGAAATTCGAACTAAAATCAAGAATCACAGTAAAAAAAACTCCTGACATCATACATAACCCTCCTGCAAAAATAAATTTAATATCTGTCACCATTTGTAAGTTATTGAATTTTAAAATCCATTCGTCATTTTTGGGAAAACCCGGTATAAGCTGTTATCCAAATGTTTTTGTCCGCATTTAAAAATATAGTTCCACGCTTATTCGAGCTCTCATTCGGTACGCTGTATATCTGCAGCGCAGTGAAAAACGTGCCTGGGGGCATTTAATGGCAAAACGTGAGTCAGGAGTGCATATTTACGTGTTACCTATTTATTTCGAAACACATGACTCATTTGTAAGTGATTCCTTCGGAACAATAGATGACACAATAACACCGATTTAAAATGTAGTTCACGATGGCTAACAGCTGAAGTTTAAGTAGTAGCTTTGCCTCTTATGGAGTTTCAAATATGTATTCTGCTTGACTGATCTAATAAAAATTCTTTCCGCTACAAATAAATCTGCTCTTTAATAATGGGGAAACACCATACATTTCGAACCAGTGCTGAGAGAATAACGAAAAATTCAAATGTACTATTCTAATAATTTCAAATTTTATTAATATCTACTAAACAATTAGTAACAATGGTTCTGAATAAAATTCCTTAATATGGAAAATTTTGAGCATTTTCTGTGGAGTCCTAAAATGTAGAGGGATGTTTATAGTTATTACCTCAATTTTCGTCACTGTTACAAAATATCGTAATATTTACCACTTCTCAATAATCCTTCAACATTAAACCATTATTTAAATTTTCAATTTTCAATATTTCACTATTTTTATTTATTTTTATTGAAAAGCCAGCACTGTAGTGTAATATTATGTCACCCGATTATTGTACTTTTCCATGCAAAGCACATACGGAAATATCTAAGCACATCTGTAAGAGCAGCCATAATTGTAAAAAAAAAAAAAAAAAAAACAATGGCTTGTCCGAGTGACAGAAATTCTTTTTGAAATTTTGAATTTGTTTTTTTAAATTTGTAATGTTATAAATTGTCAACCATTTTTTAAGGTATTTCGTTACATTATTGATACTCAAATTAGCGTTTTTCAATTTTATGTTTATTACTTTTATACTACTACTTGACTTTCCACTAAACAAGAATATTGTTTAAAGATGATATTAGGATTTAAAAATGTGTTGGCCTACAGAAGATGCTGCTGGTGTTTTTTTTTTTTTCGCTACTAGAAATCATCTGTGTTCTTAAAAGTTATCATGTAAATAGGTTCTAAAAACATTTTTCTGGCTGTTATAATTATTTAATTATTTTTTAATTGATAATTAATATGTTTTTAAATCTGCAGAAAAAAATATATAATTTATTTTTTTCAACATTTTAGATTAAAAGTAGGAGAGCTGATATACTCCTTGTTAAGGTATTTAAACATTTTCTTGGATAAGTTCAATGAAGTATCTTTTATGCAGATATTTTATCTTCTGTGTTTTATGAACATAAATATTTTCTATAAAGAAAATGTCAGTGCCTCAGACTCGCTCTCAAGCAACAGTAAAAACCTTTTATTGTGAAATATGTTTCAAAGAATTTTCAGAAAGTGATAATCTGAGAAAACATGTGCGTATCCATACAAACGAAAAACCTTTCATTTGTGAAATATGTTCGAAAGGATTTTCACAAAATGGTAATCTTAAAACCCACTTACGTATCCATACAATGGAAAAACCTTTTGTTTGTGAAGTATGTTGCAAAACATTTTTACAAAATGAACATTTGATGAGACATTTGCGTACCCATACAGGGGAAAAACCTTTTGTTTGTAAAATATGTTCCAAAGGATTTTCACGAAATGAACACCTGAAGGTGCATTTGCGAACCCATACAAAAGAAAAACCTTTTGTTTGTGAGATATGCTCTAAAGGATTTTCTCGAAATGACACTCTGAAAATACACTTGGATATCCATGCAAACGAAAAACTATTTATTTGTGAAATATGTTCCAAAGGATTTGCACAAAGTGGTGAACTGACAAAACATTTTCGCACTCATACAAAGCTAAAACCTTTTGTTTGTGAAATATGTTCTAAAGGATTTTCACAAAGTGGTTGTTTGAAAAAACACTTGCGCTCTCATACGAAGGAAAAACCATTTGTTTGTGAAATCTGTTCCAAAGCATTTTCTGAAAGTGGTTCATTGAAGAAACACTTGCTTACCCATACAATGGAAAAACCCTTTGTTTGTGGAATATGTTCCAAAGGGTTTTCACGAAATGATGTAATGAAGCTACACTTACGTACCCATACAAAAGAAAAACCGTACGTTTGTGAAATATGTTCCAAAGGATTTTCAATAAATAGTAATCTGAAATTACACGTGCGCACCCATACGAAGGAAAAACCTTTTGTTTGTGAAAAATGTTGCAGAGGATTTTCTCGAAATCTAACTCTGAAAAGACACTTGCACACCCATACAAAGTGAAAACATTTTGCTTGTAAAACATGCTCCAAATGATTTTCACAAAGTGGTCTTTCACAACGTCATTGTTAATGTTTTCACGAAGTTACTATCATGTACCCGTAAAATAAAAAAACCTTTTGTTTCTGAAATATGCTCCGGAGCATTTTCAATGATGTGTAATCTAAAAGTACACTTACATACCCATACAAATTTAAAGCGTATCGCTTGCGAAATCTAATCGAAGGATTTTCACGAAGTAATCGTCTGAAAAACATTTGTATACCCACTAGAAAAAAATCCCTTCTGCTTGTAAAATATGCTTCAAAGGATATTCAGCAATTGTAAGTGTGAGAAAACATTATATCTTACCTATGCAAACTAGAAGACCTTTCGTTCGTGACAATGATGCTCTAATGATTTTCACACTTTACCATCTTAAAAATACATTTGCACGTCAGCAGAAATGAAAAAATATTTAGTTCTGAATGTTATTTTTTAATATAATTTAGAGGATTTTTTTAAGTTGATATCTTAAAAATACATTTGCATATTCTCACAAATGCAAAAACAATCTTTTGTGAAATATTTCCTAGAGATAATTTTGAAAGAATCTCTTAAGGACATAATTTATCTCATATAAAGAAAAGCCTTTCATTGCTGTTTATGCTCTAAAGTCTAAACAATATTCCAAAGGTGATACTTTTAACATTTTGACTGCTGCAATGTTAATAAAAAGTTCCAATCTGTTTCTTGTTGTAATTTACAAGAGTTCTTTTACAGTTGCCTATTTTAACCAGACATGTTATTTTTTAACATGCATCTTATGCCCAAGCAGGGTTGCCAGTTTGACTTCCATTTTTATTGAGAAATTTATTGATCATACCAGAAATAAAGAATAGCATTTTATGCTTTCTTTTTATAATAGACATTTAGCAATCACATAGGGTAAAAGTTTTTCTTTCGAAATTTCTGGTATGAATTTGGAATTTCGGATTAAAATTGGAGGCCAAACTGGCAACCCTGTCTCCAGGCATGGGTGAAAGTCAAAAATTCTCACGGGACTGAGATATTTTAACATGTTTCTTAAACATTATGACAAAACATAAATAACTCCAACATAACGTAATACTCAAATATACAAGAGGTAAAATTCCGAATATTGGGTATAGTATTATATATGATAAATTTGTGTATGAAAAACTTAAAATAACATTAAATAAGGAATAATAAACATTAATCTTAATAGCGATTCTAGTAATAATTGAGGATTAAACTTTTTAAAATTTCCTTATTTCTTCAAAAGAAAACTACCATATTAGTTACAATAAACACTTTAATCACAATGTATAGATAGTTTTTGTGGAAAGTGAAAAAATTTAATTAGTGAACAAATAAGTTTTTTCCTTTAAATAATAAATTGAAAACTTACCAGTAAGATTAAACTTATTGCTTCATAGATATTAGCGATTATACTAAGTTAAAAAATAGGTCTATGCACAAAATAAGTTAACACCCTGAGGGCCACGATGACTTACACTGAAGCGCTCAAAAATTTACAATTTTAAAGTAATTTTTAAGAAAGTATAAGCCTTTAATAAATAAAAGGTAGGTAAATTTTAAGTAAATGTTCAATAATTACTTAAAACAACATATTTTTTTTAGTGTTGTATCATATTTTAGATGTTAGTCATTTGTAAATCACGCGTTTTAAACGGAAAGTTAACTTTCAGCCACCGGTGGCTGACATGGCGCTTAACGTGCTAAAATTGAAACAAGTTTTTCAAAGTTCGCTATCTTCTGAAGTTATAAATTCTAAAAATATAGAATGGTAAAACAGATTCAGGCAATTAAAAAAAATTATTTTACATGCAAAATATCTGACATTTTTGAAAATAAGTATTGAGATTTATGATCTTGTATCAGTTTCCACCAATACCAAATGAAAAATAGGCTCAAAATTCAACAAAGTTATAAAAATTATAAAAGTGTCCTTCTCCTAAAAAAAGTAATAGATTTTGATTTATGGTTTTGTAACAGTTTTTACATAAAAAAAGTTTATTACTGATGGCTTCAAAGCTTTTGGAGTTTTTTTATGCATTTGATTTTCAGCAGGCCTGTTGGATATTTGGATGGAACACATGGTGTTACTTTCTCAGATTTTTTACTCTTTGGAAGAAGTACTAATTACTGGAATATTTGTTTTATTTTTACTTTGTCAATTTTTGGCTAACATGTTTGAATAACTGGCACCATTGTTGTGCTATTTTGGGGGAAAGAGGGCAGTAACTACAAGGAACACAACCATGTCGATTTTCTTTTTTTCCAGATTCACTTTTAGGAAATTTTTTCAGCTTTTTTTCTGACAAATGCTGCTGATAGGAAACATAATCTGTATTGATGGCTCTTGGCATATTCGCAGATGGTTGTAATTCAACTGTATTAATTTTTCTTCTGTGTAAATGATATTTAATGTAAGAGATTACTACATAATTCTCTACTGCTAGAACACTCCTATCTTCTGTTATTTTATCACCCATGATATTAAAACTTGCTTTAACTAAAGGACCAGAAAAAGGTGTCAGCGTGCTTTGATAAGAACAGATATTTTTATCTGTTTTTATCAAAGCACGTTGTATTTAAAAATGCCTTGATGTGTTGAAAATGTGTGACCACCAGTTTAAATTAATTCTGGAATTTTTATCAGATTTAGAAAAAATTCCAGTTGTTTCTTACTCTTTCAATTCTGGACCACTTGTGTATTGCCTTATTGCCTCTAACAGCAGTGTTTTCTCAGAAATAACATTGGGTAAAGATTCGGCAAGCTTTTGCTATGCTACAAAGTTTGTACTTTTCCCCCTCAAATTGTATTTAATGCTGGAAACCATGTGAGAGCTTTGCTTCCTATTGGCAACTTACTCAACAAATATTTTGCACTACTTGCATATGCAGTCGTTAAATTTGTGTAAATTTATTTTAACCATATCTTATTTAGTGAATAAAGCAAATCTCTCAGTGCAAATTTTCCAAAATTTAAAAATCTTTTTTCATATTGTAATTTAGGATCTTCATAGTTTACCTTTAAAATATCTTTCACAGTATTTGGGAGAAATTCAAGTTTGATGAAAAGGTTGTAAAAATTCTGCATAAAGAATGCATTTGTTCATGAATTAAATGGATCATGAGTTGTTCATTCTACAATTGATTTACATGGAAATTAAATTGCATCAATATACCTCTATAACATTGTAACATAAAAAATATCTATTCTCATTTCTAAACAAAATATTCAAAATTCTTTCTGTCCTTTCTGCATTTGGATTCTTTAAATTTTTTTATCTTAAACATTTTTTATTCTATTCTGCTCTTCAGGGGATATATTTCTTTAATTATGTATACAATCTAGAATATGTCGTTCAGTTTTTCTTTTCATTATTATTCTGTAGTCAGGTTTAGAGTGAAAAATATTTTTAAGCATCAGAAAGTTTAAAGAGTCTATCACAATGTGCTAAAATTTGAAAGAACCAATTGTCCATAAATCTTATAAGGTGAACTGCATTATCCTAATTTAAAAGAGATTGAATCTCATCAAATAGTTTCTTTGCTTTTGGAGAATCTTTGCTGTTGTAATACTAATCGCTGTAAATGCCTTCAATATACCCATAAGAATGATTGAAGATTTTTCTTTTGCAGAATTGTGAGTCTAAAAAATTTGGATTAGCTTTCCGCAAAAAATTTTGAGTGCGGCATTACATCCTCTCATTGTGTTGCACTTATCTAATAAACAGCTAATGACTTGGTTGTGGTTGAGCTGAGCTTCTTTTAACATACCATTTACATGATGGAAAATATTTTTTGAGGAACTGATATTTTCTTTCCTTAAGCCTAAATGATCAGTTACAACCATATTTTCTGCATCATCAAAAAAAGAACAAAAACATTTATAATTTTATATCCATGGCATTTGGTTGTGACGTCATCAATATTTAGGGAGCAAAAATTTCCAATTAATTTGCCTACTAATTCCTAATTTAAGGATTTGGCCGTACCATGCATATTGATATATGTTGCACTTGTCTGGGAAAACTGCAATCTTGATAACGCCGTTTTATCCCTAGCTAAATATTTGGACAGCTTAACCAGGTCACAGCTAAAGAAAATTGTAGCATTTTTTTTTACCTAAAAATTCTGTTACTACAACTTTCTGATCTGCAACCGGATCAGCATTGGCATTGAGTGGCTTAGCACCTGGAACAGTTTGCGCTAAGCTTTGTGCGCGCATCAATTTTTATGTCTGCTATGCTTAAATAGTGTTTTGCCATTATTTTCATACTTAAGAGTTGAATGGCATACAATGCAGTAACAACAGCCTACTTCTTTCAGTTTTCGGCACCACGTACTAATTTTATTCCCTTGCTCATCACGTTCATTTAGCAGGCAAATCTCCATTTGTGTTTTAGTCCCGTATCGTTTACTTTCAAAGCATTGGATTCTTCGATAAATTGAATTCTTTGCATTTTAAACGGTAATGAGTTCTATATTTAAAAATATTTTTAAGTCCTAAAAGCACGCATCGAAAAAAAATAACACAGTACTGAGGTAAACAGAAAAACAGCAACAAGCGACGCATGTTGCGTTCCACATTATAATATCCCCTATGCCCATGCCTTGCGCATTCTGTTTCACGCAACAAGCAGAGAAGTTTCTCTTCTGCTGGCTTCCAGCCAGTTTATTTCTCTCTCTCTCTCTCTGGCGCATGCTCAAAGAAAAGCAGTTCTCAAGAACTCAGGAATTAGCGTACATGTAGGGAGGAGCTGCAGGCACAGGCAATATTAAAAAACACAAAGTAAATAAACTACGACGTCTTCTGATCAGGAATGCTTTTCCCAATTAAAATATTTATGACTAATAAAGATTTTATTTTGTCACTAAAATCCCAGGCAAAATTCCATATTTTCTTTCTGTCACGTTACGTCTTCTTAAATTTAAGAGAAGACGGAATTCTGTGCTAGGACGAAAAACTTTCACCTATGTCTCCAAGTAATATTTATTTCACATTTTTTTAGTAATTTAGATTTTTGTAGTGAAACATTTTCGGAACGATATTCCTTGTACAAAGAAAATAACACTTATGGGGTTCAGTGAACAATTCTAGCGTGAATTGTGTTTAATTCGTGGAGTTGTGTACGTCTTTGGAGTTGCATTATAACAGTGTGTTAAAAAGTACTATGCTTGCCCATGGAATTGAAAGGTGAGTTTTATGTTAAATAATGGATTGTGTCATGGATAGAATGGATTATAAAAACTTGACCTGATGATACAAACGAACAAGCCTTTCTGTCCTTATATAAAGAATTATCAATTTTATAGAGGGTTGATTCTGCCCAGTAATTTCTGAAAATTTATGGCATTGAGTTCCAAAAAAAAATTTTTAATTGGTCACCTGTCTAAAAATTCAGACATAATAAAGCAAAAAAAAATTCTGCTATAAAAAACAAACTTCTTAAGATAAAACCGTCTTATTAAATATTAAGAAAAGGAAAAAAAAAAAGCTAAAGAGAAATCTGAAAAGTATGTAATTTGATAATACAGCAATCACTGTAATGTATGTAGTATTATATGTATACTATATGATCATGAATAAATCAACGAATTTAAATGCCTTGCTGTAATTAAAACTATGTGCAGTTTTGTATTTCAGCAATCATATATGTATGCTTGCTTTACATCCATGTTAACAAACAAAAAATGCCAAAGGATTGAGTTATCACACTCATGTTCAGGAATCTATAAAACACGAATTTAGTTATTCAGCAAACTTTCTTAATGTATCTATGTGCATTTTCCACTAAGAAAAAAAACTTACAAATACACGCACAAAATAAAATTACTAGAATCTGCTATCTGAATATACATGGAACTCATGAAACTGTTAATTTTGTGATCATTATAGCAAAGCAAAATGGAAGCATTCTGTTAAAATGTTTAAAAATTTTATATATAGGGGCTGGAGCCCTGCTTTGAGAAATAATTCTAGCTATCACATTAACAAAATAATTTAACTCGCCTATTTTTAAAAAGTCAATCTTCCATGTTGACGCTAATATTAGAATCAACAAAAGAAGGAAAAAAACATGACTAACAAGTGTGCTTAACTCTCAAATGCTCATGGTAGCATATATATTACCAACAGTGTTTCGAATTTAGTGGATTTTTCAATTCGGATATTCCAAATTCAAACCAGAAGTTTAAAATAGGAATATTTGCTTTATTTATTATCAGAAATCCTGTATAAAGTTAAATTTATTATTGAAATTTTCTGGTGTGAATACTAATTCTTTAAACTACAGGATTTGTAGAATGTATTCTACCATGGGAATTAGAGGATTAAGCGAAAGTAACAATAACTTTAGAATATTAAAAAGTCCTTTAGGCAAGTGCCGGGAGGAAGAAGTAGTTGTCATATTACTTGGTTTAAAAATTTTTCAATTTTTACACGAATTAATTTTCCTCAAATTTTAAGAAGCTAAAATGCGACAAACCCAATAAGAGAATATTCGTCAATACTGAATTTGAATGAGATTTGCGCCAAATTAGTAAGCTATAGCCAAGTTGTCATCGTTTATGGTTACTTATTTTTGGTCACCAAATTTGGCAATATTTCGCCAAGTGTCGCCAAACTTGGCTAGAATTTGAAGCTAACCTATATTAATAATATTTAAGCTTTGCGCGGCAGTGCATGGGTGCAAGAAATTCAAATTGCTATATCTCAGCCATTTTTTAAGTTAAATACGAAACAAAACATGCTTTGGAATACTTGTATTAAGGCCAAACTCTGAGAAAAAAAAATATTTTTTCAGTTTTTAATTTCTTTGCATCGCTTTTAAACTTTTTTAAATGGCTGCCATTTTTAAACAAGATGGCGGATGAATCATGCCAACGAACTCCATCGTGACATTGGTATGTACTATGCATATAATTAATTTCATTCAAATCGGTTTTTAAATACGAGAGTTATCGCATGACAAAAGTCAGATATATAGGGTAAAGTGCCCATATTTCGTCCCCTCTCCTAATTCCGTTCCTCTTAACTTCTCCGCTTCTGCGAAAGTGGCGCCACTTACGACACAAGGCACTGGGAACGGGAGGTAAAAGCTATCAGTGTTGAAAGTTTCGTTCGCCAAGACCTGTATGTAAATTAAAGACGGCGAATTTTCTATTTTTAGAACACCCGAGTTCTTATTACGTCGTTTGTAGAATGTTATTTACTGTACTGTAAATATTTTTTTTGTTCATTGCATGTATTTTACGATGGTAAGAAGCTGACAGCAGCATACAGTGAGTTTTAGGACTCTCAGTTCATCTAACGGAACTGAAGCTGCGTCATATTGGGAAGTAGCGTGGTCTTAATTTCGTCCCCCTTGCAGTTCTTATTTTCGTCCCGGGGACGAAATTAGGAATGCTTTTTCGTGACATTTTTTTCAATTTTTCTCATGTTTGGATGGGTAAAGTTTCGTTTTGTTATTCTTCCACTGATAATTAGTACATTGCTTCGTGCCTTACTTTAATGTAATCATTTAGAAATAAATATTGATTTAATTATAAGTTAAGCTTCGGCGTATTGGATTTTTTGTGGGGGACGAAATTGGGACTATTTTTTTTCTTTTGCATTTTTTATATATTTTTGAAAAAACAATTTTTCGCATTGGTAAAATTTTTTTGTACGATATTTGCCTATGTTTCTATGTGCGTGGGTAGTTAGTCTATGTAAAATCGAAATTTGGTAGATTTTCACTGAAATTTTCAACTTCCAAGGGCCTGAAAGTGACTGGGGGACGATAATAGGGCACCTTACCCTATATATGGATATATAACCATTATGAATATTACAAATTATCGTCATTTTTAAATAAAATTTTAAATTGAGTATCAAGACATCATACAAACATTACACATATTAAATTGTATCAGCAATTATTGAATTAACTAATCACTAATGAATTTTATAAAACCTAGATCCAATCACTTTTAAATGAAATATTAAAAAATCATAACATTTAAAATATGCGAAAGGTAAATATTAACAGGAAGGTGAATGCATAAAAAAATAACGATAAATATGTAGGAAATCCTAAATATTTGAAATATTTTTCAAGCTATTTGTAACCAAAGCAATTTAACCAAGAAAACAAACCAGAAAAAAATGAATCATTGTCAGCAATGGATATATACACTGGCCTCCAAAAGTTAAGGTACAGGGACTGGATGATTTCGATTGCACACGTTTTGTCGAATATCTACAAAAATTATTGCCGAATTGTTCTTGAACTTCTGGGATGAAAAGAACATGTTTGATTTCATATTTCTTGGTGAAGATTTATTCGGGCCGACAATTAGGGGACTAATAATAAATTTAATAATAAATTAATATTTGCGATCAGCTATGCAACAAAAAATGCTGGAAATGGTTTGGCACTGCGTTAAATGACTATTTGGGTCCTGTTCAACGTTTGTGTGTGTTTGTGTAAGCCTAGCACTCATATTCGTGAAGATGTTATTGTGTCTGTGAAAAATTCAAAAAGCTTTTTGCTTATAGCATATAGAGTTTTTAACCAAATTGAACACAACGTTCCGAAAACTTGCCAAAGAATAGTAGCAACAGTATACTGCAATTAAAACATGAATATATTGAATATTTGATGAAATATGGGCATTTTTATGAGATAATTTTTAACTGCGCATGCGCGGAAGATTTCAAAATTTTTATTTCATAATTTGGTAGTCAGTATTTTCGGGCAATTTATATAGAAAGCCCAGTCAAATATCGCGGAAATTAACAAAGATAGGGTCGATAAAGTGAGTTGCTTCCTAAAAATAGATTTATTATAAGGGATTTTCCACAACTTTTCAATCAGCTCACTATATCTTTCTAAGTTTTCACAACAAGGTGATAGAATTCTTCACCTATGTGTATTTGTGGACAGAAGAGGTGAAAAAATTGTGGTTAGATATTTCGTATATTTTGTTTATTCTGGCGTTTTTAACGTTGCTTTTAAAAAAGTATATAACATACAAACATTGTTAAGTGTAAATAAAATACAGAAAGAAACAAAAAATATCCTTTTATTATGCCCCAATAATAAAAAGCGTATTTCTCCTCCACAGAAAAAAAACTCCCATTAAAATAATAATGTAAAGAATTTTTAAAGTTCAATCGTGCCATGTGATATGAGAAAAAAATATAAACAATATTGCCTGACGATATACCTTTCAACTCCTCCTTCAACCTTCGCGTAATCGTGCTTTAGCCAGTCGTCATTCAACAATGCTCTAACATTGAATAAAGCTTTACTCCTGTTAGTTTGTAAAATCTCCCTGGGGGTACGTCATTGTTAAATGTTAGAAAAAACATTAAGTTACATAAAGCTAACAGACAAAATGTAGAAAAGTGTAGTCAATCTTTCAGAGATTGTATGTAATATGTTACTAACATTTTTAAATGAGAAACAAAGCCTTAATAACTTCAGAATTTTTGAAGACCTTTGCATTTTTAGGAAAGCTGGAATACAGTAATTGAATATCTAGACAAAACAAAAAAATTAACACTTTTAAGCTTATAAAATGCAAAATCAAGTGAATTTATGGTAGGCAACAACACAATATTCCAACTATAAGCATTTCAAAATTGCTATTCAAAGCAGTTTTTTATTAAATTGAGATATATGCTATTTAGAAGAGTCAATTTTTCGTTAGTGACGAAATATTTTAAATTTAGAAGAAGCATCTGCAGATTCAGTCAGTTCGTTGATGAATTTAATTGGACGTTTATTATGACTAAAGACATAATTTACACAAATTAAAAGAGTAACAACATTTTTTCAGTTTCATTTAGGTATTAGGTTTCATTGAAATGAATTCAACATAATGTTTACACTCCTTCCGTGCATGGGGAAGAATTGAACTAGGTGACATTTGACCTAGGGCTACTTTAATACAGGCTGAATCGTCTGTGACCGACTGACTAAATTCGTAACTTTTAGTAATTATCAGTACTTTCATCACCAGCAGACTCGATGTAGGGAGAGCACATTTTTTGTTGAGAAAGGGTATTTTCAGAAATAATGCACATAATTTGCTGATTTACATGAATAGTGTCATCCCTGTTACACGCGCTATAGACACATCACATTGTGAATCAGCAAATTGTTCTTGAAAATATCATGATTATACTATTCCTGGTCTCATCAGTGTTTTTAAAGACATGGTTCACTGTTTATACCATTCTAATTAATTTAAATTCAAAAATCGCAATATTATGTTAAACTGATAAAATTAATATTACAGCTGACGTTTCAAGAACAGGAAAGTGGCCAAGAACGCGTGGAGCAATAGAGTATATAGAGGTACAATGTTTGTTAACTCATGCGGAACGGGAAACATCATGGTAAGCGAGAAAGATCACATCAGGCATTATTTACTGTACGAGCATGATGAAGGCGTTATATCAGCCGTAGCATTTGTGAGGTGTATGGGGAGGACGCCGTGGATGATAGCACCCGCCGCCGTTAATTTGGGAAATTCCGAGACGGAGATAGGATCTGTAAATATCATGCCCATTTTCGACGCCCATTGGTGGTTATGGACGACGATCTGAACACAGCCTAACATATTCATCCAACCGTCGAACAATTAGCGGAAACGTTCTCGGTACACAGAACAAATATCGAAAGACGGATGGATGCGCATGGCTTCATCACCAAGTTTGATCTGTGGGTACCATACCAGCTTACAAGCAAGGAAACCAGAAGAGAGGATCACCATCTGTGTTTCTTTGATTTCTCGTACGAGTAGGTAACCCTTTTTGAACCAAATTGTAACGGGTAGTGAGAAGTGGGTAATGTACTGTAATGTGAAGCGTCGAAGAACCGTGTGCCGAGTTGTAGAGGGTACTCTATCAACCTCAACAGGAGGAATCCATCTCGAAAATGTTTTTCTCAGTGTATGGTGGGATGCTTTATCCACTGGGAAGTCTTCGCACCGAATCGAATGATTAATGCAGACCTCTGTTGACAACAATTGGAAAGACTGTGAGTGCAACTCGCGTCTAAGCTGCCAGTACCCATGAATCGCAGAGGGGGTTCTCCATCATCACGATAACGCCAGGCCTCATATGTTGCTTTAAGCTTCTCACAGCCCTGAACCTGATATATCCGTTCACTAAGCTGCCGGTTTTACTGCAATAGAAGTATTTTTTAAATTCATATAATTCTACAGATAGGATCCAGTTTTAAAAGATTAAGTTATGACTTATAATGTCAAGGATTACATTCCTATACATAATTTTAAAAAAATTATCATGTTGAAAAAATTAGCTTTTTCAGTCTTTTTAAAAAATTACAGAGAAAACAACATTACAATTTCGCCCTTTTGCACAGCGGTCAGAGGGTTAAGGATGCGGCAAAAATTACTGGACCTTGGTTGGAAAGCTTTACTTTACCCGACGTATAGGCCCGACTTTGCACCTTCGGACTATCACCTTTTCCGATCTTTACACAACGCCTTCGCTCGCCGAAACTTGAATGATGTGAACGCTGTAAAAACAGTTACAACAGTTTTTTGATTCTAAACCAGAGGAGATTTATCGGCATGGAATTCACTTACTGTCAAACAGATGGCAAGAGGTCATACATAATGATGGTACTAACGTGAATTCATAGGTGCTTAACTTTTTCTGTACTCCGCCTTTCTGGTTTTGCCAAAAAACGAGTAGAACTTTTGCACTTACCCAATAGTAGATATAATATTATGTTAAATTAATATGTTACACATGCATAGTTTCGTGGTTTTATCTATTATGTGCATTTTGCTAATTTTGGATTGATGATGCTTTACCATGCTTTTGTATTCAAATGATTTCAATTTGAGTTGAAGTATTCAACAGATGTGTAAATATTTGCTGTGGATAACTGTATCAAACTAGAATAAATATCTAAGATATGTAGTATGTAGATAAATTCTAAGAATCTTATAGTTTTTAAAAAAGAAGATAGTCATGTGTATGAAAATGACTTAAGAAAGAAAATACACTCTTGACAAAACTAACACAGATAAATAATTTATTATCAGTATAACTCTAAACATTAAATCTTTCACATCATATTGTTACAGAAATATTTACATATAATTTAAAAATAATGCAATTTGTTTTTTACTCTAAAAAAGTTTTCTAAAATGTAATACACTTTTATGACTGCATCTTGCTGAAAAACATTTATTTGTTATTGTACATTTTTGCATTGTGTTTT
Organism: Maratus speciosus; assembly: GCA_963932465.1. NCBI lineage: Eukaryota > Metazoa > Arthropoda > Arachnida > Araneae > Salticidae > Maratus > Maratus speciosus. The sequence continues at coordinate 63,427,478 of OZ010797.1, read as the reverse complement.
GTTCGTAGCATTGTCAGATCTAAAACAGGAATTAATGTAAATATCTTGTTAAAATTAGTAACAGCAGTTGTGGCATGAGAAATCTCTTGCTTGATAAACTGAAACTGGAAGTAAAATCTCGTCATGACATGAAAACTGTTACAAAAGTTACTTTATCATGACCGTAGAAAAAGAGACATTTGTACAGATATTTATGAACAACCTTTAAACTTATATTTAGCATTGAAGTATCTAGCATATAAGGATAAGTAAAAATTAAAGTTATTATTACACTTTATATAAATGTCAATCATTGCCTTCAGATCATTATAAAAGTTATGTTTTATATATTAACCAATAAAAATGTTTTAACACTTTGAGGTCTGAGCTGTTATAACTGCATATCTCAGTCTGGAACTATTTAAATGTACTAATAAATAATATTTAATGAGGAATTATTGAAAAAAGCATGTTTTATATATTTTTTAAAGTTCTGCATAAGAAAAAATCATTTTATAACATGAAATTTTACATGGATTTGAATAAAAATTTACCCAAATGTTGTACAAATACCTGAAAATAGGTTTTATTTGTATCTAAACATTATTTAGTAAAATTTGCTTTTGTGTGGTACATTTAAAAGCACAAAAAGCAGCACCACAATGTTTACAATAAGTTCGAATTAAGCTCTTATTCCAGATATTTTCATATACTTACTTTTGTTAAGTGCTGCCACCTAATTTTTAAAAAATATAAAAGTTTTGCAGATAATATTTGAAAAGACTGCGAACTATATAATAGGTATTTTTACAGCTCAGAAAGTTAAAAGTTGAAGTAGAGACGCTCGGGCTTAATTCGCTGCAACGGAAACGTAAACTCGAGTGACATTCGGGTTTAGAAGTCGGTGTTTGTTTTTTTCCTTTTTCTCTAAATAGAAAAAATATTTAGTCTTATAAGGCAACCATGCTTCCCAAAAAGAAAAATATTTGTGGGTAAAAAAAGTATTTTATTTTTAACTTCAAAGTACATTCTTGGCAGCAAACACATAAAAAATAAATGCTGTCTTTAGCCTTGACAACATACTTCAAAAATGAAAAGTTCCTTATTGACAACAACTTTTAATTAAGTTGAGACGAAATTTTAGGTTATATCTGAAACATCTTTATGGGTAAAATGAAGCTTAATTAGCAGAGGTGTTAGAACGAAACATTTTCTTGCACACCGCAAAGAAAAATTTGGTTAACCAGTAGGAACATGTGATTAAAAGGTGCTCCTAAAAATGGTTTATGAAAGCCTTAACCCATTAAGGTGCAGTTAATTTTAATCCAGATTTCCACCAGAAATTTTTAATTAAATTTTATTTTTCTAACTTTGGTAAAAATGTTGTAAAATTGCTTTTCCATATTTTGAAATAAAATTTTTCGAAAATTCCGGTGAGAATTCAACATTACAAAAAAGCAATTACTTGCTCCTGAAATGCTTAAATGAAAATTAATTGGTATGTGTTGCATGAAAGTGCTTATTTAAGTAAGATTTTCTACAAAATGCTTTATGACATACCTCACAAATAAAAAGAATTATCTTCACTATGAAAAGAAAAGAAGTGCTTATTTAAATTAGATTTACTAGAAACCCTTTCTTGCACAACTCACAAACGAGAAATCTCTTCCCAGTTGGATAAGAAGCTGTGTAATTAAATAAGATTTCCGAGGAAACCTGTTGTTGCATATATCACATCTGAACAGTTTTTTTTTCAGTATGGACATCTAAACTTTTTTAATGAGTAAATCTTTTATTGCATACTTGACAACTGAGAGGTTTCTCCCCAGTATGGATAAGAAAGTGCAAATTTAACCTGCTGATTCCAGCTAGATCAACAGTTGTAAACTAAATATTTTTTGATTAAAATACGTCTTCCTTACAACTGCTCTACGCTAGCTCTTTTTCCCTTCCTTGAAACCAGTGTCATGAATCACTTTACACTTACGGAGCGATCACTATTATTTGTCACTGAAATAGCCACCAACTTATTCGAAGATGTAAAGTTTTCACCTTTGGCGATAGTAAGAGATAAGTATGTTTACTTGTCGGCAATTATTTGAGTCTTTCTTTTATGTGTCACTGCTTGCTTTTCTTTTTTCTTTCTCATTTCTTTTCAGTTTTGAGTAGCATTCGATTGCTTTTTTTTATCATTGATCCAAGATATAAGGGGCTTTCTCAGATTGAGATTGAAAAACTCATGAATGATTTTTCGATTAAAAAAGTTATGCTGATAATGATTTAGACTGCAAAAATGATATTTATATGTCATTGAATTTTCCCATTGATGAGAGCAGTAATGCAGATATAAACAACGAAAACCCCCCAAACGTTATTTAAATGTTGCTGAAGAGCAAAATTTGATAAAAATTCTATATTTCACAGGAAAGTATGGAACAAAAATAGATATGGGAGGACAATATACGTATGACTATTTTAAAGTTTTATTTTCTACAGAAATCTTGGAATTAATATGCTTAGAAACAAACAAATACGCAGAAGATTTATTAGAATTTGACACATATAAAAGCACGCACACATTTAAGTGATCATAAAATGGAACACCCTGTGTTTGACAGACATACAAAGTGTGAGCGTACTTACCCTAAAAAATAACAATATAGAAATTTTAAAAAAACACAGAGATATTTTCACCCCCCCCCCTGCCTCTTTTTCAATTGTATAGTATATTGCATTTTCCTACTCCTTTATGACGTCCCTTTTCCGCCACACTGTAAACAAATATGGGATTTTATTGCAAAAATACGTAGTATCATTACAGATCACTGCTAGTAATAATTAAAATAATAAAACTTAGTAAAAAATCACCATAAAATAAAAACAATGCATAGGACGCGTTTCGAGCTAAAAATATTAACAGCTTGTCATCAGCTAAAGTAAACACGTGTCCGTAAGGGGACAAGGTCAAAAATGAACTGAAAAGGAGAGTGGAGCTTGCAAAGAATGCGACAGATGGCGCTAGCTGAAAGGAGAACATGCAGAAGACGAAAGTGTTGCCACAATGATAGAAGAGAAATTGATAAAGAAAAAATGGAAATAAAAAAAATAAACAAAAATAGAATGAAAGAAGTAAATTAAAATATATATCTCTCTATTCTAAAAAAAAGTAACTCCCGCTGTCACCGCCGCCGCCGCCGCCGCCGCCGGTTTTGAATTTTTTGTGACCGGAGGTCTTTCTTCGTTAATATTAAGAAAAATAATGCATACAAAAATATGAAAATTGGTAGTATTATACAGAAATGTTTGATAAACACGCTGATGTAAACAGTTTTCAAATCGAAGAATTATTTTAAGAGATATTTAATGCTAAAGTTGGACAAAATCGTTCCATTAAAAAAGTTTTATAGGAGCAAAAACTATACATCGGAATTTAATACTTTTTAGATCATTTTATACGTTATAATTTCCCGGTGTGCAGAAATAATTTATTTTTTTAATTTGACTCATTTTTCGAGGTTTCATTTCTATTTTAAATTCAAATTTTCAGCATTTCGAGAGATATTTTTTTACTTATTTCAGAAAATTGTACTAATTTAACCTGTTGCCAAACTGTATAAACAACGGAAACAATAATGTTTGCTTCAAATTAAAAATTTATTTACGCGTGACAATTATAAACAGAAAAGAAAAACTTTCAAATTAGAATTAAATAATTACGTATAAAAAGCAGGAACTTATTGAAAATTACTTCATCTATAATTACACGTGAATTTTAACAGAGAAAGGATATTGTAAAGTAATAAATTCATTAACATGCGTTAGAAGTCTTAAATAGGAGAAATTACATCACATTTACGTCACATTAGACTTATTACGTAAAATGAACAAAAAATAATATTGCAAAATAGTAGTTTAAATTTAAAAATAGCGCGAGACATTTACTTGATATTTTGAGATGAACTTTTCAACTATTTTTTTTTTTTTTTTTTTTTTTTTTTTGACAGCGCAAATAATATTTCATTTCTAATAAAAGCATTTTCACGTGAATATTAAAAAGGGAAAGAAAAGTTTGGTGAAAATTACGTCAGATTAAAAACGATATATTTAAAATGTTTTATTTAAAAGGACTTTCTTTTCGCTTTGTTAAAAAATACCGGGAGACAAAGACTCTGTTTACTTAATTCATTTTATATTAGATGATTTTGAAATGCCATTGTATCTTTTAACAGCAGCTGATTTTTCCGTAAAATTCCCCAATCAAAGAGAAATGAATAGAAACCCGTTTATAGGGCGATTGCCTTTGTTTTTTTAATTATAATTCAATCTTCCAAAAAAATTCAATTAAAGCCGATCAAATTAGCGTGCTTTTAGAGACTGCAGTGTCTGAACGGGGGGTTGGCGAGCGTAGCTCGTAGGGGGCCGAGCCCCCTAGTAAATATAAATAATAATAATAAACAAAGAAATATAAAAGAATAAAACAAGAAAAAACAAAATAACCTTTTTTTAAAACAAAATAAAAAGAAAAGAAACAAGAGAAGAGGGAAAAGAATTACAAAAGTAATTTCCACGCTGGAGAGAGGAAAGGAAATGATGAGAGATCATTGACAAGATTATCAGAATTTTTAGAAATAAAATATGTTTCATGAAAATCCAAGTGAGAGGGAGAGGCAGGGGAAGGAATAATTTTGGCCATGGAGAAATTGAAACAATGACTGGAAGTCCAACAGTGAGAAGCAATCAAAAATTTAGAGATTTCTTGATTTGCAATATACCTCTGATGCTCGCCTAGTCTGAATTTTAAAGGTATCTTTGTTTGACCAATATAGCCTAAATTGTAAGAGCAAGGAATAAAATAAACACCCCACTGGTCCGGTAGGAACAGGACCTTTTAGAGAAGAGAATTTAATTTTATTCACAGGTTTGAAGAAAAATTTGAAGCGAGAAATGATTGTAGCAATTTTTAAGAGAGAGGAGAATAAAAGGGCAGAACTATAGAGTTAAAATTAGGAGGATTATTTGTATCAGAAGAAGGACGTTTAGGCTTATTAAATTTACACAGAGCTTTATCAATCAAACAGGGATTATAACCACGAGCAAGGGCAAGAGATTTGAGATAATTCCTTTCATTATTCAGAGCAGAAGAGTCAGAACAAATGCGTAACGCCCTAAAAACAAAAGTATAAAATGACGCCACTTTTTGTTGAGGACAACACACAAGGACACCATAGACAGAATTAAAGCACCATCTAGCAAAAAAGAGTAACAGATATTACTTGGTAGGATTCAATATCTGCATAAGTTTATTCCTAATCTTTCGGAAAAGGCACACAACAAGAGGTTGTTATCGTTTATAGAATAACCTCAAAATCCGTTATTCGAAAAAGGAAGCAAAAAGATGAGGGGCTGTATCAAAATACAGTAGTACGCGCAATATTGTGTATACTATCCTGACACTAATCATTGGATATATGGGTACTAACCCCTCATCTTTTTGCTTCATTTTGGAAACAACGGATTTTAAGCTTATTCTATCAACGATAACTTGCAGAATTTTCAAGCTATGTTTTTGAGATTTTTACAAACATTGCTCTATACATTTACCTAACACATTATGCACATTATATTTTGTTTACATTCGGGCATGCGCAGTGAATCATTGTTTAGTAAAACTGCTCATTTTTTATACAAGTTTTATTATTTTTTCATTCTTATTGCAAGATATTATGTACAATATTATTTGTCATATTTTCTGAAAAGAATTTTTTTTTATATTAAGAACTCTACAAATTATAAGCAAAAAACTTGGCAAAATTTGGGACTCTTTATGTAAAAACTTAAATTTCTCTACGTATATACATTAGGGTGTCCCCCCAAAAAATAAATTTTTAAATACTTGAACTCTCACCCCCTAAAAAGTTTCTTTTGGAGTACTTAAGATCTCCTCTAAAATTTCAGCTCAAAAGAAAAATATTTAGAGGTCCCTCAAGGTCTCCAAAAAGTCCAAAAAATAGTGATAATTCCATAATATTTTACAGTTACTTACAAAATTATTATTTTTTAAATATATGTATATTTTTAAAGTTACATGCATTTAATGTCTTTTCTAAAAAAATACACCTTATTGCTAATATTTAGTGTAGAAAATATAAGAAAATGACTAAAAACTAACTTTATTCAAAATTGCAAAATTCAATGTAAAAGTGCTTTACAGCAAAATTCACCTGTCAGATTTAAGAGGATAATAAAGAGGAAAATATAGCATAACATGATATAAATAACATAATTAATCATTTTTACATACCTTGAAGATCTTTACAGTTGCACTTATCGAAGTTCTTTCTGTGAATTTCAACTACCTGCAATAAATACTGTTTTTGGTCATCTTTTGTTGCATCATTAAAACTTTCGATTAATGCTATGCCTCGCTTAGCACAGTCATTAACACACATCAAATGTTTAACAATTTCTTCAGTTTCTTTAAAAGATTGTTTCTGGCCATTTCTTAAAAAGCACGTTTAGGAAGGAAGCTGTCGCCTGTTTGTGTGGTATGAAAGAATCTGTGAAAGATATTGAAGTCATCAAATTTTAAAGAAAGTTTCTTTAATGTGTGCAAATTATTTTTTTCACTGATTTTACCAACCTTGGCGCTAAGAAGTTTTGAAAACAGAGTGGCAATTTCTTCACTTAAATATTAAGAGTAACATAAAATCATCTTTAATCCTCTTTTGCGTAGTTGTATATCATCATATTCATGCAATCTTCGTATCAGTAAAATGTCGTTCACTGGTGCACCTACAATAGACTGACATGTGTATCATGATTGAATGTATACGCATACAACAAACCAATTGAACCTTTGAAGACTTTGAAATATTTGAGGTGTCGATTGCATTATAGATTAATTTCCAACAAACAGCAGTTCAATTTTTAATGAATAAATAGATTTGACCATCCGTCTAGCTTTGTGGAGAGCACCTGGTTTCAAATAATATTCACATTTATTCCAATCATAAAAGGGAAAGGTTTAATAGTTCTTTGTAATCATCTCTAGAAGAGAGTTTAGCAACTGTCTAAAGTTTATTCATAATAAGTTTTCAAAGGGTAGGATGCTGCTATCAATTGCGTTTTCTGATATTTTGAATTGTGGTGGTTAAGTTCAATCCATTTTTCTCGAAATCTTTTAAACATAATAATTTCAGCTCCACTCGAATGTCCAAAACATACATTAAATATATCTAAAAGTAACACTTCAAACATGATTTCTGCAGGCTAACCACAGAAGGTTTCTTCCAGTTTTATATTGAAGAAGAACACGTGTTTCTTTGAACTGATCTGTATTTGAGGAAAGTTGTGTTGAAGCATATACCAATAACCTGAAAATCACATTTACATGACTGTAAAAGTTCGAAAAACGCATTATTTGCTGCTTCCCCTATACATATAACTGCTTAGGAATTCCAAGAAGTTTTGTACTACTATCTTTTAGAGAGGAAACTAACATCCTTAAATGGTCTACCTTTCTTGTTTCACTTGATGATAAATCAGGTAATATAAATTTCCATCCCAATAAACTACTGATTTTGAAACATTAAACTCCTATACGTAAGTGTTGATGTTCACGATGAACAGTACTTTTTGAACAGTATGCTTCATTATCACCACCACCAGCCATATTCAAGACAGATGCAAGTAACATTGTTGACTTTCTTGTACTTAAATTATTCCTTTCAAAAGGAGCAGCAACTTTTGGTGTTATGGCAGACCTTAGTCTATGTTCATCTTTACATGTCTGCTTCTAATGTAATATTTTTTTCTGGTGTAATTTCTGCAGCATATTCATCATGAAAGTCTTCTTTAGAGTTAAACTTTCAGTCTCAGTCTCATCCATTGTTGACGTAAAAGATGCAGGTTGATAAAGGAAAGGAATTTTGAGATGAAGCAGCTTCTTTCAATTGCTTTGCAAATATTTTCTCTTGTCCATCTAATCTTTTCTCACGTGTAGAAAACTTTCTGTTCAGAGATCCAATACAAGTATACAAGCTTTCCTAGTTTCTCTTTGTAATCTGAGAAAATTGCGATCCTCTTCATTTTTAATAAGTTGTTCCGAATTAGCGTACTTATGTCAAATAACATATCAAGATTTTCGCTCTTTAATTCTCTTGGTCTTTTGTATTATTCCTTCTTCGATTTCTCATTAAGTGTACTTGTTTGCCATATAAATCTTTAATCTTTTTTAAGATATGCTGTTTATGTCTAATTGGCAAACTTGATTTTTCCCAAAATCGTGCAATGTTATTGTATACAACAACAGCACTATAACTGATCGAAAGCTTCTTTGTAGGTACGGTGAAAGTATATAAAATTAGCAGTTCAGCTTTTAAATATGTTTTTATATTTCATTATGCTTTTTATTATTTTTTTGTTATAATTTATACTAAAACATTTTTTAATAATCGAAATAAATTATATAATTCATCGTCACTTATGCTTTTGATTAAAATTCAATATTTTTACAAAAATCTGTGAACTTGTGTGACTTTGAGGGACCTCTTAATCTTTTCCAAGTGAGTTCTAACTTCATATATTTTAATAATACGAGTATAAGAAACTTTTTAGAGGGTAAGATCCACCTTTTTTGCATTTTTTTTTACATTGAATTTTGGGACACCCTAATATACATGCTATTCTCATAAAAAAGAACACAATTTATTACGATAAGGCACTTAATCATAATCTACAGTTTGAACGCTTTTGCTACATTACTTTTTACAGGGTTGTCCAAAAGATATTCGTTATTTTTCAATTTGTTGACGGCCGCCTATGGGGTTTCGGGAAAAAATCTTCACGTAAATATATGACCTGTACTATTTTGTTTACACAGCTGGAGTTTCAAGATAATTCCTCATGTATTTTTATAGATATTTAAGAAAACGTCAAAAATCGCAAGTGACCGGTCACCTTTGGCCATATAGTGTATGTCCTCCAGAAAATTTCACAACATTCTGAACAATTGTTTCAGATAACTTTAAAATTGGATAGTTTAATTATGGATCCCCTTCTAAATAAAATTTCTAAACTATTGGAATGCTAAATGTGTAATTTATTAAAAATCGCCCTCTGGTGGCGAAATTTTGAACTTTCTTTGCTTAAACAAACTCCCATCCCTTTATTATATCTTTCACAACTTTATGAACAATAGTTTTGTCTGTGGACAACTTTAAACTAGGATCGTTTAATTATGGACACCCTGTATATCATTGAAGTTTACTACACGGCACCTCTTGTAGCATAGTGTGTGAATAGAATTTATCGTTCATTTAAAGGGACACACAAAAGAAATTGCCTACAGAAAAAATGAATTACTGAATACGGATTCTATCACAACTCATATGATTTACTTACCAATTGGAATAATTGTGTTAAAAACCCCCATAAAACATCAATAAATTGAGATAGTTTAGAAACACATTCTGTTTGAAGTTACATTTTTTTCGCTATAGGATGGTCTAATATATAATTTGTTTTATGTTTAAAAGTTATTAAATTTTTAAAAGTAACAAAATTAATTGCCTAAAACCAATAGGATGTCAGCATTACTGATGGATTCTTTTTTTACAATATAAATAGATATAGTCCAAAAATAAAAAAATCTACATCAAGCATAGATCATGATACACTTTCCAAACGTATTAAGAACTATTCTTAAAACAATTTCATTTTTCAAACAATGAAATGAGCAACAATTATCGGCCATAGTAAGTCTTGTAGCCGAATTTTTGTGTGTTTCTGTAAATGAACAATAGTGGCTAAGCAACTAATAATCAAAAGACAATGCATTGCAATGCAACTCAGTGATCTAAATCAATCTGATAACACTTGAAGTATCACAACATCTAAAATGTGTCACAAATGATTTATTCCATAGTCAGTAATGTAATGGATTGCTTTTGTGTATTTCTGTAAACGAACCATAAATACTATGTATTTTATTTAAATAGCGAATCTATTTTCTTTTATTCAAAAATCTGGCCAAACTAGAATTCAAAGCACTCGTTGCAAGCGACAGTTTTAAAATTTAAATTTAAAATAATTATTAAATATAAGGTGTCCATAAATTAAACGACCCCACTTTAAAGCTGTCTAGAGACAAAACTGTTATTCATAAAGTTGTGAAATTTGGTGTAAGACATAATAAGGGGATAGGAATTTGTTTAAGCAAAAAAAGATCAAAATTTCGCCACCAGAGGGCGATTTTTAATAAATTACACATTTAACATTACGATAGTTTAGGAATTTTATCTATTAACTTAACTTGATTCTAAAGATAGCATTTCACGACACGTTCCTAGCATTTCCCAGAACACACTGCGGTCAACTAGGGAACATGCTATCTTATGATTACAGATGGTTTCTAAAAATGATGACTGTCATTCTCGGAACATGTTTGGTTATAACAAAATTTTTTAAACTACCATAAATGTATGCTAGATGTGTAATGCGTTAAAAAAAACGGCCTCCTATTTTTTCCGCTCAAACAAATTACCATACCTTTATTATGTCCTCCACAAAATCTCTCAACAATCTGAACAATAGTTTCGCCTGTAGACAACTTTAAAATAGGGTTGTCTAATTATGGACACCCTGTAAATAAAATTTCTAAACTATCGTAATGCTAAATGTGTAATTTATTAAAAATTGCTCTCTGGTGGCGAAATTTTGAACTTTTTTTTATTTAAACAAATTCTCATAGCTTTATTATGTCCTTCACCAAATTTCCCAACTATAGGAACAATAGTTTTGTCTGTAGACAACTTTAAAGTAGGGTCGTTTAATTATGGACACCCTGTATATTGAATCACCTTTTACATATAATATATTAATAAATGAATATCTCTATGTTTTGCTATGAAAATTTGCTTGGTTTGTAATGTCTACCAACCTTCAAAATAATTCAAACTTATGTACTGCAACTGTAATAAATTGTAAAAATGAATATTTAAAGTCAAATGAATGTTTTGTTAAATTAGTATTTGATAAATTGGAATTAGCACACTTTGCCAATAGCAATTTTAAAATATATCTTTGAAAGAAAAATTATTTTGAAGGTTTTGTATTTTTACGCATTATAACAAATAATTTTGATAATATTGAGTAAAATTAGTAGTATATTTTTTGTGTATTGGTGAGATTACTGGATTTTTAAAATATTTTTGAAAGCTACTGGTAGGTAAATAACATATATTTAAATAAAAATAAGAACGTATCAGTGTATACAATATATTAAAAAATGTTCAGTTAAAATGATTTACTACTCACAGTAATAAAATACAAATATATTCCAACAGTTTCGAACAATAAAAAAATTGTTCATTATCAGGGAAATATCCAGGAGGAACCAACACGTTATAATATCTACATTAAACAATTTTTAAAAACGAAAATTGACGTAATTAGCGGGAGTTTCCCGGGTTCATTTTTAAACACGGTAGTAGTGCCATCTGTTGAATAAAATCCAATTTAATGTTTATTGAAACGTAATTACAGTTTTCAGAAATTCGATCCAAGCGCTTGGCATAATATAGGGTACATTATCGTTGCAGACTTAGTTTTTTCTTGTTAATATTTCCAGTGGTTCACGAATCTTGGCTGTGTGGGAGTTCGTTTTTCGAAAAATAATTCCTGCATTGTCAAAATCGATTGATTTTATTTCACCATTGGAACAAAGTCTTGATAGGGTTGTGCTCAGTTTACAATATTTAATATCTCTTTTATGTTCTTTAAGTCTTTCGCTGAATTTACGTTTAGTCATTCCTATATAATATTCGAGTTCTTTGTTATTTAAATGAAATGGTATTTCATATACTCCAGCATGATTTGCATGGGGTATGGGGTCCAGTTTCTTACTGATTAATTCCACACTATTAGGTGGAAACGATGCTATGAGTTGGATATTGTATTTCTTGAAGGACTGTCTTAACCTTTCAAAAATAATTGGGATACATGTGATTTTTCTGTAGGTTGGCTATGACTAGTTCTAGATTTGATTTATTGAGACTTTCGATAATCTTATATATTGTTTTTGGTTGGAAACCGTGATTACTTGCAATCTTGATTATATAGTTGATTTCATCTTTTAGATATTGGTCTGAACAAACATTAAAAGCTCTATGGATATAAGATTTTAATGCTCTGAGTTTATAAGCCCACGAGGCTACTATGTCATTCGGTATAATATGATCGAGTTTTACTTTCTTCCGATATACTTTCCTATTAATTTTATTGTCCTCTTTTATAAGCAGAATATCCAGAAACGAGAGCGTATTACTATTTTCAATTTCCATGGTAAATTGGATGTTATTATCAATTTTATTTATTTTCTCGAGGAAATTTTTCAGGGCTTCTAATCAATGTTCCCAAACCGCAAATATGCCATCTACATATCTGATCCACTTGTTAGGAGTCGGTTTTATGTTTTTTAAAATGTCGTTTTCTGAGGGTCGTAATTTAAATTCAGCAAGAAGGCCGGGTATGGGTGAACCCATGGGTGCTCATTTCGTCTGTTTGTAATATCTATTGTTAAATATAACTACATTATTTTCAGTTATCAGATTTAGACCTGCCTTCAGAGACCTCTTCATATTATTATTCAAGTGTACTTGCTTGTCTATTTCACAATTAATAGTATGTATGACTTCTTTTATATTAATGGATGGATATAGTGAAACTATGTCGAAACTTGCTAAAGTAGTATCATTATTGATTTTCAAATTTCTGATATTTTGGAGGAAGCTGTTGTTGGAATCCATTGAATATGTGGATTCTGGGAGGATTGATTTTAGTATAACAAAAGCTTTCTCTACACAGTATAAGGCTCCGAAACATTTTGCAACTATTGGTCTCATTCGTAAATTATCCTTGTGGCCTCAGGGACGAAAATATGGATGAAAACTGTAATTACGTTTAAATAAACATTAAATCGGAATTTATTCAACAGATGGCACAACTACCGTGTTTAAAAATGAACCTTGGGAAACTCCCGCTAAAGAACGTCAATATCCGTTTTTGAAAATTGTGTAATATAGATATTATAACGTGTTGGTTCCTCCTGGATATTTCCCTGATGATGAACAAGTTTTTTATTGTTCAAAACTGTTGGAATATATTTGTATTTTATTACTGTGAGTAGTATGTTATTTTAATCGAAGATTTTTTAATATATTGTATACACTGATGAGCCGTTCTTATTTTTATTTATTGTAACACAGTGTAATTAGTCCTTTTAGTAATAACATATATTTAGTTTATTTTAAAGTTCTGTTTTCCACTACTTAACGTTCGCCTGTTTTCTTCCTTATCAAAATAAATATTTTAGATTAATTGAGTTTCCAGCAACCCGAACTTCGCCATCTTTATCGTTTTTCTCTAGTCACATACCTGGAAATTAAATTTACCATATTTCTGGTACTAATTAAATTACTCATACATAGTTTTAAATATTTTTTTAATTATTAATTATAATTTTGTTAATTAAAGCATAAAAATTTGGATTACGCTCCACAATATTTTAAAAAAAGATTAATGCTTTGAAATCCTACAATACTTGGTAGCCCTCAATACGGGATAAATACCATACATAGGTACAAGGAGCACGTAAAACCCAAGACTGAAAACTTTTCCAATTATTTGGTTTAACCAAATTGAAATGGGCTACACAATTTCTGTCTTATATTAACTACTAAAACGGCTGCCCCGAGATACCTCGTCGTTGAAGCACCTTACCATTTTCGTTAGCCCCGAAGCATCTCGTCGGTAGCAGGCTGTATCATTTTCGGTAACCACGAGTGTTGATGAAAGAATTTTAGTTTTCTCGGATTTCATCCCCCATTTTTTGGTGGAGAAAAAGGGAAGTAATTGATTGCTTCCTCGATCTATCTCAATGAAAGGAAAAGTCCCCTGCAGTTTTATACTAGAAGGAGTATCAAAGCTGTAGTGTTGGAACATAGTGGTTTCAGTCCAAGGTGTTTTTTGGCTACAAACGGAGAATTATTTTAATGAGACAGTGTTAGATTTTTCATTATTTTTGATAAGAAAAGTAAAGGTCATAATTAAAGACAATAATATTTTCGTTATAGCTTAAAATCTTTTTTATTTGAAAAAGAAATTGTAAATTATTTCGTCTTTACATTATATATATATATATATATATATATATTTATAAATTCATAGAAAAATGTCCTTTTAAAGATACTTTATCTCTAACCAACAAACGTATTTAGTTATCTTTTTCATATAAATCATTACTTGATGTTATTGAATTCTTGAAAATGACCAATTCGAAATAAAAAAATTGTTCCTAATTCCTTTACAATGAAAATCATTTACATAAACTGATATTTTTAAATTTTAAAAATTCTGGAAAAAATTTAGAATGTAGCAATTTTTTTTTATCCGTGTCATTATTTTCCAGGGGGTGTACACTACTTTGTATTGTTTATTAAACTTTTCTTCTTCTTTCTCTATATATATTTATTTTCATGGCTTTTTAAATACATGGATGCATTTATGGATAATTTCAGAGATAAAAAATTGCAATCAGTACAAAGACTAGTGTACACTTAATCTTCTATATGAAAGATTTTTTTTTCTCAAATCCTTTTTGTAGAAAAATATTAATATTTTTCTAGTAAAGATAAACAAATAGAAATCATTCATAAATTACAGGACCATAAATTTTTATTTTATTCGATCGAAATGACGGTGAAAGAAATCTCATGATATACTTAAAAATATGAAGTTTAAATTTCTCGGAGAAAAACTATAATGTTAAACTTTTCATTATTGTATGATTTCTAGTTAGCCTCGAAAGCAGATTCAAATTTTAAATAATAAAATAAACGTTACGTGTTTCCAGATATTAAATAAAAATAATTAATTCACGTCGACATTAGAAATTCAGAAGAATATTTAGGAAAAATGAAATTGAAGCAAAATCCTTTCTTTTAAAAATGTTTATTCCACTGAATTTCAAAATTGTGTGAGATGTATTCAGCACCGTGCGAAGAGAAAACTGCGCCCGTGGCAAAGTTTCAATTTGATGACCCCCCCCCCCCCCCATATACACACGTTTTCTTTCTGACATGTATCACAAAATTGTAAGGTGCAGAAACAGAAATAAATTCTATGGAATATATATTTCACGTTTATTTTGGAACTCTTTATTTTAATCTTAATTTAGAACCTCTAAGCAACTAAATAAGATAAGGAAAATTACACGTATGTTCTGGAAAAGGAAATCTGGAAAATAGGTGTAGAAAAAATGCATCTAACAGTACAGTATAGCATTTTATAACCCTTTCTTATTCCCAGAAGGAAACCCCATGCTATTTTGAGACTATATGATTTTGTCACAAACACAGGAAAATTACAGACTCAGAAAAGAAAATGTTAACGAAAGAGACTAAGAAAGACTAACGAAAGACAAAGACCTAAAACAAAATTTGAAGAGGAAGAAGTCTGTATTCATAAATTTGTATTAGAGTGGGGGGACACTGAAATAACTTTGACACAAAAATGAACGTGCTTTTGTTGGGAAAAAAGTAAATACAGTAAACTCTCTGTAAGGCGGACTCTGTGTAAGACGAAAATCTGTCTAACTCGGAAAGATTTTCAAGTCCCTGCGAATCCATAGACATAAAGTAAAATTTGACTAAGGAGGAATATTGTCTACTGCGGAAATTTTTTTGGTCCCGATCGATTCCGCCTTAGACAGAGTTTACTATATATAATGTTTTTAACAAAAAACGAAGAAAACACTATGTTTGTAGTATAAAAATTTGGCGCCCCCTCTATTTCCGCGCCCGGGAGGAGTGCCCCCTTCGCACGGCTCTGGATGTATTAATAAAACAAATAATGTTGAAGACCTATGACTACATGTATGTGTTTGTAATGTTTTTTAGGGCGGCAAACCCTGCAGTATAGAAAAAAATTGTTGTTGCTTGTGTGTTTGTTTGTTTTTGTTTATAAAGGAAGAGACTACTTCACATTTGTAAATTAAAAGATATATAAATATCATATTTTTTCACCTTTTCGGAAATAATAACTAAATGTTTTATTAAAAAAAGAATAAATAGATAAATGAAAAACGGAAGAAATCCAGAATAAAACCAGGTTATTAAAGGATTTATTTATTTCGTTGTCTTTAGTAGAATTTTAGAGGTATAAAACAAAATGTGTATATAAATTTTACGCGTTTTATAATGTTACCTGAAATAGAAAACAGCTAACATCCTCAGATTACTAGAAGCAAATCGATTAAAGCGTTAACGGTTGAGCAGAGAGAAGGGCCTCATTACTGACCTTCAAAAGTTGGGAATTGTGTCCTCCCCTTATTCCAGACATTACGAAAAAGATCGTCTCTGGAGATAACTTATCATAGAAGATGTTGACAACTGAATACAGGGGAAAGCACGGACTTTGTAGGGAAACATCCAGTTCTGCTCTTCGATTTTTGACCGAACTTGTTTTTGGAAGGAAGAAAGAAATGGAACATTTTTTGTAATATTGCTTCGTCGGTGAAGTGGTTAAAAGGAAAATTGGCTCCATTCAAACAGTCAAATTTAATAAAACGGGATGAATAGAAATAAAACTTAATGAGATGACTAAAGCATCTTTAAAATATATAGTAGTCTTTTAAAGATCATTATTATTTGACAGTTTGCAACATGATAATAAGTTGGGAAATTAAATTTTTATTTTTTTGCATCGCTGCTTTGACATTTACAAAATTACAAATATCAACAAAAATCATACAGTCGATTTCTTAGAAATTTCTGTAAGTACAAAACTACTGTTAATGCAGGTAAAAAAAAAACATTATTTTTTGGTTACATATAAGCATATAAAATGATATGCCATGAAATTTCCCAGAGTTATTTCTCATTTACTTTGATCTTACATAAATACAAATAGACAGACAAATGGATTTTATTTGGCAATTTTAAAAATGTTATTTATACTTTGTTTTTTTTTTTAGATTAAAAAAAAAGATAAGATCCTAATTTTCATAATTTTTTTCGCTTTAAAATGATCCAATATTGATTTTTTCACTTAAAATTGATAACTTTTCTAATTCACCATACTTCCTAGTATAGGCACAAAAATCTTCATGAATTACTCAAAAATATTGTATGTTTTGTAATCTGATCTAAGTTCAGGCAAGACAAGTAAGGGATTAACAAATATGAGAAATAAAGTGTGTTTATTCTGTATGTGTACTGAAAAATACTTAGATTTTCATTTACAAAACACCCTCTGTAAAATGAATAATACTTTCCATCATGGACAAGAAAGTTTTTCCTCTTATATCATCAAGACAAATATTTTACATCTATCCTACGACACGATACTTTGTTGAATATAAAACTAATGTTTCATTTGTATGAGTAAGAATGTGTTTTCAACATACGAACTACTGGATGAATCATATTGAATTCACACTACACTTGTTCATGATGGCATCTGAATTGTATTTGCTTAGCAAAAGGAAACTTGTTCTAAAAAATATGTTTCATCCACACAAATTTAAATTTGCAAGCAGTATGAAACAAATATTACATGCAAAGAAAAACACATTTTAATAAATAAAATTTCTGCTGAAATGAAGTGTTGAAAATGACAGTTTAAAAGGGATCATAGTTTCATTTTAACATTTGAAGTGCTCAAAGTGTTAAAGGATTATCATGGGACAGTTGTTTAGAGCATATTGTAGTTGTGAAAAGTTTTTCCTTTACAAAAGATGCAGGATGTCGTAATGACAGACTGTTTCAAAAATATTTTGAACATACTATACAAAGGATTGGCATTGCATTTGTGTGTGCAAATGAATTTTTAAGATATCATTTTTAGAAAAATCCTTCAGAATTTCATTCACAAACTAATGATTTTTAAGTTTTGTAACACATGTATGTAGGTGACCACTTTGTGAAAACAGTATTACCAGTGGGCTACTTTTTTTAAATTCAAATTTGTCGATCGACACCACTTTTCTGAAATGATAAAATTCCCCCATTTTTTCCCCTTAATTAATATTCCATTAAATAAAGAGAATTTTACTACTTAAAAACGATGGTGCCAATCAAGAAATCTGAATTTTAAAAAAGTAAACAACTGGCAACACTGTGTGAAAGGAATACATCAAAAATGATAAATCTTTCAATTTGTATGGGACTGTAACTGACTTTTAGATTATCCCTCTGTAAAAATTCTTCAAATACGTTTCACAAACAGTAGGTACTTATTTCGTATGGATGTTTAAGTGTGCTTTTAGGGTACTACGTTGTGAAAATCCTTTGGAACTAAGTTTACAAACAAATGATTTTCCTTTGTATGGGTGCGCAAGTGTACTTTCAGACTATCACACCGTGAATATCCTTTGGAACATATTTCACAAATAAAAGGTTTTTCCTTTGTATGGGTGCGCCAGTGTTCTTTTAGATGACCACTTTGTGAAAATCTTTTGGAACATATTTCACAAACAAATGGTTTTTCCTTCGTATGGGTGCGTAAGTGCACTTTTAGATTATTATTACATGAAAATTCTTTGAAACATATTTCACAAACGAAAGGTTTTTCCTTTGTATGTATGAGCAAATGCTGTTTTAAATGACCCATCTCTGAACATTCTTTGGAACATATTTCACAAACAAAAGGTCTTTCCTTTGTGTGGACACGAAAGTGCTTTTTCAGATTACCACAGTGTGAAAATCCTTTGAAACATATTTCACAAACATAAGGTTTTTCCTTTGTATGGGTGCGCAAGTGTTCCTTTAGATGACTCGTTTTTGAAAAACCTTTGGAACATATTACACAAATATAAGGTTTTTCCTTTGTATGGGTACGCAAATGTTCCTTAAGATTACCAAATTGAGAAAATCTTATCGAACATATTTCACAAATATAAGGTTTTTCTTTTGTATGGGTGCGCAAGTGTCTTTTGAGATTACTTTTTTCTGAAAATCTTTTGGAACATATTTCACAAGTATAAGGTTTTTCCTTTGTATGTGTGCGCAAGTGTTCCTTTAGATGACCCGTTTTTGAAAAACTTTCGGAACATATTTCACAAACAAAAGGTTTCTTCTTTGTATGGGTGCGCAAGTGATACTTTAGAGTACCACTTTCTGAAAATCCTTTGGAACATATTTCACAAACATAAGGTTTTTCCATTGTATGGGTGCGCAAGCGTTTCTTTAGTGTACTACGTTGTGGAAATCATTTGAAACATATTTTACAAACAAAACATTTTTCTTTGTATGGTCATCCAAGTGTTATTTTATATTGCTACTTTCCGAAAATCCTTTGGAACATATTTCAGAATAAAAAGTTTTTTTTTGTTGCTTGAGAGTGAATCTATGGTGCTGACATTTTCTTTAGGTAAAATATTTGTGTTCATGCAACTTAGAAGATAAAATACCTGCATAAAAATATACTTTGTTGAAATTCTTCAAGAAATTACTTTAAATATTTTAAAAACAAGAAGTATGCCAGTTATTCATCTTTAATCTGCAACGTTGAAAATAATTTATTTATATCTTTTTTATCTAGAAATTTATATGCATATTAATATATCAATTAAAATGAATTTTATTTAAACAGCCACTAAATAAAAATAAGAAATATTTGTAGAAACCACTTGTTTACATAATAGACTTTAAGAATATGGATGATTTGTGGCAGCAAAAGAACTTCTGAAACTTCTTTTGTATGCTAAGACATTTTTGAATCATAATCATTAAATTATATTCACGATTAACGTAAAGTCAAGCAGTAGCATGAAAGCAGCAAGTATAAAATTCAAAAACTAATTTGAATAGAAATAATGTAATAAAATACAGTAAAAAATGCGGTTGACAATTTGTAGCATTAACAAATTTGAAGCTAAAATAAAAAAATTCAAAATAGCAAAAAGGAATTTCTGTTGCTTGGACTTATTAAACAACTATTTCTGCTCTTACAGTCGTGGTTACGTATTTTGATATGTGCTTTGCATGTAAAATTGGAATAATCTGGTGACATATTATGCACTAGTAGTGGATATTAAGTAATAATAAAATATAGTGAAAAAGAATTAAAATTTTCAAATTTAAATACTGGTTTAACATTATAGGGTTACTGGGAAGGGGCTAAAATAAGATGCAGGTATCACACGCACATGATTATTTTCAAAATTTACAGCTGCTTTTCATAAAAAAATGCACCATGCAGGTTCTTAAAGGTTAAAGAAATCTATTATTTACAGGGCTTCAAATTTATTTTTTTCTAAGAGGTGGATTTCCCTACCTGTATTTGAATGGAATAGGACTGTTCAGGGAAGAAAGAAAAATTGAAAATTGTCTTCCATCCCTAATTTGGTTTAACATGCTTAAATTAACTATATGTATTAATACATGGCAAGCAGGCAAAGTACCATTGATAGAGCTTATATCAACAATTCATTATTTTCATTATATGATTTCCATAATTTCATTTCTCAGTTTGTTTGTCTTAATTTCATAGTGCTCACTCCATTGTTTCTATAACTTAGTTGTTTTTCCAAAAATTGCTGAAACTTCTTGTAGTGATGGGCGATTCTGGAAAATTTGAGAATCGATTAAAATCGACATCGTATGACACAGAATCGATCGCAATAGGAATCGATTCCCAAATTCTAGAATCGATACTTGAATCGATATTTCGATGTTCACAGATTCACACAGATAAGCTGAAAAATAGTAATTCCGAAACGTAGGAATCAACAGGGCCGTAACGACTATCCCTCACCTTCATTTATGTGGGCCATAGACAATGTTAGCGGCCCAGAAGTAAGCTACTACAGACCTTTGAGTCGAAAAATAAGGTTTTTTAACTTTAAAATTATTATTTTTAAGATGTAATTTTGATAATAATTTATATTATATTTAAATTTATCTTTAAAAAAGATCTCGGTCAGATAAAAAAAAAGGAAAGAAATGTTTTTTTTTTTTATCCGGAAAAGATGTACTTTCTACTCTAACTCTTATTTCCTTCAACCAAACAGATGGGGACTTTCTTCCTATAGACGAAATTCTTAAAAATGCGCAGATGAGCGAAATTTTGAAGGCTCTAAATTTATTTAAAAACTTAAATGGTTTTTCAGTCTTTTTAGGGTCTTCTATAAGTGTGAGGGAAATGCAAATATTGCAAATCTTCTTTTAAAATAGCTGTGATGAAGTAATTAACCAAGTATCACATACTAATTATCCCCCAATTAATAATCAAAATTCTCCTTTTAATAATATATTTAACTAAAATTTCTTTCCCTTTTTGAAATATATATCTCCTTATCTCATTTACAGTTTATAAATATCTTTCTTTTTAATGTTTACCAAATATTTAGCTGTTAAGAAAAAAAAAAGTTCTCATCCTAGAGCCATTAAGAATGAAATAACATACTTTTCTCTGGTTAACAAATAAATAAAAGTACATTCCTTGATTATATGGTTTTTTCTTTTTTTTCCCACCCAGCAGTAATCTAAAAACCATAAACAGTTATTGACTCATTCGCTGACATGCAGAGTGCACTCACTGAAACAATAATAAATAAAAAAGAAAAGTATCGAGTTAAACTGATGGCATTGAGCTCACAGTCTACTCATGCTAATTGTATTTTGTACTCTTACTTCAAAGAATGCCTTTCGAAAAATAAATTAAGGGGGAATCGCCCCCCCCCCCCCCCGTCACATCTCTATACTTAAACAATAAGCCTCCAAATCTCATCAGGGAAGCGCATTATCAGAATAAACTAGTTACCAAATTTGAAGCAAATCAGATAGAAAAACCCATATATCTTAGCCCCTGTTCCTCCCTTTATACTTAAATAATGAACCTCCAAATTTAATCAGGGAAGCGACTTATCAGAATTAACCGGTATACCAAAATTGAAGCAAATGTGATAATTCTGCATGAAAAACCCATTTATCTAAGTGGGGGGAATAGCCCCCGTACCCCCCTCCTTTATGCTTAACCAATGAACCCCCAAAACTAATCAGGGAAGCGCTTTATGAGAATGAACCTAGAAAAAAAAATTGAAGCAAATCGGACATTTCTATCGAGAGTTATTGCGTTACGTATGTACGTACATACATACATACAGAAACTGCGGGCACATTAGCTCTCAGGCTTTGATAGCCTGTGAGCTAAAAAGAAAATTGCCCAGTTAAACTGATGGCATTGAGCTCACAGGCTATTCACACTAACTGTATATTATGCTCTTATTTCAAAGAATAATGACCCTCGAAAAATAAACTAAGGAGAGGAGGGAATTGCCCCTCCCCGTTTACCCTCTTTATATTTAACCAATGACCCTCCAAATGTCCTCAGGGAAGCGCCTTATCGAAATAAATCGGTATACCAAATTTGAAGCAAATCGGATACAAAAACCCATTTATCTAAATTAAGGGGGTATTAGCCCCGTTTTCCCTTTTATATTTAACCAATGAACTTTCAAATCTAATTAGGGAAGCGCCTTATCAGAATAAACTGGTATACCAAATTTGAAGTAAATCGGATAGCAAAACCCATCTATCTAAATTAAGGAGGGTATTATCCTCTCGTTCCCCCCTCCCCCCTTTAGACTATAACAATGAACCTTCAAATATAATCAGAGAAACTCGTTATCAAAATTAACCGGTATACCAAAATTTGAAGAAAATCTGATAATTCTGCATGAAAAACCCATTTATCTAAGTTAAGGGGGACTAGCCCCCGTTCCCCCCTTTATACTTAACCAATGAACCCCCAAAACTAGTCAGGTAAGCGCTTTAGCAGAATGAACATAGAAAAAAAATTGAAGCAAATCGGATATTTCTATCAAGAGTTATCGCGTTACGTACATACATACATACATACAATACCGACGAGCACATTAAATCTCAGGCTTTGATAGCCTGTGAGCTAAAAAGTGCCAAGAGCGTGTAACTAGGGAGGGGAGAAGAAGGACAGAAAATAAAAGAGGACGTTAAAAGCTTTCCAACAATATGTTACACGAGATGGTTTGGAAGAAACAATAAATATGCCTCCCGTGGGGAAGGTAAGTCTCAAACGGTGGGAGGAGCGACCTCAAATGTATCTTTGGTCAAGGTTTCAAAATGTGGATTTATAATAAAATAGAACGAGAATTGGGCATTTTTAAAATAGCACGCATATTTTGAACGGCCCTGTAAATTAAGATTGGCGAGGAAGGGGGGGGGGGGGGCGGAAAAGATTAGAAGGGGTGAACTTGAAAAATACAACATAATAAACTAGTAACTCGAATAACTAGGCTTCTAAACAAAAGTATAACGATTTAACCTAGTATTGAATTCAGGGGGTGACCCGGGGGAACATTGGAATGTCCCTCCCGAAAGTTTTGAGATTTTATGCTTTTTAATGGAAAAATGTGCGCCCCCCTTACGGAACTCTAAAATCTCCCCCTCCCCCCCCCCCTCATTCCGACCGGAGCAGTCAAGAAATCAACCCGCCATTCAACACTGAACCTAGAAAAAAAAAAAAAAAAAAGGCTCTTATACAAAATTTTACAGCAATTCTGCCACTAAAACAGTAAAATTGGAGGAATTTATTCAACCCGAATCGTGGATCATGCGCGATGCCATTTGAATTGAAGTAAATCAAAATATAACGATTTCAGCTGCATCTAAAAATCGGCATCGAATCTGAACTGAATCGATTCGCCCGAATCTAAAAAATTGAAGTAAATCAAAATATAGCGATTCTGCCCGCATCTAAAGATCGACATCGGCATCGAATCTGAACTGAATCGATTCGCCATTTCTGATCTTAATTTACGGGCAGAATCGATGCGGTCATTTTTTCTTGCTTTCTTTTGTCTTTAGAAAAGAAAGCGTTGGATTCGTGAAAAATTTAGACTTCCGGTTTTCAAAGGATTTATAGTTTTAGAAGATCTTGTCTAGAATACGATTGGACTATTTTTATACATTGTCTGTCTGTCAGTCTGTCTATTTGTTTGTCTCTGACAAAAAAATTGTGAGCGGTCTATTTCAAGAACTAATGCATGGAATCTGTTGAAACTTTAGATTCAATTAGACTTTCATATAAATTGGTGCTGATGTAAATCTACCGACAGGTGGCGCTGCTATGCTGCATTTTTCCGATTTTCGCAATAGCTCTATCTCAAGAACTAATGCACGGGTTTTCATCAAACTTCACATTCAGTTAGACGTTGGCATAAATTGTTGCATATTAGATTTCGGTGTAAATCGCCCAACAGGGGGCGTTGTTATGCAAATTTTATCAGCAGTGTTGAATTCAGACAACTTTCTCCGGGAGGAATTTCTGCGGATCCAAAGAGGGACAGTTCAGAGGGGAAGGGGATTGGACTTTTGTACATTAAGCATAAAATCTCAAACCTTCTGGGGGGACATTTGAATGTTGCACAGGGCCGGGGGGGGGCGCATGTCCCTCCGGGATACCCCCGGAATTCAACACGTTTTTCTGGATATTTAAACGATTTTAGGGATCATATCTCAAGAACTAATGAACGGAATTTCATCAAACTTAATATTCTGTCATAAGTTGTTCATGATTAGGTTTTCGGGTAAATGATATAACAGGTTGTGCTGCCATGCTGCTTTTTTTTTTAGCAGTGTTGAATTCAGACATTTTTCTCCGGGAGGGATTTCTATGGTTCTGGGGAGGGACATTCTAGAGTTTCGGGGGGGGGGGATTGGACTTTTGTCCCTTAAGCATAAAATCTGAAATCTTCATGAGGGGCATTTCAATGTTCCCGGGGGGGGGGGGGAGTTGTCCACCAGTACCAGCCCCTGAATTTAACACTGTTTTTCAGAATTTACAAGATATTAGCGATAATATCTCAAGAAGTAATGACCGGAATTTCATCAAACTGAATATTATGTGTCATTGACATAAGTTGTTCCTGAGTTTTTCGTGTTAATCATGTAACAGGCTGCGCTGCTATACTGTTTTTTTGCATGATATTCGTGATAGCCATATCTCAAAACTAATGCACGGAATTTAATCAAACGTCATATTCTGTTACACTTTCAGATAAATAGATCCTTATTAGGCTTGGGTGTATACTGCCCAACAGCTGTCACTTTTATGCTCTTTGAATTGGGATTTTCCGTTGCGGACATCTAGGCTAATATCAGACGAACGTCTTTTTGCACGCTTTTTTTCGCTCTTACACCGTCCCTACACATGCTAGCGAAGGTGTAGGGATGGTGTAAGAGCGAAAAAAGCATGCAAAAAAAGACGTTCGTCTGACATTAGCCTAAGAGGGTGTGAGCCGAAATTCAATGACTTGTTAGGAAAATGCAATGCTTATATTTTCTTTTAAAAGGCACATACTTCAACGAACCTATGCTTTTTGAATCCTCATGATGCGCATATGTTATCATTTAAATTTGACACCGTGATAGCGAATTTTGAAGTTTTAACATTTATGAGGCAGATGAAAGTTTTGGGATTTGCACATCCAACTACTTTATCTTCAATTTTTGAAGGAAAATGAAAATAATATTACCTTATTTTGTCTTAGAGACATCGATTAAAAAATTCATAGTATCGATTAAATCGAGTTGGCCATAGTATCGATTAAATCGATTAAAAAAATCGAAATCGCCCATCACTAACTTCTTGGTTGGGAGGCAGCCACCAGTGAAACTCCCTGTGATAGGATTCTGCAAATTTGGGCATTCCACCAATTAGCTCCTAATTACAAGATTTCATTAAAAAAAACATGCATGATGAAACTGATTCTACCGAAGCTTTCCATGTTCATAACTTTGTATATATCACAAGTAGCAGAATTTTCTGTGCCCATCTGCAGCAAACCAAAATTTATCTGCGACATAACAATATACTGAACCAAGCTACTATCATAAATACTTTTAGTAAGTCATAAAATATGTAAAAATTGTATTTTACAAAGAAAATTAATAAGAAATACAATAACTTTTAAAAACAAAGTAAATTTTTTAAGCCCAATATTTATTTTTAAACTGGTAGATTAATCTGCAAGATCTAAAATAACCTGCAGCACTGCTGCCGTGTTGCACATTTTCTGCTATGGGGTATATACATATATTAACAATTTTTTGTATAAGTATAAAACATTTGTTAATACCTTCTCATGAAAAAAGAATAAGTTGTTAGTTAAAAAACAAACTTTCGCTCCACTCTCCCCCCCCCTCCCCGAAATTCCTACTTCTCCCTTTCAAAAATATCAAATTAAGTTGTTCAAATGACTCAAGATGCAGTTTCAAAGAAAATATATTTCTAAGCATCACGTGTAACACAATCCCTATCTGTGTAAAATTAAAGAAGTTTTTTATTTGATGAATAAATTTGTTCAAATTATTTAAAACGAAGCCCAGTAGCATAGTGGTCACTGTTTTTATCTGCTAACCTACTCGAAAATTTGACTGCTCGGAGGGCAATGTTCACTCAATCTTTCATCCTTTCAGGGAAAGTAAAATGAGTACCAAGCTGGCTTGGGAACTAAACACTGATGATCTTGTGTTAGGCTGACCACATAACCAGGACATATGCTGAATAGTGTCTCGTGGCGCAGTAGGGGCTGTAGGCCCTCAGCCTTATGAATCGTAAAGCCACAGGTTTTTTCTTTACTTAAAATATTTAATTTTTCAAATACATTGAGCTAATGTATATATCTCAGAAAAAAGTGACCTCTTTTATTGCATTCTCATTTAGTTGAACATACTAGAACTAACAGAAAGCACTAATAAACCTCAGTGTCAAAAACACTTACAGAAAAATAAAACTTGTGTCATTTTCGAGCAATATTTTCAGTTTCTGAGGCAAGCATATTTTCTCTTCGTAACTTCTGTTACTCTAATTTTTTTTAAATAGACTTTTGAAGATAAAATGTTCTTTACAATTATAAAAATACATAAAGTTTATGTGAAAAAACAATTCATTTATTTGTATACAATTATTGAAAGTAAACATTTTATGTATTAAATGTAACATTCGTTAAGTTTATTTTCTGTTTTACAGCAAATACAATTTTAATGCTCTTTGATGCTAGAGCATTATTTATAGACATTATAATGGAAGAGTTGTAGGAATGATAAATTTTTTATTTTTGTTGTCTTGCTCGAAAAGTAATGAATCTAGCGATGCATACTTTAGCTGTTCTGATAAAGAATAGAGTCACAAAAACTTAGAAAGCACTGTTATTTTTGCAACTGTAATAATTTAGGAAATATAGACATTTTTTTAAAACTTGAAACATGTTCCGTCCATCCATATTAGGGGGGTGAATGGGACAGTATAGGGGGTGAGTACACAATAATTCACAATAAACAACTTAATTTTAGAACATGATTTTATAAATATTGGAAATTTAAATAAGCTAATATTATTTTTCAAGTCACTCTAAATCAGAGTGCAAAACTTTCGGTCATCAAGCCACCATTTGTGACCAGAAATTTGTGACTGTGAACTAGAAGGTAATATAAGAATGTATGCAAACAATTTGAGATAATGAAGCGAAATTTTATTAAATCTCTCTAAAAATATATCAGCATTGCTACTTACATATTCCCCATTTATCGACTTATCAATAACAGACACTTTTCCCACTTCTTTAAACTTTAATTTATGATAGTATAAACATATGAGATTATAATATAAGCATATGATAGTATAAGCATACAAAATCCTATCTTTGTTTCAAAACTAGTTGATTTATTAACCCCATTACACATTTATTGAATTAATATTGTTATTTTTCATTTTTTCCCATTATTTTTATTCAATCTAATTACTTATTTAATTTATATTTTCTTCTTTTTATTTTATTTCCGTGAATTCCCTTTACTTTATTTATAAAACTTCCATTTATTTACTTGTTGAAATCATCAACATGCACGTGTTTCAACTGCTTTATATTGTTAACTTTTATTTTTTAAGCACTTTTTTAAAACTTTACTCAAACTAGTAAGTTATTTTTTTAGGTGAATTTAATATTGTTTAAGTACATGTAATATCATACAGGCTAATTTATTATGTTATCATCTAATCTGCAAAGCAATCTTTAAAAATGACTTTTACTGTCTGCTGGTTGGCAGGCAAACCTATAACATCTTCATTCCCGAAGCTGAAATAATACCGTAAATACTCATTCAATTGTTTTAAACAAACGAAATGACATCATAGATGACAGGAAAAAGAACTTTTTGGAATTTGATAATTTAGGGGACGAGCAATCTAGGTACACAAATAGGGATCCAAAATTACAAATCCCCTTAATAAATTAATTTAATTATCATTAACCTAAATTCAGACACTTGAGTCAAAACACTGCATTAAAAAACTAGTGTCGTGAAGGAATTTTCACCTTGTTATTAATATAAACTTTAAAACATACTTAAAAAATTAAATAATTATACGTAGGCGATACAAACATATAAAGATATTAGTTAATATAACCCTGAGATCTTTCAAACGTACACGCATTCATTTTCAAAGGGAAAAGAAAACTGACTGAATAGAAAACAAATTTAAAAACAAAAACAAAATACTACAAATGCGCAAGCAAAATTCAGTTCATTGCTCTACAGAGGGGTGAAAAGATAAGTTCATATTTTCAGGAGTTCTTGAAATAAATAGGATATTATACCAAAACGCGGGAATGTTATAAGAAAGGACATTATTACAAACAGTATCACGCCTAGGTAAAATCTCAATAGATTCATGGATTATTGAAGTGTAATGGTTAGATGTTGAAATGATCATTTTAGCTCTTTTGAAGTTTGTCTTAATCTTTTGTTTTTCTTTTTGATGCAATCAGTATATAATACAATACTTTATCCAGATTACATCAAAAAGAAAATATTAAGATAATCTTCGAAAAAGCTAAAATGATCATTTCTGAATTGATTAAATTTAAATAAGGATGGAAATTTAGCAGAGATTAACTAGTACGCGGTGAAAACTTTAGCTTAATGTCCCCAATAATATCGATTTAAAAGTTATGAAAAAGTTGTAAGTCAAATATTCAATTCAAATATTTAAAAGAAAGATAAAAAATGTATGGTGGCGAACTAAATACAAAGTAAGTATAAAAAAATCTAAAGTTTATTTAAAACCAAAGATAGAAATTACGAAAGATATAAAACAATATAAGTTTTACTATATCAATAAAAGTAAGCAATAAATAAGTCTTTAACTCTTTCAAAAGTATATTTATTGGTTAAAGTAAAAGGTATAGAAAATATATTTGACAATATTAAAGATAAAATAAAACCAACTTCATGGCATATAGGAAAATAGAATAATTCATCACTAAGTGGCCGACGATCTAAAAAGTTCCATGTTATCTACAAAACTTCTAAACTGCCATAAACTAAGTTGCACGTTTCTAAACTATACTTCCACGATAGAACAACACCGGGGAAAAACTTCTTTATAGTTGACAACCTTTCACTGCAGAACATCACGAAAAACTACTAAGTAATACTGTAGACAGCAGATGAATAAATTAACTTTAACTTCAACGATAGCAGCCGATACGATGACTATACTGAACATATGTTTCTATCAAACACGTAAATACAGAGTCCATACGTAAGAGTCTAAGATAAAAGCTATCTAACTCACTTAAATAAACTCGTAATCGGCGGTAAAACATCAAAGCAAATTAGAAAAGTAGTAACTGGGTTATAAGTTATATGAAGAAAATAAACAGAACTTTAGATAAACATCGGACGCCATTAACAGCACACTCGAACTTCACAGGAACGACCACTGTTAAGATATAAGTAACAAGACTAAGGAACTAAGGTACTAAGATAGTATTAAGGGGAAAAAATCAAGTCTATATTTATATAAACCAGGCGATCGAAAAAAGCTAATTACGCAATTCAAGGAGCAGATGTAGACGTTGCTCGAAGGAAGAGAATCGTAACGAGACGTCATACAAATGATGAGCAGTAGGCTCAAACGAGCGACGCCTTCTGGCAGCAGTCGTGAAACTAACGTCACTTGAAAGAATTACATGTTCTTGATTGCCTGGAAACAGATAGCCGAGATTCAAAAATAGGAATGAACGTGCGATGAAGAAACTGAGTAAACAAATTGAAAAGATTTAAATATAGGACAACAGAAATAAATATAAGGTAAGTAAAGTAAAGACTTATGTTATAATATTAATAAAAGATATTTTAATAAAGATAAATGAAAATATAATTTAATGGAGAAGATGAAAAGTTTATTTATTAAAAGATTAAATACAGAAGTGAACTATTTAGAAGAGATATATATAATTTAATAAAGATGAAATACAGAATATTTATGTATAAAGGAGATATTTCCGAACAGTGACAAGACAGGCATAATGTTTTTATACCTACCAATTTCAACATCTAACCATTACTCTTCAATAATCCCTGAATCCACTGAGATTTTTCTTAGGAGTTATACTGTTTGTAACGATGTCCTTTCTTATAATATTCCCGCGATTTGGTATAATATCCTAAGTATTTCAAGAACTCCTGAAAATATTAACGTATCTTTTCACCCCTTTGTAGAGCAATGGACTGAACTTTGTTTGTGCATGCGTAGTATTTTGTTTTTGTTTTTAAATTTGTTTTCTATTCAGTCAGTCATGTTTTCCGTTTGAGAATGAAT
This sequence comes from Maratus speciosus, assembly GCA_963932465.1. Classification (NCBI taxonomy): domain Eukaryota; kingdom Metazoa; phylum Arthropoda; class Arachnida; order Araneae; family Salticidae; genus Maratus; species Maratus speciosus. Next base: position 63,396,794 of record OZ010797.1, on the reverse strand, counting down.
GCGTGTGCGTCTGAAAGATCTCAGGGTTACATTAAATAATATCTTTATGTGTTTGTGTCACCTTTTAAGTAATTATAAGTATGTTTTAAGGTTTATATTAAATTCACACAATCACAGATTTAAAGCCTTTAAAAAAGTGAATGATATACAAATCCTCAAAACATTTTATTGTAAAGGATGCAAGTTGAATAAGCATGAAATTTTCTAATTTTCCTGGCCACACTGTCTTGAAGGCATTTTGCAAGCTCAGGTGAAAATAATATTCATTTTATGAGGAAATCAGCATAGATGTTGCCATTTATTGTTTTGCTTTTGAAGCAAAAAAACATTCACCTGTTAAAAAAAAAAAAAAAAAAAAAAAAAAAAAAAAAAAAAAAATCAAACAATTTAGTTTCATGAGGAAAATAATCAAAGTTCACATATGTGGACCCAGGTAAAGGAAAGGTTAAATATTAATGCCCTCCGAGAGTTTTGTTTGAGAATTCTACAAAATTCCAGCATATGCCGAGACGTCGTCAGTCCGTTCCTGAGCAGTTCTTTTACTACTGTAGATGCAACTAGATTTGTATGATCTATTGACTGCTACAATTGATTCGTATAAATTTTGTGGAAAATTTCAGAGCATTCTTCTACAGTTTTCTGCTTAAATTACGTTGTAAATGTTCTTAGTTTGTCAGAATTAGTTTCAAGAAGAAGCTGAGTATACATAAAGTTTTAACAAGTTGTTTTTATAGAAAATAAAGATAAAAGTCGACAAACTCCAGTTTCTCTGATTGACACTTCTACGACATGTTACAAATATGCTGTGAGTACTCTTTTCATTATTTATTCCAGTAACTTTAACAACAAACAGCCCCTTTGACAGCCCCCCCCCCCCTCAATGCTTCAAAATTAATTAATAAAATTAAAATATACAATATAAATGAAAAAAAACATTATGCATAAATTGATTTACATGTAGCAAGAATAACCTTAAACTAAAAGGTAACCACTGCCCACAGGTCTACTGACTAAAAAAGTGGCTATTAAGAATTATCTGTCCCTTTATATGTTTAAAAATTCCTCTAAATTAACTTCATATGCTCCAAACAGTATGCTTTCACTTTTCTGCATCATGCTATTTTTCAGAAAATTTGCAATCAATTAAAGCTCCATTCTGTGCAATATCCAATCGTCAGTGAATATGATCCGTACTTTGCTTTTCCTTTGATATTGCTTATTAGGAAAGAGCAAACGAGTTTAGCATGGAAAACACAATAAAGTGACCTGCAATGGAAACTTATACTAAAACTTTTGGTTTGATGGTTTCAAGTAGATAAGTATATAAAACGACAATTTAATTTGCTAAGTAAAATTTTGGTGAAAATTTTCTTCACATTTTACAATTTTAAAAAGAAATAATGCATACTTAATACTTATTACTGATAGTTTATTAACTCTTTTCAATAAATATACTATTTGAAGTGCTAAGAATGTAACAGACTATTATGTAAGTTAAACATAAAAATGTCCATAGATATACCCATTTAAATAAACCCAAAGTAAAAAAAAAAAGTAAAGGAAAAAGAAAATATTTTGAATGTTGCGTCTAAAAATGGTGTTATTTCAAATTTTCTAGCCCATATTTTGATAGTTATTTAACATTTTCTATTAATTAAATTATTACATTCAAATCAAGTACTTATATGTTCATAAAAATTCTACTCTCCTGTATTAATTACCACTTTCTGGAAATTAAAATTTTCTTTTCATTAGTTTTTTAATAAGTTTAGTACTTTTTTGTTTATTTATTTAGTGTTTTATTTTTTAAGTTGTTTTCTGTTGATAAAAAAATCATTAAACTGATAAATTAAATGAATGGACTCTTTTATGTTATGGCTTAGATTATAGTAATTTATATTCTTGGTACATCAAATAGTATATTTAATGAAAAGACTTAGTAAACTATCAGGGGTAAGTATCAAATATTGTATTATTTTACACGCTTTTACCAAGATTCAATACATAAATTAATTGCTTATCTCTAGCACCAAAGAGATCACACAACTCGTTACTGAAAATTAATTTTTTTTTAAATTATGCATGGACTTGGTAGCCATCTTTCCATATTTTACAAAAAAATTTAAGCATCCAAGTATGTAGTTAGAATTTGAAGTTTGGATATGTTACTCAAAATGACATTTTATGCTTTTCTATACCTATAACTTTTACATTTAATCTGGCCACCTAGTCCATCAACATCGTGCATAATTTTTGAAAAATACTATTTTCAAAAAATTTAATTTTCAAAAACATGTTAAGAAGTATTTAATACAGGAGGAATTCTATCAACTGATCATAAATAGGCACTTGACTTACATATGGTAATTTAGTTAATTGAAAATGTTAAATAAGTACCAAACTATAAACTTCGGAATTTGATCTCACACCATTTTTCTAGACATAACTTTTAGTATGCAATCTTTTTCTTTTGTTTATTTTTAAAAAGTTTTTTTTTTTTTGTAAATATAACATTTTTTTAAAACAATTTACATAATTTAAATAATCTACTCATTAAACTTAACACTCTTGTAGAATTTTTTTGAGCAGGAATCAAATGCATTATTTTTGCATGCATTTTTTATATGTACATTTTATTTATAAATAAAATCATTTCTTTGAGTTTTTAATCATTAAAAAAGAAGTGAAAACAATTTTTTTTTTAAATATCTGTCTTTCTGAATTTATGTGTTACATAATTTTTCTGATGGATAGAATTTAAGGGGGTTGGTCACTCAGCTGCGGAATTCTACACCGTAATGTTAAGTCTATGGACTTTTGATGCATTCGTATATTTAAAATATCTTCTCGGGAAATTCATATTTTCAACACCTTTTTTCTGTGTACTCTTCTTAAAGGATGTCTCTTCTTTTCTTAGTTTTCAAAATATTTCTAAAATCTATGCTGAATTTAATATTTTATGTGTTAAAAGCGGACGAACTGGAAGTAAAATTTTAACACTTCCTATAAAATTAAGTCTATACTTTAGATATATTTTGAGAACTAAGAAAAAAGAAATATCTTTTAGGAAGGGTACAAAAAATATAGAAGTTGAAAATATTCATTTCTCGAGGAGATTTTTTAAATATACGAATGCATCAAATACCCACAGACTAAGCAAAAAACTGGTAGATTTGAAATACATTAAACGTCTGTATTTGGCTTCTAGGCTATTTTTGTCTGTAATATTTTTGCTGATTTTTTTTTGCAATTGCAACCACTTACGTCTCTGCAAAAACGGAATTGCAAAGAAGGGCGAAATTTTTCGTTTTAGACAGGTTTTCCTCTTAACAGGCATAATTTTAGAAACATTACGTAGATTCAGAAACATTTGCCCTTTTTTCACATTTCAAGCAATTGTGAAATCCTTTTCTATGCTGCAAGGTCATTTCAAGTTATAGATGCAATGACAGAGATTGGTCTAGTTCTTTATCTTCATAGGCTATTTTTAAAAATAAAGTATTAATAAGGAAATACTTAGCATCTGAAAGTTTATTAAAATATTTCTATTACACAAATATTATGCATATATAACTGAGTAAAACAGAATTTTTTTAACGGTTCCTTGCTATTCTGTTAATACCGATTTCTTATATATGCAAGGAACTGGGATTCATTTTTGTTATCCTGCTCGACTAATAACTTTGTGGTGATTTGGTGATGGAAACTTTTATGGCAGGCCACATTTTCATGTTACTTCCCAGCTCTGCTTTTAACCGGAAGTTTGGTTTCTGTTATGGGAAATGTTTGTGGTCGAATATGGACACAGACAAGACACTCTAAAGTTCTTAGGACCTGGTTTATTATCCTTTTTATACATCAATCCTTTTAAAACCAAGCCCAGCTGGGTTGTTTAAAATATTCTTGAAAACGCTCAATAGAGCGACGTACGTTTGATTACCCTGGCATGATGGTAAAAGACCACGCAAAAAGCTGCTCCCACGTATATAAATAGGGTAATTGACATTATTTCCAGCAGAGGGCATTCTTGTTCTAATAGGAGGAAACTTTAATTTTATTGGAAGCTGAGATGTTGAATGACATGTGGTCAAGACCTATACAATTCCCGGGCAATCTGACGTACCCAACTATAACCACACATGCCAGTAAAAAGGCATGAACGAAAATAAAATCTGTACTGCTGGGAAAGAAAGTTACCACAGGCAAAAAGCTTTAAGCATTAGATTTAAATTAAAAAAATATATTAGTTTGGACTTTAAAATTTAAAAAGGGGTTAGGCTTTATCCTTTCATATACATATATATAAATAAGCACCGAACCGTAAAGAAATTCTGTTTTAGCCATTTTTCTGTCTTTTGAGTATGTTATCCATGACGTTGGGAGGGAGTATGAAATTTTTTCTCATGTGAGAACAAAATCAAAAATATCTTTAAAAAATTCTTTTTATGCTGGCTTCCTCTTTATAAGGTAAATTTGTATGTTTAACATTCCTTCCGTCAAAACAACGAAATTTTTTGGTTTTAGACAGTATTGCACTGAAGACAGGTTCTGTTTTTCCAGGTTTTACTGTACATATAGCATAAGTTTTGGCCCTTCCTCTCTTCTACCATCATTTTTTTTTTCTACATCCTACTCCGAAATTGTCATAATAACTCTTCAATAAAGAGGATTTCAGTAAAAATATTGATATTTTTCCTGCCTGAATTCACTGCCAAACTGAAATTTTATTCATGATACATAAAATTATTTATTCTACCTGAAGTTTCATTCATAACTTAAAACATAATGAATAGATTTTAGAAAACTTTTCAAAAGGCTTACTTTGCTGAGAAGACTTTACAAGAAGAGCTTAAAATGGCCATTATCCATGTCTAAACAACGAGCAAGATAGTCTAAGGCATATAACTGACAGAATCTATAGCTACTTGCCTTACAGAAATCTAAAAAAGAAAAAACATGAAATTTATTAATTTAGCAATTACAGGAAACAGGGTCATGTTATGCATTGCTTTGGGGAAAATAAAAGTTCAACTGTACAAGAACATAACATTTCATTAAACTTACTGAAAGTACAATGCAGTAATCTAAAATAATTATAAATGGGCTTTAGTCTTTTTAATTCTAAAAGACTAAAAAGGCTATACTACATTGTTATGGCAGCACCCACATTTACAATTATGCAAAGGATACAGTAATGTTTTTGCTAAGTTCCTAAATTGTGTTACATATGTGAAATAAAAACTATCTTTCTCCATACCCTTCATCCAACGACATAGGCTCTGAGGGGCTCATAAATTTGTAGTATGTCAGATAGGATGGTTAGTATGCACCCGCCAAGGATTGCACCCTGTGGACCAGCCATGTGAAGCTGCCCGGACAAGTGTAGTTGTCAAATGCCAAGGACTGCCTAGCACACATCACTTGGCCTGAGCCAAACAAGTTTGGCAATCCAGTCACTATGACAGAATCCCGATAAGCTCAAGGAGCCTATCGGTCGCTTTGCTTGATTCAATGCCCAGGTCACCTTGCATGGGAATCAAATACCTACAAAGGAGTACAGCACGGAAAATGTAAAGCAATTCACAAGGATTTGCTTTACAGAATTCTTCCAAGACCAACTGCTATAATGAGCAGACTTTTTCGGTCACAAACGGATGGGAAGATCGAGGCACCACTCGCAACATGGGAGAGTTGTAGAAACTCTCTCCCTGGCGGAATGAACACTGCCTCACTAGGGAGTGATAGACCCGGCAGACTGTGCACAGCAGAGTATCTATTCCAACTCGAACTCAGCCACAAATTTCCTTGACTTTTCCATACCGATATTATAAAATTTCTATATATCGAACTTTTGATGAGTTACTATATGAAGAAATATTAAAAGCTACAAAATAATTATATCTTGAGTCAGGCTGTCTACCACAGCTCAGCTACCAATTTCTGTGGCTTTTCCAGGTTTTCCACACTATTAAAAAAAATCAGGTACTATCGAAATTTTGTGAAGTTAGATACAAAAAATCTTACAAGTTGTATAATAATTGTTGGATGCTTTTATATTTCTTAATTAGAATCTTTTTACACATGCTAAGTATTTTTAAGATACATTTTTAGAACCAGATTCCATTCAGGATGAAATTCATGATATCAGTCACAAAATAATTCAACATATTTTAATACAAAAAAAAAACTTTTTCTTTGTAAGTAATATAGTTGCTCTATAATCCACCAAATTTAAGGATTATAAATATTTAAAAATTAAGTAAACTAACAAATGCTTCCAAACAAAGATAAACAGCAAACTGAATCATCTCTTACAAAACTGTACAAAGATTCAGTGAGGGTGAAGCTGATATTGAAATTTTCTAAGTTACAAAGGACTGAAAGGGCATATTCCACAAAAGGAATTGCATGAGAGTTTGAAATGCAGTACTTATGAAGAGCAAAGCTAGACTTCCCTAGCACTGTAGTTTCAGATCTTTTAGTTTTATAATTAAAAAAAAATATTTCTTTCAGAAGTTTAAGATTCTTATGACTTTTTATCAGAAATTTCAAATTTCTCTGACTTTTCCTCAGAAATGGTAAATTTCCATGACTTTTCCTCTCCGTAACAATTTCCCTGACATTTCCAGGTTGCTACATACTCAGGCACAGTCTCGATATGGGTTAAACACAGGGTTCGTAAATATCATGATATTTTCGAAAATATCAAAAATATCCGATATTTTGATATATATCCGATATTTTCGATATATATCCTATATTTTCAAAGCAGCCAACTTACTGCTGATAATAAATGTTTTCGAGCATAATATAGATTAGAAATTAAAATATATTGCACTTAACATGAAAACTTAATCAAGAAATAATATTAAAATGCATTTTTCTTTTCTTCTTCTTTTTTTTCACTTAGAACAAAATTGAAGATGAAATAATTAAAAACAGTAACAATTTGATTTCTACACTTATAAAAAAACTAACTATAGGATTCAGTATCAAGACCAAGTATAAAAAAAATCAGATATTTTCAAAACAAAATTTTAAATACAAAAAAAGTTTTTTTAATTGAAAAATTTTAACATAAATGTAAGTATAAAATGTTTTATTTCATATTTCCTAACATGCTGTATAGTTCAAACTCAACTGAACCAAAACTTGAAAAAAGATTATTTTCTAATGAAGCTGTATATAATTGCTTATTTAAATTAGTCAGTTTATCTTTCAATGGTTGTTCTGAATTAATTATGTCCCACATAATTATTAGTTCAACATTTAAAAAAAAAATGCTTCAAATCTAAAGTTTGAAAAATATATTTGTTTTCTTTTTTGGCTAAAAAAGTCACATCCAGAAGAGACAAGTTTTTTATCTACAGATTCACACTCAATAACAGCTGAAAATTTATTTCATTTACACTGAAATATTACAAATTACAACTGAAAATATCAAAAATATCTTGCGCACATTCATATTTTGAAAATAAATATCAAACGCAGAAAATATGAAACATCTTGATATATTGAAAATAAATGTCAATATGAAATATTAAAGATCTTGATATTTTGAAAATAAATATTGGATATATACCCTTTGATATATATCAATGAACCCTGGCTGTATATAAATGATTATCAAAATTACATTTTATCTTTCGATGGCAATTGACTGAATTGACTGTCTAATATAATTATTAGTTCTACATTTAAAAATAAAAGTTTGAAACATAAAGCTTGGAAAAGATTTGTTTTCTTCTTTTCCTAAAAAAGTCACTGCCAGAGGCTAAAGTTCATTATCTACAGAATGACACAGTCAATAACAGATGAAAATTTCATTTACACTTGGTTTGAATGTGAAAAATATTACAATTACTTTGCACGGTAATATTTTGAAAATAAATATCAATATACAAACTATCAAGCATCTTGATATTTTGAAAATAAATGTAAAGAATTTGAAAATATCGAAAATATCAAAAATCTTGATATTTTAAAAATAAATATCGGATATATATCAAGATATATATCATGATATATATCCATTGATATATATCAACGAACCCTGGTTAAACATAAGTGATCCAAATCACATGTCTTACTAATCTTTTTCTTATGGCTGCTTTTGGTACCTGGTCATGAATGTTCCAAGACTGTGTAATGGTGACTGCTACCAGAAAGATAAAGAACCACTAGCCATCCTTGGCGGGTGTTGAAAATCCTCACCCCTCCCCACCCGAGAGTTGTAAGGACTCCCAGATCGGGGTTCAGTAATTTGAAAGTCAGTTTGAGACACTGGTAGACCTCACTGTTGGGCACAGAAAGTTTCAACAGGTCTGATTTCTCTGAAGCTTCTTCTTTGATTCAAACGCTACTACTTTAAACATGGATTTATTAAACCGTGGATTATAGGCCGAAAATTACGGTATATAATCAAGCATAAAAGTTTATCAGATTTGTTTTCATATTTGCTTAGATCAATTTGGCAATAAAAATTTCTGAAGCTTGAATAGCTTTTTAAAAAATGCCGTACTGAAAAAGTACCAAAAATAGACAAAGAAGGTTAAAATAAATTCTTTAATTCATTGGTGAAATGATATTTTTTTGAGAAAATAAAAGTGATGGATAAAAAAATACTATATAAAATCAAACATAAAAGTTTATCAGATTTGTTTACATATTCATAAATAATACATCAATTTGGCAACAAATTTCACTTTCTGAAGCTTGCATTGTGACTTTTTAAAAACTGCCAAAAAACCTCATAATGGAAAATTACCAAAAATAGATAAAGAAGGTTAATAAAAAGTCTTTAAATCATTGATAAAAGGTGTTTTTTTTGTTGTTTTTTTTTTCAAAAAAAATAAAAGTGTTGGAGAAAAATCATGCATAAAAACACACCAAAAGACAAGAAAATATACTGGAATTTTTTAAGCACAGTATACAACTTGAAGTGGTAAATAAAAGTTTTAAAAAAGAGTGGCATCCCTAACATCTTGCACTGAATTAAACAAAGATCATGATCCATACAACCAGGACAGTAGTGGAGGGCACACGGGGGTATACACCCTACTGAATTTTCTCAACACATTGAGGATGGGAAATTTTTTGAAAATGAGCATAAAATTTATGTTTATAAATGTCACTGCAGATTAAAACCTGTTCACAAAAAATGAAAAGCAAGCTCTGGATTACAGATTTTTCTTTTTTTCCTTACAAAATTATGGCACCAGTAATATTTTCTTCCTCCAATCTACAAAAACGTAAATTTACGTGAGTCGTCTGTAAGTGGTAAGAAGATCTGCATACTCATTGTTTGTCAAGTAAAGCAATAGCAGATATCCTGTTATCTTTACCTTATTTTTTTTCCTTTAACGACTACAGCATTGCTTATGGCTATTTTGTTAATTTCGATTTCCCATAATTTAACAGTGAAGGAAAGATTTAGATTTTAAAGTTCAAGAGTGAACTAAATTTTTTTTTGTTTTGATACTTTCAGATTTGAAATATAGGAAAACACAAAAATTGTTACTGTACGATTCATTTTTCTGCAATTATAAATGCAACTTTCCTCACAATTTTATTTCTGTAAAACATTTTTCAAAAGCACTAAGCTAAGCTCCTCTACATACAAAAATGTTTCCACTAAATCTAATCTAATAAGTTGGTTGGATGCAAATATTTTTTCTAAAAAATGTTTAAGTAACTTATGTAATAAGTACCTTTTAAAAAAGACTTTTAACACAGAGTTGATTGTTTACAATATGCATCTTTTAAAAATGATTTTTAATACAGAAATAATTATTTAATTTTTGTTTTAGTTCTAGTAAAAATTCTTCAGAAAAAATACAAAATTTTATACTGTTTCATAATTAAAAATTTTCCTTTTAGTTTTTTCTTTTTCTTTTTTTTTTTTTTTTTTTTCGAATATGGAATTATTGCTTTTATAACATTTTTTTATTATTGCGAAAAAAATATAAAACTAACAATTTTTTGCGCCATAACAATACGGAAAAGACTGGCGCTTATTTTGTAACTATTGCTACACTTTGGTGCAGATGTTGTATCATCAGATGTTTGAGTGCATATATGGTGTATAAATCAACTCCTGAATTTTCTTTAGGTTTCTAAGTCAACTTACAGACTGAAAATAGAGTAAAGAAAGATGAAAAATATAAATTTTATAAATCTAAGAATTCAGAATTAGGATTCTCTGTTAAATAATGCACTATTATACTACACTTAGAAATAAAGCTACCATTTAAGAAAACACAAACGGAAGTTATCTACGCCTGTATCGGATAACGTAAAACACAACAACGCGTTTACCTTTTTTATTTTCAGTATAATCTTTCTAAAAAGCCAAGCTAAGATCTACAAACTTTTCAAAGTCGCCTTCACTGGCCCTAAATTGGTTAGTTGCCAGACAATTCATTGAGACGATTTATGAGTCATTCAAATTGAACCATTCGTCTAACCTATTTTGTTTATTATTTCAATTTGATATTTGGATGCAATTTTTAATCTAAAAAATGTTGGAAGATTTTAATATAAGGTTTATTTGTCGTCTCAATCAGACTCTTTAAAAAGGGATTTTTAACACAATGTCAATAATTTATTTTTTTTTTTTTTCATTTCTGCTACACTGAATTGAATCATTGCATTAAGAACAATGTACGAGTCATTCAAATTGAATCGTTCTTTTAGCTTATCTTGAAGATACCAGAGGTCTTTCAGGTACAGAATCTCCTGTCAAATTCTGTAACGGATTTTAAGCAAATTTAATAGAATTAACTTAGCATTAAAAATCTTTTTTACAAAGATTCTTGCTGTGTATACGAGTAAATCTGGACTTAGAATCTTGCGACATTTTTAGATAAGAAAATTTGCATCTAAGATCCAACCAAATTAGGGTTAGGGAAAGCGCTTTTAAAAAGTACGATGTAGAATAGACCTTAGCATGTTACTTCAAAAAGATTTTACGAAAAAATAAAGGCAATCATGTTGCTGTGTTTGGTATTATACCATGTAGATGTAAGTAATATGGTATCGTTTTCCTAAATTATAGCTTTTGTTTTATTGTGTAGCATAACAGTATATATAGCATGCATGCATAGTATGTTGACATTGATCGCTGTACTTAATAAAGAATCCTATCTCTAAGTTTAGATTTATAAAATCTACATTTTTCATATTCATTTTCTGGTGTATGAGCCGACTTTTTAAAATTCAAAGAAATTTCAGTTGTCGACTTGTACATTTATGTGTACAATCAGACACGGCTAATAATGATAATCATGATCTATAACTGTAGCGGTGCAATCGCAGTTTACTCTCCTACTTGGCGCGATTTTCAAAAATCGCCAAATTGGCGTGTTTTTGCATACTATCTCCTGGAGCTGCAACATCCGGGATACAGTACGCAAAATTATTATTTGTTTTCTCTTCTCGTATATTTTGAAATAAGTACCTAGACGAATGCTTGAAAAGTGAAAATAAATATTCGATCACTTATTTTCTCTCATTTTTACCTGTATTTTTGAGTGAAGATAAACAAAAAATACATAAAATTTCAAATTATTCGAAATACATTTTTTAAAGGAATTCAGTATATCAAAAATACCAAAAAACAAAATTTTCACTTACCCAAATTGTTAAAAAAGAACGTTTGTAAACAGCAAGGTGAGCAAAACAATGTTGTTGTTGTTTTTAATCAGGGGGGCTACCGCCTCCCGTGACCCCCCCCCCACCGTTTTTTAAATTCATAATTTCCCTTATACTCTAGGATGTCATTCAAAAGCATCACTCAATCTATCATTTTTAGTCATTCATATCTTGAAACATGTATTGTATCAGCCTCTCTTTCATACATAATTCAATCAAAGCTCAAAAATACAGGTAAAAATAAGAGAAAAATAATCCATCGAATATTTATTCTCACCTTTCAAGCATTCGTCCAGATAGATACTTGCTTCAAAATATACAGGATGAGAAAACAAATAATAAAATTCCTCGACTGCAACAGAGCACAGGGAACTCTTCAAAACGAAGTCCTATGTGGCTATAACGTGTTTATTTCCAAAAAAATTCAAACTATCTCTAATTCTCCTCTTTTGTCCAATAAGAAAGCCTTTTACAAAAAATAAGTGCCCAATTAGAAAGCAGTTTACAAAACAAGGAGTTTAAACCATCATAGAGAAATCTTAGGGTTGCCATAAGAAGAAGTCCAAAATACCAAGGTTGCCATATTGGTGCATTTATCGCCCTTGCACTGACAAAGGAGAGTAAACTGCAATTTAACCACTGTAGCCATAGTTACGAGTTAAACGTCAATCTTTTGCACATTATTTAAAAATAATTTTTGTTTCAAACAAAATTTCTTTTTATTAACAAAAAATAGCTGATATAGAGGAAATTTTAGAATTATAAAATGAGCTAGACTATAAATTTTTGTATTTTCTGTGAAGAAATTGTAACAGGACTTGCACAAATCTTAAATAAGATTGCATCAAGCCAATTTTGATTTAGTGAAAGCATTTTTCTTTTTTAGTGTGTAGAATAAAGCTTTAGTGCTTTTTAAAAAGATTTTACAGAAAAAATAAATTGTAATGAAAGATGCAGTTATATTTATATAAAAAAGCATCACAAAGTATAACTCATTTTCAAAGACCTTCAGCTGAAAGTACCAATACAAACAGGGCTTTATTTCTATGCTAATTAAAAATTATTCATCTGGAAAAATCTTAATATTCTTCATCACTAATAAATTATAAAAAATTCTGAGAATTTTACATTAAGGTTCCTAGTCTGTCAATTTCTGAATTCTCCTGTAATTTCTGGCCTATAATCCGCGGATTATTTGTTAAAAAAACCTCAAAATTTTTAAGTGTGGATTATCTGCTGAAATTTTTTTTAAGCAGAAGTTCACGTCAGCCATCCAGTTTCAATCGTGCGGTTATCTGCTATCGACCGTTCGCAGAGTTGCTTGTGATTGGTTCACATACAATGTAAACGTGCTAGTGGGAGTGGCTTCCAATTTTTATGTTATGTTTTTAGCTCTTTGGCAACATGTTTATGTGATGAACAAAGCGTTTCTCAACTCATCACTTTCAAAAATTTCAATCTCAATCATTTATGAAATAGTATATTATTATGATGTTGAAAGTTTTAATAATGTCTAAGAGAAAACATGTTATTTAACACTGCAGAATTTAAACTGAACGTTATTAAAAAAGTAGAAGATGATTTCGATATAGGTATCGATTATTACTATAAATCTATAGCCAAATCGATATAGGTATCGAAATTAGCATAAATGTAGACCCAAATCAATATAGGTATCGCAATTAGCATAAATCTATAGTAAAATTGATATAGGTATTATTAGCATAAATCTATAGTCAAATCGACATAGACATTATTAGCATAAATCTATAGTCAAATCAATTATTAGCATAAATCTATAGCCAAATCGATCACAAGACATTCTAAGTTTTATATATAAGATTCAATGGAATAAAAAATTTGTATTTTTTTACTTTGTAATTATTTTATTATTATTTTTTAATTATTTTAATACAATTATCATTTAAATGGAGCAATTAAATAAATAGGGAGGTGGTTCATTAGTAGTACTTTGTAATGTTGAAAACAATGAGTAGTTTTCATATACTCTGGCGTATAATCCGTGCATTATACGCCGATGCTGATTATCTGTTGAAATTTTTTTATAAGGACTAAAAATTGCGGCTACGGATTATACACCGCTGTGGATAATAGGCCGATAATTACGGTAATACCCATTTTTTGATTACTTTTTATTTTACACTTCTTATTAAATCACACAATTTAAAAAAAAAAAACAAGGAATGAAGATCAGTGAAAGTGTTTCTCTTTTTTACAGAAATTGAACTTTGTAAAGAAAGAATTTTTTAGTTGATTTTTAATTCACTTCCGTATCTGCTAGAACTATTAAAAAGATGTACACAGGTATAATTCCTATGGCAATAGAACAATTTAATATGTTTAGAGCTTAATTATAAACTAGACAGTCCCCATGAAGATTTGATGGTAAAAAAGTTGAATGTTTCATTTGAAAACTTCTTAGTTTAGATGCTCCTGTTATCTGCAAAATTACATGCGTAAAAATCTCTCCAAACTTGGCGATAGACCTTCAGTTCTGGTAATCCATCCATGAATCATGCCAAATCATATTTATAGCAACCCTAGCCACTCTTTCAGTGGAAGGAACAACAGGGGTGCCATTTGAGGGGATCTGGGAGGACAATAGCCACCCCCCCCCCCCCCAAGGAATTTGATATTTCAGAAAAATTATCAACCATCAGATGTAGGGATGCACTGAATAGTGATTTTGGTTGAATACCAAATGCCAAATATTTGGCCTGCAGGTAAACCGAATACCGAATATTCAGCCAGCCGAATAGTAACTGTTATGCTGAATACCAAATATTAGGTCATCCGAATAGTATCTATTCGGCCGAATACCGAATATTCGTCTGGCCAAATACTTTTATATCTCAGTGTTTAACGTTAAAATTTTAAAATTTAAACAATTTTTTATAATATTTAGCACAGATACTTCCATTTTGACAAACCAGACTATTTTTATAAGTAAATTTTGTACTAAAAAAAGTATATTTTGAGTTATTATTTAAGAAGAGGATGGTTTAAAATTTTTTTTAAATAACAAAGTTTAAATTCCATGACTTCAATTAATTCAAACAAATGAAAAAAATTCTTTCATATTGAACAAGAAGCAACATATCATTCCACTTCTTTCATCAAAAATGAAAGGTGTACAAGCCGTAGCAGAATTTTCATTTATAACCGTGTAAAAATGAAGATATTTTAGCGAAATTTGCATCACATTAATTTGCTTGTATAGAATGTGATGATATCCTTGGAAGAGACTGGATTTTGGCCAGTGGTACAGTATAAGTATTGTTAGCTGTATTCTTAATAAAATAATGTCTAGCTCAGTGCTGTTTAGATATGAATGGTTGCTATTTCCAGCACTTCTCGTCATATTATCATATTTCACAAAAATTAAAGTAACTCTGTTGACAATATAGTTACAATACCTTCATTATTGTTAAAGTAACAAAAGAATTAAAGTTTGACTTGGGGTTACACTGTATTTCTGAGTGAATAAGTGGATTGTGATCCTGATTTACTCGACAAAAAATTGCCTGTTTTGATACTTATTATTACCCTTGAAATTTTCTTCCATTTTGTTTAGAAACACCCTGTTTGCAAAAAAGCAAGAAACGGATTATTTACCAGACAATGCTCAGTAACTTGCATTTCCACATTTATTAATTCCAATAAACAAATGACATGTCATTAATGATTAATTTTTTTAAGTGGCATTTTTAAAACAATAAATAAATACTATTAAAATCATTCTCTTTTATTTAAAGATTCTAATTATTCTGAATATCTTTATTAATTGACAGTTAAAAGTAGAAGTTGTGTAACATTTAAAAAAATATTTTTAAGAGGTTTTTTAAGTATTCGGGTTGCCGAATAGTTTGATATTCGGTCTAACTGAATATTCGGTAGTATGGCGAATAGGCCGAATATCGAATAGATACTGAATATTCGGTGCATCCCTAATCAAATGTCAGACTCAAACAAATATTAGAAAATTTCTCAAACTCTAAAAAAACTTATCAGATTTTATTGCCATAAAAACATATGCATTAAATAAATGCTTATGCATAGAAATTAATAATTATCAAAAATATTTCCTAAAGCCTTACTATTCGAACTCCCTCAAGGTGAGACATATATCTTTAATGAGTACTTTGGTTAATTTTAAAAATACATGTGAGATTTTTTTTTATCAGTTGCTTCTCAGCTGTGTGCAAATTGATCATGGGAAAACTCGTCAAAATCATTGACCTCAACTATCACAATGATTTTCTTCTAGCGAATTCTCGAATAAGTGCAAAGAAAATAATAGCATTTAAATCCCACTGATGATGGTCTTGTGAATGCTGAAAACGTTCTGGGTTTTTCTAATGTATTTTAAATAATTTTAAATTATATTTATGCACATTAAAGTAATTCTTTAGCATTTATTTGTGCTTTTTATATGAATATTAATTATAAATTTTATCTTTTCTGTAGAAAAAGGAAGATATATACATAGTATTCATTAATGTTCAAATATGTAGTGTTTTCTTCTGAAAAATATTCAGAATTTCGTTGAAAAATCGGATTAACATAAAACCATCTCATAATAGTAACCACACAATCCGAAAAAATTAACGATTTAAACTTGCAGAAAATCACTAACGAAAATTTTCTTATACTTATATAACACAAAATTTGTAAATTTCGTGATCTATTCATGACGTTCGTTGGCTGATTATCTCATGACTGATTGAATTTCATGATTTTTTTTCGCGATCATCTGACGAAATTTGCGATTTTTTCCGCGATGGATTCTCTA
The DNA here is from genome assembly GCA_963932465.1 of Maratus speciosus. Lineage (NCBI taxonomy): Eukaryota > Metazoa > Arthropoda > Arachnida > Araneae > Salticidae > Maratus > Maratus speciosus. The sequence goes on along the minus strand of OZ010797.1, from coordinate 63,380,329 downwards.
TTTTTTTTCTGAAAGCGTTATATGAAATGGATTTTTTTTGCGCGAGCACTTGCCGAAATTCACAATATTTTTCTACGACCAACTGACGAAATTCGATATTTGTTTTCGTGATTTTTTGACAAAATTCACAATTCCTTATCACTATCGTTTATTGAAATTCGTGATTATGTTTCTGCCTTCGACTAATAATATTTGTAATTTTTTTGAACGAGAGTTAGACAAAATTTTGTACCTTATTACGCGATCGTTTGACAAATTTCTCCTCGATTTATTGCGTGTTCGATTAAATTTTTGTGATTTTTTGCGCAATCTTTTGACGAAATTCGCGATTTTTTTCGCAGTCCTTTTACGAAATTCAAGATTTCTGTTTGTGCAATCATTTGACGAAATCGGTATTTTGTTTCGCGATTTTTTAAGCGACCATTTGGAGACTTTTCTTTTCAAAATTTCCAAGACTCGCGATTTTTTTCTGTGACCCATTGATGAATTGATTTTGCGGATTTTGAAAGAAAGAAAAATCGCGAACTTTCACGAAAATTAAAAAAATATTGTGGAATAATCACATGCTTTTGAAAGAAGATATGGAGCCAAAATCACGTAGAGCATGTTTTATTGTGCGGAATTTTTTTCTGTGTGATTTGTGCAGTTCTGCAATTTTCCACGTTCCCTGTTCCTCAAAGAAAAATTTTCCTTGTCCTTCGTCAGGAAACTCATGAAATGGTGCCCCTGTAAGTAAACCTTCGAAAGGGACTAGAAAAAAGCTCCATTTAAACAGGTTTCCATCTTAGTAAGCATAATTGTATGATGTTTTTTCAACGAAATTTGATTTTTTCCTTCACAAGTTTTACTCTAATAGATCTCTTTTCAGAGCTGTACTATAGAGCGGATGGTTTAACAGTCAGTGAGGATACCTGTAAAAATGAAACCTATCTATAATGGAATCCTGTCTAAAAAGAAAAAATAAATCATGTCCAATATGTTAAAATTTTACCTTCTAAGACGGAAACCCGTCTAAAACAAAATATTTTACTAGTTCTGAGTTTTTGTATTTGAAGTTTTTACTGTTATTGTAAGCATATGTCAACAAACTTTTCTCATATGGGAGGGGGTGTTGGGCCCCCCTGGATCCTACCCTTACCTATATCGCATCCCTCAAAAAATGTTTGCCCTCCCCCAAGAAAGTTCTGAAATGGCGCTCCTGAGGAACAAAGAGCCTCTTTTGCTCCTCTGATGTCGATTTATAACAAACCTTCGCTGTTTTTTGACTTTTGTGCAACTAAACATGCTTCTTCATCTTGAAATTTCCAAGGGTATGTTCAAGGGTCCTCATGTTCATTTCTTCTGCTTCCTGTCGTCATCCTGACATAATTTTGCCAAGATTCCTTGTGGTATTTTTTATTGGTTTGATTTTTATGACTTTTTTCGATTAACTTTTGATAATGGCTTCATGCCCATATTATGTTTAGGTGTGTTTGTGATTCACAAAATGTGGATCGATATTGATTGGAGTAGGATATACTGATTGCAATGATTGGCATATTGTTTTGACAGGGCAGATGAATGGATCTTTGGAATTGGTGTAATTATTTTACTTTATTTCTTTTTGCTGCCATTATTTATTCATTTGTTTTTACAATTCTTTTTAGGTTTGACATTTATAAATTCTCTTTTTGCAGTTGTTTTTTGCTGCAATCGACATCTATATAGAACTTTAGAATCTAAATTACTCTGCTTTGTTTTTTTCTCATTTTTTTGTTTTATTCTTCAAAATTTCAAGGAATCTGCAAAATGTAAGTAATATTTTTGATTTAATTTGTATTCATTCGTGGTAAAAATGCGTTTTCAAAAAGATCTTATTTCTGAAGCACCAACTAAATTCATTTTCAAATAGGGCGATCACTTTTAAAAGTTGAAAGCATTAACTGTTTAAAATTTCTTTTGAAAGTATGTTTTGTATATTTTTTTGATGAAATATTTGTAGACAAATTTTTTCTTCCTAAAAAAAATGTTGTTGAACATAAATCTAGGGGGGGGGGGGGACAGAAATTATTAGTTTTAAATATTTATTTTCATTATTAAATAAGCATGGATTTTATTGAGTTTTTAAAGTAATCGCTCTATTTGAAAATGAGTTTTTCTTGTGATTTCAGTTTCGCAATCACTTTCAAAGACCGGACTTTGGCGAGAAAAAAAAAAAAAATTGCCAAGTTTATGGTGCAGACCACAAACACATCTGTTCCTTTATTAAATCACACAGTTTAAAAACAGACAAAGAATGCCAATTGGTGAAAGTGTTTCTTTTTTTTAAACAGAAACTCAACTTGGTGAAGATGGAATTTTTTAGTTAATTTTTAACTCACTTCCTGATGTGCTAGAACTATATAAAAAGATGTACGCAGTTAAATGTTTCCGATGGCAATACAACAATTTAATATTTTTGGAACTTAATTATAAACTAGATAGTACCGCCAAGATTTGACAGTAAATAAAATGAATATTTCATTAGAAAAGTTCTTGAATTTTTAATTAGTTACTTTTAAATTAATTATTGAAATTGTGACAAATTTCTATATTGCTTAAGTGATTCCCATTTCTTTAAGGCAATAGATGTTGCTTTTCAGTTTTACCTATTCAATGAATTGAAAGAATTTTTGGTTTATAATTTACAACCAATTATGCTTGCTTGTTATTGGAAATTTACCTAAAAATACTGCGTAGAGCATAATAGAGTATAGAGATACCGAGTAGTTTTTTACTTACTATGGCCTTTTTTTTTTCTTTTAAAAAACAATATTTACTTTTTTTTTTAGTTCACAACCATTAAATACTTCCACGAATTTTGATTTTATCAGTCTCATTCTCTAAAAATCTAAGTTTGAAACTTGATGTAGTTAACAATATATATTACAATATGGCACTTTTCCATTATACGGACACCATTGTCGCCAAGGCATGGTGTTCTATATATACATATATATAAATATAATAAATTTGAAATCACAAATATATGAAGAAATTGGTAAAGCTCTAAAGATGATTTAGAAATGAACACAGGAAATCAGTATGTAAAATAGTAAACTATGAATGACTCGCAGAATCGTCAGAGGAGCTTGTGAGTTCATTCATAGAATAAGCGTTATTTCATCCAATTTTGTCGGCTTCAAGCCTAAAATGACAAAATTTAGCTCCTTATAATGCAAACATTACAGAAAATAGATAATAAAAAGCCAAGAGATCCAAAGAAAGATACACCCAACGCAGGATATTAGAAACCATTAGAGCACAATACCAGAATTACATAATGGGAGTCAAAACCACAGCACACCAGAATGGAAAGCACAGCTAGGACTAATTTAACATGTGAGCCTCAGTTGAGCTTCTTACTGAACCCACAACTGTGCTGCCATCTGCTGTGAGAAAGGAAAAAATGTAAATTGGAACTGGATTATTAACAATAATGTTATGGTGCTGCCATCTTTAGCCCAAAAAAGAATAAAAAATAGAAGGAATGAAACTGAAGAAATCAAGAAAAGACTTATATAACTTTTAGTTAAAGTAGAATGAAAAATTAGGAATAAACTTAATAAGTACTGAGTGAATACAAAATAAAATAAATAATAGGAATAAATTAATACAAAAAAAGAAAGAATTATATAATAATAAATAAAAGGGCAATTGATTAAATTAACTATTTTAAAGACAAAATATTGTAATATAAAAAAATGAGAATATAAATAACATTTAAAAAGGTGAGGAATATTTGAGTTAGTAAAATATATCCTTGTATTATGTATCTAAATGTGAAAATTCAAAAAGCAATGAGGAATATTGGGATAATAAAATATATTCTTATATGATGAAGCAATATGTGAAAATTTATTATTTTAAATGCATGATACCCCATATTGTTTTTTTTTAATTTATATATGTCCATACAATATATAAGCATATATATACATACACATATACATGCTCACACACATAAAAACACATAAGGTTTTAAACTTTTTTTAGCATTCCCGACCTCAACCCTCCGTAATGGTATTTTTATTTTTTATGTTTTTTATATACACATATATATGTATATATACTATATATATATATGTACATATAAGTATATATATTTTTAAAACCACAAAGAAAGTATCAAATTCCATCACTCACCATATCTAAATTGAAACTCTACATCAAAAATATTAAAATAACCAACATAAACATTAACTCTTAGAACTGAACTTTAAAACCAAACTAAGAAAAATATATATAACAGCAAAACAGAACAGAAGGTGAGCGGCATGGCTAACGACATGCTCTGCAGGGTTAAGTCAGACTTTACACACGCTACGTCTCCCTTCACTCGCCGAGACCAAAAATGAAAAACTAAACAGATCTACAAAATCCATCAAAATATCTTTCTACCTAAGTAGATCAATCGAAGCATCAAAACCACCACTCTCATCCATCACTGAGTTCAGTTCCGTAACTGCTACTCTTAATAAAATCACTAGTTATTCTCCTGATGAAATTGTGAGAATAACCCTGCTTGAATCCCTGATGACACCACTCTAAAATGTCATTAAACTTATCCTCAACTCTAGTACTCAATCTTTCGATTCGTATAAAGACATTTCTTAGGACATTTCTTTTAACCAAAACATGAACATTGGAATCAAAATATGTCAACTTTAAGGTATTAAAATCGAAATAATTTCGCTTGTCAAATAACTTAGATATCAAATTTTCACTTTCTATGTTTAGGGTCACATCTAGAAAATTAATATTTTTACAATTCTGGGAGGAGGGTTCCAGACTCAGAGACGTAGGATAATATGTAAAGTCAATGTTTTGAATATCATTATTTAATTTAACTATCAAAACATCATCTATATATCTGCAGGATAATGTGTTATTGTTTAAATTATTATTTCTTTCATATATATGTAAGTAGATGTTTGCCAAAATGGAACTGCAACTCCCTCCCATTGGAATATCCCGAATCTGTTTAAATATTGTGTTTCCTTCGTAGAGATAGTTTTCTTGTACTACCAACTGAAATAAATTCATGAAAAAATCATTATGAATATCCAAAGTACTATTTGTATTATAAAAATCTACTATTTTTTCTTTTAAATCTGTCAAATCAATTGTGTTATATATATATATATATATATATAATATACATATGTATTATATGTATATGATGTTATTATATTATATATATATATATATTATTATATATATATATATATATATATATATATATATAGGGGAGAGGGGGGGCACATAGTAACAATACATATTTCACTTAGTTAATTTGGAATAAAGAAATTCGAAAAATTACCAATAGATGGTAGTACTGGTTCGTTTCGGCGGAATTTTCAGAACAATACTCCATTTTTATTTCTGGTAGTTGTAATTTGTTTGTTTTAGAAGGTGTAAAGTAAAAAATTCATTCAAGACATTTTTTAAAGTAGAATATCAGCATTGCATTCTATAGTGGCATTGATTAAGTAAGTCTACAAAAAGTTTTGTTTCCTTATTTTAATTATAAATATCTTTTTTTTTAATAAGTTAGGCTGAAGTTGGTAGATGGGGCACTTGTGAACAGAACATATGGGGGCAGATATGAACAGTTTACAAGTGTATTTTTTAAGTCTGAATGCACTTTTTTTTAGTTTAAAATTTAATTACTCTTGTCAAACATTGAGCTATAAATTCAATGTTTTTAGGATTTCTTCACAGTTTTAATTTACTTGAAGTTAGATAACAATTAAAAGTTACTCAAAAGGAGTAGGTATATTAGTGTACAATTTTATGAATAATTTCTTGTATCTATGTTGAAACATTTATTGATTTATTCGTGCAACTAGAAAGAGGCCATCTAATTAGTTTTTATTCACAAAAAATTATTTTGGTCTTATTTATCCATGTGTTCACATGTGCCCCAGGTATGTTCACAACCGCCCCTCCACCAGGGCACGTGTGAACAAATTTAGACAATTTTTAGAATGATTATATAAGTTAGAAATTATTGATAAATACATCCAAAAGTTTCACCAAAAGAACAAACAAATTGTAAATATTTATATGAATAAATTTTTGGTTCAATAGCTCATAACAATTTTGAGAAATAGTCAAAAATGTAAAAATTGTTCACATGTGCCCCCCCCCCTCTCCCCTACATATATATATATATATATATATATATATATATGTATGTATACATTTGGTAGGGTGTCCGTATAATGGAAAAGTACGTACAATATTTTTTATTACTTGAATTTTATTTTACAGTTTTAGATACTTTTAAAGTATCAAACCATGGATATTAAAATAATTTTTTTATAGTTCTTATATGAATAGGTATTTTTCTTTCTTTCTGTTTTATTTTTTACAGAAAAGAATTGGCAAACTTTTCTTTCTCACTCACACTCGAATATATTCTTGATAATGGTCAGAAAATATAACAAAAATTGTAGATCAGCTCAATTTATTTAATAGATAATTACATGCAAAATATTTTAGTTTAAATATTTTAAATATAAAGTTATTTTTACAAAATATTGTTGAGTGTTAATATTTATCAATTATAAAACATTCTAATGATAAAATAAATCATATAACTTCTCCTCCTGATAAAATATGTCATTATTGGAATGAATTATCACCAAAAATATTACAGAGATCATTTTGCTAGACGTTGGGCTTGAACTTGCATCCTCTAGAAAAATTCAGAGCTTTAAATTGCTGTGTTAGACCGCTGCGTCAGTAAGAACTTGTTCTACTTTCCTTTAAATTGAAGAGGTTCAAAAAAAGAATTGACATATGCGCAATTGTATCGATTTTGATCATATTTAAATTTTTACCTTTGTGTTTTAATATTATATGATTATTACATTAGATTCAATGCATTTTCCCGTTATATTGTCACTGGTGATAAATCTCTAAACATTCTTGAGTGTTACCATTCTGTATGAGTTACAAAAATGGTTTTAATAAAGCACCAAAATATGCCAGATGGCAGTGAAACAACAGCAGTGATTTATTTGAAATGCTAAAAAATGAAATATAGGAATGATTAATTAAAAGTGTAACATAAAAAAATATGTTTTAATCAATTAATGGTTTAATATTAATTAAATTATGATTATTCATAAAAAAATTAATTTATAAATCCTAAAAGATAGTTTAAATAATGTTTAGTTTTTTCATGTTGCTGTATTATAAAGATGAAACAGCGTAAATATTGTATATATTTAAAATAAATCAGTGGCTTGAGCTTTTTTACCAAGAGTAAAAATGGCAGGAAATTTACAATAATCGAGTTTATTACCCGTAACAAATTAATGCAAGTTTGTTTAAATTAAGTACTTATTTTTCTAACAGTTGATGATAACAAATATATAATATTCAGGCAAAAAAATGCAATATATATATATATATATATATATATATATATATATATATATATATAAGATCTGTTTCTAACTGTAATCGTTAAAAATAACAGTGGTCCCTAAGTTTTGACAATCAGTGTATATATAAGATAGATACATATATAATCCCAAAGTTGTGGACATGAAAAGATTTTGTAAAATTGGTTTCATCCATTTATATAAGATGTCTTTTTTTTAATTAATCAAAACTTGGAATTCAGGGTTGAATGACGAAATTTGCAGAATCTTATTCCAGAGATTTCCACTAGAAATTTCAGCAATTAAAATAAAAAATCTAAATTAGTGAAAGAATGCAGTGAACTCTATGAAATTAAGAGAAATGGAGCTAGGAAATATAACTATGAAAGTAAAATATTATTACAAAGTTTAAATTTTATGAGTTGTTGATATACATTCTCTCAATGATGCTTTACTTGTTTGCCATGTATTAATACCTATACTTCATTTAAGTATGTTAAAACAAATGCAGGGTTAAAGATAATCGTCTAATTTTCACTCTCCTCTGAACATTTCTACTCCATACAAATGTGGATATGGGAAATTCTTAAAAGATAATGAATTTTAAGCCCTGTAAATAGCACTAGTGCAGAATATGTTATCAGATTGTTCAAATTTTTTATGTAAAGCACTTTAGATGTAGTTAAAGACTTCTTTTGTAAGACCAGCCATTATTGCTCGATAAATAACAGATATTATTTTTGTTATTCCGAATTTATTTGTTCTTGTTTCAAATTTGTAATGCAAAAAATTGTCAACTGCATTTTTGTAGTATTCCTTAATATTATTTTATTATTTCTTATAAAATTAATGTTTTTGAATGTTATGTTTATCACTTTAATTCTAGTACTTAAATTAATCAAGAATATAATTTAAAGACGATATTTATGATTTAAAAGTGTGTTGGCCTATAAACGATGCTGCTGATGTTAGTTTGCTACTAAAAATAATCCATGTTCTTAAAGTTTAATATGTAAACAAGTGGTTTTCTACAAATATACATTATTTTCATTTTATGGCTTTTAAAATTATTAAATTCTTTCTAAATTGATAATAATTAATGTGTATTTAATTGTGCAGATAAAAAATAAATCGATAATTTTTTCCAACATTTTAGATTTAAAGGTGGAGAACTGACATACTTGTTTTTAGAGAACTTACTGCATTTTCTTGGACAACTTCAACTAAGTACCCTATTCATGAAGATATTTTATATTCTATGTTTCATAAAATAAATATTTTCCCTTTGGAAAATGTCTGTGCCTCTGAATTACTTTCAAGCGACAGAAAAAACTTTTTTTTGTGAAATATGTTCTAAAAGATTTTCACAAATTGGTAATCTGGAAAAACACTTGTTTGTCCATACAAAAGAAAAACCTTTTATTTCTGAAATATGCTTCAAAGGATTTTCACAAAATAGTCATCTAAAAGAACACTTGCGTGTCCATACAAAGGAAAAACCTTTTGTTTGTGAAATATGTTCCAAAGGATTTTCAGAAACTAGTGATCTGAAAAAACACTTGCGTGTCCATACAAAGGAAAAACCTTTTGTTTGTGAAATATGTTCCAAAGGATTTTCACAAAGTGGTACACTGAAAAACCACTTGCGCATCCATACAAAGGACAAACCGTTCGTTTGCGAAATATGTTCCAAAGGATTTTCACGAAGTAGTGATCTGAAAGTACACTTGCGTATCCATACAAAAGAAAGACCTTTTGTTTGTGAAATATGTTCCAAAGGATTTTCAGTCAGTAGTTCTCTGAAAATTCACTTGCGCAGGCACACGAAGGAAAAACCTTTCGTTTGTGAAATATGTTCCAAAGGATTTTCAGAAACTAGTGATCTGAAAAAACACTTGCGTGTCCATACAAAGGAAAAACCTTTTGTTTGTGAAATATGTTCCAAAGGATTTTCACAAAGTGGTACACTGAAAAACCACTTGCGCATCCATACAAAGGACAAACCGTTCGTTTGCGAAATATGTTCCAAAGGATTTTCACGAAGTAGTGATCTGAAAGTACACTTGCGTATCCATACAAAGGAAAAACTGTTCGTTTGCGAAATATGTTACAAAGAATTTTCACATACTAGAGATCTAAAAAGACACTTGCGTGTCCATACAAAGGAAAGACCTTTTGTTTGTGAAATATGTTCCAAAGGATTTTCAGTAAGTAGTTCTCTGAAAATTCACTTGCGCAGGCACACGAAGGAAAAACCTTTCGTTTGTGAAATATGTTCCAAAGGATTTTCAGAAACTAGTGATCTGAAAAAACACTTGCGTGTCCATACAAAGGAAAAACCTTTTGTTTGTGAAATATGTTCCAAAGGATTTTCACAAACTAGTCATCTGAAAAAACATTTGCATGTTCATACAAAGGAAAACCTTTTGTGAAATATGTTCCAAAGGATTTTCAGAAAGTGATCATTTAAATGTACACTTGCGTACACATAAAAAGGAAAAACCTTTTGTTTGCGAAATATGTTCCAAAGGATTTTCACGAAATGATAACCCAAAATTACACTTGCGCACCCATACAAAAAAACCCTTTTGTTTGTGAAATAAGCTCTCAAGGATTTTCAAAAAGTGATCATTTAAAGTACACTTTTGTACACATACAAAGGAAAAACCTTTTGTTTCCAAAATGTGTTCCAAAAAATTTTTCACGAAATTATAAACTGAAATTACACTTGCACACCCCTACAAAGGTAAAAGCTTTTGTTTTGTGAAATATGTTTGGAAGAATTTTCATTTAGTGGAAACTATTCAATGGAAAAACCTTTTTTTGTGAAATATGTTCAAAATAATTTTCAGTGAAGTACCATATGAAAAGGCACTTGTATGACCATATAAATGAAAATCTTCTTTTTTGAAATATAATCCAATTATTTTCACAAAGTTGTCATCTTAAAAACAGTTACAAAAACATAAAATCTTTCGGCTTATGAAATGTGTTCAAAAGGACTTTTAATGAGTTGCAATATAAGAAAATATTAAGTTTCCCATACGAATTGAAAATTCTCTTCTTTTGTAGCTGTGCTGTATTGACTTTTCGCAAGGTGGCAATTTAAAAACTCATCTGCATATACACACAAATTAAAGGAACTTTTGTTTGATAATTCTACAGGATTTTCTTAAAATTATGTCTGAAATATATATATCCATCTTCATAAAAATGCTAAGTCAATTTTTTTATGTATGTTCTTGAGCGTTGAATCCCTACTTTTATGACTCGCAGAGCCTTTTTAGAATGAATTTTTAGTACAGAGCATCTTAATCCTACCACTGCCTATGTTACAATGTAATTGTTTTGATGCATTGCTGCAAGGGAATATGTTGTTATCTAAAAAAATGTGTATTTTCTGAAAAATAGCATTATATTTTGAAACTTTCTTCCTGAATACTACATTTATTTTCAATAACCATCAATACAGATGATATTGTCAAAATTATTCCATACATAAAAATGCTCTAAAACTTAAGAAATCGTAATATTTGCTTTTCAATAAATATTACATTGTTTGTGTGAGGCATAGATGTGTAATGTACCATGTATGATTGAATTGCTTTAGAATAATGTCTGAATTTCGTTCCAATTACTTATACTTGCAGGTGAATGCGATTCTGGAAAGGTTTACTTTAAAAGACTTTTTGCTGTTTGACCAAAAATCGTGCTTCACCGGTATTTCGTTGAGGTGGGCAGCAAAACTATTTTTGCATTCCAGAACAAGGTTGTTTTCGGTTGTTATTCAAAAGGTTTTCCAGTTGACATTAATCACTTCAGTTCCAGTAGCAGCTTGTGGGTTATTTAAATGAGCGTATTCGGAAAATAAAATCAACCATTATGACTTGAAGTATACTATGAAACACATTTAAGTTTTTCAAATGTTAAAACAATGCAACTAAAAGAAATAACAAGCACTCGGAAAAAAATTAATATTTTATTTTCTATGAAGAAAGATCATATAATCAAACAAATAAACAATCAAAAATTAGTTATTTGAATGCAGGAAATCAAAGGATTTTTCGTTTACATAACAATTAAAAGGGGAACAGCAAAAAATGCCAACATCCTCAAACTGAAGATTGATTGATGATGAAGGAAGCACCGGTGCGTGTGTCTCACACTTCCCACGATGCTTCTGTCTCCATAATTTGGTTTTGAAGGGAATTTCTTTCATTGCGTGTGCGATCCTGATGACTGTCCTGGAAAGGTGCACTATTGAAAAATTTTGAAATTTGTTACTAAAATAACATTTTTTCATGTATGTATGTAAAACAGATTGTGAGAGGCTATTTCAACACATCCCAGAAGTTGTCAAAAATATGAAAATAATATAATTGTTTTCTTTAATTTGTTAATTTATTTTTTTATTTTTCTTTAGAGGTTTAAATGCTCAATCACATCAATTAGAGGAGATGCCACTGCTCTGCACGTAGTTTTATCAAACGTGTAAACACACTTCAACCACATAATCATCTTGCTTCAATATGCAGAGGAGGAGCATATGATTACTTCCAATAACTTCACATGTCTGTTATACATTTAAAATTGTTTTAACTGGTCAGGATTTTATGTGGTTTATAATTTAAATGGCACAATTAATAATTTTCATAAATTGGAGATATATGTCCTAGAAAAATGTTTTAAACAATCTCTAGTAAAGATATTTTATACTACCTCATGTAAAGAAATAGCCTTTCGTATTTTGATTATGTTCTAAACAATCGTCTCAAGTTGATATTTTAAAACTGCTGCTGCAATGCTAATGAAAAAATCTTAATCGTTTCAAGTTGTAATTTTAAGATATTTATATCAAATGAATAACTTAATGAAAAATTTTATTTATTAAAATGCTCCAAATTTTTTTATTACATATTGTTTACTAATTTAGATTTTTGCAATGAATCATTTTTGGAACTTCCCTTGTGCAAAGCAAATAAGATTCATGTGTCCCAGTGTGAATTATATATAATGTGTTCACGAGTTAGAATGATGCTTACGCATAAAAAAGAAAAATGCGTTTTATGTTATAGAAAGAATTGTGTAATTTAAAAAATGTATAAAAAACTTTTGCCTTAAAGATACTAGAGAAAACCCTTCTAAGCATGATACAAAAGATTATTCATTTCAGAGAAGATTTTTCATAAACAAGTATTTATCTTAGTACCCATACAAAAGAAAAGCCTTTTGACTGGAATGTGGCAGCACAGGCAATCACCTCATCGAGTTCACGGCTGAAATTCCAGAATTAGTTAAAACTCGTCTTGCATATTAAAACGCAATCGGTCTGCCAAATCATATCATTGTGAAAAATGTTATGCATCAATTGCTTATTTAAACATTCAGTAAAGTTTAACTTGAATGATAAAGTTTTAAAGTTTTTACTTCCTATTGATGCACGTTTATTTTTCACCCTCTCTTGTTCTTGTTTACATCCGAAACTACCGGCATTTTCATTCATGCGTATTAGCTCTCGAGGCAAGTGCCGTTGCTGAATAACTGTCAGTAACAGTGATTTTGGGATCACGTCTTTCGCCGTGAATGGCTGACTTGTGACATCATAGTTTGCAGCCAATGGCGTTTCAGCTGCGTTCGTATGATCGGAGTTTCGGATGTATTTTGTGTAAGTTTGTATTTACTGTTTGGCAACAGTTTTTATGCAAAACAATTGCTGTTCCCGGGTGTATAAAGGTCTGGACTGATTATGGATCAATAGCTTCGAGAATTATTGTACGTTTATATCATCTGTCAAAATGTAGATGCATTGGATATTATTTTGTTTTTATATTATGATTTGACGGCGAAGTAAAGCTGTTATAATGTACATCATCATCATTTCATCTTGCTTCAAATAAATTAAATTTGTTTTAGAACTGGTGTCTTGAAAGTCTTCCACATTAACCACAGCAACTCTGTTTGGCCAATGTTTTAAAGGTCAACAGGTTATGGGCCCAGTGGCCCTTGTGGAAGTGAAGATAATGGTTTTTCTTCCTGAACGATGATGAACTTTTCCTGTTTGTTAAAAGATGTACCTCTTTGCTGGAGTTTCGATGTTTCTGAGTGATGTTTTTCGGCGATGTTTTTCCACGTCTCCATGGACTTTCGTTTTATTTTCGCCAATTCTTCGGATGCTTTTTTCGTGAACTTTACCAACATTGTTGAAGTTTATTTGAAATTGCTTCGACGGAGGCCGTGTTAAAGATGGAATTATCTAACATTGCTCTTTTGACCTCCACGAAATGGGAAACATGGAAGGTAGAAGTGAAAGTCCTGTTAATGCATTTTGGAGCTTGGAACTACATAGAGAATCAAGATTCAGAAAATGAGGTGAAGGAAAACAGTCCAACGTCAGAACCGAAAGAAGGGAAAGAGGATAAAACAGTTCCTGTAACAGACCAGTTGACATGGAGGGAAAGAAGCGAGATGAATTTACGTAAAGCTAGGTCGTATACAATAATCTATCAGACCTTATCGCCTGAGTTTAAGCCTTTAATCGCCGGTACCACTAGTGGAGCTGCTGCCTGGAAAATTCTAAAAGATCATTTTGAACCTACAACAAGAGCCCGAGTGATACATCTGTTGGATGATTTTTTTTAGTGTCCGATATAATCCCAATGAGAATCTTGGCCTTTTCCTCTGTCGAGTGAAGCAAGCTGCCGAACGCCTTCGGGAAGTTGAACATACTTTACAACCTCTGTATTTGGGGTATCAGATGATCCGGAGTTTACCAGAGGAGTTTTAGTCAACAGTCCAAGCGATTTACCGTTGGCCAGATACCGAATTTGTTCCGGACAAGATTGAGTCTGAATTGCTGCTAGAGGAGAACCGCCTGAAACTTGCAAAGAGAGACCTTGCTGATAATGTTGCTTTTTCTGGGGAAATAGCTCAATGTAAAACAGGTAAACCTTCTAAATCTGATAATTATGTAAATCAAAGTAAATTTTCTAAATTTAAGAATAATCTTAAGCAAAGTAAATTAATAGGTCCTTGTTATTGTTGTAAATCTTATGGTCATTTAATTGCTAATTGTAAATTTAAAGGTCAATCTAAAAATTATCAACCTAAAGGCTCTCACTCTAGAAATTCTCAATTTAAAAATAAATTTTCAGAAACTAGTAATATTGAATTAAAATGTAGTAATGTAAAATGTAGTAAAGTAAATTGTGATAAAGTAAAATGTAATAGTGTAAAATGTCCTTTCTCTGAACAAGAGGCTAGTTTAATTGAAATTTCTCCATATGAAGCTAATTCATCTGACTTTGGCCAAAGTGGTAGCTGGGTCTTTGATACAGCTGCTACGGCTCATTTTTGCAATGACAAAAATTTGTTTTTGGATTTTGAACCTGTTTCAAATATGCAGATGTCACTTGCTGTTGGAGAAAAAGAAAGTCCTGTTCAGGGAAAGGGTACTGTAAATTTTTTTGTAAAATGTAAAGATGGCAGTTTTAATCAGACTATTTGAAAGAATGTTTTATATAATCCAAATTTACGTAGAAATCTCTTGTCTGGCAGTAAGCTTGAAAAGTTAGGAGCAAATTTTGTAGGTAGTAAAAGTAAACTTGTAGTATATGACAAAGAATGGAATTGGTTATTTTATACAGTTAGAAAAAATGATTTGTATTTTTTGAAGCCTTCTCATTATAATTCCATGTGTAAAGGAGAAAGCAACTCGGGTGATATTTCAGCATTAATCATTCTGAAAAAGTTAATTTGAATGAATTATGGCACGAACGATTTTGCCATGTAAATAATGAATACTTAATTAACACATGTAAAAATGAAAGTGTTAAAGGACTTCCAAAGCTGTCAAAGTTAGCCGAGGATTGCATCTCTGTAAAGTTGCAAAATCTAAAAGAACATCATTTAAGGCAATAAATAAAGTAAGGTCTAAAACTGCTCTGGAGCTCTTGCACATGGATTTGTGCGGGCCTTTACAGGTGACATCGCATTGGGGGAGTAGATATTTTTTTACCATCATTGATGACTTTTCTCGTTTTGTTACTGTATACACCATCAGGAATAAGTCTGATGTTTTTCAGACGTTTTTGAAATTCCAGAGTAGGGCCGAAAATAATTTCTATCAGGACTGATGGTGGCATGGAGTTTTGTAACAAAGATTTTGAGAATTTTTTAGAAAAGCAGGGAATTATTCACGAGAAAACGAATCCGTGCAGCCCAGAAATGAATGGCGTTGCGGAGCGTTTCAATTTAACTGCTCTTGATGGTATAAAAACTCTCCTCAATGCTAGTGGCTTGTGTAAAAAATTTTGGGCTGAAGCCTTAATGTGTTTTACTTATACCTGGAATAGAGTATGTCACAAACAAAATAAGCAGACCCCTTTTGAGATGTATTCAGGCAGAAAACCGTCAGTTTCTCATTTGAAAAAGTTCGGTTGTTTAGCATATGTTGGAGTGCCCAAGCAGGTCAGAAGGAAGCTTGATATGAGAGCTAAACTAGGGATCATGTGTGGGTATGCTCAAACAACAAAAGGCTACCGAATTTGGTTAATAGAGGAAAATAAAATTGTAGAAACTATTAACGTTAGGTTTGATGAAACAAAAAGGGGAGTAGATATTGTTTCAAAACTAAAAGAGCAAAAATTCAATTTTTCACTTTTTGACTTTCGGGTGGTTCCGAGCCGACCCCTTGAGTGGGGGAGGTGACCGGAAGCCCGGCAGAGTTCGTTGTGTACGAATGCGAGGGGGCCGGATGGGGACGAATCGCCACCTCCTCGAGAGGCCCAATTCCGACAGGCGTTGGGCCCGGTGGCCACGGTTAACGGACGTTGTGCATGGGTGCGTTTCGCCTCTTGATCCGGCGCACCCCCGGCAGCCAGGTTCTCTGGCCAAGCCGGATAGCGACGCTCCATAGTCTGATCCCAGAGCCGGTTGTGACCGGGTGGTGACTCTGGGCAAAGGATAGCTAAGGCGATAGGACCCCATCCACCAATTGACTAAGAGGGAGCCTGAAGTATGAGTGGGGGCTTTGTAGTGGAAAGTCCTCGGTGCTCGCTAGTGACGACGGGGGCTCGCGGGAACGCCATGCAGGGACTCCCGGAGCAACCGAAGGGCGAGGGTTTCGGACAGCGCCCAGGTTACTTTATGACTTGGGTGGCTCATCCCTCCGAGGACCTCAGCTGGAGCAGTTGGGAGCCGACCCTAAGGGTGGTAGGGTTTGGCGGTGCCCCCGTTGACCAAGGAGAGGTCGCGTGGGGAGGCCAGTATGGCTCTGGTTCTCCATGTCGTGCCGTGACCCATGGGAGGGTGTCGGCCGGCAGGTCCACCATCGAACACTATTCCCACAGGGAAACGGGCCGGAGGCTCGCCGGTAACGCGGCGGCTCATCGTGCCTCAGGTGAACTCTTGGTCCGATCCAGGTCCTCCGTGTCTATGCGGTACCGGAGTTTTCCTCGCCTGGTGATGAGGACCTAGAGGTGTCTCCACCTAACTTTCGAACGCACTAACAAAGGTAGCGGTCGGTCACTGCACGGGGTCAGGGGCCTTCGGGCCTGGGTACCCTCGACGGCCGTGAGGTAAGGTAGTGGCGGGCGGGCTTCTGTCGGCCTCCACTGGCTTCTCTGTTCTAGGATGGGGGCTGGCGGGACTCCGTTCCGTCCGACCCCCTAGCGAGGCGGAGTCTATTCCGTCTAGGTGGAGCTTTCCGTGCCCGCCTGGGGTCGCTAACGACACCTAGTCTGGGCCAACTGGTTCCCGGCGTGATCCACGAGGGGTTCCGTCGGTTGAGCCGGGTGGCTTGGGCGAAAAGCCACGAGCTGGGTCGCTTTACGGCCGGAGGGACTTTCCCCGTCCTCCCTGGTCTTCAAGTTAGGGGCTCTTCAATAACTTTCCTATCGGCTGGCCCACAAAAATGTCTCTGCCGGAAAATGTTATCTGATCTTGGGGGCCTTCCGTAGATTAAATTCGGGTCGGGAAGCCTCGGTTCAGTCCGTGGGCCCAGCGTCTTTATAGGCGTCTGGTTTCTGCGATGGCTTGCGGGGTCTACCGGCTCGAGTAACCAAGTTTAGGGACCACTTGGTTTTTCTAGCTGGGTGGTGAGGACTATCGTAGCGATTGTTCACCAACTTGGGAATAGCCGGCGTTACGTGCGCTGGGCAGTGCGCCGGCTTGACCGGAGTTTGCGTGGGGTTCCGCTCTGTTGGAGCTTGTCTGGCGGCGACCTTCGGGACGCGCCGCGGGGCTCATTTCACGGGTGGTTCCCTACGTTGACAGATGGGCCTTCTAAGGGCCTGGGACCGGGAGATGATAACCCGTGTCTTTTCCAGAAGATGGAAACATTTTTGATGAGCCTGAGAGTACACCTCAATTGGGGAATGATATAGAAAGAGTTAGTGTGTCAGATCAAGACCAGAGTTCAGAGCAGTTTAGTTTAAAACCTTGCAGATCTATTCCATGGACCCGTAAGGCAGTAACACGTAAAACAGGAAGGGATAAAACAGACATTTATTATGGCATAGAAGGAACCAATACTAGAATTAGATCTTTTAATGAATTAATAGATTATTGTAAAGCAAATAAAATAGAATGTGATAAAAACTTGTTTGATTTCAGTAGTAAAAATAAAGAATCCGGTAAAGTAACTAATCTTTTAAATGTAGGTGAAGCTAACTTAACTGAAATTAAAATTCCTCAAACCTATAATCAAGCCATTAAAACCCCTGAAGCATCAAATTGGAGGGACGCAATGAACCAAGAGTTAAATGTTATGCATGAGCGTAACGTAACCCGAACTCTTTCGCTAGAGAGTCTTTCATTCGGGACGTGGCTGGGCTCCTGGGAATCTTGCTTCCGCAAAAGAGTCGGAGTAGAGTAGAAGAATAAAGGGTTGCGGACGAAGATGGGCCGCTCGCCGCGGCGGTTGACCCCCCCGCCCACCCCCAACCGCCGCCGAGACTAATAATAAGCTAGAAAAAGCAAGGGGTCGTCGGGTAGCTTCATCGCCCCGAGCCCTCCCTTCCCGCTTTTCGGTGTCTTTAGTTTGTGTAATTTCTCTTTTAAATTTGTCCGGTTTCAATTTTTGATTTTTTTTTTTTTTTTTCAATCTGGCTTTCGCTAGAGAGTCTTTCATTCGGGACGTGGCTGGGCTCCTGGGAATCTTGCTTCCGCAAAAGAGTCGGAGTAGAGTAGAAGAATAAAGGGTTGCGGACGAAGATGGGCCGCTCGCCGCGGCGACTTCTGCTGGATCTTGTGACACCACCAAAAGATGCTAAAATTCTTGGTAACCGTTGGGTGTATACCTTAAAAAGGAACGAGAAAAATGAAATAGTGAGGTATAAGGCTAGATTGGTAGCGAAAGGTTTTAACCAAGTTAAAGGAGTAAATTATGAGGAAGTTTTCAGTCCAGTAGTTAGTTTTTCAATAGTTAGATTATTCTTTGCCATATTTTCATGTCTGTTAAAATGGGTTAATGTCCAGGTAGACGTCAACAATGCTTATCTTTAGGCAAATCTGGATGAGACTGTATACATGCATCAACCTGAGGGTTTCATTAAAGAAAGAAAGAAAGTTTGTAAGTTGAATAAGGCCATTTATGGTCTGCATCAATCTGGCAGACAGTGGTTCTTTGAAGTGGATGATGTTTTATCCAAATTAGATTTTCATAAACTCGATTGGTGCAATTGTGTATACATGTTTCAGTCCAGATTGATTCTTTTACTTTATGTTGACGATATGGTTCTTTTTGGTAAAACTCAAGATGATTTGGATTATGGGTTAAATTTACTGCAAAAACATTTTAATTTAAAAATTATGGGGACAACCAGAAAGCTATTGGGCATAGAGTTTGAAGAGATAGGAAATCATCTGTACATTCACCAGACCTCTTACATTGAGAAAGTTTGTGAAATGTTTGCAGAATTTAAATTTCCTGCTCTGTACCTATTCCCAAGGGCTTGGTTTTGTCAAAACAAGATTCACCTTCCACTAAGGAAGAAATAGAAATTATGTCTAGGTTTCCATACAGAAACCTTATAGGATGTTTGTCTTTTATAGCTGGGAGAACTAGACCTGATATAATGTATGCAGTTAATTTATTATCCCAATTTCAATCAAATCCTGGAATTACTCACTGGAATAATTTGCTAAAATTATTAGGATATTTAAAATATACTAAAGAATATAAGCTTGAGTTATCCAGAGTCGGTCAATTAAATCTTTCATGTTATTCAGATTTTGCAGCAAACAGACACGATCGTGTTTCTATGGGTGGGTATATTTTGTTTCTGGATGAAACGCCCATATCATGGAAGACTTTTAAACAAAAATGTATAAGTCTTTCTACCATGGAAGCCGAATATGTCAGTTTAACTGAAGCTGCAAAAGAATTAATCTGGGTCAAAAATGTTTTGCAAAATGAGGTGCTTCACTTGAACTTGAGGGATTGTACTCTGTTCTGTGATAACCAAGCTGCAATAGCTTTTTCTAACTCTCCTTTTGAAAATCAAAAAACCAAACATATTCATATAAAGTATCTTTTTCTTAGAAATTTAGTTTTTGATAAAGTATTTAAACTTAGATATATTGCTAGTAAATTTAATCTTGCAGACAGTTTCACAAAGCCACAGATTAAAGAGCAGTTGTTGAAATTTTGTAAAAGTATATTTGATATTTAAAGTTTTATTGGGGGTGTTATAATTTTTTTACTACAATGTTCTTCACTCTGGTCAATGCCTTGCCAATAAAGTCTTATATGACCTGACATTGATCAGACTGTTGTTTTTTAATTTAAAGTGTAATCTTTTTGTTGTTGAACTTTTGAAGTTTTGAGCTTTTTGAATTATTCATGTACTTGTAATTTTTTGTATCTATATGACCTTTTCCATATTTTTGTAAATCTCAAGAGATGGTGAAAAAGGAAGCCGATTGTTATGCATCAATTGCTTATTTAAACATTCAGTAAAGTTTAACTTGAATGATAAAGTTTTTACTTCCTATTGATGCACGTTTATTTTTTCACCCTCTCTTGTTCTTGTTTACATCCGAAACGGCTGGCATTTTTATTCATGCGTATTAGCTCTTGAGGCAAGTGCCGTTGTTGAATAACTGTCAGTAACAGTGATTTTGGGATCACGTCTTTCGCCGTGAATGGCTGACTTGTGACGTCATAGTTTGCAGCAAATGGCGTTTCAGCTGCGTTCGTATGATCGGAGTTTCGGATGTATTTTGTGTATGTTTGTATTTACTGTTTGGCAACAGTTTTTATGCAAAACAATTGCTGTTCCCGGGTGTATAAAGGTCTGGACTGATTATGGATCAATAGCTTCGAGAATTATTGTACGTTTATATCATCTGTCACAATGTAGATGCATTGGATATTATTTTGTTTTTATATTATGATTTGACGGCGAAGTAAAGCTGTTATAATGTACATCATCATCATTTCATCTTGCTTCAAATAAATTAAATTTGTCTTAGAACTGGTGTCTTGAAAGTCTTCCACATTAACCACAGCAACTCTGTTTGGCCAATAATTTAAAGGTCAACAAAAAACACCTAAAATCCTGATTTTAGCGGTTCACTCGTATGTTTATAATTGAATTTACCTGCACCCAAAGGTATGAAAACATGGATACTGGGAGCAGGAAAACACAATGGTAAACCTACAAGTCAACCTCTAAAATTGGGTTATCAGGTGTTTTCCCCCGAGATATGACTTTGCAGACCGATTGCGTTTCAATATGCGAATCGAATTTTAACTAATTCTGGAATTTCAGCCGTAAACACGGTGAGGTGATTGTCTGTGCTGCCGCCTCTCGGTCTGCTTCTTTTGTCAAGTTGGTAATTGCTCACCTACTTTCCCTGAACTTATCTCAGATTAATAAACACAGTACAGTCCTTTTATTTATAATGAAATTTGTTTTGTGTCCCATGTAACAGGATGGTATTTTTCAATTTTAAGTGTAAACAAATCAATATTAGATATTTTAAAGCAAAGAATCATATCTAAATATTTGAGTCTTAGCTTTTTCAATTTATATCGAAACAAAAACGTTGGAAATTGATTTATAAAGAATATTCTGCAAAATGCCAAATAAAATCCATGCTGTGTGCCTATTTCTGCATGTGTAATATCAAAGTTAATCAGTAACAACAGTATGTGAGGGTGGTAGAAAAACAAAGCTTTTATCAAATAAATATATACTGTTACATAAAGGTTATTTTATATTATATAAAAGTTTTATGGAATCAAGAAATTCCTGTATTGCAATACAAAAACAATTCACTGAGATCGTTCTTGAAGCTTTAAATATTCTTAAAACATGAAAATTTTGTGCCATTTTTTACCTAGAAAGTAAAAATAAGAGTCAATTTTAAACACAATACACACTGTGTTCCTACTAGCGCTGTATGTTACAACTATAAAAAGTGCGGATAAGAAAGCCTTACATGCTGAACTGATCAATAAAAATGAACAAACTAATATGGAGTACAATTTTACAGGTCTGTATGTAACAAAAAAATAAATAAAGCAGACATCCTCAAATTCACACAGATTTGAACCAAAGGTTGGGCAGATTTTAGAATTTTGCAGATTTCTGGTCACATTTGTTTTGTTTAAAAATAGCAATTTGAATGTAATAAGGAACTACAGTAAAACCTCCAAATAACGGACACCTCGGGAGCGCGGAAACTGTCCGCTATTCGGAGGTGTCCGCTATTGGGAAAACGTCAGAGATTCAAAAATTCTTAAGAAGTGCTTAATGTTTCAATAATGAATTTTATAGGTCCTAAAACCTGTATTATATGATTAATCAGAAATTAAAATTATTTTCTTAAGCAATAAAACTGAAATAAAATTGCGCATACCTCTATCCACTGTTTATTACATTCTTAGAGACATTCTTTCTCTTCATAAGAAAAAAAATCTGTCAAAAACATTTGCTTTTGCTTGCGATTACATGTAATTTGTTTTTCAATGCGAAGTTTTAACTCTTTCAGTAGTTTTAATCCTTCTGATATCCAGTTTCAGTATCTGTTTCATCATCAATAATAGAATCATCTTTTCTCGAAAATTCTGAAGGAATATAATCGCATACATCAACTGATTCTTTTTCAGTAGGTTTGAGGTTTCATCATCATCAATATTAATGAAATTTTCGGCATTTTCTTCACTCCTGATACATTTCATTAATTCACTTATTTCTTCATTTGTCTCGGAAATGTGTATTTCATTTTCTTTTAATATAAAGACTGCTTTTCTGAAACATTATTGTACGCTTTCCGGTTTTATGTTTCTTACAGCTGAGGAAATCCAAATTATAGCATCGAGAGCATTAACGAATTTTAGGCAGTTCCTCAAGTGTATTCATAGAATCTAACTTTGAAAGAATGTAGCGTAATAAAAGGTTTCTGTACCCGGATTTAAAATTGTGTATCACGCCTTGATCAAGTGGTTGGCATGCTGAAGTTGTGTTTTGGGGAAAAAACACAATTTTAAAATAGTCGAATTTCAAATGTTTTGGATGAGAACTTGCATTGTCTAAAAACAAGAGAACTTTTCTTTGTTGTTTTTTTCATCCTATTATCAAAGGAAATTAACCATTCGATCATTAAAGGACTGGTCATCCACGCTTTCTTATTCGTTCTCCACACAATATCAAATTTATTAAATTGAATGTTCTTTGGGAAACACCTGGGTTTCAGAGATTTTCCAATAATAAGAGGGATTTCAAATTCTCCTGACACATTGCAACACAATAAAATAACGAGTTACTCCTTTGACATTTTTCCGCTGATGCAGTCATCTTTTTTAAAACACAAAACTTTATTCGGAAAAATTCTGAAAAAGAGTCTGGTTTCATCGGCATTAAATCTCCTTATAACCTTCAAAAATTGATTGCAGTCGTTCATTCCAATCCTCCACTTCTTTAAGATCGACAGATTTTGCTTCTTCACATATTGTTTTGAAAGAGATGATGTGCCGAGATCGAAACTTTTCTAGCCACCCACTTTAAGACTTAGAATCATGTAATTGGAGTTATTTAGCGACTTCTATAGCCTTTTCCTGAATCAAAGGCCCACTAATAGGAACGTTTTTTGAACGAACTGAAGGAAACCAATTCAAAATTATGTAATCAATTTCAATGGAAATTCTTCCTCAATTTCACATTTTTGGTGTTCTCTTTGGAGTCAGTAAACCACAAATTTCTTATTTCTCCTTTACATTGTAAAATCTCTCCCACCTGTGTTTTACCTATTTTAAAACGTGCAGCAATTATCCGTAAACTCAATTTCTCTTTCTCAGATACACTTACAATTTAATTTTTTTTCTTTTAAAGTTAATCTTTTTCTTTATGAGGCCATTCTCGAAGTACGTATTAATCACAAACAAGACTTAAACATTAATCGACATTGCGAAATAGTTTTTTTCTCTGCTCTCGTCACATTCTTGGCGCCTTCAATTCTCCCTGCCAAAAAATCAGTACGCAATTTCCCAATAAAATTGTTTGAGCTTGCGTATAGTGAGACAAATATACTACACTGCTAAAAATTTGCAGCATTCTGTCCAGTCATTTGACTGTTTTTATCGAAAACGGTTACACATCCGCAATTTAACACTATTCTGACCATATTATCGGCAATTTTATGGTCAGAATATAGTTAAATTATGGTTATGAAACGGTTTTTTCAAGAAACGGTCAAATGACTGGACAGAACGCTGCAAATTTTTAACAGTGTAGTCATCGTATCACCTATCCTGAAGTTTCATGCCGATTGTAAACGAAGTTATCTTACGCGCATTTAAAACGAAAGAGAAAAGGATGTATGTATTATGGAATTCTGGGGATAAAGAAATTTGTACTTCTATACATTGATCAGTAGAAAATCCTCAACATGGGACGTTTTCTTTCTCGGACGTGGGGGAAGGTGGATTTCCCCAGCCCACCTCCTACATTTATCTGTTATCACAGAATTTGTGACACATTGCCTTGACAAATAGGAGGTTTTTTACTTTTTTTTCCATTTCTTTTTCTCGTTAAAAAATAATTTTTCATCCTTTATCGCCAAAAATTACAGTCCGCTATTCGGAATATCCGTTATTCAGAGGTTAAACATACAAAAATTTAGGTTTCGGGAGTGGGTATTCGAAAACTGTCCGTTAAATAGAGGTGTCCGCTATTCAGAAGTGTCCGTTATAGAGGTTTTACTGTACTAGGAATTTTAATAAATGCTTACGTAAAAATCACGTAAAGTAAAAAAGTAAGAAAATTAAAAGAAAATCATTAAAATATTAAAAGTAAAGATCAAGTAATTAATTTATAATGAAATCTAAAATGTATGTTTAATAATGATGAAATAAATGTTTCTGGAATTATTTAATAAATCTCAACTACTACAGGTATGCTGATAATTTACATTGGAATCATAAATTAATTCAGGGGTGCAGAAAATGTTTCTACTCCCAACATTTCCCTCAATCCACATGAAAATTTCCCCAAAATTTTACGATATGTTATAGGTAAATGCTGTATTATCGTACGTATAGAAATTTTTTCCAATATTTCTCAACTTATATGCGAGGATATATAACAAGGGTTGACTATGAGTGGAAAAAAATTCTGAAATTCACAGCAAATTTTCTGAAAGGTTACAGCGCAGTGCGGGAAAGGGAGGGGAAGGGAATCCACTCCCAGCACTAACCATGTTTTTTTCGCGGCCCTTTGACGAATTTCGCGATCTTTTGACGAGTTTTGCGGTTATTTCGCCTTCCTTTTGACGAAATTCGCGCTTATTTCGCCCTCTTTTGACGAAATACGTGATTGTTTCGTGATGTTTTGGCGAAATTTGCATTCATTTTGCGATCATTTGACGAAATATGTGAGTTTTTTTTCGAGTTCCTTTGACGAAATTCGTTGTTATTTTGCCATGTTTTGACAAAATCGTGGTTGTTTTGCGATCATTTGACATAATTTGCGGCTGTTTCGTGATCTTTTGACGAAATTGCGGTTCTTTCGCGATCTTTTGACAAAATTGGCGGTTATTTTGCGATATTGTGACGAATTTCGTGTTTTTTCCGTAATTCTCGGACAAAATTCGCGGTATTTCTATGTCCGAGTTTTCAGATTGATGAAAGATTTTTTTACATTTTCGGAACCAAATGCCTTAATTTTTTGGAAAATTCGGAGCAGAATCACCGCTGATATACGGTACCTATTATTCTGAGATCGATTTTGTGAAGGTCACCATACGGATCTTTTTAGTTGTTGTGAAATTTTTCTATCTCGGGGAATTATGGAATTTGTTGTTAAAATCGAAATCAATTGTATATATTTCTGCAAAATTTCCCCAGGTGGTTAAAATTTCCCCCTATCCTAGATCGCCGGATCGGACATATTCTGCACCCCTGATTAATGAATTTTTATTTAATTTTATATCAGATTTAATTGCCAATAAAGCTTGATTAATCAAAAAAGATTGCGATTGCCGCTGATATCAGCACCATCTTGATTTTATTTTAAAATAAATTTATATTTCTTTCATGAGAATGCTTGAGTTCAGTCATATTAACCAGAAATACTTACCAATATGTGTACTGAATGATATAAAATAATATTAAAAATTGAGCTAACAAATAGAAGAAAAGTAAGCACACATTCCAGTTAGTGTTCTGCATGTAAACATTGTGCAGAATCTACAATAAGCTGAGTTTTTGCTCTAAATACGCTAACTTACATCAGATTTGCAAGTAAGGAAGATTTAATTTGTAGTTAGCCAGCTGCACTAATTAAAATGCATCATTGATATAAAAAATAGTAAAAAACTGATTGCGTCCGATTATGAGTGCCAATTTGAAGTTTTTTCTGACAACTGAACAGTAAGTAATACTGTTTATATCTGTAACAGTATGCAGATTTTAGACGCTCATGGATTTGGGGAAATCTTCTGTAATTCTTAACCTACATTGACAGTAGTTTTATACTTACATAAGTTTTAGAGAGATGATTTTTTTTATTTTTGTTGATGTTTGCAACCTTGTAAATATGAAAGTAACCATACCAAATATATAAAACTTAATTTCCCAAGAGTTATTTTGATGCTAACTCTTAAAAAATAAATTTCTTAAAAAGTTGAGTATATATTTTTAAGATGTTACAGTTATTTCATTAAGTTGTTTTCTATTCTTCTCATTCTATAGTATTTGCTTCTTTTAAATGTAAGTTTAATGGAAGCAATTTTCCTTTCAAATGGACATTTATATATCTGGGAGCACGGCAGTGCGTCCGCCAAGTTCGCACAAGCCGTAAGCTACCTTTTCCTGAACCATCTCGGCATACTTTTCACCCCCTCATAACATCGTTTTAGGAAGAGATATAGAAATTTCTCTTTTATACACATGTTCGTATGGTCGAACTGAACTAAGGTTCCACGATTTCATGTTTCTATATTTAGTAGTTTTCGAAATATTAAATTCCAAAAAAGCGCTTTTTTGTCACTGACTCACTTCGCATCATCAAATAACTAAGGTACTTCTAAAAGTCGTAGAATCATGAAATTTCACAAGTAAGTCGGGTTTGGAGCACAATTAACCAGAAAAATCTGAAAACACAGAATTTCCGCCTCTAAACCCTTCAAACAGGGGGTGTTCATTTGGCCGTAAACAGTTCCTACGCATTCAATTGTGCCAATGTTGGTCGCCAAAACTCGATTACAAAGCTTTAAAGGCGGTCACGTGATTTCAAGCAGAATAACATTTTATATATATGCTTTTCCAAAGATGTTTGTTAAATAGAAAAAATGAATATACCTAAAAATTTTAATCAGTATAGGTTATGATATATTTACGATATTAAAACAATAAAACATTTAACAAAATATAACCGCAATTCGGTACGTTTCCGATATAGTAGCCTTGGCGAAATACAGAAAATAGCCTTGACAAGAAAAGAAATTTGATAATAACGTATTTTCTGGCAACCTATTTACTGTGTCATATACACAAGCAATTTTTTCCATATGTATACAATTTATTTAATGTAAGGAACCCGTTTATTTATTTTTATATACCAACACAAATAATCTGTATATAAAAAATAATATTTTATGCATGTATAAATAAAATGTTTATATGTATATAAATAACATAAAAGTTCATCAGGTTTGTTTTCGTAGTTGTTTATATCATTTGGCAAGATATCTCAGTTTCTGAAGTCCGAATTGCGCCAAGATTTTTAAAAAATGCCAAGGTCCCTATAGTGGAAAAATATCCTAATTCCATATGAAAGTTTAAAAATTTCCTTTTAATTAAATGAAATGTGTAACTAATAAACTGTCTTTAACGATGTGCGACAGATGCGGTGTCCGAAGTCCGCTGCTAATGTTATTATATTGTATTACTAGCCTACTTACTGTTCATTTATTGTTAATTTTAAATCTGTAAAAGAAAGATTATAGTTATAGATAAGATATGTTGGTCGCCAAAACCCGATTACAGAAAATTAGCCTGAGTTATAAAGGTGTTACATGATTTCAAGCTGAATGAATTTTTATATGCTTTTACAAAAATCTTAATAAGGCAAATCTTTCAGTTTAACTGTCCATCTTTCTATCTTTTACTTCCTTAAAACAAATTTTATTAAAGACCGGGAGGCGTCTGCACATATCATCACCTCATCGTGTTCACGGCTTAAATTTTAGGATTAGTTAAACATCGATTAGCGTATTGAAATGTAACTGGTCTGCCAAGGTATATCTTTGTGGAAAACACCTACAGACCTGATTTTACGGGTTGATTGGTAGATTTTCCATTGTGTTTTCCTGCACCCATTCCTCCATATTTCCAAACTTTTGGATGCAGGAAAATACAATAGTAAACCTATCAATTAACCACTAAAATTAGGTCTTCAGGTGGTTTCTACCGAGATATGACTTAACAGACCGGTTGCATTTAAATATGCTAATCTAGTTTTAACTAATCCTAAAATTTCAGCTGTAAACTCGATGAGGTGATGGTGTGTACAGACGCCTCCCGGTCTATTATAAATGTTGGTATTCTAATCTCAATAGCACTCTGGTCAATCTGGCAATTATCCCTACTATTTATTGAACACTATTCCTTTAATTGCGTTTTAGTGATGTTAATGAACTTATGCATATGCATCATACATATTATACATATGCATATAATACGTAATACATTTGCATCATACATATTATAGGTATGTGTATAATACATAATACATATGCATCATTATGACGTCAGAATAAACAAAACATTCTTTGTCGCCAAATTTGAGAATTGACATGATATATTACCAAATTTGGCGAAACTTTGCTAAATGCCGCCAAGCTTGGCGAATATTTGACGCTAGTGACTATTTTTCAATGAGTTAATTATTAATGCGAGCCATCTATTTTTATTTTTCCGCATATCATCTGAATAGTTAAATAATATGACGTACTAATATTTCCAAAGTGCTAATAGTTTCGTCACTGCCCAAAACCTCTGCTATTGTTATTATATTGTACTGCTATTATACTTACTGTGACTATGTTGTTAACCTTTACACCGCTAAAACTTCTGTATTATATAAAGAGAATTTACGGAAACTATTAAAGCATTGAAACTGCCAGTTCTCCTTATGATTATTATAATTCTATAATATGTAACCTGTTAATCAATATGTACGTTAGAATGAATCTTCTATGATCCGGTTCCTCGCATTTTAGTTTTCAGGTTTCGAGTAAAATTAGCTAAAATCTTAAAACCATGGCACATTGACTAATTCTTCAACACGATCAGATGAGATGAATGATAGATTTTCAAATGGATCATGGCAGTGAGCCGGTAGACCTTCTATTCTTCCGTAATCGAGTCTATTGAAAAGGTTAACGTGAAACAAAAAGATATTAGCATCAATATGGTTTAATGCAAATGCAGATAATGTCAAAGGATTTCATAAGAACCATTTCACTTGTACCCAGTCGTATCAGTTAAATTACAACAATTGGCAGTGAGCCCAATTAGAAAAGATTACTTAATAGGATTAAAAATTTCCGCATTAGAGAACGAATCGTAACTGCTAAGGAAACATGCATAAGTGAATTAAGAGATATTTGTCACGAAAGATGAAATACATAACAACTTAAAATATATGATGTGCTTCCATGATCGTAAAGAGTTGTTGGTTTCTCTATCAGAAGCTTCCGAATTGGCGAAAGAATGGGCAAGTAAATTAAATTATCAATAACAGTAACATGATGAAACGTTTAACATGGAAGTAATACGGTAAATACTGCTTGCTAGAGGCGGCTAGTACTTTAATATAAAAAGAAATAAAGTATAAATTTGTAAAGCTCAATAAAATAAATTTAGGTATTTTTATATTAGCCGGGCGCAAGTGGCAAATCGCCAAATACTGTTCCCAACTCCATTGCTCATATTGCATTCCTTTCATTTAAAGATATATACTTTTCAGTCATCTCATTTAAAATAGATGCATTTCCCTCATTTTATTTAATAGAATATTTAACATAGAAATAAATAAATAAATAAGAAATAATAACAGAAACCAAAATATTTTATTTGAAAATCAAAGCATTGTTTCTAATTTACACATGTGAAAAATGAAAACTGCTATTGGCGAAAAAACAAAAGGGTAATGAGGAGATTTGCTCCCGGCTAACATAAAAGTACCGAAATTTAAGTTTTTTCATATTAATGTAGTTTAGAATAGCAAACTTGAAAAAACATACAAAAAGTAGTGATATCCCAACAAAAAGTTTTCGGTAAAAAAAAAAAAAAAGCGCCAAGTTCTCCTTAATGTTTCGGCCAGAAAAAGTAGTGATATCATCTGAAGTTCGCACAAGTTAAAAGCCAAACATCCCAAACTTTTCATTGAAAATGGCTTCCTGCGACTTGGCCGTTAATGCCTTCGTGAGAGTTTTTCAAATTTTAAAATATGTACAAATGAGCTACATGCCAACTACATTTTTTGATTATTTTAGGCATTTTGTGACACAGAATACAGAAATAAAATACACATTTGAAAAAAGCATTTAAGCAATTTCAGTCTATTTAAATGCTTAGAAGTTAAAAATAACAAAATACGGTACTTGTTAGCCATCCCGTCGACCAATTTTGCCAAATTATATAAATCGCCAAACCACTCGCCAAATTATACAAATTGGCATAATTTTTATTTTAAATAACGAAAAAACAAATAAATTAGTATAACATTAATAAAATTACAAATAAAACGTCGAAATAAAAATCACTTGATAATGTAAACACGTGTTGTCAAGTGAATGTGATATTTACGATTAACCATTATTGGCGTTTAATCTTACAATTTGGCGACAGTAATTTGATCGACGGGATAACTAACAAGTACCCAAAATACTTGTATTCAGGAGATAATATCCCCAATTGCTAAAACATAATTAATATCAGCTTTTAACAGTTTATAAATCGAATACCTCTTAATGTTTGCAAACAAACTATAATAAATGTTCAAACGAAAAAAATCTCTTTCGTCAATACACAAGATTTCAATTATTATACAATAAAATATAATGTAACATATTGTGAGATATGAAGTAAGTAAATTTTGTTTTATTTCTTGGGTTTTACGTTAATGACTTTAGCTTTAGACCGTACAAAATGACAATTAAACCGCAAGTGGACTAAATGATCTGTAATCAAAACTAGTGTTTGTTGAAACTGAATGGTAGTTATCAGAAATATTTTACTTATAATGTCTTTATGTGAATTTGCCTCTTTGCATTCTAATATTACTTTTAATATTTAAATAATTCATAAATGCGTAATTTCCAATCATTAATTTTGAAATGCTGGAGAAGGCATTAACGGCCAAGTCGCAGGAAGCCATTTTCAATGAAAGATTTGGGATGTTTGGCTTTTAACTTGTGCGAACTTCAGATGATATCACTACTTTTTCTGGCCGAAACATTAAGGAGAACTTGGCGCTTTTTTTTTTTTTTACCGAAAACTTTTTGTTGGGTATATATATATTCATTTCTTTCTTGTTACTCTTATTTGAGTCAGGTGGGAGCAGCAGCAGTACAGTTAAGAACTGTTTTATCAGAGGATAATACTAAATTTATAACTTCATATAAATAAGTGCTTTCATTTGATATTATTTTTATTTATATTTCAAGTTAACAAATTTATTTAAAATACTACTAAAAGCCATTCAGATACATTCAAAAGTAATGAAGGAAAATACTGTCTACAGAGTTTGTAAAGCATTTTTATGCACTATTTTTCATTTCTAGATTTAAAATACAACGCAACAGTCTTTTATTACCTTTTATTGGCTACACCTTACTGAAGCATCCTTAAAATATCGATGACCTCCCCCCCCCCGCTCCACAACATATTTCTTATTATTTTGAGGGAATAAATTTCATATAGAAGTAACCTAATAAGACAAACTACGAGTTATTTAAATTTTTTTAGCTTATCAAACAGGTTTTCTTCATGTATATATTTTTTAACATAATAACTCTACAAAAGCAATGAGACCATATGGACCATTTTGCCTGTATGCCATAAAGAATTGTTTTGTGTCTTACCAACTTACCTCAATGTAAAACAAAAGTGTTGTGTCGACTGCATTTTTATCTTCACAACATTTCTTTAAGAGACTCTCATATTTGGCATTACATATTGATAAGGTATCTTCCTTCTTATATTTATGAAACTGAACTCGAATAATTAGCAGAATGATACTGAAAGGTCTTAAAGTTCACAAAGATCAAGCAAATTAAATGGAGACATAATTTTATTGATGACACTTAAAAACAAAATCTCCATACTTTACATAGATTTAAACTGACAGTTATAATTAAAAGAACAAAAGGATGGCTTTAAATCATTTTGTACTCTTCAACTTCACCAATTTTAATGTTTTGCATGCACGATTACCAACAACTTTTTTAAAAAAAATCCACTACAAGAGAAAACAAACTTAAATAACATTGTTCGAATTTTCCGCAACGTCTTTATAGCATTTAACTCAGGCGCAGATCTACGGGGACAGGCGATTGGAGCGAATGCCTCCCCACTCCCCCCCAAAAAACCTCTACCTAATATAAATCTAATTGAAAATTTTCACGGCAGTTTCCGATGAGCAGATACACTTACAAACGGAAACCATAAAGTTTTAGGTGTCAACGGTAAGCTTCACTGACATTTCGGCAATTAATGAACAAAAAATGATTATGTCCTGTGAAAAGGCATATGGCGCCGTAATTTTTGACAATGTGAGTTGAGGTGGCGGACGATGCCACTCCATGTACCTTTTGTTGAATCTCTACAACAGAAATTCATGCAATTATGTGGATCCCTTTAAAATTTGGAATCTTTTTCATCCTTTCAAAGAAGCGTCAATTCTAATTTTTGTATGGGAGGGGATGAAATTGACAATCAAACTTTCATAAAGAAAATAAAATCTAAAAAGTATTAGTTTTGGCTCAATAGATGAGAATATTTGTTCTATCTTAATAAAACTTATAAGTCATCCTTATAATAATCGTTATATGTCAGCCGTTTTAGATTTATAGATAATAGAAACAAAATCTGTTTTTGATATTAATAAGTAAATTTTGATGTTTGTTTTCTTTTTTTCTCTTAATAAAGTGAAATCGTGTTTCTCATTATAATATTTATGTTATTTAGCACTGTAAAGTATGCACTTCATGTGAATAGCAGTATATTTTGTTACCTAAAATACCTGAAGCATAAATACAATTTTAATTTCTCAAGGTGGATATAGAACCCCTCGTTGTTTAAAATTATTCTTACAAAATATTATTTACATTTTGTAAAATTTAAGTTATGATTTTTAGTGTTTTATGTCGAAAGAATGTACGTATTGTTATGTAGGACAAAAGCATACAAATATCTTAATAACATATACATAAGATTTACAGGGCTGCCACAGGCGACTATTTTTTAATTCTATTTCGCCTCACTTTTTTCAAAACAAAAATTTCATACATACGCTTTCACAACATTTGCAAGAGAAATATTCTACAAAATGTATTTTTTTAAATAGTGGTGTGAATAGAATATAAAAATAGTCGCCTGTGGCAGCCATGGATTTAGGCATTTTTTTTTTTCCTTTTCCAGATATTATTGAAATCAATATGCTTCGGGATAAAAGGAAAAGGGAAAAAAATTGAACTAATGAAGAAGAACTGATGGCGGCCGTAACGCGTTCCAAAATTTAAGAAATCACAATCAGCTGATTTTCGCTATTCTCCATTCATTATTAATAGAAACTTTTTAATGAAGTTCAAGAAAAAGAGTTAGCTTTACATTTACTACAAGCATTTAATATAAGCTATGGTTTGACGGCTGTGCAAATAATAAATTTGGCATATGAGAATTCAATTGCCTTGAATTCTCTAAATATGCCGTTATCTCGGCAAACGAACAAGCAAACTGGAATTAATCGGTTACAAGGTTTTATGCAACGAAATTCAACTCTTTTCCTTTAGGAAACTACTAGTTTATCAAAAAGTACAAATTTCAACAAAGCTAATGTTAATAATTTTTTTAAAAACCGTCACTCAGTTATGGGTCAGTATAAATTTATACTAAATAGAATATATAATTACAATGAAACAGGGTTAATAACAGTGCACAAGCCACCTAATGCAGTAGCAAAACGTAGTGAAAAACAAGTTTCTAAGATTACAAGCCCAATGACAGTTAAGAATGAAATGGTAGTTTTAGATTTTCCAGATAGTTCCAGTAGTAGTATAGGTTTTACCTCTGATAATTTAAACGTTGAAGATTTCCTTTTAGTGTGGTTTAAAGGAAAAAGATTAGAAGTAATGTATGCTGGGAAAATTACAAAACAAAATCACTCGTAATGAATTCTAAGTAAATATTTTGATAAAAAAAAAGCAGAGTCAAACCACTTTTTATTTCCTGGTGTTATTGACATTAGTGACGTGAATATTAATGATATTGGGATGAAATTACCTAAACCTATAACTGTTGGGGTGACAGATAGATCTAAACCTTTCTTAAAATTTTCGACTGATTTAAATTAGTTTTATGTCAAGAAGCCCGAAACACGTTACTTTTCTTGTTTTTGTTTTATCATATGTTGCAATAATTTTTATTTGGTATTATTATTTTTTATATTTGAATAACATAATCTAAAATAAAAAGTAAAATGTTCGTAAAAGTGTTTTAATCATGTATGTCCCTATTAGGTGCAAAATTTAAAGTGATATCTTTAATATCTTTATTGTATAAGCTTATAAAGACAAAATGCCCTTTTCATTCCCCATCTCCCCCTAGTGATATATTTGAACAGTGCTCTTTTGTTTGAGAAAAGAACGGGATTCGTTGAATTTCTAAAGAAAGACAGATACAAGAAAAAATGGATAATTTCAAAACTCAAAGTATTTTAATGTTCTCTAAAGAAAGCCACTAATATGCAAAAAATGTACTGTTACTGCCACCCATATTGGGGAATTTCAAGGGTTATTTGATGAGTGAATAAAAAAAGGATTATCTCTTATATCAGCCAGTTAAAAACTAAAATGCATATGGTGTATTAATTTCTTAAATGCCAACTTGGTAAATTAGTTCTTCCCCTGTGTATTTACTTAATGAAATGCTTTCTAGGTATTTTGAACTACAAATATCACCCTACTATCATCCATCGTTCATTATTTAGTTTTATAATTTCTCGCTGTCTTTCTGCTTCTTGCAGAGAATCTTTGAAAACAGACCTGAACCTTAGTGACAAACGTCAACTTTGACGGGCTAATAATGACCCAGATAACAATTTTTGATTTTCCAAACTTTTTTAACCTGAACATGTAAAGGATTTAATGATTTTTATAGGGCATTAATGAAAGGATTGAAAATGTTGCAAAAAGGATTATAAAAGGTTGCTTGTTGACTCATCATTCTAAAGTAGCTTGTATGGGTTTTAGAACAAGCATACCTAAAGGTAGAAATGCAGGGATAGTTACAGTATTTTATACCGACATTGTCACAAGAATTACAACCAAAGGTAGATGATAAGATTTTTATTACAAGCATGTATAAAGAAAATGATGTTTCATTAATATTTTAGTTTTAAACCTTATTTGATAAAAACATGAGACTTTCATTAATATTTATATATTGCAAAAATAATGATTTTTATTAGTCATATAAAGTTGCATATTTTAATTAATATATTGTTTTTTCCCTTTAAAGTAATTGATAAAATTTGCATATATTTTATTTTAAAAATTATAAAGAATTATCCTGTTTTTATTGCAAATCTTTCCATTTTATTCAAATCAGACAAGTTATTTCATTTTTGTTTAAAATTTCTGATTTTTTTTTTTTAATTATTATATTCAATTTTGTGATGACTGATGCATTTTATAACCCTTTGCTCTCGAGAGGTGACTCTCACTCAGCTCCCGTATAAATATAAGCTCCAAATGCTCTGGACACCAGTTTTTTAAAGTAATTTTCTTCTCCTTAAAAAATCGCTGAATTATCGACGATTAAAGATAGCTAAATAAATAGTAAGAAATTAGTGGTGTCCAGAACATTCGGAGCTCTGATTTCCGCGCGACACCTGGAAACACTCTCGAGTGCAAAGGGTTAAAATATCAAATTCGTTAGGGAGAGGGATAGTACACCTATATGGACTGATGCTGTCGAAATCTATGTCTTACTATGTAGGTATAAGATATATATTGAATTTTAATCAATTTTCTGCTTTACTAGATCATTTTTTAATATTAAAAAGGTCCTAAATTATGTTAAGAGGTTATTTCACTCACGCAGAAACACCTGCTCGCTAATGTTAATTCTATGGGAAAAATTTAAATACCTCGTTTACCTTTCATTTTTAGAGTTCCGTACTTAAAAAGTAAAAACGGAACCATTATAAGATCACTCCTGTGTCTGCCTGTCACTGCCATTTTACTCGTAAACTATGGAACGTGGAAAGTTCAAATTGGGAGAAGTAATAAAGACTATTGACCCACATATTTACAGATTATTAAACTTTCATAAATATATTTAGTAAACATGTATAGGGGCTAATTAAGTTACTTGTAAAAAAATTTCTTTGTATATCATGTGGGGTATCATGTGAAAGCTTTCGTAACGTTGCGTTGCACTCAAAAATACATTTCTTTTAATTGTAGATATTATATTTTCAAAGATATCGTCGAAAATCTAGCGAAAAAATATATTCTCTCCCATGTAATTCTGAATCTACTAAAACTAAAATTATGAAAAAATTAGAAGTAGTAGACTTTATTCTAAAACTTGCAGGAAAATTAAAGCGATTACCCTAGGTCAGATAGTTTTTTAGAAAATCGCACATTTCCGCCAGTGGCGTTGCTAGGGGGGGGGGGGGCAAGGGGGCGGCCGCCCCGGGCGCCGAAGCCAAGGGGCGCCAAATGGAGAAAGGTTTAAACCGAAATTATCACACATATTTTGACATGAAAATTGTTGATTTTTTTAATTTTTTTTGTGTGTGAATGTTTTCTTTAGTAAGATATTTTACTATTTCCAAATAATGAAGAAAGAAAAAGCTTTTGTTAATGCTTATAGGAATGGCTCAACACACTTGGTACCTAATATAATTATGTACCTGAATTGAGTCCAAAATGATTAAATAGACGGCGTCAAATTGAAAGGAGCTTTAAACGGAATTTTTTTCGCATATTACATATTCATAAATATGAATTGTTGACATTTTCATTTTTGTGTGTATATGTCTTTGTGAATGCTTTGAAGAAATTCGGTGAATGTGGGGAAAATGGAGATATCCATAATTGTCAGTCGCTAAAGGAGGTTTCTAACTGTCTGGTCTTTAGTTTATAAATCAAAAGGTCTGTTGAAGACTTGGAGACACATTTCTGGAATCAAAAGAACGTTTTTAATTTGTATACTAGCTGACCCTCTTATTGAATTTTCCAAACGAACAGCGGATGATTAAAACCTCCATTCATATTAAAATGTAAAAGAAAAACGAATATCTCAAAATGAAGCTTTGAGATAGGTCCCCACTGTCTTCGGCAGCGTAAACCGGGCGTACTAAGCACGCATCTCTAACCACTAAGGACCTCTTTTCAATTTTTTCTTTTTCAAAATGAATCTCCGGCACGAGGGGCCGCTGCCTACGTCCCGAATAGCAGGCGTGATGCACACGTGCCCGAAAATCTGGAGAGATCGCAAGATGAGTTGAAAGAAAAAAAATTCCGCAGAAAGCGGATCCATGAAAAATCAGATAAAAATTCCCTTGGCGATGGAAAGTAGAACTAAAAACTGTAAGACAGTCGAAAACCAAGATTAATGAGCAAAACCCAGTTAAATTGGGTCCATAGAACCCGAGATAAGAATGCGCCCCCTGCAGTCGAAGGTGAAGTTAGAAAATGCAAGAAAATCGTAAGCTAAATTGAATGAATCAATTCCCGTTGAAATCCGTGAAAAGAATGCGCCTTTAATGTTCGATAATAGTGATAAAAGAAGTCTATATTTTGAAAAACATACTTTTAAATGTATATAAAGGGAGGAAACTAATGTAGACGAACTCTTAATTCATATCACAGGACTCTTGCAACACTAATAATCTTCAATTAAATTTATAAAATGCTTTTAAATTACGTTTTTAGCATTTGGTAACGTTTAATAATTAAGTCGATTTTCTACATGTCATATAATCTCTGATTCATCGATTTTCGGAAATTAAATAGAAGGATTGGCCGGAAAAAGATATCTTTTTAGTTCGGTTTTTAATGAATGTTCGTCCCTGTATAGTTCTTTCTTTAAACTTTTGTACTATCGTCGTAAGTTTTTTGAAAAAAATAAGAAAAATTACCAACCGATTTTCAAAAATTTTATACACGGGTGCAAAATATTTTTCTACATGTGCTCCGAAATTTTCAAATCGATATCTTAATTAGTTTTCTTAATTTTCGCTGATTAGTGAAAATTCCTTATTTCTTTCATTTCGACTATGGGATCAAGTTCATAAGTGCGCGCCATTTTGCCATTTTGTGGAAAAAAATCGCGTTTGTTATGAGCTTTTAATTGATATTCTCGGCTAATTATCAAATAATTAGAAATTTGAGCCTCATGTGCAACAGGACCTGCCTTGGACTACCCCCACTGAAATCTTCAGACTTGCACGTGCAGTAGATATTTCAAGCCATCTCCGTCACACATACACACACATAGACTGGTTTTCACGCTGATTTTTGTGTTCTTAGCATTTCATATGAATATTTTCGTGTAATGAGGGCTTCTGTGAACCAGTGCAAAATGGATTTAGCTGGAAGAACAACAAGTAAAGATATTATTTCTTCTTTATAGGAAATTCCATTTTTCCGTCGAATTGGCATTAAGCAAAGCCAAATTTTCCCTTTTAAATCGTATAAAAAACAAAGTAGGACTTTTCAGTCTTTCTAGTACGACTAGTACAAATTGGCTGTTTTCGTCGTTTTAAAAGGTAAATATATTTAATATGTACTAAAATTCAGCGCATATGCATTAGAGAAAACTACATCTATATTTTTAAGGAATAACTGGGAGATTAATGGAAGAGAAGAATTTGACTCGGGAACCTCTTTGTGAACTGAACCCGTTTATTTCGTCGCTGTATCTCACAATTATCTCCGCGATTTCAATCGGATGTCCCACGGGCCATTTACGTCAATTTCGGGACCTACATGTTCGTGATAGTGCAATGGTCAAAATATAATCTTTTCGTGCGCTTTCTTGCTAATATGTTGGGACTTGTAATATTTTCCAGCAGGGGGTGAAGGTATCAATTTGAGAGCAACGTTTAGTTTAATTGGTTAAATAGATCTTGATTGACATGTGGTCCAGAGCCGCAAAATTCCCGGGATCTGTGACGCACAAGGCTTTAATCACAAACGAAGGAGTATTGTCGAAACATCAGCATGTTCTATCTTAAGTTACTCTCTGATTTTAATGGTGAACGTAATAAATATTCTGGGAAACAGAGGTACAAAGGGTGAAGTGGATATATATCTCTCTCTATAGATATCTGATCATTATCATGCGACTACGCTCGTACTTATAAACCGATTTGGATGTGATTGAGCATATGTTAAGGGTTTATTATGTTCTCGACCAAATTCGTTGGGCATCTTGATCCGCCATCCTGTTTCAAAATGGCGATCCCTTAAACATTTCAAACAAAGAAATATATACAAAAAATTATAAATGCAAATTTATTTCTTGCGTAATCGTTGGGTCTTGATAGAAGGATTCAAGAACATTTTTTATCTTTCCCTCTTTCTTAAAAATTGGGTGAGTAATAGCAATTTGAAATTCTAGGGTGGCTGACGTTTTGAAACTGTATTTTTTTTCTCTAATCGGCGCAATTTAGGAGTTTTAGCAAATGTGGGTTTTTTTTTTAATTTATTTTCAATGTTACTACTCCCATACGCTTAAAACAACAGTCATATCCGTGAATGTTCCACTAAGTTTTTGAAACTCCCATTCAAATTCAGCATTGGCGAAAACTAGAAATCTTGAATAATCGGGTTCCAAGCATTTTAGTTTCATGTTTTAGAGTAAAATTAGCTGAATCCTTAAAAACAAGGAAGAGTGAAGCTGCCTTTTCCTCCCAGTAGAAGCCGAAAAAACTTTTTTTTTTCGTCTTGAGGAAAAATAATGTGGTTATTTTTTTATTAAGGAAGGGGGGGGGGGCGCAAAATTTCTTCCTGCCTCGGGCGCCAAAAAACGTAGCTACGCCACTGATTTCCGTTATACATAAATTTCGATTTACGGGCATTCAGCAAAAGTATTGAGCAGCGCTGGAGGTAACTATCGTAGCAGAAGTATAAAAGCATAGTTGATAATGATTTTCGAAGACAATCGTGAATTATTAGCCGAGATATTAACCCTTAAAGATACGAACGGTTTGGACATACATAATGACAGGGACGGCGTACTCTATATACAATCGGCTTTTAAAGCCTAGTTAACAACTTTTAATGATATATAGGTGTATGCAATGCCCAGTAGCAGTATAAAAACAATAAACGTCAAATTGTTAAACACAGACTAATTTAATTAGAATTAATCACATAAATACTATGGGATTCGTGACTAGTTTGCATTGAGTGGATCTTTCAATATGCCTCGAGTGACTTTAAAAGTTAATTAAAACCTATCTAGAAAAACGCGGCACGGACCAAGGCGGCGTTCCAAATTTGTGACCTCCTTTTGAAGCACGCTTAGCACAAAGCCAAATTTAAACTTTGAACAAAGGTTTTGTTTTAACTACACTGTAGAAAGAAAGGTTATTACTACGCTGAATTTAGAGTTATGAAATGCCAAATGGAGCTTAAATATGCACTGCTTTTATTATCAGTACTGAATTAAGTTCATCATAAATATATTAGGATAATATTAAACTTGTCGGATCTGGTAATCCCAAAACATTCTTCTATCTCATACATGTTAATACTTCCTGATAAATGCAGCACAGCACCGAGACCGGTTAGGTGATTTACACCAAAATCTAATAAGCAACAACTGAACAAGAGAACTTTTAACTGACTTTGAATTGTTGATGAAATTCCGTGTATTAGTTTTTGAGATAGAGATTTTGCAGAAATCAAGGAAATTTCTGCATAGCAGTGGCACCTGTTGGGCAATTTTCACCAAAAACGTGTCAGGATCAATTTATACCATGCACTAACTGAATCTAAAATTTGATGAAAATTCATGCATTAGTCCTTGAGATACAGCTATTGCGGAAATCGTGAAAATGCAGCATAGTAGCACCACCTGTTGGGCAATTTACACCAAAAACTAAACATCTCTAATTTATATCAGGGAATAACTGAATCTGAAGTTTGATAAAAATTCGTGCATTAGTTCCTGAGATAGAACTAATGCGATAATCTGGAATAATGCAACAAAATAGCTCCACCTATTGGGCGATTTACACCAAAAGGTTATCAGCACCAAATTATATCAAGGAATAACTAAATCTGAAGTTTGATGAAAATTCGTCATTAGTTTCTGAGATAGAGCTATTGCGAAAATCATGAATGATACAGCATAAAATCGCCACCTATTGGGCGATTTACACCAAAAAGTTAGAAGCACCAAATTATATCAAGGACTAACTGAATCTCAAGTTTTCTGAAAATCCGCGCTTTAGTTCTTGAGATGTAGCTATTGGGGATATCATGAATAATGCAGCATAGCAACGCCACCTTTTGGCGATTTACACCAAAAAGTAATGAGCATCAATTTATATCAGGGATTATCTGAATCTAAAGTTTATTAAATTCCGTTCATTAGTTCTTGAGATAGAGCGCCCGCAAATTTTGTGTCACACACACACAGACAGACATTTTGTAAAAACATGTTTTTCGTAATCTCCCTAAAACGTATAAATCCGCCGAAAACCGGAATTCAAAAATTTTCACGAGTCCAATACTTTCTTCTTGTGAAGATAGAAGAAAGTAGAAATGGGTTATATAAAATAGCTATATTTGATACTAGCTCTACCCGGCCACGCGTTGCTGTGGCCCAGTCTGGCTAAGTGAAAAAGAAAGAACAGAGAAAGCGCGCGTTTCTATAATATGTTCAATTTCACAATACTTGTGGGTATACAATATTTTTGTTGTTGCATTGTATGTGCAGAGATTGTCTGATATAGAGATTGTCTGATTTACCTATTCTAGAACACGAAAAATATAATTGCCTGTGTGAGAAGCAATTCAGGTCTAGATCTAAACCGCAGAATTTTAAAGCTTGGCCCTATGCTTTGATGGAGATTACAAACGCCAATCAAATAGGTAATTGAAATTTCTTAAATTGAAATCGCGTATCCATTGGAATAAAAGGAATGCGAGGAATGAGGACATCGTCACCTTTTAAAGGTCCTATCAAGATTGTTGCTTCTACAAAGTTGCTCATTATTTTTTTTACTGCAAGCTGCGTGCCGTTGCAAAGATTTGGCTTGTGAATATTTCGCAACATCCCAATTGGCAGGCCGATTGTCAACTGCAGCACGTGCGGTGGCATGCCTGGCACATCGAGTGAATAAAAAAGGTATGTGCCGAATTAAACTTATGGCACTGAGCTCACAGGCTATTCACACTAATTGTACATTATACTCTTATTTCAAAGTATAATGCCCTTTGAAAAATAAATTAAGGAGGATTACCCCCTCCGTTTCCCCCCTTTATACTTAACCAATGAACCTGCAAATCTAATCAGGGAAACGACTTATCATAATAAACCGGTGTACCAAATTTGAAGCAAATCGGATAATTCTGCATGAAAAATCCATTCATCTATATTAAGGGCGGATTAGCCCCCGTTCGCCCCTTTATACTTAATCAATGAGCCTCTAAAACAAATCAGGGAAGCGCCTTATCAGATAGAACCTATTCACAAAATTTGAAGCAAATCGAATAATTCTACATGAAAAACCAAGTTATCTAAATTAAGAGCAGGGGGAATTAGCTCCCCGTTCCCCTTTGCACAACCAGTAAAACACCAAAACTAATCAGGGAAGCACTTTATCAGAATAAACCTACTTACAAAATTTGAAGCAAATCAGATAATTCTGCAGGAAAAACCTATTTATCTAAATTAAGGAGATATTAGCCCCCGTTGCCCCTTTTATGCTTAACCAATGAATTCCCAAAACTAATCAGGGAAACGCCTTATCAGAATGAAACTATTTACAAAATTTGAAGCAAATCGGATACTTCTATCAAGAGTTATCGCGTTACATACATACATACATGCATACATACATACATACAGAACCTGCGGGCACATTAGTTCTCAGCCTTTAATAGCCTGTGAGCTAAAAAGAAAGAAAGACGAACTAAAAAAAACAAAGCAAAAACATATATCATAAAAAATAATGACGAAATATTTCAGTAATGTGTCCCTCCGGAGGGCATAGTGAGGGGAGATGCATAATATGAAAGTGTGGTCAAAAGGCTTTCTAATGATATACCATATAATGGGCGTCGAATAATATTGAAAAAGTGCCACGGGGGATGAAATTGAAGGAGGGGGTGCAAGGTTCTTAATAGTAATATAAAAACACGCGCGCGTTTAAATGTAACGCAATCGATGAATTTCAAAGAAATAGGTGAAGAACTTTCGGAGGTTTAAGATTCCGTACAAACGAACATTTACATTTTTTAAATATAGAACTGTACCCCCACGGGGGAAAGTGGGGTGAGGGGGATGGTAGGTGCATAATATGAAAGATTAGTCAAAGGTTTTCTAATGATATGTCACATGACGTTTGTCTGAGAAATTTTAAAAAGCGCCCCCTGGTGGTGGCGAGGAAATTGGAGGAGGGAGGAGCGAGGTTCGTGATAGGTATATAAAAACACGCGTATTCGAATGCAACGCAATCCGTGAATTTCAAAGCAATCGGTGAAGTACTTTCGGAGGATTAAGATTTTGTACAAACGAACATTTATATTTTTATTTATATAGAAATGTGCCCCCACGTGGGGAAAATAAGGGGAGCGAGATGCGAGGTGCATAATATGAAACAGTATTCCAAGGGCTTTCTAATGATATATTACATGATGGGTTTTGGAAAAATTTAAAAACCGCCCCCTGGTTGTGGTGGTGGCTAATGGGGTAATGGGGGAGCGAGGTTCATAATAACTATATAACAACACTTCCGGATTCGAATGCAATTCAACCCGTGAATTTCAAAGCAATCGGTGAAGAACTTTCGGAGATTAGCGATTAGGAACAAACGAACATTTACATTTTTATTTATAGAGATTATTTAGGTTCCATATCTCTTTGAACCTTCATGGTATATCCATTTACACTTTTCTTGTATATACAG
Source organism: Maratus speciosus (assembly GCA_963932465.1). Classification (NCBI taxonomy): domain Eukaryota; kingdom Metazoa; phylum Arthropoda; class Arachnida; order Araneae; family Salticidae; genus Maratus; species Maratus speciosus. The sequence continues at coordinate 63,336,027 of OZ010797.1, read as the reverse complement.
TTATACCTAACCTTTCGTTGAAAAGTTTTTACCAAGTCTTAGTATTCTTTTAGCAACGGTTTTTTTAAATAATACAATTACTAATTCATTTATTCATTCTACGAAACCCTCTGTACGCGAGTAATATTCGCACTTGACCGTTTATTTTTTCATTGGATGACTCGTTTATGATTGTTTATGATCATTGGATGACTCAAGTATCTCATTTACATTTCATTTTTTTTTTCATTGGATGAGGTTGATCTCTACAAAGGCCATTTTTGATTTGTTTACAAGTTTTTTTTTTTCTTATTAGGATACTTTCGTTTTTGGAACTGCTTTCGAAAGTGATAGTATTTAAAAAAACCTTGAAACAAATATGAAAACTTAAAAAAACTTCTTTGTACAGACTGACGTCAGCAATCCAATAAAAAAAACTAAAAATATGAAAAGGCAATCAAGATATTAAAAAAAAATTCTCTGATAGGATTAACATTATACAGATGTTTATGCAGGCGTGAAGTGGATAAAGTTTTGTTAAGGAAAAATACTTTTATTGAAATAAAAGTCATTCTTATACACATAGACATAGAGTCTTGACAATTATTGGTGGGGAACTTTATAACTCTTTTTCACACATATGCGTGTGTGTGTAAAAAAGATTGCGTACAGTTTATTGTTGCTTTTTTAACTGCCCTTCAACAGAAATTAAACGAAAATGTATACTGCTAAATAACTCATGTTATCACAATATAAAAATTCGAATATACAGATCCATTTATAAAATGATACACTCACTGTTATTCATTTTCATTATGGCCTTTCGGCTACAAAATTTCAAATAATAATAGTAATTTAAACAAGAACGATAAATCATGCGTACAGCATTGAACATGAAACATTTTTCAACACATTCTGAATACTATAAAAAAAACTTCTCAGTTTACTAAGGTTGAAATATGACGTAACAATTTGGAAAACGTATAACGCATTTGAAAACCCGATTTCTGCTATTACCATGAATAGTCGATAAAATATATGATTTTTATGCAGCCCTGTATACGATCTGCAGATAGGTATGCATGCTACATATTACGTTAAAAGCTAGTTCAGTTAAACGCATAATACAGTTGAAAATTTCCACTCAGCAATTTCGCCAATAAACGGATGTTGTTGAGAACTTTTGGGCGTCCCTGTATAGGATCAATAGAATTAATACACACCAAGTAATATTTTAAAAAATAGTTACATTTAAAAACGAATAACACAACTGAAAACGCACTTCCAGCAATTATTGTGCGTAGGCTTCAATAATTCAATTGCTCATTTTCTTCTATACCCAAATTCTTTTGTGTGTACCTGTAAATGAATGATGAGTTCTATGCACACCATCTATTCTATTCTAAGTACTTTGTAGTACACCTCAGTGATGTACATCCATTTCAATATGTTAAAAATACTGTAATATCGTTAAAATACACTGTAAGCAATTTTCCCCATGGACCTTAATGTAATAGAATTTTTTTGAGTGGTTCTGGAAATGAATCGAAAATGCTACACACTTGATTTTCAATACCGAACATTCCATAGAAAACCCTAATAACATATATTAATTTCATGGCAATAGGACTCTATTTCCGCGAGTTAGAGCACAGCCAGACAGACGAAATTTATAAATACTTTACAACTATGTTGGAAAATGTTAAAAAGGGAAATTTTTTCAAATACCATTCATCCGTCTAACAAAAAAGAAAATTCCATAAAATAACAGAAACTCAAAAATCTAACTTTTTGGTATTAAAAAGTAAAAAAAAAAGAAAAGAAAGTATTTTAAACGTTATTGGTGGGACTTGAGAATCTAAACGCTACGTCTCTACTTATAAATAGTAAATTTGATTATACTTTCAGTTACTTACCTTTTGAATATATTCCACTGTTGCCGGATCAGGTATTTATTCATATATTGTGTTAAAAATAATTTTTTTTACCTACAAAAAATACACATCAAATATCTGGAATTCCAATATAACGGAATTTTATGGCTGTTGCAGATTAGAAAAATTTTATATTATTAACGTATTAAATTCTTTCTTTTATTAGACTTTTCTCATAAAATTTTCAATTACTATTTACAGAATGTTGGCAAAAAATACTCCATAGAATTCTGATTAACGCTAACAGCAATTATTTAGCTTTTCTCTGAAAAGGAATTGTTTAAAGCTACAAATTGCAAAAAGAAACTTTTTTACTAATTCAACGGTGATCTTTCCAATATTTTTACATTAAAATAATTGTAATTTCTTGTTCGTTTAATAGTTTAATTAAGTACGTTTTACGTATTAGAAATTAAAAAGGTGTCGTCCTCTCTTATTCCTATGTGGTTACAAATTTTTTCTTTTATCAGAGAAATACTTTCCCATGTGTGAGCGAGCAAACACTAAACTAATGTTTTGTATAATTATAATTTAACTCAGTTAAATGACTGTTTTTCCGTTATAATAATTTTTAATAACTTAAACTGAAACACGGGAAAGTATTTCTCAGTATGTAGGAAATATTTTCTAAAACAAATGAAACATCATTCAGTTAAAAAATTCTATTTATTTACATATAAAGAATTAAAATAATAATGAACAAGAACTTCAATAAAGTCTCTACTTTCTTCTTGATTTTTTCTTTTTTCTGTAGCAAAAATAAAAAATAATAAAATAAATAAAAAGATAAATACATGTATACACACTTATCAAATATGCACAGCAAAAGTAAATAAAATATACTATAGACTGCGACACAGCTAGAATCTTCCTTCTTTGGGAACCAGAATCTTCATTTGGGATTGTTACTCATAAAATGCACATTTTTTTGTGTATCAAACACGTTCATAAAATCCCTATAATATTAAAAGCACAAATAACAATAATAAATCTAACATTTATGTGTTTAAAGGTTTCAGAAAAGATAATCTCTTTTAATCTTTAGAGAAAAAGAAAAAAAGGAACAAGAGAATGAGAAATAATCAATGAAATAGGCGTAAAAATACAAAACACTGCATACGTTATCAGAAGAGTATATATACTAAGGAGTAAACATTATAGCTACGGAGAACACTGTTCGGTGATATATATCAATGGATATACAGGGTGTATCAGAAACATTGACCTCGGTTTTTATTCCTTAAATATTGATCATAGACGTATATTATAAATTGCAAAGTTATGTAAAAACGTTACAGAATTTTATTAAATCGATTAAAATTTTCAGGGGATTAATTTTAAAGAAAAACAAAATTAATTTTTTATACGGCCCCGCACAAAAAATTTCTAATAGGTAACATGTGCTCCATACATTAATAAGGCCATGTACAAAATTTCAGCATTTTATCATAAAAAGTTGCAGAGATATGAAAATACATAAATGAAGACTTAAACCACTTTTCGATGACCGGATATGAGTTCGCTAAGGGGGAAAAGCATGCAAAGTGATCGCGTTTCAAGGGTCAGTATATATCTTATATATTGATTTATTTTTATTCCTACTTCACTGGTAATTGCTTTTTCTCACACTCTTGTTCCTTTTCCTCTGAAGATTGAAGAAGATGCTCTTTTATGAAACCTTTAAAAACATAAAAATTGGAACAACTTTGTTTAAACATATTTGTATGAATTTTTTAATAAATTGCTGAAATTTTGTACATGACATTATTAGTGTATGGGGCATACTTTACTCATTGTAATTTTTTTTTGCACGGGGGCCATATAAAAATTTCAACTTTGCATTTCTTCAAATTCAATACCCATAAAATTTTAATCGATTTCATAAAATTCTTTTTATGTACATTTGTAATATATGTGTATATGTTCAGTATTTAAAGAATAAAAGCCGAGGTCAATGTTTTTGCTCTCAAGCGAGACACATAAAAAATGCAGTGAAAAAAAGAGAGCAAGAGGATGTTATTCTACAGATTTCAGTCATAAAGACGGTTTATTATTTTTAACGCAAGACTCAGTGAAGCTTTTGCGGCAATTATTGCTCAGTTGTACAATGTTATTTGAATGTTAAGTTGTACGTTTAATTATCTATTAAACCTTTTTTATACATATTCACATTTTGAAGAATATCAGTTTTGATTAAGCAATACATTATTCACATAAATCCCATATATATATATATATGTCATCCAGCTGATCCCGGCCCTGTAAATATTCACATAAAGACAATAAACAGTGGTAAAGTCAAACATTTGTAATCTTGTAAGATAGCAGACACAATCAAAATTATTGAGATTTAACAAGGGGTCCATTTGAAAAAAAAAACACCTGTAAATAAAATTCAGACAAAGAAAAAGGCAAGCTACTTTCGTAGGGAGTCCAAGGCACAGGCTGGAATATTCCTTACAAACGCTGGCTGAAACTTTAAGTTCCAACCAGCGCACGTTGTCCATTTCTATTTCACTTGATATTGAAATACGATTTCACTCTTCCTTTTCAGAGACTTCCGTTTTTTGCATGCACTATTTTATTTGTTTAACATTAATCATATTCACTTAATAATCATTATTATACTCTTCTTTAGTTAATAATCATTATTAAACTCTTATTCGTTTGATAACAGTGCAATAGAATAAGTCAATGGCAGGGATGCTTGGGAAGAGATGCTTGATTTTAAGTCTGCTGACTATGGGGTAATAAGTTCTAGCATTTCTTTCAAAATGCTCTATGCCAGGTTTATCAACTACTATCAATTTAGAAGATATGTAAATCGGGTTGAGGCTCTCAATCAACTTCCTAATACCCTTTCTAATGTTAAACCTATGGCCGCAGAATAGCTTTCGTCTGTTTAAAATATCTCCTCAGGAAATTAATATTTTTCATTTCTTTTTTCTGTCTACTCTTTTTAAACGATGTCTCTTTTTTTCTTAATTGTTAAAATATTTCTAAGCTACATAGGGTGTTGCAAAAATATAGGGACAAACTTTTAGGGGAGGTAGGTCACATTATAAGGATTGGGAAATACATAGCAACCTAAGACCGGAAACGTCATGGGAAAGTGATATCAGAGGTACAACAAATCAGCATCTTGGGTACATTGCTTAAGATACCACCCGGTAAAATGCTCACATGCAGGATAATCTGTGGGGAACAGAGACTGTACTCATTGGAGATGATATCGGTGTAAGGCTTCGATTTGCAAAACACGATGTACGCGATTCCAAAATCATCCTATGGCGGCATCGACGGCACGTACATATGTACACGGATTCATCGCTACGGCTATATCCTGTTCATTGGAGAGCATGCGAGAACACGTGACCTGCCTTCACTATACCTATACCTTTCTACACCTCTTCCTGTACCTCTTAAGGATGCATATTAACACAAATTGCGATGCATATTCGAAAACAGCCGGCGGTCCGGTACACCTGTCTTTGGGAAAGTCTCGATAAAATACTTTAGCTGTTGGTACACTGCCACCAGGCAACGAGTACATGAAGTGAATATCTGCCAGCTCCCTGTCCGTAAAAGTTGCATGTTCTTTTCAAGGTGACTACTGCTCGAATGACTGGAATAAAGCAGATATTTTCCTTCCAGTGTTCTCGTGAACAGCACCACCTAGTGGCGTACGATGGAGTTTCCGGTCATGGGTTGCTATGCAATTCTCAGACTTCACGATGTATCCTACCTCTCTTAAAAGTTTGTCGCTACATTTTTGAGACATCCTGTATATTTAATTTTATGGGAAGTGTTAAATTTTTACTCGCAGTTTGCCAGCTTTTAACATATAAATCAAGCATAAATTTTAGAAATATTTTCATGACAAAGAAAAAATATTTTAAGAAGAATAAAAAGAAGTTAAATATATTAATTTACTGAGGAGGTATTTTAAATATGCAAAATGCATTCTATGCCCATAGGTTTAACATCAGAGAGGGATTTTCGAAAGTTGACTGACTAATTGTAGTCTTTTACTTTTGGGTACTTTGAGCACCCAGGATCGTGGAGAAATGTAAAATACTTGTGATGGATAAGTCCAAGTAAATTGTGTCTAGTGCATACCTAAAACCTAGAAGGTCTTGATGAGGTGCGCCGAACCTCAAACACACGTGTTATCGAAAGCAGCACGTAAGAAATACTCAAACAAATTTATCAATTTGTGGGATAAATCCATCCTTTTACAAGAACTAAATTTTTGATCAACACTTACAGACGTCTAAAATAAGAACTAATTTTGAATGATTTCAAGTGTCATTATTCTCCTTTCTGCAGCACCCTTTTCTCGACAAATGCTGCAACATAATTATGTTTCCCAAAGCACTTTGCTTTTTTGCATGAATTCCATAACTTCATTCTCTAATTGCATTTAAATGATAATTTAAGTAAAAAATATGCAATGAAACTATTTCTGGTGACTCGCAACTAAAAATGACAAAATTCAAAAACCAAATTTGGCATCGATATTTTATTTATATTTCTTTTATAAATATTATAAAATATTATAGATATAGATATATTATAAATCTCTATAAATCTATAAAAATTAATAAATTACTAACTGATTAGAAGCATGTTGAGTCACATTTAAATGGTACGAGAGCGCTTTTGATTATTTAGCGGAAAAGAAATCTAGTTTTATAATGCGCTTCAAGTTTATATCCATAAAAATTCTAAAAAAAATCGTAATTTAGAAAATTTCTACTCATTCCATCTTTTTAAATTTCGAATTTTTTAAAACCCATTCTTAGAGATAATTTTCATCTTTTCTAATTTTCCATCTTTACAAATTTCCAGTTTTTAGTTCCAACAATTTCCTTAAATTGCAATTTTAGAAATTGTTTTGCTTTTACACTCTCTTGGGGGTTGTTGTACTGTCATAAAATACAGCCTATGTTGGAATCAGAGGGTGATTAGCATTTGCTACCATTATTTTTTTAAACCGGCTTGGTAGTAACAGAGATTACCTCCACCCCCTACACACAAACGTTACTTCTTTATATTGTTAGTATGGATTAATGAAATTTCAATATGAAATGACTTTGTTCATCAGTCCATACATAACAACAAATTAGGAGACATACTTATGCGCACAAATGAAGCATTGTGACATACTGCACATCTATTTATGTGAACCAACGCTACTTCAACCAGTGCCAAATGGGACCATTTAAAATATAACGATTTATTGGTATTTCTCTTGCAATTTTTATATTAAAACAATCACAAATCCTTTTTCATGCATCGAAGATTTTTATAATTAATAGATAATACAAGTAAAAATATTTTTTTTAAATGCGTCATTTACCACTATTCTAGTATTAATTTAGAGTCTTCCATACCATCACACATTTTTAAGCTCTTAACACTATCATTCTTTAAAATTACCCTCTTTTATATAGCTCTCTTTATCTTCTGCTGATATTTACTTCTCTAATATTGATAACTCACAGTATAAATGCATTATATTTTTTAATATTGTGCAAATGACAAATTTATTAATGGATTTTCATTTAAAGTTTGGCATGTTACAACAACGATTTTTAATAATAGTGATTTTATGTCACGTATACTCACAAAGGATTGCTATAGTCTATGTTTTTCTTTTTTAAAACAAAAGAGGAAGATATGTGAAAAAGAAGATTAAATCCTCCGCGACGAACGTCTTTTACAGAATTTTAAATTTTTGACCACCGGTCTTTCAAAACAGGGTAAATGCCCTGATTAAATAAGGCAAAATTTACAATAAAAAATAACTAGTGGGAATAATCAATGATTCTGAGCACATTATGCGTGCTGCTCGTCCCCAAGGGGTTAAATACTTTCATGAAAACATTTGACCAAAACTAGCAAAAAGAAATTTATTTATTAAGAAAACAAATGTAAATATGGGATTATGCATGCAACATGATATTCTCAAGAGATAGTTGACATTTAATTTTGAACCTTGCAACTATGAACTTATGATGAGTTATTTTATAAGGTTAAATGTTTCACATCGGTGACGAATTTTGCTACTCAAAGAGGGCATGTTCTTTCCCACCAATTTTTATGAACAGTAATCTTCATTTTACTTAATCATAAGACATTGAATACATCAAGGATCGCTATTCAGAAATAGTGGTGAAAAAGAGCATGCTCAATTATATCCCTTTAAGACCCAACACGCACGATCGTGCGGGTAAGACATTCCTTTAAATATATGCTTCTGAGTCGTATGTAATAAAAACTCGAATAGAACGATAGTTCTGGTTAGCAGATAGAGTAAAGTATCATTTTTTATCAACAGGTAGCGATTGCAGTCCATGTTTTACTTTCTACAGGTATGACTAGCTTTGTTTACAAATACATCGGGTCTTAAAGGGATATTGGAAAAGTAAGATTTTACATTGTTACACATGTTTAATAACAATCTTCACAAAATAAACTTTTCTAAATAATAATAACTGATTTTAAGGAAACAATTTGTGGGACAAGTTTTAGTTGTGAATAGTATTTTCTACAATTATTGGTTGTTGAGTAGTGTAACAGTTGCTTGAAAAAAGTCCTTCCGGCCAGTGCCGAGAGGAAGAGGTAGCTTTCATATTCCTTATTTTAAAAAAAGCCATCTTATATTATTCAAATACAAGAAGCTCAATTTAGTGGAAACCGAATATAGGAGATTCAATACTAATTTTTATCAATACTAAATCATTATGAATCAGAATTTGGCGAAATTAGTCAGCTTTATCCAAGCTGCTTTTATTTAAAGTAACTTATATTTGGCTGACAAATTCGGCGATTTCTTAAAGTGCCTGACATTTTAAGACAACATGGTGGATGAGGCTAACCAGTGAACTTGGTCGAGACCTTAGTAATTGCTATGCACATGCTCACTCACATCGGAATCGATTGATATATACGAGTGCTGTCGCAGGCAAAAAATCAGATTTTTCAAAATGTGACCCACATTAGATATTGAACTTGCTATATCTGAGCCATTTTTTTAAGATAAAGACAAACAAAAAATGTTCCTGAATCCTTATATCAAGGTCAAATACTTAAGAAAGAAACCTTTTTCAATTTCTATTTTTTTTTGCACCTCACTTTAAATATATTTTTTTTTATTTAATAGCCGCCATTTTGAAACAAGATGGCTGATGAAGCTAGCCAGCGAACTTGGTCGAGATATTGATGTATAGTATCCACATGCATTCTTACATCGAAATAGGCGAATACGTGTGTTATCGCGTGACAAATACAAGATCGTTTCAAAATATTAGCCATGCTAGAAATTCAAAGTGCTATAATTCACCCATTTTTTAAGATATAAACAAAAGAACAAATTTGCAGAAACAAAAACTGCTCCGGAATCTTTGTATCAAGGCCAAAAACATAAAAAAAATCTTTTTCATTTTCCAATTTTTTAATACCTCATTTTAAATTACATTTTTTTTTTAAATGGCAACCCTTTTGAAACCAGATGGCGAATGAAGCTGGCCAACGAACTCGGTCGAGACATTGGTATTTATTATGTACAGACCAAGTTACATTCAAATTGGTTCATAAATACGCCTGTTATCGCGTGACAAAAATCAGGTCGTTTTAAAATGTCAGCCACAATAGAAATTCAAAATGCTATAACTCAGCCATTTTTTTAGATATAGACGAAACAAAAACTGTTCCGGAATCTTTGTATTAAGGTCAAACACATACAAAGAAAATATTTTTCATTTTTCAATTTTTCGGTACCTCATTTTAAATTTTAATTTTTTAAAATTTTTTTAAATAGCCGCCATTTTGAAACAAGATTGCGGATGAATCTGGACAACGAACTCGGTCGAGATATTTGTATGTACTATGTACACACCAAGGTACATCAAAATCGGTTCATAAATACGCCCGTTATCACGTGACAAAAATCAGGACGTTTCCAAATATCAACCACGCTAGAAATTCAAAATGCTATAACTCAGCCATTTTTTAAGATATAGACGAAACAAAAACTGCTTCCGAATCTTTTTATCAAGTTCAAACACATAAGAAAAAACTATATTTTCAATTTTTTGGTACCACATTTCAAATTTAAATTTTTCTTAAAAATTTAAATGGCCGCCATTTTTAAACAACATGGCAGATGAAGCTGGCCAACGAACTTGGTCGAGACATTGGTATGTACTATGTATAAACGAAGTTCGAACAAATCGGTTCATAAATACGCCTTTTATCGCGTGACAAAATTCAGGACGTTTCAAAATGTCAGCCACGCTAGAAATTCAAAATGCTATAACTCAGCCATTTTTTAAGATATAGACGAAACAAAAACTGCTCCGGAATCTTTGTATAAAGATCAAATACATAAAAAAAATATTTTTCCATTTTCAATTTTTTGGTACCACATTTCAAATTCTAAATTTTTTTTAAAATTTTAAATGGCCGCCATTTTGAAACAAAATGGCGGATGAAGCTGGCCAACGAATTCGGTCGAGACATTGGTATGTACTATGTACACACCGAATTACATCCAAATCGGTTCATAAATATTAGAGTTACAGTGTGAGAAAGGTCATATACAGGGTGATTCAGCTCGTCGGTGACAAACTTTAAGGATCGATAGAGCACACCTAGACGAACATTTTTGAATAGGGAATGTAGGGTCCCTGACGCGATGGTAAGGCGCTAGGCGCTTTCGAAAATTTGGGTGCCGAAATTCGAAACGTCATAAAAACTAGGGAAATGGTTAGATTTTCTTGCTTGTTGCGTCGAAATGATTCTGTTTGTTTAGACTTTCTTCAGTACCAATTTGATAAGCGTATCTCTTAAAACATGGATAGGGGGCGCTGCAGACTTTGGAGAGCTAGACAACAACTTTAAGCCCGTTATTTTGATAATTTAACACATGCTCGCCAAAGTTTATACTCTAACTTAAAGTTTGAACCCAAAAGTAGAGCCCTGCAAAAAGCGTAAGAGCCGGAATAAAATGTCAAAGTACAGGGTGGTCGAAACTCGAAGGCTCCTAAGAGATAAACAAACAGATTTCTTGACTTATGGCATGCATTTTCATGATTCTGTTTGCTGGGGCTCTCTAAAACTCAGTTGAACGGTACAAAAAGAAACATCGATAGGGGGCGCTTTGGGCAAAAAACATAATTCGTTGACATTTCGGACGCTAACTGGAAACGGGGCGCTACGATCAGTTAGTAATAATGAAAACACATTTTCTACCTCTGCTCAACACTTCTGAATAAATTTAGACCAAAAACATCAATGATACTGGAAATTTATTTACAAAAAATAACACTACAGAAGATGCTCGAAATTTCGACCTTGGGCCATGATGCAGGCTTCGCACCTCCGTCGCATTGAGGAGTGTGTGTTTCCAACAATGCCAGGAGTATCTCTGATCTGCCCTGCAGCTGCCACAATGCGCGCCACAAGTTCTTCAGCACTGCTGACAGGTGTATGGTATACCTCGGCCTTCAGGTAACCCCAAAGGAAGAAATCCAAGCAGGTGAGGTCTGGTGATCGGGCAGGCCAGTGAACTGGACCCCCACGCCCGATCCACCGCTGGCCATACCTTGCGTTTAGATGGAGACGCACGTCGTTCGTGTAATGGGCCGGAGCTCCATCGTGCTGGAACCACATCTGGCGACGCGAACCTTCGGGTACGTGCGCCTCATCCAGAAGCTGCGGCAGCACTTGATCCAGGAAAATCAGGTAATTTCCACCTGTCAGCCGTTCAGGTAACAAATAAGGGCCAATGAGGCAATCCCCCAGAATGCCGGCCCACACATTTACTGAGAAACGCTCCTGGGCTGCTCGGCTTCTGGTTTCATGTGGATTTTCATCGCACCACACATGACTGTTGTGGGCGTTCCACATTCCCTCCCGGCTGAAGGTGGACTCGTCCGTAAACAAAATGCTGTTTACAAAACGGGGATCCCTGGATCTCATCGCCAAGTACCATCTTGAGAATTCCACTCGAGGGCCAAAATCCTGCTCTCTGAGCAACTGCACCCGCTGGATGTGGTAGGGGTGCAGATTCCGGGAACGTAAGATGCGCCACGCAGTTGCTTGCGAAATGCCAACATGTCTGGCGATATCTCTCGTGCTAAGACCTGGGTTGTCCTCAACCAGGTTAAGCACAGCCTCTTCGTTGTCGGGGGTGCTCACTGATCGCTCCCGTTCAGGCCTGCCTCCGTCGAAAGATCCCGTTGTGGACAACCTCTGGTGTACTCGAGCGAAGAAGGCATGGCAGGGGATTTGCCTGTTGGGGTAACGCTCGGCGTACAACCGCTGAGCGGCTCGTCCATTACAACCAGCAGCGCCATACGCCAAATGCATGTCAGCCAATTCAGAGTTTGTGTACCGTTCCATCCTACTACCGATCTGCAGACAAGTAACCCGAAGCTTAAGTAGGTACCGCACGTTCAAAAGACGTGTCTGCGCATACAACTACGTCATCTCGCGTTGTCGTCTACGCATTACGTATCTTTTGCATATCGATATGGTACGATATCTTTTGCATAAATCAGCAAAAAGCACCTTATGTAAATTTTATTGCGCGCATTGTGCATGATTGAAACCAGCTATGTTTGTTAAAAAAAAAAAACAAACTGCAGTTTTAATAGCTTCTTATGATAAGTAAATTACTCTCTTGTTTTGTTTCTAACTGATCGTAGCGCCCCGTTTCCAGTTAGCGTCCGAAATGTCAACGAATTATGTTTTTTGCCCAAAGCGCCCCCTATCGATGTTTCTTTTTGTACCGTTCAACTGAGTTTCAGAGAGCCCCAGCAAACAGAATCATGAAAATGCATGCCATAAGTCAAGAAATCTGTTTGTTTATCTCCTAGGAGCCTTCGAGTTTCGACCACCCTGTACTTTGACATTTTATTCCGGCTCTTACGCTTTTTGCAGGGCTCTACTTTTGGGTTCAAACTTTAAGTTAGAGTATAAACTTTGGCGAGCATGTGTTAAATTATCAAAATAACGGGCTTAAAGTTGTTGTCTAACTCTCCAAAGTCTGCAGCGCCCCCTATCCATGTTTTAAGAGATACGCTTATCAAATTGGTACTGAAGAAAGTCTAAACAAACAGAATCATTTCGACGCAACAAGCAAGAAAATCTAACCATTTCCCTAGTTTTTATGACGTTTCGAATTTCGGCACCCAAATTTTCGAAAGCGCCTAGCGCCTTACCATCGCGTCAGGGACCCTACATTCCCTATTCAAAAATGTTCGTCTAGGTGTGCTCTATCGATCCTTAAAGTTTGTCACCGACGAGCTGAATCACCCTGTATATATATATATATATATATATGTCAATTTTGAACGGAGGGTGGTTTCGGGGTCTGGGTCATTATCGATGAAAATATACCAAAATTTTTTGAAATCGCTTTCCTCCGAACGGCTGCAATAGGTAGCTTTTTGTAATGAAAGCTACCTAAAATTACAATTTTTTTCAGGTTTGCATTTGTGCTAAATCAAGCATCATGTTTGCTGACTGCATATGTATTTTGTTTCCTACTGTTTTCTTTCTTTATCTACAGCAATTAGATGCAAGCAGTTAACTAATAGTGTGAATAAGAATAACTGATTTCAATGAAACAGTTTGTGGCACAAGTTCTAGTTGTGAATAGTACTTTGTACAAGTATTCGTTTCTGGTTGGCCATACAATTGCTTCGATAAACATTATAATCATTTTACTCTCTTATAATCTCTATTTATGCCACATCAAGCATCATGTTTGCTTGGCGTACAACACTTACAAAGCAGTTCATACATTATTTGAAAAATGAATGAATATTGTAGAAAAAATATTTTAACTTCAATTGACATGTACATTTCTTTTCAAATAAAGTAAAGATAATCCAGATGTAAAATTCAGATTATCTTATGAAGCATATTTATGATAATCTCATATTTACAAATAATTAATTAAATCACAGCAGTTTAAATAAATATATTCGATACAGATAGTAATTTGTTTGTAGACAGCACTTTAAGTTTGAAAAAACATACAATGTACAGAAATGCCAAGTCTCCGGCTTTTTGTATACAGTATTTTAATACAGAATATGTCCTTTCGTGTAATTGGAACATTTTGGGGATTTAACTGGACAACATTTGCTGTAAGATAATAGCGGTGTGCAAAAAGCCGGCGACATGGCAACTCTGAACGCAAAGCTTTCGGTAGCATAGTAATCCCAAAACATGAATATCATTAACACAAAGAAATACAATGAAAAGTTATTTGATATTATTTGTGTTTATAGTGTAATAATAAACTTCCTAAATGATTAATAAGATTGAAAATATGCTAATAAAAATCAAAATATGATACCATTTTACTTTGAAAAATGGAGTACGTATTTTATCATCAAGGATTTTTACATGATAATAAATTGTTTTACAGTTGGTTTCTACCTCTTATGAGTTATAATTATTTTTATGTAATAGTGATTATATAATAGTGATTTAATAATTTTTTAAACTATAAAAAGTACAGTAATCAGGGCTGCTACTTGGTCTGTTTTTTATCACTTTCTTTTACAGAAAAATCTTATTTACAAATTTTCTCGTGACTTACTTCGAAATACCTTTTCCAAATTATTGTTGCAAAATGCCACCATTAATTTTTCTCCTTAAAAATATTGGTTTAAAAAAAAGTTCAGCGATAGCCCTAAGTAATGTAAAGTAACTTCTGGATTTTATTTTAGAAAATTGAAAATTTTTGTTAGTAAAGGACGTTTATTGTAGTTATAGCATGAGATAAATATATTATCGAGTAAATACTGAGTTTAACACGTAGAAAGTGATTAAAATTTCATGTAAACTTTACAATAACAGAAGTGACATTAGGAAAATAAAATTTTACGTTTGATAAACAGAAAGTGAATGCTAAAATAAAAGTAAAACCTTTCGATAAGATGACTAATAATAGGAAATTGGCTGTGATCACTACAGAAAAATAATCACAAAGCACGAATGCTGATGCATAATTTTTTTAAACTGATATTAAACATTGAAGCATAAAAGCGCATATATGAAGACCAGTTAAAATTAAAGTTTTTAAGACCTTCTACACATTATTAACGTCAACAGATTTATTTTTTATAATTCCCATAAAAATTAAAAATTAAGGACTTTTCATCAAAAAGAAAATTAACTTATTTTTCTGGAGCAATGAAGTTTCTAGAAAAGAAAAGCATTTTATGTAAACATGTGTGTCCTTCACAATCCTGCAGCCTAATTGAGGTGGTATATTATATCAAAGTGTGTCTTTGGGATTTAGCTTAGACAACACAGATCACAACTGAAAGATTTCATAATGGAATGGGTATTTGAGAAAATGTATGATTATGTACATAATGTATGAAATGTTGAGATAATGTATTTGAGAAAATGTATCTGCAACATCATAGGGTTTTTAATATATGTAAAATATTGTATAATAAGCTGAGACCACATGAAAATCTTTTCTCGCATACTTTACAAAAATTATTTTATGATTATGAATACTGCAGTTAAAATATGCTTCTGAAAAAGTTTTAACACAAAATTCA
This sequence comes from Maratus speciosus, assembly GCA_963932465.1. Classification (NCBI taxonomy): domain Eukaryota; kingdom Metazoa; phylum Arthropoda; class Arachnida; order Araneae; family Salticidae; genus Maratus; species Maratus speciosus. The sequence goes on along the minus strand of OZ010797.1, from coordinate 63,320,516 downwards.
CAAATATTAATTTATCGAATGTTTTTATGGAATAATGTTATGGAATTAATTTATGAAATTCTTACTTAAGTTGGACTTTTGAGAGAATGCTTTATTGCATACCTCACAAATGAAAGCTTTCTCTCCAGTATGAATAAATAGATGCTCATTTAAGTACGATTTTTGAACGAAAACGTTATTGCACACTATGTCACAAATAAAGGGCTTCTTCCCAGAATGAATGACAAGATACCTCACTAAATTATTCGTTTGTGAAAATCCTTTATTGCAGACGTTACAGGTGAAAGGTATTCCAGTCGTCTATTCGGTGTTATATTGTGATGGAATGACGTGAGTTTTTAGCGACAGTTTAAAATAAGTTGTCAGTGATTTTAATAAGACGAAATAAATCAGTGATTCAATCAAGATTTTAATCAACTGATTTTTTTTTAAATCATTTATTAAATCATAAATTTTCTGAAGGTTTAAAAGGACATAAAAAATATTAAAATCTAAGATGAAAATAATTTAGAAAGTTTATATAGATAGTTTTTCTTATGGATAAATAACAACAAAAAATATTTAAATAATTTTTGTGAGCTTAATTTCTTAGCCTTGTAGGAAGGAGCTGCCAATGTGAAAGGAGCTGCCAATGATATTTGTGATATTAACTAATAAAATTACTTATTTTCAGTTTTTACTTAATTCTGTAATTACTTAATGTTCCCTTTAGGCCATTTTTTAAACTCGCAGCACCCTGCCCTTTTCAAAACTTGCAAACTGTACCCTACATTTTTTTTAAAGTGAAATTTACGTTTAATTGGACATAGAGACATTTTGTAAAGAAGTTTCTCCATATCGCAGTATTTATAAATACAATTTTTTTTCCCTTACATCGTTACTAAACACATTACTCATATAGTTCCTCATGAAATAATACCCTTTTCTATTGAACCAGGACCCTTTTTTGAGCTAGGACATTGCCTTTTTCCCCTTCTATAATGAATACTAAAGTATTAACTATTTTAGTAATTAAAGCATAAAACTGCATATTATTTTCCTATTTAGAGAGTTAATTGTTTAATAATAATTATTAATTTTAAGTAGTTTTAAAATTTAATATAAAATGCAGTTATTAACAAATTTAATAATTGTAAATATCAGTAGCATTAATGTCAGTTTTACATATTTATTGCAAAATATTAATGTAAATAATGTTATTGTATACTACTAACTATTGAAATTACTAATTTGCAATTTTTATAATTTCTGTAATTAATAACCAATAATCATAATTTTATTAAATAAAGTATAAAAACGTTAATTATATTAGAAATTAGATGTTTCATTGTTTTGGAAACATTAATTTCTTGGTAGCTATTCCGTATTTTAACACAAGGAAAACAATCCAAAAAGATCCGATTTAAATAAAAGAAACTTTGCTTTTAATTTTTAAAAATCTGATTTATTTGATTAAGAATAAAATCATGTTTTTTTTTACACCCTGATTTAAAATGAAGGAGTCGGAGGTGGAAGCACGAGGTTCCGGTCTCGATGCCATTTGCGTCCCTTGCCAATTCGGTCCTAAGCCATTTCGGTCCCTTGCCACTTCGTTCCCTTAGAAATTCTCAACACTTAAATTGTTTTTATTAAACGTATTTGTTAATAACATTTCAAAATTATTTCAATTATTAAATGCTTATATAATTAATTTATCAATTACTTGTTTAAAAACGATAACATGAACTATATAATAGTTATTATAGGGTAAATGCAAATATATATTTTTTAATTTCGGTTACTTAATGTTATTAACTTCATTATGATGTATAAAAATGATAAGGATTCTGAAGATAAATATGTTGTTTATTTGTTTATTAGTTAGTTTATAATATTTTTCTTGCTCTTTAAGTATAATTAATTAATAATATCTTGCTCTTTGTGAATTGTAATGTATAACTGTGCTTAAAAAATTAAAATCTGCATCTGGACAATAATTTAACCTAACACTGTTAAAAATTATTTTTACGTATTTGTACAATGTTGCATTACTAATAATAAATACTTAATTAATTAATTATTACTTAGACTTAATGTTTTTGATTGTTTTTTCAAAAATTTCCGTTTCATTTTTTGGAAATAATAAATCAAAAATTTTGAATAGAAACTTTAATTGATGAATAATTGCTATTAATTAATTCTAAAAATATTAATTTTACTATAAAAATTAAATTAATATTTTATAATATATATATATATGTATATATTTTAATTTAATGTATTCTTAATTTATTAAATTAATAACATTATATATAAATTACAAATTTTTACTTTTAAAATATACTCAATACATAATATATTTTATATTCAGTTTATCATTATATTTCATAGTAGCTATAAACTGAAATTTATCCTTTACCTGTTTATTTATTTTATATTTAAAATTACTGGAGTTTAAAACTATTAATATAATTAATAATAAAACTAAAATTTAAAAAAAATTATTTTCTGGAAAATTGGGAGGAAAAAGGTAATTAAAAAAAATAAACGACAAATAAAAAACTTAGTTTTGTCTGTTAAAAAATGAAAATAAAATTAATTAAAATAATAGTAACATTATTACATAAAATTAAAAATAATCATCTTATTAAAAAGTAATAGGCCTAGTTTCGATAAAATTTGCTCACAAAAATAGTCTTCAGGCGCTGGGAAGACTGTTAAAAAAATAAAATGAAGTGGTGGGGGTCAGCTTTCTGAAAACAAAATATTTTTCAAAGCACGCCTAGTTAACAAATCACTATTGTTTTCCAAATGTTTATAATGGTAAAGTAACTTATGAAAAAAAAATCTATAAGATGCAACTTTGTATTATAAAAATAATAATAAAAATTAAATGTTTGTGCTTCAATAAATATGTCTCATATCTGATTAATTAAAGGAGAGGGCGTATTTTGAGGAAATATTTACATAAAATGGCTTATAAGTGTTTAATTGAATTATTGAATACATTTATTATTATTATTCTATTTGGAAGAAAAAAAATAAGCACAGTTCAATTATTATTTTTCAATTAATGATAATTTAAAGGTTCTAAAAAAAAGTTTTGAAGAATGGAGGAAAAAAGGTTTTGAAAAGAATTTAAAGGTTCTGTAAAATTATGTCACATTGCCCAATCAAACATAATTTCAGCTCGCTGTGATGTTATTATCACGAGTTATAAAAGTTTAAATTTATCGATAATTACATTCAGCTTTTTTTTAAATATGGGGGGGGGGGGATAAAAAATATATAAAAAGGGCCCAAATAATGTTGAACCTACAGCGTTTGGCGGGCCTACGACAATTAGAGTCCGAGTTATATGGTGGTGGGCACCTAAATGGCAAGGGACTGAAATGGCTGGGGGCCGAAACGGCGTGACCGAAGTATTGTGTACCCGTCGGAGGTGCCTGTTTAATTGTTCGCCAGTTTTATTTACTTCATAAATTACAGAGGAGATGTTTTTCCCTCAGATAATACAAAGTATAAATTCATGGACATAAGTGGCAACAATATCTGAATAGCAATAAGTTCCTTTTAAGGCTTTCAATTTATACGTATATTGACTAATACTCAATTTTAGTCTAGAGTAAAGTGTGTACGTTCTCGGTGTTTACATCTGGTTTAGTTGGATTAGCTTTCTTGTGGTTTTATTCTCCAAAAAGGTTCACAGTTCATTGGATGTTGTACTGGAGTGATTTTTACAAATTATTAAGTAAATTATTTTTAGCTTAATTTTATTAAATAACATTTCTTTGTGATATACTGAAAGATACTAAAGTTAAATTAAACCTAAGTTATTAAAATTGGAAGTTTATATTTTAAAGTTTAAGTGTAAAGTAAATGCTAAAATTAATTTTTAAAGGTTTAATTGCTTTTAAATGTTAAAAGGCTGATTTTGCTAAAGATAATAGTCAACCGAAAGTATATTATGTAGAAACTTGTTTCCTCCTTCATTTTTAATTAAGTGTTAATTATTTAAGATATCAAATTCAAAATGAATTCTTGTATTAACTCAATTAGTGGCTGGGCTCCTATTACAGTGTTAGCTTTTTATAAATATCTTTTAAAGTTGTTTCCTCAGCTTTTAACTATTTAAATACATCAGATATATAAATTTTACACCCTCCGGGTTCCACCGTCTCTTCTTTTGCCAAACTTTGTAGCAGATATTTCATCTGGATTAATTCTAAATTCTTGCTTGTTTAGACTGATTTATTGTCCATTTATTGGAATGCTGAGCCAAGTACTTCTTGTCATATTTTGTATTTCTTATGCGTCTGTTTAATAAATGCTATTTTAAATATAACTTTGGTTTTATTCCTTCTACACACTAGCACATACAGGGTGTCTCAGAACTTCCTGTACAAACTTGGAGGGGAGGTAGAGAACATTGCTAGGAACTATAATTACATAGGAAAGCATGGGCGGAAAATGATAGGTCGTGCTGTATGCGTGCTTTCAAAGTCGGCATGCGTGGCTTCCACGTTGTAGATTCCAACAGCGTGAAATTAACATGAATCACACGTACAACAGCCCATACGAACCCGACCACGAGCCGCACAACAACGATTTACTCTTAATGCGGGGACATGTATCGTGACAGACAATTTTGTAGGGCCATATATCTGACCATATTCACTAGACGCTCGCAACTATCTCGTTTTTATTCAATAAATTCTTCTGGAAATCCTTAACGATGTCACTGCACATGTTTGACACGGAATGTGGTTTCAACATGATAAGGTGCCATTTCATTACACTAGGGGCACAGCGACCATTTGGACCGGAAAATTGGATTTGGCATGGTGGTTCCGTCGCATTGTCTGAAGATCACCTGATTTATCTCCTCTCGATTATTTTCTCTAGGGTATCATGAAGAACATAGAGTATGATAGGCCTGTAAATTCTGAAATGGACCTGGATGCACGAATCTCTATCACTGTGGCTACCATGAACGCAAGAACCAAAATCTTCAAAAATGTTGATCAATATATGTCGCATTGGTGTCATACATGCACTCATACCAATGGGCGTAATTTCGAACAGCTCTTGTGATGCTTGTAAGTCATACATTGTGCTGATTTCTGTGTAATAAAGCGTTTTTTACACATGGAATGCAATGTTTTGAAAAAGAAATTACAAAGAAAGTACAAGCGTCTAATGTTTGACAGAGAAGTTTTAAATATCTGTTTTCTTCAGTTATGCAAATTTAACAATATTATGCCTCATTTTTTGAAATACAAAGATCACTTCATTGATTCGCATTTTGGTCCATTAAAGGAGAAATTTGAAAAAGATTGCCTGAATACCTATATTAGGAGGAAATTTAAGCTAGTTGATTGCATCTCAAGTAAGGTTTTTAATCTCTATGGAAAACTTACGAAAACTAATCTAATGAGTTTGATGAATTTTTAAGGATAATTGATATGTATAGGAATATCCAACGCCAAAGTAAAGAAAGGATTATGTATAAGAAAATAAGCGGTCTCAAAGCTTCAGTAACTAAAAGACCGTTAAAACAACCAGCTTCATACATTAATTTATCTGATAAAATTTTAAGCAAAGAGGAGGACAGGATTTTAACTCTTGGCCCAAAGTATAGTTTTGGTGGTAAGTTTGATATAAAAACAGTGGTCGCAGAAAGTGAAAAGATTACTCATTTAGTTGAAGCTAGTGCGAAAGATGAAATACGTAGTATACTCCATAACAATATTAAGAAATTTTCAAAAAGGCCACTAAATTATAAAGATAAATATCATAAAACAATCAAGCAACTTAAATCGGACACAAATATTACGATTATCCAGACCGGCAAAACAAATAAACTTGCAATCATTAATAAAAATGACTATATTACGAAAATGCAGAAATGCATTTCCGAAATGAGTTGTAAACAATTAAATAAAGATCCAAATACCACGATAGAAAAAAAAAGGAATTAATCAAAAATGGTACTTGGCTTACATATATGAAGCATAAGATAAGAATTAACAAGACCGCAATAACGCCTTGGTTAATAGGACGAGTAAAGGATCATAAAGATAATTTTCCTCTTAGACCTATAGTTAAGAAATGTGTGGACCAACCTACAGTATCGAAAAAGCATTTGTTTCTTTCCTTAACACAATTCTTCAACAATTCTAACCATGCTTTAAATTCAACAGCTGATTTCATTAATATAATCAAAGATATTAATTTAAAAGAAAATAGCATAATCGCAAGTTTAGATATTGTATCTTTACATCCCTCAACTGATTTAAACGAAGTGGAGAAGTTTGTTATAGATTCCATTGAAGCCAATAGCAATTTTAACATGGATATAAAAGCAACTTTAAAATCTGTATTCAATTTGATCACTAAAAATAATGTATTTTTATTTAACCAGGTATTCTATAAGCAAATAAAAGGCGCCCCAATGGGGTCACCTATATCCGATTAATTAGCAGAAATTAAACTAAGGCCTTTAGAGCATCAAATTTTAAATACTTGTAAGCTAAAGCCTGAAGTATGGCTTAGGTATGTCGATGAAGTGTTTATTATATGGAATTACAGTATTGATGAACTAAATGAATTTCTACAGGATATTAATGCAATAGACGAAAATATAAAATTCACTTTAGAAATAGAAAATAAAAAGACCTTACCATATTTAGATGTTGAATTAACGGGGAATAATGGAAAACTAGATAGAAATGTTTATAGAAAACGCAATAGGTAAAATCACACCATACCTTATGACAGTGTTTCTCCTTTTGGATACAAGATAGCAGCCTATATGTTTTATGTTAAGCGATCTTTTGAAATATGCACAGACACTTTTCTAGATAGAGAAATAAATGAAATTAAATGCATCGCCAAGGAAAATGATTTCCCCCTTCATTTTATCAATAAACTGGTCTACGAAATGAAATATAAAGTACAGAAGAGCAATCCAGTTAATAAACTTAAATTTTGTAATTTTTCCTATGTTTCTGGTCTATATGAGAAGTTAAGAAATGCGGAAAAGAAGTTTAATATTAATCTAGTAGCTAAAACAACAAGAAAACTCAAAGACGTTATCCATAGCAAGATTGACCCTGTTCTTAATGATGAAATCGCAAGTATTTACAGAATTCCATTGTTAACTGAAGTACAAGAAGAAAAGGTTTATATCGGAATGACCGTAAGGAAATTCAAAGACAGATTGAAAGAACTCGTAAGTGAAATTAAGTTTAACCGAACCACCACAGCGTTAGCAAGACTTAACTTACAGCATAATTTAAATATCCGTTGATGCAAGAATAATTATTCCTTCATTCCATTATCGTTTGCCGATAATAAAAGAATCTATTGAAAACTAAACAAAGAATAATAAGGCTATTAATGATATGTCATATAACATTCCGAATATAGAACATATATTTTTTAAAATAGGTGTTGTATTGTTAGGATTGGATAATAATGTTCAGTTTTGTCCCTCTTTCCTTCCCTCCCCTCCACTGTAATTTGAGCTGTTTTACTGTCTCCCCTCCCCTCCACTGTAAAATGGACTAGCCTGGTTGTGCAGCCGAGGACGAAAGTACGATTATGATGAGTCAGTTTACGCAAAGCTGCCCTGAAGATGATCAAGTTTTTGATTGAAAGCGCCCGGCGGCGCGAATATTGTGAACGTTTTTTAAGTTTTTAAAAAAGTATAATATGTAATAACATCTTTTATATAAAATGCACCTTTAAAGCAAATTTTTCTTTGATTTTATTTCGCTATTTTTCAAGGTGAATGTGACATTTCCAACGATATATGTTTATTCATATATGTATTTTGTGTTTTATACTGCTTTGTACATTGCAACATTATTTTGTGTTTGTATCTCTTTATCACGTGAGCGTTATGTTTCCGCCCATGCATTCCTATATAATTATGGTTCCTAACAACGTTCTGTTTGTATACGAAGTTCTGGGACACCTTGTATATATTTGCACATGAGGCATTCTCACAAAATTTTAAGTTTCAGGAATAAGAATCTGGTGAAATTAAACTTAATAAAATAACACTTTAAACTTATAGACGAATGCCTTAATGATTCAAATTAAAGAAAAAATGGTCAGCAGCGAAGGTTTTTGTATTTAACTGAGGTTCAAGTTAAACTTACGAGTTTAATTTACCGTTTTACCTCTCTAACTTTTTGTTTTCTTCTAAATTTTTACTTATAATGAATTTGAATAGTATCCATAGAGCATTCAAATAAGAAATAATAACAATGTAGTATTTTTAGTACAAAAGTTTGGTATAACATTGCTTAAATGGGTGTTAAAAAGGGACGGTAAGGGGGAAAAAAAGATGGGACGGTAAGGAAAATTACCACCTATTTTTAGGCAAATCATGTTAAGACTAAGTAATAGACACAATTGATTTTTAGAAACAGTTATTTACATTGGATTACATTTAAAAAAATTATAATTTACCTCGAAAAGTGGAGGAAAAAAACTCGGGGACGGTAAGACTACCAATAAAGCCACGATACTTGAAATTGATATTTAAATACTGATTTAAATTCTGCAGTAAATTTCCTGTTAAAGAATTTTAGCCATTCTTTATCTAGCATACTTCTGCACGAGAAAAAAGTTGAAAAATATTTCTGTGGCTGCATCTGAAGTGATTTCTGTATAATTTTAGCAAGTGGGGCGGTAAGGAATATAAAATCCAACGACAGAGTTAAAAAAATAATAACAACCGTAAAAATGTGTGCAGGTTAATTTTTTGCTACCTATTTATATAAAACAATAGTCCCACTTTCGAAAAAAAAAAATTACATCGAATTACTTTTATTGAAACAATTTTATACAGACAGCTCCAAACTTAAATATCAGCATCAGGGACACGGGACGGTATAGGAATTTTGTGGTATATTTGGACCCCCCAACATCGTCCAGAAATTACTTATCCCGTTAATATTGTTATACATTCATGCGATGGGATGTTTTCCAGTATAATAAATAAAAAAAAACCCACAAGAATATGTACTAGGATAATAATTATTATTCAGGGACTTAAAAGTCAAAATTATGTGGGAATGTCTCATATACTTTCAGCTGTGATGATTCTACTCTGGTTTATTTTTAGCTCATCTACTTTTATTGGTCTGTTGGTTTTTTGCCTTTGAGCAATCACGTTTCGAAATTGTATTTTAGAAAGCTCGTGCTACTTTTATTTATTTTTAGTCTGGTATTTAATTACGTAAATGTTGGATATCATTAAGTGTGCAAAATGAGCACGGGCAGTGTGGGGTACATGTATAAGTACAATCTTTCCATTCATACAACTTTCAGTTTGCGGGAACTGGCATTTTACAATTTCCCCTTTTTATTGTTGCTTATACAAAAAGTAGCTTGCTTCCATGTATTCAATTGGTTAATTTTTGATTGTTTATTTGTTTGATTATATGATATTGTTTCATAGAAAGTAAAATTATATTTTTTTACCGAATGCTTGTTATTTCTTTTAATTGCATTGTTTTAAAGTTTGAAAATTCAAATGCATTCCAAAGTGCATATCCAGATGTAATCGACGATTTCATTTTTGAAATTCCTCATTTAAATAACCCACACGCTATCACTGAAACTGAGGGGATATGAGATAAAACATAACGTCGAACCGGCAAAGCTTTTAAATAAAGAACACTAGGTGTGGAAATTGTGTACTTGTCCAACATGTTTTTCAAAATGAAAAGAATTAATTTATTACTGCAAAGTAAAACTATAACACTTTTCATTGCATTTCCCAAAAATGCCCTCTTTTAAGAAGAAACCTGTGATTTCAATTGTGAAGGAAATTTAGTTCCTGTAGTTAAAAAGGAGTGCAAATAACACACAGCTTCACCAGAAAAAAGAGATAAATAGTTTGGGGCATCCTAAAGCTTTAAAAGACTTATTTCAGCAATATTCTTCAACAGCTCAATAGGTTTTAAATAATTTTATATATTTAATGTGTGGAGCATTAACACAAACCCACCCCTTTTAAACTCAGCAAAACACAAGATCCTCTTTGATTTGATATTTCCTAGAGAGTTAAAGATTGTATTAAAAACTAAAGTCCATCAGACTTTTCCAGTATTTTGGCAGATTAATTAAAAACCCTGTTTGAGAAAAAAAAAATAGTTTTGCTGCCTTCCACAACAACATTCTCGTGAAGTATGATTTTCGGTTTACACAGCAAAATAATCAAATGTAGAATTCGTTTAAATTAAGTTTTGGCAGAAAAAAACATTTACCTGCAAACATTTACAATAAACATTTATGCCTGATTACAAAAAATATAATATTTATTGTAAGACAAATATTACAATTTCTTCAACTTTAGAGCATTTTTATGTATAGAAACTTTTAACAATACCATCTGTATTGATAGTTATAAAAAAAATTTCGTATTACAGAAAAAGTTTCAAAATAATTTTATTCTTAGGACAATCAACAATTCTTTAGATAACAACCCATTCCTTCAAAGCAAAGCATTTAATAACCATTGCTTCCTAACATAGGCTATAGTTGGACCAAGAGTCTCCGTCATAGAATTTCATTCTAAAAAAGGGCTCTGTGAGTCAAGAAAGTAGGGAACCATTGTTGTAGAAAACATTTAAAAAAGAAATGACTTTGCATTTGTGTATGCGTATAGATGTGTTTTAAATGGCCATTTTCTGAAAAATCAATACAGCGTAGATCACAAGCAAGAGAATTTTCAATTTGTATGGGAAAGATAAAGTTTTCTTAAATTCACTCGCAGAAAATCATTTTGAACACATTTGACAAACTAAAGGGGTCTTTATTTGTTTGTAAGTTTTATTAGATGACTACTGTGAGAAAATCCTCGGATTATAATTCAGAAACAGATTGTTTTCCTTCCCATGGGCATGCAAGTGTCTTTTCAGAAGATACCTCACAGGAAATTCCTTTAAACATATTTCAGAAACAAAAAGGTTTTTCCTTTGTATGGGTGTGCAAATGTACTTTAAAATTACTACTTACTGAAAATCCTTTCGAACATACTTTACAAGTAAAAGGTTTAAATTTTGTATGGGTGCGCAAGTGTTTTTTCAATGACCATTTTGTGAAAATCCTTTGGAACATATTTCACAAAGTAAAGGTTTTTCGTTTGTATACCACTTTGTGAAAATCCTTTGGAACATGTTTTACAAACAAAAGGTTTTAACTTTTCTATGGGTGCGCAAGTGTCTTTTAAGATTACCACTTTCTGAAAATCCTTTGGAACATATTTCACAAAGAAAAGGTTTTTCCTTTGTATGGATGCGCTGCCAGTGTTTTTTCAGAGCACTACTTTCTGAAAATCCTTTGGAACATATTTCACAAAGAAAAGGTTTTTCCTTTGTATGGATGCGCCGCCAGTGTTTTTTCAGAGCACCACTTTCTGAAAATCCTTTAGAACAAATTTCACAAACAAATGGTTTTTCCTTTGTATGGGTGCGCCAGTGTTTTTTCAGAGTACCACTTTCTGAAAAGCATTTAGAACATATTTCACAAACAAAAGGTTTTTCTTTTGTATGGGTACGCAAATGCGTTTTCAGGTCATAACTTTCTGAAAATCCCTTGGAACATATAGCACAAATGAAAGGTCTTTCCTTTGTATGACTGCGCAAGTGTTTCTTTAGATGATAATTTAATGAAAATCGTTTGGAACATATTTCACAAAAGAAAGGTTTTTCCTTTGTATGGGTGAGCAAATGTGTTTTAAGATTACTACTAAATGAAAATCTTTTGGAACATACTTTACAAGTAAAAGGTCTTTCTTTTGTATGGGTGCGCAAGTGTTTTTTCAGAGTACCACTTTCTGAAAATCCTTTGGAACAAATTTCACAAACAAATGGTTTTTCCTTTGTATGGGTGCGCAAGTGTTTTTTCAGAGTACCACTTTCTGAAAATCCTTTGGAACATATTTCACAAACAAAAGGTTTTTCTTTTGTATGGGTACGCAAATGAGTTTTTAGGTGACTATTTTTTGAAAATCCTTTTGAACATATTAGACAAAGAAAAGGTTTTTCTTTTGTACGGGTGCACAGCTGTACTTTCAGTATACCACTTTCTGTAAAGCTTTGGAACATATTTCACAAACAAATAGTTTTTCCTTTATATGAGTGCGCAATTATTATTTAGCATTACTACTTGTCCTTGTGAAAATCCTTTGACACATATTTCACAAACAAAAAGTATTTCATTTGTATGCGCAAGCGTTTCTTTAGATGACCACTTTCAGAAAATCGCTGGAACATATTTCACAAAAAAAAGTTTTTCCTTTTGCTTCAGGTGAAACATGAGATGCTGACATTTTCATTAGGGAAAATATTTATTTTCATAGAACGTAGAATAGAAAATATATGCATAAAAGGATACTTTTTTGAAATTCTTTAAGAAAATGCTCTAAATACTTTAAAAATGAGTATGTAAGTTCTCCACTTTTAAATCTAAAATGTTGAAAAAACTGATATATTTTTTATATGTACAGTTAAATACATATTACTTATCAATTTTCAAGAATTCAATAAATTAAACATCAAATGAAAATAAGAAATATTTGTATAAATTACTTGTTCCCATATTAACAACAAAAAGGGACATGGATGATTTGTTGTAGCAAAAAATATCAGCAGAGTCATATCCTCTTCGGTCCCTGGGGCCCCAAACGGCGACTTTTTTTAAAAAATCGTAAAAAATAATAAATAGCATTTATCTATTTTAAAAACCAAAGACTCTATTTGGGAAAGGTTTATTTTGTAGAATTCCAGATAGATGGTAGTACCATACTGTGGCTGATAAGATAAAAACTCATTCAAAATATCAGAAAAGCTGAAAAATTCGTCTAGGCCTACTAGAGGTGAGAATTTTCTCGTTTACTTTAAATAAAAAACTATTTTAATTCATTCTTTCATTTTTTAGTTTAAGGATAATCATTTAATATGATGTATGTCAATTTTAATATAATATTACGAATTATGTCTGAAAATTTGAACTTTGAAAATGAAGTACCCATTCGGGGACCTTGGAATTCAAACCATCATTGAACCCCTGAAAATTTTCTTGTCAGTGCGCTACTTAACTCAAGGAGAAAATTAAGCTCTTCTGTTCGAAAATGATGGAGATCTTTCGGATCTTGACGATCCAGAGTTTGACAATGAAAAACATTTAGAGATTGAGCCAAATGAGGAATTGACAGAAAGTTATGATCAATCCAATAATCTCCATATCAAAAGGACGGAAGCGAAAACGATCAGAATGGAAAAATAAGGAGTAAATACATTAGGAATTCTTTTTAAATTATGTACTTTTAACGAGTAGGGATATAACAGTTGTGTAACAGTGTTACAATATTTATAAATATTTACAAACTGCATATGCAGTGTAAAAATTTTAAATAAGTTTTATCTTATAGTGCAATACATAGATTGTAAAATGGAGTAAAAAGGATAGTAAAAAAGAAAAAATAACCTTTAAATTTATTAGTTATAGGGTAACTCCGGGAGAGTCGCCGTATACGGGATAGATGCCGCACCCCTTGTATTTCTTGTAATTATCGATAGATGGTCGTCAAACGCACAGTATAGGTGCGCAATGAGATTATTTTAACCAGTGTATAGCGTGAATCCCATTTCGATGTTTACTTGTAGAAGTACATTCCTTAATTTGACGTAAGTGCATGATTTCACTGTCCAAACTTTTAAACACGTCATGTTTAAATACTTTTTATACACTAATTACTAAATGCATGCATGATTTCGAAGTCAAAACTAAGTGTAGCGTTTGTACAGAGTACTGTGTGTATGATTACGCCATTCCCCTTAGCGATGGCAGGTAACTATGATGTCCGACGTCTGCACCATGCAAAATGGGATACATGCCGCACTGCTATTCCGGTATACATGCCGCACTGCTATTCCGGTATACATGCCGCACTGCTATTCCGGTATACATGCCGCAGTTTCTTTTGTACTGGATGATTAAGTGTTATTACCTTTTCCTTTTGCACAGACTAACCATGTTAGGCATGTTATCAAGTTTACTAAAACAAAGGAGAAAAAGAGGAAAATAAAAAGAAGGGCAAGAAAGATGCAAGTCAAGATAATAATAATGAAAAACTGTATTACGCGTAACGCAGACGCTCTTTGCAAACTACTCCAAAAAAGAGGAAGTGTAATTGGCTCCGTTGCATCATGTGTTTAAATGTAGTTACATGAAGACTGTACTTTTTCGACACTTCTTCTGTAGATTGAAGTCGATCTCTTAACCATTCGGGACCATAGGTGCATATAAGCACCTTCATAAAGAGCTTACAAAATTTGTTTCTGGCACCAGTAAAAAAGAAAAGTAATATTTGCTTTTTTTAATTAGAGCATTTTCATGATTATTTAAGTAAAGGTAAGTTCTTTTAAAAAGTACCAACCTAATAAAATTTGTGTAAAAGCCGCCGGTCTCGAAAGGGTTAACAAATAAATTATGTAAACACAATTTTACTTTTTTCTCTTTTCCTTTTCTAATACATTTATGATACGTTGTTGCTGAAATAACAATTAAAATTTAATGTAAAAAATAAGTCGATAATTTTAATAGTGAAAGTAGACAACAATTATTAATTTGAATCTATTAATACGTTTCATTGTACTCATTTAGTTTCATTTTGTTATTACATCCATAATTACAGCCCAGATATGAATGTTTTTTTGAATATTTTTATTTATAACTTCTTTCTGTTCTTATTACAAGCGCGGCATAACTACCGCACAAGTGCGGCGTCTCAGCCTGAATATACGGGTGACGCGCCGCAGTGTAATGTTTTAGAAACAAGTTGTTAAAAAATATTAATAATTTGTTTTGAATTTTTTTTTTGTCACAGTACACGCGTTGTATATCTAATATTAAATAGCACAGTATGATTTTTTTTATTTTATGTCCGCCATGGGACACATACATACATTCAAAAAAATGTGCGGCATAAATCCCGGAATTACCCTAATTTATTCTTTTCCATTTTATTAATTATTCAGTTCAATATTCCTACATTTGTATGTATTACTCTAAGTAAAATAATTTTTTTTTTAATTTTTTTATTATTCCCTATGTAGGTTTTCTAACTTCAAATTGGAAGACCTAGCAGAAACACCTATTGATGTTCCTTATGGTGGACAGCCTCGTTCACCAATGGAATATTTTTTGTGAATACTTTCTCAGAGAATTTTGGAACTTCCTAATGCACATCCCACAAATAAGATTGTATTGGTCTCAGTGTTGTGATGTTCCTATGATAACACAACATATGAAAAGAAATAGATTTTTTAAACTTAACACATTGCATTTTAATCATAAGTCAATTCAAACGGAGGAACAGATCAAGGACAAACATTTGTTAGTCAGGCCATTTCTAGATTCTTTTAGAAAGCGCAGTCTATATTTACCTCGAACCAAATATTTGTCCGTTGATGAAAAGATGATTCGGTTTAGTGGAAGATGCTCAGCACGACAATATGTTCACTCGAAACCGAATCTTGTTGGGTTAAAAAAATTTGAGCTTGCTGCACAAATTGGACTTGTGTTAGTCTTTGTAATATACACAGGAAAGAATACTGTTCCGAATACGGATAAAAAATTTTATGGTCTAGGAGGTTCCGTAGTGAAGCATTTGTTTGATACGCAGGGGCGGCGCCAAAACTTGCCCGACGGGGGGTGGGGGGCACAGTATCCCCGACAGGGGGCCGAATTTATAATATGCACAGTAGAGAGTCGATTATCCGGACGCTGATTAACCGTATTGCCCAATAAACAGGATCGATCAAGGGTCATACGTTTTTTCCCAACTTTCTCCAAAAATTTTTAAGTGAAACTTCTTTAGGTGCGGGTGCGGCAAGGTGAATTTGGCTGGATGTCACGAAAGTTAACCGTTAAATAACGATTTCTTAATCAGGAAATAATAAATTCGCCCACAAATGCAAAGACAGCAATGCATAAAATCAACTGTTTCTAGAACCTAAGAAGTTTCACTTCTAACGCGCGAGAGTCCACACAGAAAAAAGAAAACGCCTTCTCGAAAGCAGAAGTCTATTCTTTTCCCTATACAATGAATTTTTTTAAATGTACGTACTGTACAGTGTATGTATATATTAAACAAAAACCTAATTTGAAGAAAAAATTAAAAAAACAAAATTTATTTCCTACATTGTTTAAGCCCGAGAAGGGACAGATATTAAGATATTTCATTCAATTTGTTCTACATTTAATGTTATTTTTTTGTAACAAATAAGTTAAACCAATTGAACATTAAAAAATAAAAATAAAATTCATACAACATGATACTTTAAACACCCTGAAAACTTAGATTCCGTTTAAATGAAATCGAAATAAATCTTAGATGTTTTCCATTTTTCAATTGTAAATATTTGTATTGTAGATTTTTGTATTATTTTTATGATGATTGTACATAAAATGATAAGATACATGCAAAATACAAAATTTTAAAAAAATGTAAGATTTATTTTGATTTTATTTGAACGGAATCTAAGTTTTTAGGGTGTTTAAAGTATCATATTGTATAAATTTTATTTTTATTTTTTAATGTTCAATTGGTTTAACTTTTTTTTTTTTTTTTACAAAAAATTAACATTAAATGTAGAACGAATTGAATGAAATATCTTAATATCTGTCCCTTCTCGGGATTAAACAATGTAGGAAATAAATTTTGTTTTTTTAATTTGTTCTTCAAATTAGGTTTTTGTTTAATATTTCAAGTTTTTTAATAACTACTGCATTCAGACGAACACATTTCAAAATTAATGGAGGGTACCATTATCAGGCTTTGATTCATGCAGTATCGTATCATAATTTGTAATGCTATTTACTTATGTATAATTCAAAATCTTTCACTAGTGCAGTAATGCAAGTTGCTGTACTTTGGGCAAAAACTTCCAATCTGAACGTAAAAATTCTGTTTGAAATTGTCATTTTTATTTCTACTATGATGCCATATTCAACTTCTTTTTAATTATTAAAAAAACTATTTCAGTATTTTTCACGTAAAAATCATTCAACTAAAAATAGACAAATTATTAGTACGGCTTTTGAATTATTGGCAATAATGAAAAAGAAAATGTTAAATTTTATTGGAAAAATGTCCGTTGATTCTCAATGAAAAAAAAAAAAAAACGAAATTTGGAATTATTAAGAAAAATATTTGAAAAATGTAAATAAAAATTAGCCCATGTCTCTCTCTGGTTTATAATTCACCCATATGCAAAAGCATTTTATCATCCGTTTTGACCTTACGCTAGGCAAACATTTTCACACTTTAAATTTATAATATTATTAGAATTAGTAAAGAAAAAAAAATGAGTGGCATCAGGGACAAAAAGGTGGGAAGAAAAAAATGAAAAGTTACGAGTCCCATAGGCTTTTCTATGTTAAATTAACATTGAGAAGTGACACTGGAAATAAATAAGTATTGCGCTGCCGCGCAATACTTAAATACATGTAATAATTTCTATGCGTACGTCTAAAGTTTGTACCAATTTTGTAGAAAATAAAATTTTAAAAAAGTAAAAAAAAAATAACTTCTAAACACGCCTTAATACGCTAAAATGTGCACTACCACAATTGCCAGTCCTAAGCCTGGAAAAAGTGTGAAGGGAAGTGACCTGAAAGATATTGCCATTAGGTGTTTTTAAAAGTTGTCCAATTATCCGGATTATTTATTAACCGGATCGGCCTCGGTCCCGACCGGTCCGGATAATCGCCGCTCTACTGTATAAGAGATCTCCACGAGCCCGAGCTCGGTAAAAGTTTCTTTCATCAAACTCGGGCCGGGCTTAAATTTTATCTGGAAACTCTGTACGGGCTCGAGCTAAATTTTAGCTTTAAAAAAGTTAATCCGGGCTCGAACTTCATTCTTCCCGGGACACGTCCGGGTCTTATATTATTTTTCTGTTGATTCGGTCCGGACCGGGACTGTATTTAATTTTTTCCCCACGTCGTGGTAACTTTTCTCCGTTATTAGTGGTTTAAATGAACAATAAAACATTTCTTTGTTTCTTTTTTTTTTCGTTTTTTAAATAACAGGTGGAATATGTTTCGCGTCCAGATTTGGCATATCCCGAAACGCGCAGGTCTCTAACACTCACACTGCTATTTAAATTAGAGATGAATTGTACAAGGCCAAAACATTTTTATTCCAAATATAAATTTCGGAGCTTGTCAAAGAATATTGTAGATAAATAAAGTGAAAATAGCTCTTAAGGTTATTTTGGAAACACCCTACTAGTCACCTAATTTTTATGGACGCAGGGCTTAATTTTTAACAAAAAAAGTACCGGAGCCCTAATATTCTGCAGTACTAACAACCGTAGCGTAACCCCCCCCCACACCCCCGTCACTCCAATCTCCATATTTATATTCCACACACTATTTGCAAAACTTAAAGCATTTTTTTTTTCTATAGCAAAATAAAAATTTTAAATATATCTGTCAGACTAAGATGTAAACTATTCCACTTTTTAGTTATCACTTCTTTCGAACAGAAATCTTTGCCTAATTTTAATGTTACTTAATTGCAGAATTCTGGTATTAAATATGGTAATGATTATGATTCGGAAATAGGGGCAACACAAAAAAGGAATAGTTTTCCAGCTATGCATTTTTATGAAAAAAAGAATGAAGTTTACAGAAATTAATATCTATATGCTGAAGAATAGAACAACGTTTTTCAATTTCCTATAAAACGTGCATATCTTAAACTATAATCGATTCCTTCTGCTTTACACTCTTTTGTGTTGAGTCTCTGAAAATCAGATTAAATAAAAAAGATTCGATGCTTTTATAGAAAAAGAGGAAACACTTCTCGGTTTCTTTCTATCAGAATAACAAAGCATGGCAATTATATCTACTTACAAATGAAAATGACTTCGTAAATGTGCCTTAAAATAGACAACGTTAATGATATAAAAAAGCGCTATTGTATTTATGAGCTCCGGTGAATTCCGATCAATACTTAAATATTTACTAAAAATAGAGAACTACCGGAGCTGAGCTCCGGCGCAAATTATGCCCTGAAGGCGGAAGAATCCACAAAAGAAAAAGTTTCCACACTTTTGAGCATTACCCGAAAGGAAAAACTCTGTTTCGTACTCTTTTTTCCACCCAGCAACCTCCCAATAGAAGTCATTCAATATTACAGATTTTACGTGTTCATATATGGCCCATACACTGGTGAGTGACAATGTATGGAACAGTTATCCGGTTATGAGGCGGACCACCCCGCCCCTTAAGAAAATGGAAAGGCCTAGAAACAAGATTCCGGCATTAGGTAAGGTGGGTAACCATTTTTTTTTAAACGCGGTTCAGGGCGGGTTGACCATGTATTTTAATGTCGGATGTTACTGAAAAAAATCAGTTGACAAATCCCTATCGAAAACGCATGCAGTGACAAAAATTATTTTAATTTAAACTTATTTAAATTTGTTAGTGAAAGTGTTAGCGTGAAAACTAGCAGTTAAACGTTACACCTAATTAGGGTCCCGTTAGTGTAGTAAATAAAATTTGCAGCCCTGCAAATTTTATTTAAAACCAAGCTTCAACCCGAACCGAACCCAACCAAAAGTATTCCGTCTAACCATAACCCGATCGAACCCGAAATACTTAATTCCAAACCCAACCTGAAACCTGGAATCGGAGAAAATTGATCCAAAAATAGTCTGTAATCATATCTCTAATATTAATGTTATCTTTTATGTAGAAAAATAAACATGTAAGGAGTCATTCATATTCAAATATGTAGTTTTTTATCTGAAATAGATTCCTGCGCTTGTTGGGTTATACCCGACCCAAACATTCAACTTAAAGTCCATCCGAAACCTACCAAAAAATTTCCATTGACCCAAAACCCGACAACAATTTTTCCATTTACCCTAATCCGAAACACTTTAACGCGAACCCGACTCGACACAAAAAGACCTATAATTTAATACAGTTATGAAAAAACAGTCTGCAATCATTTGTCTAATATCAATTCTATCTTTTATCAAATAAAATAAACATGTAAAGCGACTCATTCATATTTAAATACATAATTTTTCATCTAAAACAAAAGCTTAGATTTTCTTTTTGCAAAATTGAGCTAACTCGAATTTAACTTGGCTCGTAAGTAGTGTTGTCAGGTCTAGTATCGCAAAAAGCGGGCCAGAGAGAGAAAAAAAAAGCAGGACAGGCGCTTGAAAATCGAAACATCCTAAGCACTACAGTAAAATCTGTTAAAACGGATCCAGCGTAACGGAATAATGCTTTAAACTGAAAATTTTCTCAATATGGGCTAAAACAATGCTATACAATTATAATGCTAAGATTAAAACCTGTCTAAATTGGAAAGTTCTTCCGATTCTTTGTCGTTCCATCTTAACAGGTTGCTGTATTAAATAGCTTCCTTTCTTCGTATTGAACTTTATCCATAAAGGAATGGTGTGAAATTAATTAGTCGAACTAGAGTTTTTAAAATAATTAACATTAATTTTATGACAATAATGCAAACTTTATAAATACTGCATTTTATTATTTTCATTATTTTGCATTTCAACCACTTTTGAAAGAGTGCAATTATTATTATTACGTACACTCTCAAGAAAACACTTCGTCAAACGTAAAAAACACAGGCAGCAAGTTGCCGGAACGCAAAATTAACATGCAGCACAGTTACGGGAAAACCCCTGTGATTAAGACGAAAATGCAACTTCAGGCAATTTTTACGTTAGATTAATGAATTTTATATATTTTAGAGGGAAACGGGCAAATCAAAACAGGCATTTTCGTGTTTTAATAATAAAAGCAATTGAAGATACTCATTCAACTCATGTATTTTTTGTAGAGTGTATATTGACCGAAACTAGACAGCGTGATTCTGCAACTTCTGATACGATACAGAATATATAATTTAAATCTGAGACTAAAACTGAAATACAAAATTCTTAAGAAGAATGTAAGTTAAAGGAAAACTTGTAAAATAGCTTAGAATGTAAAAGTTCATAATTTTAATATCAACTCAATCATAAAACAAAGTCTTGTTGATGTTTAAAAAAAATCCTTAAATTCATGCTTATTTCGAAACAGCCAAACTTTAGAGGTCTGCACGGGCCTATTTTCATTCATGTCACTTGGGCCGGGTCCGCTGGGCTTAATCACAATTCTTTCCGTGCCGGGGCCTTACTTTTTTCTAAAGGATCGGGCCGGGGCTAACTTCTTTTTTCCTTACCGTGACGGGACAGGTTTCATTCTTCCTAGGTCTTCAAAAGCCGATATTTTCAGTCCCCGTCTCAATCCAGTCCGTATGAAAATCATTGTCTCGGCATGGCCTGGTCCGGCAAATATCAGTAAAATTTGGCCCGGCCCAAAATTTTTTTCAAAAAGTGTATTTTTAAATCGACATTATTCTACAATTATCAGCAAGCATTAAAATGTATTCATTTTAAAGAATAGTAGATTTCTAGGCTATAATATTAAAATACAGTAAAACGTATGAAAAAGAACCAGACTACGACGGAATCCTGTCTTATACGGAATAATTTATTGATCCATGCAAAATGAATAAAATAATACGTGTGAAAATAATATAATACATTTACACCTGCTGAGAAGGAAACTTGTTAAAAATGCATTTTTTTCTTTCCTATGCGATTCCGTCTTAGGACATTTTACTGTACAGTAGAGCGCCGACTATCCGAACTCCAATTAATCGAACTTCCAATTATCCGAACAGCCAATTTCTCTCAAACATTTTTTTTAAACCGAACTTCCAATTAGGTGAACGACTTTATTTCTCTCTCTCTCTCTTTTTTTTTTTTTTTTTTTTTTTTTTTTTTTTTTTTTTTTTTTTTTTTTTTTTTACGAGTTTCCAATTATCCAAACACTCTATTAGACCTAGATATCAGATATTTAAAATGATGATGAGATTGTGTTTGAGATTAAAGACGAAAAAGAAATTGAAGAAAATGAAAACGAATACTCTGAAAATGACCTAGGTCCATCGCAAAACGAAGCCTTTGAATGTTTGGAAACAGCTATGAAATGGCTATGGCGGCAGAAGAATGCTGATTTTATTGAACTAACATATTTAACAAGAGTTCGAGATACGGCAGCATTGAAAAGAATGTCTTCCTTGAAGCAAGCAACAATCAAAAGCTTTTTCGCTTAAATTATAATCTCTGTAGTTCAGAAAATGATATAAAAAAGTAAGCAAAAAAAAAAAATTAAAAAGACAAAAAATCAATTTTTAAACATGCCAGCATTAACTAGTACTGTCAGTCAGAAGGGTGGATAAAGTGTGAAGATCTTAGTATAGTCAGGAACATCCCTTAAATTGTCTGTCCATTTATCCGAACTTTTGCTTATCCGAACTAGGGTCGGTCCCGAGTTGTTCGGATAATCGTGGCTTTACTGTATAGCATTTTTCAGATTTTTAAGTCTCCAATATATAATATATTGATTAACGATATTAATTACAGCTGAAACATTTACATACAAATAGCGATTTATTAAAAAAAATGCATATCGCAACTTAGGACGCTTCTTAAAAAATGAAGATTATAAACATGAAAAGAAAGGCTAAAATAAGTATTTTTGGTCGGAAATCCTCCTTTTAAGAAAATCAACGTAAAAATCCACGTTTTGTAGAAATTCCATCGGGCTGGGTCGGACTCGGGCCGAGATTTTAACTTTTTTCCCGGTCGAGCTTGAGCCGCACTTTTAGCTTTTAGAGCAGGCCAAGTTTAAATTATCAAGTAAGTCAAAAATGGAAACACTAATCAACCCGATTCGCAGCGAAATTTTAGAGCCAATGGCCAACACGTTCGGGTAGAATCTGGTTATCTGACCCGATACAATATTTTAGTTCTTGCTATATATACATTTTCCCGCAATTTGCAATTTAGTATGTATGTATATAATTATTTTCTCATTTATACCTTCCATTTCTCTTCTATATATTAAATACAGATTAATATCCATATTGTTATAAAATTAGACTCTATATTAAAATTAATGAACAAAGAAGAAATTTTTAGTTTGATACTAAGTTAGCTTGAATAGTGATACAAAACTATCTTTTTATTTACTCATTTATTTATAAAAAATATACTTACCCTACGCTTTTTAATAAGACGATCGAAGTGAGCAGATGAATTTCCACGTCCTGTCTCTTCTTAAAATTGTATTTCTTATGGGGGCCTGAGTTTGCGGTCAATCGAATAAACATTGGACAGGAGTGAACATGAGTTCTAAACAAAACGTATAAGGTTTTCGGTAACATCCGGTCGTCGTGACGACAGACTGTAACCGACATGTGGGTAAATTCTTAAATTTCCTCGTCGCAGACTAAGGAATAAAATTTTAATTTAGATTAAACTCAATTTGACATAATTTGGTTATGGTGAAAAATCGGGACACTTGGAACACTACTCGTAAGTATCAAAACTCAATCCAAAACCCAACCCAACCACAACTAAAAATGTTATCCACAATCCGAGCCGTGGGTCGGGTCAGGTGTAGGTAAAATCGGTCAATCTGAATCGATGCAGGACTCTAATATGAGAATCTTGAAAAATCAGCTTAAACAAGACCGATGCGCAAGAATCAAAACTCATCCCGAAACCGAAAAAATTATTTCCAAGCCAATCCGACTTCCAAAGAAAAAAAATCAGCTGCAAACTTATCCGTGGGTCGGGTTTTCTATAAACTAACCAGATATCTTTAAAAAAAACTAACATGCACCCGACTCGACACCACTCGGGTCGGGAAAAATCGGGTTACCCGACCCGATGCAGGACTCTACACTCAAGTCAAAAAAATTTCCCAGACGACGATTAAATTTGACCCCCACGGGGTGGAGGTATACCTGACGGGGGGGATATGCCCCCGGACCCCCGTCTGGCGCCGCCCTTGTTGATACAGTCCCTATTGTATTCAAGCCAAATCTACTATTTACTGACTGATACTTTACTGGTCTGAAAATATTGGCCTATTGATAGATAGAAATATTTTTTGGACAGGCACAATTATGACCAACAGAACAAAAGGAGTGGCTGCTACTTTACCGAAAGAAAAGGAAATGACAAGAGGATCATAAAGCTTGTTTGGTCAAATGGAAGGATAAAAAAGCTGTAATGCTTTAATCCAGTGCATTTGTAGTAAACCCAGAATCTTCTTGTAAAAGTTGGTCAAAAGAATATAAATACAAGATAGGTGTTAACCATCTATAGTTAAGTCCTATAATAAATATATGGGGGGGGGGGGGGGAGTTGATTTGACGGATCGACTAATTTCTTACAATAGAATTTCAGCGAGGATAAAGAAGTGGTTGATAAGAATATTTGCCCCTTTCTTGGACATGGCAACCTGCAATTCTTGGATTTTATACACCAGGCATTGCAGGAAAAATGATATCTTTCAAAAATATATCTTGTCTTTGCTTGATTTTAATTTGTCCATAGCGGGGAGTTTAATTCGATCTGACAACTCCCACCGAGAATATACAGGTGAGAGACCTCAGATATGTCAAAAGGTCATTCCCATTCTTGAGAATGGCATGAGGTTTGATAAAGTTAGACTTTTTTCTGAGCACACACAAATTGAAAACCACATGAAGTGTCGCAATCCGGGTTGTAAGGGTAAATCCCGTGTCAGACGCATGAAGTGCAATTTGTTATTGTGTCTCCAAAATCGAAATTGTTTTTATGAATTTCATACTAAATAAATTTGAATTGTATTTTTCATATGTAAATAAATATAATATTCCATTTTTGAGTAGTGTAATGCCATTTTTTAACGATATTTCGACATTAAAATCTAAATCTGCATTTTAATTTTAATCTTTTAGTTCCAAGGTAACTGATTGGGTACTTTATCATTTTTTGACATTTAGTACCAAGGTCCCCGATTGGGTACCACCTAATTTGCATATTTAAAATTTCTGAAGGAGAAAATTTCCTGCATATTATTTTTTAATACCTATATTAAAATAAGAAACACCCTAAATTGTTAGAAAAAAGTTTGTTTTAAAAGCTGGGAACTGAAGAGGTTTATACAATAACGAAAAACTACAAAAATGCTGTTGATAATTTATTGCATTACAAATTTGAAACAAAAACCAATTCAAAATACCAAAAAGTATTTATGTTACTCAAGAATTTATATCAACAATTCATAGAATTGTAAACTTCGTAATAATACGTGATTTTCATAGTTTGATCTCTTAGCTTCCATTGTCTTAATTTCATAGAGCTCCTTTCATTCCTTCATTAATAACAATAATTTTCTCTTTTGTTTTTGGTAAAAATTACTGATTTTTTTTTTTTTTTTTTTTTGATGGAAGGCTGTCCACCATTCAGCCCCGAATTTCAAGTTTTGATTAATTTGTAAAAAAATATTTTACATATACTGAGTAAAACTAATTTTACAAAATCTTTTCATGTCCACATCTAGTATATGTACATACATTTTTCTGCATGAGTATTAAATATTTCTTAGAACCATCTGTTCCCCCTTTAAAATATATCAAGTTGTTCAAATGACAATGGATGTGATTTCATATAGACCGTATTTCTAAACAGCATGTGTAACACAACCACTATCTCCTTTACTTTAAATAACAATTTTATGAGTGTAATAAATCTGTTTTAATTATTTGAAAACAATTTTTAACGACATAGAATTACTTTAGGATATGTCCTCGACAGACAAATGGAACTTTTTTATTGCATTTGCATCTACCAGAATACATAAGAACTACCAAAAATTACTATTAATCCTACTGTCAAAAACATGTCCTTAAAAAGAATCTGGTGTTGTTTAATTTTGTTATCATGCGTTTAGAAATTTGAACAATATTTCCAGTTTGTGATGTATGTGTATATTATCTTCATAACTTTTGCTACCCCATTGTTTAATATAATTTTAAAGATACAATATTCTTTGCAATTTTCCAAAAATAAACACAGTTTATATGAAAAACAAATTATTTATTTGTGTATGGTTATTGAAAATAAAAATTTAATTTATTAAATGTAACATTTGTGTCATTTCTTTTCTGCTTTAGTCCGAATACATTTTTAAAAGACTGTATTTTAGTTTTAAAACTAAACTCTTTGATGCTGTGCATCATTTATAGAGATTACAAGGGAGGCTACATAGGAATGAACCATTTTTTGTTTCTATTGTCCGAAATGTATTAAATCTAGAATTTTATAATGTTTCTAGTCTGTAAAGTATTGACTCAGTCAAAACTATAAAAACAATGTTATTTTTCTAACTGTATTAATTTAGTAAATATAAACATTTTTTTAAACTTAAAACACAGTCCATCCAATCCTGTTCTGGGGTTGGAAAGGGGCAATGTAAGTGGTAAGTACAAAGTTATTCACAATAAACAACATAGTTTTATTTCGGGTTATTATGAATATTTGAAATTTAAACAACCTAATTTTAATTTCAGAGTAACTCTAATGTAGGGTGTGGAATTTTCAGCCACCGGGTTGCCAATTGTGAGCAGAAGTATGAGGCTGTCAACTAGAAGGTTGCATAAAGATATATGCAGTCGCTTTCAGATAATGAAGCAACATTGTACTGAATCTAGCTGATAATATCTAATCACCGCTTCCCACATATTCCCCATTTTTTACTTTCTTCTATCTTTACAAGAAGAAAGTATTGGATCCATGAAAATTTTCGAATTCCGGTTTTCGACGGATTTGATAATTTTAGGGGTCAGAGAACCCGAAAGCCATGTTTTTACAATTTATGTCTGTCTGTGTGTGACACAAATATTGTGGCCACTTTATCTCAAGAACTAATGCACGGAATTTATTAAAAAATTATATTCAGTTAGTCCCTGATATAAATTGGTGCTGATTAGTTTTTGGTGCAAATCGCTCGACAGGTGGCGCTGCTATGCCGCATTTTTTACGATTTTCGAAATGGCTCTATCTCAAGAACTAATGCACGGATTTTTATGAAACTTCAGATTCATTTAGTTCTTGATATTACTTGGTGTTTACTACGATTTGGTGTAAATCGCCCAATAGGTGGCGTTGCTATACATAATTTTTTAAAGATTTCCGCTAGGCTCTATCTCAAGAACTAATGCATGAATTTTCATCTAACTTCACATTCAGTTAGTCATTGATATGAGTTGGCGCTGACTACGTTTTGGTGTAAATCGCCCAACAGATGGCACTGCTGTGCTGCATTTTTCCAGATTCCCGCAATAGTTTTATATCAAGAAGTAATGCACGGATTTTAATCAAACTTCAGATTCAGTTACCAAGTTGTTGCTTATTAGGTTTTGGTATATATCGCCCAACAGGTGACGCTGCTATGCAGAATTTTTTACGATTTCCGCCATAGCTCTACTCAAAAACTGATGAACGGATTTTCACAAAACTTCAGATTAAGTTAGAAGTTGACATAAGTTTTTGCTGATTAGATTTTGGTGTAAATCATCTAACTGGTGGGTGCTGTATTTTTCAGGAAGTATTAACATGTATGGGATAAAACAAAGTTTTGGGATTGCCACATCCGTCTAGTTTCAACTTATCTACAGAAAACAGCCTTTTCCACTATTAAGATTTATTTTAATTTTATCATAATCTAAACATACAGTAGACTCCCTCAAATCCGCACAGCTTGGGACCAGAGG
The DNA here is from genome assembly GCA_963932465.1 of Maratus speciosus. Taxonomy (NCBI): domain Eukaryota; kingdom Metazoa; phylum Arthropoda; class Arachnida; order Araneae; family Salticidae; genus Maratus; species Maratus speciosus. The sequence continues at coordinate 63,292,804 of OZ010797.1, read as the reverse complement.
TTGTGCAGATTTTAGAATTTTGCGGATTTCTGGTCATTGATTTGTTTACATTTTTGAAACATTAATTTCATTAGTAGTTAAGCAAGGGAAATTATAATGAATGCTTACAATAAAGTGAAACATTCAAATAAGTAAAATATTAAAATAATTTATCAGTTTAAAAGTAAGTAATTAATAAAAATTTAGAAAAATATTAAATTATTACGAATGAACTCGATTAAATTCGATTCCAAAATTCCTATGCTGCCATCTAGTGATAGCAAGGAGAACAGTGTTAATGCTATTATCAGTATACAGGGTGATTCAGCTCGTCGGTGACAAACTTTAAGGATCGATAGAGCACACCTAGACGAACATTTTTGAATAGGGAATGTAGGGTCCCTGACGCGATGGTAAGGCGCTAGGCGCTTTCGAAAATTTGGGTGCCGAAATTCGAAACGTCATAAAAACTAGGGAAATGGTTAGATTTTCTTGCTTGTTGCGTCGAAATGATTCTGTTTGTTTAGACTTTCTTCAGTACCAATTTGATAAGCGTATCTCTTAAAACATGGATAGGGGGCGCTGCAGACTTTGGAGAGCTAGACAACAACTTTAAGCCCGTTATTTTGATAATTTAACACATGCTCGCCAAAGTTTATACTCTAACTTAAAGTTTGAACCCAAAAGTAGAGCCCTGCAAAAAGCGTAAGAGCCGGAATAAAATGTCAAAGTACAGGGTGGTCGAAACTCGAAGGCTCCTAGGAGATAAACAAACAGATTTCTTGACTTATGGCATGCATTTTCATGATTCTGTTTGCTGGGGCTCTCTGAAACTCAGTTGAACGGTACAAAAAGAAACATCGATAGGGGGCGCTTTGGGCAAAAAACATAATTCGTTGACATTTCGGACGCTAACTGGAAACGGGGCGCTACGATCAGTTAGAAACAAAACAAGAGAGTAATTTACTTATCATAAGAAGCTATTAAAACTGCAGTTTGTTTGTTTTTTTTTAACAAACATAGCTGGTTTCAATCATGCATAATGCGCGCAATAAAATTTACATAAGGTGCTTTTTGCTGATTTATGCAAAAGATATCGTACCATATCGATATGCAAAAGATACGTAATGCGTAGACGACAACGCGAGATGACGTAGTTGTATGCGCAGACACGTCTTTTGAACGTGCGGTACCTACTTAAGCTTCGGGTTACTTGTCTGCAGATCGGTAGTAGGATGGAACGGTACACAAACTCTGAATTGGCTGACATGCATTTGGCGTATGGCGCTGCTGGTTGTAATGGACGAGCCGCTCAGCGGTTGTACGCCGAGCGTTACCCCAACAGGCAAATCCCCTGCCATGCCTTCTTCGCTCGAGTACACCAGAGGTTGTCCACAACGGGATCTTTCGACGGAGGCAGGCCTGAACGGGAGCGATCAGTGAGCACCCCCGACAACGAAGAGGCTGTGCTTAACCTGGTTGAGGACAACCCAGGTCTTAGCACGAGAGATATCGCCAGACATGTTGGCATTTCGCAAGCAACTGCGTGGCGCATCTTACGTTCCCGGAATCTGCACCCCTACCACATCCAGCGGGTGCAGTTGCTCAGAGAGCAGGATTTTGGCCCTCGAGTGGAATTCTCAAGATGGTACTTGGCGATGAGATCCAGGGATCCCCGTTTTGTAAACAGCATTTTGTTTACGGACGAGTCCACCTTCAGCCGGGAGGGAATGTGGAACGCCCACAACAGTCATGTGTGGTGTGATGAAAATCCACATGAAACCAGAAGCCGAGCAGCCCAGGAGCGTTTCTCAGTAAATGTGTGGGCCGGCATTCTGGGGGATTGCCTCATTGGCCCTTATTTGTTACCTGAACGGCTGACAGGTGGAAATTACCTGATTTTCCTGGATCAAGTGCTGCCGCAGCTTCTGGATGAGGCGCACGTACCCGAAGGTTCGCGTCGCCAGATGTGGTTCCAGCACGATGGAGCTCCGGCCCATTACACGAACGACGTGCGTCTCCATCTAAACGCAAGGTATGGCCAGCGGTGGATCGGGCGTGGGTGTCCAGTTCACTGGCCTGCCCGATCACCAGACCTCACCTGCTTGGATTTCTTCCTTTGGGGTTACCTGAAGGCCGAGGTATACCATACACCTGTCAGCAGTGCTGAAGAACTTGTGGCGCGCATTGTGGCAGCTGCAGGGCAGATCAGAGATACTCCTGGCATTGTTGGAAACACACACTCCTCAATGCGACGGAGGTGCGAAGCCTGCATCATGGCCCAAGGTCGAAATTTCGAGCATCTTCTGTAGTGTTATTTTTTGTAAATAAATTTCCAGTATCATTGATGTTTTTGGTCTAAATTTATTCAGAAGTGTTGAGCAGAGGTAGAAAATGTGTTTTCATTATTACTAACTGATCGTAGCGCCCCGTTTCCAGTTAGCGTCCGAAATGTCAACGAATTATGTTTTTTGCCCAAAGCGCCCCCTATCGATGTTTCTTTTTGTACCGTTCAACTGAGTTTCAGAGAGCCCCAGCAAACAGAATCATGAAAATGCATGCCATAAGTCAAGAAATCTGTTTGTTTATCTCCTAGGAGCCTTCGAGTTTCGACCACCCTGTACTTTGACATTTTATTCCGGCTCTTACGCTTTTTGCAGGGCTCTACTTTTGGGTTCAAACTTTAAGTTAGAGTATAAACTTTGGCGAGCATGTGTTAAATTATCAAAATAACGGGCTTAAAGTTGTTGCCTAGCTCTCCAAAGTCTGCAGCGCCCCCTATCCATGTTTTAAGAGATACGCTTATCAAATTGGTACTGAAGAAAGTCTAAACAAACAGAATCATTTCGACGCAACAAGCAAGAAAATCTAACCATTTCCCTAGTTTTTATGACGTTTCGAATTTCGGCACCCAAATTTTCGAAAGCGCCTAGCGCCTTATCATCGCGTCAGGGACCCTACATTCCCTATTCAAAAATGTTCGTCTAGGTGTGCTCTATCGATCCTTAAAGTTTGTCACCGACGAGCTGAATCACCCTGTATATAGCTTATTGCACTCACTGTAACTTTTTTCATTGTTATTTAGAGTCTTGAATGCTTTTCTTATACTGCTTTGTATGTTTAGAAATTAATTTGTCTATAATTTAAAAAAAAATTTTCGCGAAAAATAATTTTAAAATAGCGTTCCGGTTCATGGATTTTTCCATTTCGAACCCTGGAAGTTTTGATATAGATTTGCTAATTTATATCAAAATCAAAAGTAATGTAAATTTATTTAGTAATAAACCAGCTGTAATAGCCAAAAGAGAATGATTAACAAAAAATTTAGTAAAAAAACACTTCGGTAGTCGCTGATTTCGGCGCCATCTTGAATTTTGTTCCTGCAACTTAACTGTAAATTTCATTGTTTACATCTGAAAAAATACGCGGATTTTAGGCATTCGCGGATTTTAGGGTCGTGGATTTAAGGGAGTCTACTGTATTAGATTCTTTCTTTGTTTCCAAAGAAGCTGAATTACTAACCTCATTAAACATTTTTTAAGTTAAATTTGTTAGATATTTTTCTATTGTTTCCTGTTCATTTTAATTTATTTAATTTTAATTGCATATTTAGTTTATAATTTATATTTTTAACCATTTGGAAAAATAGTTATTGTCCTCTGTCAGGATAGGAAATCAAAAACATATCTGAAGCTTTTTATTGGTTGAATCCGCATTTTATTCGTTTTCTGATTGGTCTATACAGTAATCTGTATTTCCACTTTACTTTCAACAGAGATGGATACTTCTGTTGCCACTATAACAAAAAAGTATTAAAAACTGCAAAAAAAAAAAAAATAATAATAATAACTCAGAAACAAATTGAGATACAGCTTTCAAACAAATTGCATTTAAAATTGAAGTTTTTTCTCTATACGGCGATACAAAAAGTAATATTGTGGGATGTTTAGAAGTTTAAAAATGAAATTTCATTTAAAATTGGTCCAGGAATATTAATGTTTAATCCATGGCGTACGTAATGTATGACCAGCTCTGTAGAAGTTTAAAAAGTTACAGTACCGAAAAATGTAACCTATGGCGTACATAATGTATGAAATTTCATTTAAAATTGGTCCAGGAATTATAATGTTTAATCCATGGTGTACGTAATGTATGACCAGCTCCGTAGAAAATTTAAAAATTTACAGTACCGAAAATTGTAAAACTGAAATTTCTTTTAAAATTTTTTCATGATGGGTCAAGGAATGTTGATGTTTAATTCATGGCGTACGTAATGTATGATCAACTCGGTGCGATTTTTTGTGTCTTAAATTTTAGTCTTCGAAAAAATCATTTTCCAAATGGTCTTTGTAATTTGTTAAATTGCTTTATTATTTTTTTATTTTGTTTTTGGAAAATTTCCTTATTTTATTAGACTCACATCTATTGTTGAAATCGTCACTATGAATGTGTTTCACCTGCTGAGCTCAGAAGTTGTGAACATCTCAATTTTGAAAGATTATCATTATAGTTTTTATTTATTTTGTAAGAATATGTTTCTTAAATTTTATATAAACAAGTTAATTTTTGTAGTTGAATTTCATATGATTGTAAGAATAATTAATACTATGTAGGCTAATTTATTATGATAATCATCTAATATTGCATATGTACACTAACCTATGTGAATGACTCATGATTCATATTTTGATTGGTTGCTTGTCCTTACATAATAATGTAATAAAACCTTTAAATAGTGGCGTCCCCTCAGAAATTCATTTGAAAGTTTTCAAAGTTTCAGAATATGCAGAGATGCTACAATTATATTTCTGAGCAATTCGGTCACTGCTGGAGATGTAGCTGATTTTGTTTGATGCACTGGCTGCTACAATCGATTCTTTTACTTTTAGTTGTGAAAATTTCCAGTGCATTTTTTTTTTTTTTTTTTTTACTGCATTCTTGTTAAATTATGTTGGAAATGTTCTTATTTTGTGAGAATTTTAATGTCAAGAAACTTAATATCTATAATTTTTTACAATTGTTTTTATAGAAAAGAAAGATAATAACCTTCAACTCAAGCTTCTTTGCTTGCCTCTTCCAGTACACTAAAGTATTATCTGGGAGAAATTTTCATTATTTATTCTAGTAACTTTGGCAACAGGCCTTCTGCAGTCACAAAATTAATGAATAAAAATATTAAAATACATAAATGGCAAAAATTTATATACAAATTAACACATATGTAATAAAAATAAGAATAACCTTTAATTAGTGATGGGTGCTGCCCACAGGTCTACTAAATAAAAAAATGGCTTTTATAAATTATCTTCCCCTTTTTCTGTTTCAAAATCTCTCTAAAAAGAAATTTATCAGTTAAAAAATACATGATTTCTATTTCCGCATCATACGATTTTTACAAAGTTTGCAATCAATTCAATCTCCATTCTGTGCAACATCCAAAGGCCAGTAAACTAGGGTCCATACTGACCTTTTACTTCGATATTGCTTGCTAGGAGAAAGCAAAAGTGTTTAGAAGTGTAAACATGGAAAAGGTAGCATCCAACAGAAACAAGTAATTAAACTTTTTGCAAGTTATATCTTGACATACAAATTATATTTTGCCTTGTTGTAGAAATTGACATTTTAAGTACGTTTAGACAGATTTCTTCAATGTTACTTTGAGTTATAAAGTAAAATATTGCACTCGGGAATATCAATTTATTTTTAATTATCTTATAAACTACTTATGTTATAGAGGTAAAGTGAGTGGCATAAGTTCGCTACAGTTTCATTGGTATTATATAATTGTTTTCTAAATTTTTAAGTAATTATATGAATGTATAAAATTGATACATAATACCAGCTTAATTTTTAGTAGATTTATCTGCGAGAAAAGCACTGAAAAAAATATACCTGTCATAGTACTCATCAGCTATGTATGCAATGGATGCATTTATTGTTTATGAGTTTTATTATACTTCTGTTTTCGATACTTCCGTTAGGGGATCCAATCCAACCCCCCCCCCCCCCCTGTTGTAGATGAAAATCATTTTTTTAATTGAAAAAAATAAGTCTTTTTTATTATATTTAATATATCGATTTAGATTGCCTACTAACCCTATCAAAAAAAGAATTTTTCTATGGTGATGATGAGTAAAACCATTTTTAGATATTGAAAACTAATACATTTTTTATATTTAATATATTTTTTAGATTGCCTAGTAATCCTATAGAAAAGAATTTTTCTATGAAAAATATTAATAATGCATTGAAATAGAGTTTGGAAGTTTCTTTAGAAGGGATATTTTTAGATCAGCTGCATGCCAAAAAATTTCCTTTTGGCACAATGGTGCCACATCTAACATTTATTGGAGTTTCTTTGAACTGTTTTTAATAACAGAGCAGATGTCCTTGCCAATAGGTTATATCTGCCATGAAATGTGTCTGAGAGATTTGTCGCATGTAGCATTGTTCGAAGAGTGTCAGCAGCTTGCGCAAAGTCCTGGATCCGCAAAAGTCCCATCCTGGGCACTTTTACACTCAGTTGAAAATAATTACAAATTCCAAATAATTTAAAAATTAAACTAACCAAAATTTGAACAAAATTTATTGTTTAACATTTAAGATATCCAAATATGTTTAAAAATCTTTCAATCAAAGCAAAAATATGCATAAGACTGGTAGTTTCAAATAGTTAAGTACATAAGAACACAATATAAATTTCGCTGGTAAAATTTATTTTTGATTTTTTTAATATTAGGGAGAAATAATGCAATATTTGATGCTTGCCACTGGTAACTTAACTTTTTTCAATATGATATACAATTTGAAATATCAAGAATATAACAAATTATAATCTAAGCCATATCATATAATTGTTCAAAGATATACTCATTTAAATTATCAGGTTGATGATTTTTCACTAAAAAAAATAATAACTAAAACGCAGCCAAACTATACAAAAGAAAAATAATAATAATGCGGGTTTTGTTTGATTGTATAGATGTTAAATTTTTATTACATTTCATTTATTTATTAAGTTTTAATTTCGTTATGGAATATTAGCAGGAAACAAATGCTGAATTATTTATACTGTTTTGAGCATTAATGGGTTATTATTATTATTTTGTAATAGAGCCTGCACACAATAAAGATAAATTTAAAATTTCATGCTTGAAAATTATTTTAAAAGCTATAAAAAATAAGTTTCCGAAAAACTGCATTTCAAGGTATTTTTTTTCTCTACACACTTTTTATTTGTTGTAATAATTGAAGATGTGCAATATTCAGAAATTAAAAATTTGCAGTAGCAAAAATAGCAAAACCAGAATTTCATTATCAAGTATTGCCATTTTCAAAATGACGTCACGTTCCGCAGGGACACGTTTTTCTTTATAATATAGATTATCTTTAAAAGACCATTTGTTTCTTATTTTAGAAACTCCTCCCCTAATTTCGAGTATAAATAAATTTGTAATAAATTGAAAAGATTAGAAAACAGATGACAATGTATTATTGCTAATAGATTTATTACTCATCCAAATTCAACTGCAAAGCTTGTATTATTTTATAATTATTGTTATAACACTTTTTATTTAAAACACAAAACAAGAATACGCACCACAAAGTAATTTTAAAATATAGAACTGTGTACCACATTGTATTTTCTCATTCCCCTCAGTGGTATAGCCAAGGTGGGGAGAGGGTCTCCGGACAACACCGAACGATGTGTCCATTTACTAAATCATGAATACAAAACCAGTAAAATCCGCAAAAACGGAATCGCAAAGAATGGCGAAATTTTCCATTTCAGGCAGGTTTGCCTCTTAGCAGGCATAATTTTATGGTATTTCTTGCTCCAGGACACATCTTTTTTTCTGTTTAATACAGGATTCCATTATAGACAAGTTATGTTTTCACAGGTATCTAAAACTTTTTCACTCTATAGTAACCTCTTGAGAGCGTAAATGTACTACAGTTAAAACCTGTGACATTAGAACATGTCTGTAAAGGAATGCTGTCTGAAATGGAAGAAATTTGAAGTTCAACGTCTAACACTGCACATTTATACCTGTTAAGAGGAAAATCTATGTAAAATGAAACTTTTATCCAGTCTCTTGTGATTCCTTTTTCGCAGGTTTCACTGAACTGAATTAAAACCTGAGAAAATAACTTTCTCATTTAAATGGAAACATTTCATGATCCTGATAATGAAAGGATAACCATATAAAAATGCACTCAACAAAACAGAAATCTGTATAAAACGAAATTTTTTCTAGTCTCGAACAATTCCTTTTTTATAGCTTTTATTGTAACTAGATAAATTGTAAAACCTCATCAATGGAGACTTCGATGGGACCAAATATTGCCAAAACGTACAGTAAAAAATAAGTTTACATAAACACAATAACAGCACATTTATCACAATTTGGTGAATTTTATATTAGTTAATTTTATTTTTTTATATCGAGCAATATCACCAATGGCTTTAAATCTGTTACCTGAAAGAAATATGCAGTTTTTCTTTGATTAGTTATTGTGAATTTTCACTCAGCATTATATATCCAATTTCAAAATACCTGCAAAAAGCTGAATTAGATTTGTCTTCTGTTCTAAAATATGCTGACAGTATCAATTCAATTCTACAAAGTTTGCATCAATCGGCAAGCAAGGAACAGGAGACTGATATTCAAAAGTATGCTGACCTATTCAGGAAGACAGAATTCTCAGCTAAAGAAAGTTTTCACTTAATTAATCCCATTTCCCCACCATGTGTACCAACAGACAAAGAGGGATCATCCCCCTTACGAGAATTCTGAAGAATAATTTAGAAGATCGATGTTTAGGCAAACAACGTAGAGGAAAAGAAGGGAAGGCTTTGGAAACCGTAACTAACCGAAACAGTGCAAACAGCTCTGCTGGGAAACACACTCAAAGGGGAGATGCAATCATAGGCATTCTTCATTGCATCTACCAATTCGCCAAATTTTTTTGTAGTAATCCTAAGATAACACCTTCGCTCCAACGGCCCCGCGAGAATTCAAAACAACATTTCTTTGTGAGTTTGACTTGTGACTTAGCGATTCTGACAGATTTTTTAATATGATCTGTTTATGTTCTGTTGCTATGATATATTTTCTGTATTGAAAGTAGATAGTCAATGAATACATACAATGGAAAAATCTTCAGTGATGAAGCACTCAGTAAAATAATAAATTTTATGTATTGAAAGTCTCACTTTCACTCGAAATCTAACATAACAACTAACAGATTCATCTAACGTATTGTACAATCTTTGACCTAACTCCCACTAAAGGGGTTTCTCCCTTGAAGAGAAGCTTCATCCACGAAAAGAGCGTGGGGGGGGGGGGGGGGAGCACACTGGTTTCACATGGACAGTGGTGAGCACAGTGTGACTCCTCATTTTGATAATTATCGCTATTGGCGATCACTCAAAAGCGCCAAGTAAACCCCGCTTTATCTTCCGCCCCTTTAATGCGACTTCTACCACTTAGCTGTTTGTACTGTTTCGCTGACGATTGAGGATTTACATTGCGTCTATGGAAGTTTCCCTTCTTCATGCTTCAATTTCTTTGGTTTAGGTACATTTATTTCTGGGCTTTTTTATTGCTACAGATTTACAACAGAAGATTTTTGAGAGGTTTTGATGTTCTACTTCTAAAAAATGTTAACCAGTCAAAAACCAAATTTTTGGAATATTTTATGATGACAGGTATTGCATATTGGAATCAACCATTAAAGTTGAATATTTACTTTGGTGTAAAAAACGGCAATACATAAAAAAATTTGGAAAAACCCAAACACATTATGCCTATTTTAGACTAGTGTAACTTTTTCTTCCTTAAAAAGAATAAAAACGCAGCTTTAAAAAGGTGAAAGGCTCATGGGGCTGGGACTTATGTCAACTCATTGTAAAATATCCATCACCGCAGAATAAATTCTTGATACAATGCAAAAAGTGGAAAAAGAAAGCTGATGTTATAAACTGAACTTTTTGATTATAACTTTAATTTAATTAAATTTTCATACTGTATGAAATATGATCTGAATACATTTATCTTTTATAGTAAAACGTATAAAAAAAGACAAATAATTCTTAATGTAGGAAAATATAATATAACCACCAACGAAAATAAAGAATGTACTCTCTTAATAGTTGCCCAAGGTTGGTAAAAAGTTCTTTGACTTTAGAAGCCACATATACTAGTATATTTTCCCGATTTAAAGGAGAACTTAGAAAAACAAAGTTTCACTTGCTGCCACTGGTTTTTAAGAATGTTCCAGAGTTGTTTTTATAGTGTACTTATCAGTTTCTTCAAATTGGGATGTCTGATTTTAGGATGCAATCCGTTATCAATTAAACATTATGATGTTCAACGAACATGCTTTACGGACAAAGATGAACAGCATTAAGTTTAATATTAAAATTTATAATATTTTGTTACGCTTTGGCGCGTAAATTGCTTGACGCAACTGAAAATGTTTCATAGACAATCGATAGCATCATAAAAACCTAAGAGGAAATTGATCCCGCAATTGAACTTCTGAATATGAAATTCCTTTAGCTTCGTCCAGCATATTTGTAATAATTTCTTTCTTCTTGGAAATTTTAAAGTCCTCAATTTCAGTCTCATTCACACCATAAAAAAAACACTGCAGATGACCACAAATTGTATCGCTCAAGGATGAGTGTATATCTGTCTGCTGTGCTCAACATAAAATACGTCTTTAGTTTTTACATTTTTGAAATGAAACAAATTATTTTTAAGTTATCATTTTGCATTCTGGTTTTCGGAGCATTCTGGATATGGGGTTTCTGGATAACGGGTCCCATACTGTACTTAAAAATGCATCTTTAAATCTCGACAAGATTTTAATGATAAAGATAGCTTTTTGGAATCTTGAGTAACTTGGTTACAGTTTGGGGTTATATTTCATTTCCATAGATTAATAGACTTTTTTTTTTCACATTTCAAGCAATTGTAAAATACTTTCCTATGCTACAAGGTCATTTTAATTAATAGATGCAATTATAGAGATTGGTCCAGTTCTTTATCTCCAAAAGATATACTTAAAATAAAATATTAATAAGGAAATACTTAGTATCTGAAAGTTTATTAAAATATACTTCTATTACACAATATAATGTCATATATATAATGTCAAAAACAGAATTTTTTTAATAGTTTCCTTGCTATTCTGTTATTACTGATTTTTTATACAGTAGACTCCCTCAAATCCGCACAGCTTGGGACCAGAGATTGTGCGGATTTTAGAATTTTGCGGATTTCTGGTCATTGATTTGTTTACATTATTTAAACATTAATTTGATTCGTAGTTAAGCAAGGGAAATTATAATGAATGCTTACAATAAAGTGAAACATTAAAATATGTAATATATTAAAATAATTTATTAGCTTAAAAGCAAGTAATTATTAAAATAATTATGTAAAAAAAAAATTTAGAAAAATATTAAATTATTACGAATGAAATCGATTCAATTCGATTCCAAAAGTCCTATGCTGCCATCTGGTGGTGGCAAGGAGAACAGTGTTAATGCTATTATCAGTATATACAGTTTATTGTGCTCACTGTAGCCTTTTTCATTGTTATTTAGAGTCTTCAATGGTTTTCTTGTACTGCTTTATATGTTTAGAAATAATTTTGCCTATAATTAAAAAAAAAATTCCGCGAACAATAATTTTAAAATAGCGTTCCGGTTCGTGGATTTTTCCATTTCGAACCCTGGAATTTTTTATATAGATATGCTAATTTATATCAAAATCAAAAGTAATGTAAATTTATTTAGTAATAAATCAGCTGCAATAGTCAAAAGAGAATGATTAACAAAAAATTTAGTAAAAAAAGCATTGCGGTAGTCGTTGATTTCGGCGCCATCTTGAATTTTGTTCCTGTAACTTAACTGTAAATTTCATTGTTTACATCTGAAAAAATACGCGGATTTTAGGCGTTCGCGGATTTTAGGGTCGCGGATTTAAGGGAGTCTACTGTATATACATACATACATACATAGCATACGCATATTATACATATATATATATATACAGGCTGGTTCAAAAAGTCATGTCCAAATGGCACATGTGCATATGTCTGGTCATGTCGAGCAAGAATTGTATATTAACTGGGGATTGGAAACGCGATTGTGACAGTGCAATTGCACTGAGACCATGATTCTAAGAAAAGATAACAAACAGTGTAAAAAGATCTTTTATTTTAAAACAGACTTAGGCAAGAGGTGTTCAGCCGCTTTAGCAATCTGTGCCGTGAGGTACATGGCCGATGGAACGGGTGTCTTATTGTTATGAGTTGTAATATTTTTTATTTGTACTTTGTACTCTGATTAAGTACTATTTTGTAAAATAAAGCTCTTTTTACATTGTTTGTTTTCTTTTCTTTGCATCACAGTCACTATACAATTGCACCATCATGATTGTGTTTCTGACCTGAAGTTTCTATGTAATTCTTGCTCGTCAACCTGACACATCCACATGTTAGAGGTCTGCACGGGCCTAAATTTCCAGGCCCAGGCCTGGCCCAACTCATAGAAAAAAAATTCGGCCTGATACAAAAATTAAAAGTTCGGCCCGAGTCCGGCCCGGTAAAAAACTTAAAAATTCGGCTCGAGTGAATTTCTACATATTATTGATTTTCATGTTGATTTGGTTGAAAATTTGTCTCATACAAGGAGTTCCGACCAAAAGTATTTATCTTAACTTTTTTTTTCATGTTTATAAACTTCATTGTTATAGAAGTGCCGCAGGCTGTGATACAGTAGACTCCCTTAAATCTGCGACCCTAAAATCCGCGAACGCAAGAAATCCGCGTATTTTTTCAGAAGTAAACAATGAAATTTACAGCTAAGTTGCAGGAACAAAATTGAAGATGGCGCCGAAATCAACGACTAACGCAATGTATTTTTTACTAAATTTTTTGTTAATCATTCTCTTTTGGCTATTGCAGCTGAATTATTACTAAATAAATTTACATTATTTTTGATTTTGATATAAATTAGCATATCTATATTAAATATTCCAGGTTTTGAAATGGAAAAATCCACGAACCGGAACGCTATTTTTAAGTTATTGTTCGCGGAATTTTTTTTTAAATTATAGACAAATTTATTTCTAAACATACAAAACAGTATAAGAAAAGCATTCAAGACTCTAAATAACAATGAAAAAAGTTAGAGAGAGCGCAATAAGTTATATATACTGATAATAGCATAATTACATATCGATCTTATGATCGCTTTACCACTAGATGGCAGCATAGGACTTTTGGAATCGAATTGAACCGATTTCGTCAGTAGTAATTTAATATTTTTCTAAATTTTTATTTTACATAATTATTTTAATAATTACGTTTAAACTAATAAATTATTTTAATATTGTACTTATTTTAATGTTTCACTTTATTGTAAGCATTCATTATAATTTCCCTTGCTTAATTACCAATCAAATTAATGTTTCAAAAATGTAAACAAATCAATGACCAGAAATCCGCAAAATTCTAAAAACCGCACAACCTCTGTATCCAATCCCAAGCTGTGCGGATTTGAGGGAGTCTACTGTATATATATTTCTTTAATGAATCTCTATTTCTTGTATGTAAATGTTTCAGTTATCATTAATATTGTTAATCCATATTCCATGTATTGAAGTGTTGAAAATCTGAAAAATAATATGCAATAAAATCTTCTTAGACAGAATTGCATAGAAAAGGAAAAAAAAAAGCGTTATAGACAAGTTCCCTTCTTAGCAAGTGTAAATGTAATATATATATTCTTTTCTTACGTATTAGTACATTAATTTTGCATGGATCAACATAGGCAGGTTCTTTTTCACACGTTTTACTACATTTTAATAAGCGTAGAAATATACTATTCTTAAAAGAGAATAAATTTTAATGTTTAAGTGTAGAATAATGGTGAATTAAAAATGAATATGAATTTTTTGCAAAAATATTTGGCCAGGCCTAATTTTACTGACCTTCGAATGGACAAGGCCATGCTGAGACAATGATTTTCATGTGGGCTGGGTCAAAACTAGGACTGAAAATTTTGGTCTGTGAAAACTAGGAATGAAAACAGTCCTGGCTCTGTACAGAAAAAATAAGTTAGGCCCGGGCCGAAAAGAATGGAGACCAGGCCCGGCCTGAGTGCCGTGAATGAAAATCAGCCCATGCAGATCTCTACCACACGTGCCGTTTGGATTTGACCTTTTGAACCACACTATATATATAATACAAATATACAGAAGCAATGAACAGTTAAAAAATTCTCTTTTAGACATTTTTCCATCTGTGGCATCCATAACGTTTGGAGGGGACCATGAAATTTTTTCTCTAGTGAAAACAAAATCTTAAAATTTCTAAAAAAAATTCTGTTCGATACAGATTTCCTTCTTATAAGATAAATTTGTATGTTTAACATTCCTTCCATCAGGACAACGAAACTTTTCGGTTTTAGACAGTATTGCATTCAGGGATGCCGCGGACGCGCTATAGCGCGTAAATTACGCGAAAAATCGGAGACGGGACGCAAAAAAATAGGTCTTACGCGTCCCGTGGGACGCGTAATTTCGTCAAAAAATCGCGGGAAAAAGCCGATTTTCGTCAAAGAATCGCGAAAAAAGCGCACATCTCATCAAAATATCGCGCAAAAACAGCGATTTTCGTAAAAGGGCCGCGAAAAAATAGTGTATTTCGTCAAAGGATCGCGAAAAAAAAAGTGAATTTCGTCAAATAATCGCGGAAATCAGCGCAAAATTCATCAAAATATTGCGAAAAAACGCGATTTTCGTAAAAGGGCCGCGACAAATTAGCGTATTTTGTTAAAAAGTTGCGAAAAAATGGCGAATTTCGTCAAAAAATCGCGGGAAAAAGCCGAATTTTGTCAAAGGATCGCGAAAAAAGCGCAAATCTCATCAAAATATCGCGCAAAACAGCGATTTTCGTAAAAGGGCCGCGAAAAAAATAGCGTATTTTGTGAAAAGATCACGGAAATAAGCTCAAATTTCATCAAAATATCGCGGAAATAAGCTCAAATTTCATCAAAATATCGCGGAAATAAGCTCAAATTTCATCAAAATATCGCAGAAACAAGCGCAAATTTCATCAAAATATAGCGAAAAAACGCGATTTTCATAAAAGGACCGCGACAAATTACCGTATTTCGTTAAAAGATCGCGAAAAAATAGCGAATTTCGTCAAAAAATCGCGGAAAAAGCCGAATTTTGTCAAAGGATAGCGTAAAATGCGCACATTTCGTCAAAATATCGCGGGGAAAAACCGATTTTCGTCAAAGGCTCGCGAAAAAATAGCGTATTTCGTCAAAGGATCGCGAAAGAATAGCGTATTTCGTCAAAGGATCGCGAAAGAATAGCGTATTTCGTCAAAGGATCCCCCCAAAATAGCGAATGTCGTCAAAAAATAGCGTAAAAAACAATTTTCGTCAAAGGATCGCAAAAAAAAAACACAAATTTCATCAAAATATCGCGAAAAAAACGGTATTTCCGTAAAAGGGCTGAGACAAAAGTGTTTCGTCAAAAGATCGCTAAAAATAGCGAATTTCGTCAAAAAATCGCGGAATAAAGCCGAATTTTGTCGAAGTATCGCGGAAAAACACGATTTTCGTGACAGGCTCGTGAAAAAAAATAGCGAATTTCGACAAAAAGATCGCGGAAAAAAGCGAATTTTGTCAAAATAACGCGGAAAAAAAGTGAATTTAGTCAAAGAACCAAAAAAGGTGTGCAAACTAAACTTATAGGTAGAAAATTCATACAATGGGATTTAATTTTTTTTGAGATTCTTAAAAATACAGAATGATTTCAGTGTACTTTGATAATATATTCAGTAGGTAGACCAGTGAAAAAATTCCCCCCCCCCCTTTTTTTTCTTACTGCATTGAAATGTCTCCCACCTTCAGAACATTTAGGATTTGAAGTTTATTAATGATTCTGATGTAAATTTCCCTTCCAATAAAAATATCCGATTCCAACACAGATCTATGCTGACAAATAATTCAATGGGAAGTATAATGAAAGCACCCATTCATTCAACAAAAAGTACACCTTTACTTAACATAAGTATTCCTTTTTTCAGCAAAAAAATCTTTTTCAATAAACCTGTCTTGCCCCTTTTTAAAAGAAAGGCGAACATTAGTGATACTTGTTAGTGGAACTTGGTATCTTCTACTCTCAAATAAACATTATTTTACAATTAAAATTGCATTTTGCGTTTTTACTTTTAAAAAAGTAAAGAAAATTTCTCTTAATATTTTTTAAAAATTTCTTATTTGAGTGCAAATAATACTGGTTTTAATTCATTATTTAATTATTATTAAAACAATAATTAATGCATTTCATTTATCTTTTCCAAATAAAAAAGTTTCATTTATTCCTTTGAAATATAAATTATTATTGATTATTGATGGGGACCCGCTTTTGTAAAAAAGGGACCCAGACATTTGGAAATCCTGGGTCCCGAGGACCCAGGTTTTTTCAAGTACAGCGGCATCACTGGAGCTTTTACTGTACATATATAAGGTAAGTTTTGGAACCACTCCAAATAGAAATCCTAGTTACGTCACTACCATCTGTCTCTTCTACATAATTTTTTTTTTGCATCCTACTCAGAAATTGTCATAAGGACTCTAGTAAACAGGTGATTTCAGGGAAAATATTGATATTTTTACTGCCTGAATTCAGTGTCAAACTGGAGTTTTATTCATAACACATAATTGTATTTATTCTACCTGAAGTTTCATTCATAACTTTAAAAATAATGAATAGATTTTAGAAAACTTTTCAACTTTGCTGTGAAGACTTTACAAGAGCTTAAAATAGCCACTAAACAACACTGAGCTAGATTGTCTAAGGAATATAACTGACAGAATCTATATTACATGGACTCTATATCACTATAATACATGGAATTTAATGCAATTCATTAAGTTAGAAATTATGGTGAACAGGGTCATGTTATGCATTGCTTTGAGGAAAACAAAAGTTTAATTATACAAAAATATAACAATGCATGAAACTTAGTAAAAGTCCAATGCAGTAATCGAAAATCATTATAAATGAACTTTAGTCTACATAATACACTATAAAGACTAAAAACGCTATATTACCTTGTTATGGCAGCACTCACATTTTGCGATTAATCAAAGGATACAGTAATGTTTTCGCTAAGTTTCGTTTCTAACTTCATGTTACATATGCGATATAAGAACATTAATAATAAAATACATTAAATAGACAAACATCAATATCAACATTTAAATAAATTACCTTCAAAGGAAACTGTTCTTAAATGGTTATTATTAGGTCTAATTCGACTACGCATTATATATACATATATAACTGGAAAAAAATTTTAAACTTTTATATTTTCCTGCAAATGTTAGAAAACAAAATAGAAATCAAATAAAACAGTCATAGAATTTTTTTTCCCCTTGTTACACAGAAATTAATAAAAATATCACGTGAAAGTTGCGATCCAAGATGCATTAAGAAAAATATGCAAAGAACAGAGTAAAGCCATTTTCCGATTAAATTTACGATACACGCGATACCAAAAAACTTTTCGATATATATTAGAATAATAATTTTCCATGCTGCCATCTATCGGCAAGCGAAAACCTTAGGAACCTGTGTTTGTGTATTCCAAATTGCATGAAAGATTAGGTTAATTAGAGGTCTGTGTTTTCCCTCTACAAAAATTTAAAAAAAAAAAAAAAAAACTGGCCGTTTTAAAGGTCAATACGATTAGATAAGTCACAATTGTTAAGTAATTTGAAGAAAGGGAAATCGGGGAAATATAAAAGTTTAAAGAAAGTTACCAGTTACTGTGTTAGGCCTAACGAACACAATTTAAGCAAAATTTCGTTTGAAGGTAACTTATTTAAAGGTATGATATTAATGTTTATCTATTTAAAGTATTTTCTTGTTACTGTTTTAATGCAACATTTATCAGTTTTAAAGTCATTTTGGCAGTAATTTTTTAAGTGCAATAATTAATTAAATTTCTATGTGCATAATGTACTTTTTCCATTTATTTTGTTCGAACTATAAAAAATATCTACACAGGTAGTTTCCGATGGCAATGCAACATTTTAATATTTTTGGAACTTGATTGTAAATTAATACATAAGATTTAAGGTTAATTCATGAAAACTTCTCATGTCTACCACACAGCTGAAAATCGCTATGCTTGTTGGCTACCAGTATTTTAGAACAGAAAAATGTGACTTATTTTATCGGAGATGTCTCATCAATTGAATAACACAAAGCAAACTTTTTGAAAATAAAGGTGGCCAAGAAGCATAGCGATTTTCAGCTGCGTGACAGACATGACAAGTTTTCAAAGAATTAGCCTTAGTGCATTTTTCCATTAGCCTACCACTGCCGATAAGTCATCAGATATTCTTGAATTTTACAATTGTATATGAGTTACAAGAATGGGTTTAATAAAGTGCTAAACCACACCTGCCAAAATATGCCACATGGCAGTGAAACTACAGCAGTGATTCATTTGAAATGATAAAAATTAGAAAGTAAAACACAAATAAAAAATAAAGAGTATGATATATATATATAAAATATGCTTTAATCAGTTAATAATTTAATATTAGTTAAAAATATGATTATACATTAAAAAAATAATTTAGATATACTAAAAGATTGTTTAAGTTTCATTTTTCTTTCCTGTTGTTGCATTGTAAAAAAAAAAAAGAGAGCTAATATTGTATACATTTTAATACATTTTAATAAATTTACTGGTTTGTGCTTTTTATCAAGAGTAATACAACAGGAAATTTTCAATAAATCGATTTGCCCATGGCAAATAACTGTATTATAATGGTCGTTTTTTGGGGGGAAAACGTGAATTGTAGTCATAAAATTAGGCATGATTTTAAAGTAACTTTAGAATACTTATAAAAGAGCTTTTTTTAGAAATTACTTTTGCTATTAGTCTTACAAAAAAGTACCACTTGTCTAAGAAAGGTAAATTTAACATTACATTCTTTCATAATAATGATGTATACATTAGACAATCTTGTACTTATTTGTTTTAACCCCCCCCCCCCTTGTAATTACGATTATGCCATGTTCTCGTAATTATGATTTTCACCAATCTCATATATACACCATCATGTGTGACATAAAAAGGCCATACATTCACATATGTCTCGCTTATGATAGATAAATATATATATGTCTGATTTATGGCTTATACACCCAATGTCAAATAGCAATATCATCATATATATATATATATATATATATATATACATACCCTATATATATAAAATCCTAATGAAACGAATTTATTAAACGGCTGAAATGAAACGACTGATTATGTTTCAAGGCGATTTCTCCCAAAATATAGAATACTTTGTGATGAAATTAACACCAAAAATCCGTATTGATCCGCAGATCTCAAAAGTGGTATTAGAATTTTTAAATTCGAATTAGTTTTTGAAATATTAATTTTTTTCTAATTTTAAATACTGTTTTCTAATGATGGCAACTCAAATTTTAATCATAATTTTTTTTTTTTTCATATTACAGAAAAGGTTAGTATTTTAAATTAATTTGGCGACCAGTTTTGCCTCTCTTAAAAGTGTGCTAAGAAATGTATCATGTTACTTTTATTCATAATTCAATTTACTTGAACAATCTTTCGCCAAATCGAAAAATTCTGACACAGAAATCAAGAACTTAGTATTTTTATGTTAGCGAGACACAGGTGATAAATCGCCAAACATGTTTCCCGTCGCATTTTTTAATATTTCATTAATTTCATTTAAAATATAATGCTTTTATTCATTTTATTTAAAATACAAAACTTTCATTTAAAATTGGAATGTTTAAAATTGATGGTTTTCACTTCTTTCTTTTTTTTTAAACAAAATGAAAAGAAAAATATTAGGCGCAGATTTCATATACACACCAGGGTACCTAATTGGCGCCAAAATGGCATTATTCTGATTGACATGGTAACCCAGCTATTGTTGTTTATTTAATAATAAATGTTTATTTACTTTTATTTCTTTTTTTAAATTATATAAATTACTTTGTTTTATAGTTATCAATTATGTTTTCGTTATTTCCTTTTGAAAATAATAGAAAATAATTAAAAAATACGTTACTCAATGACGGATCTAAGGGGGGGGGGGGGGGCGAAGGGGCGATCGCCCCCCCCCCCTTGGGCTAATAAAGGGTTTGCAAAATGACTTTATGCATCGTCACGAGAAATGACTTGGGGTGAAGCTCGAGTCCGGCGCGACCCGGGTCGGGTCGCACCAGTTTAAATCCATGATACACGGGCTGGGTCAGGTCTCTCTTTTTTAGAGCTGGGCCGTTCCCTGATGTTACATTTTCTGCAGATTTGCGTTGGGCCAGATTTCTTTTTCTTCCAGGTCGAGCCTGGTGTGGACTTCATTCTTCTTAGAGGTCTGCACTGGCCGAAATTTCCAGGTCGGGGCTCTGCCCAGAATAAAATCTAAACGTTCGCTCCGTGTCAAACCGTATGATAAGCATTATTGACCCGACCGCGACCCGTGCACTCCTCTAAATTCTTCCCCTCGAGGCCAAGTTGGTCTGCCAACTTACTTATTTGTTCTTCGTAAAAATTATATTTATGTTATACATTTGTTTACCGGAATCATTTTAAATTTAATTTGATTTGATAAGTTACAAAGATATATTTTTAAAAATCTACTTTTTTTCTTTGTAGAGCTTTAAAATTATAATGTTCTTTTATCACTCGTTTCTTTCATTCTAAACTGATTTTCTTACTGGATTTTCATTTGAATGTCATTGTGTAAGTCATATTTTTACGTAGTGTTTATATTCATAATTGC
The DNA here is from genome assembly GCA_963932465.1 of Maratus speciosus. Classification (NCBI taxonomy): domain Eukaryota; kingdom Metazoa; phylum Arthropoda; class Arachnida; order Araneae; family Salticidae; genus Maratus; species Maratus speciosus. The sequence continues at coordinate 63,271,935 of OZ010797.1, read as the reverse complement.
TTAAATAGTCATTAATATTATTGTTTTGCTGTTGCCATGAATTTAGAACATAATCTGAAAATAAAATAGGAGCATAAGTAAGTGCGCTTTATGAATAATTTTATTTGCAAAATGCAGGCTGGGCTGCAGTCGATTTTTTAGCTTTTCTACCGGGTCAGGCATATAATTTTTTTTTGTGTGGGTTAGACCTGGGCTTGGGCCTGGAAATTTCAGCCCGGGTAAATCTCTAACTGACATATCGAAACTAGCTTTAATTTTTTTAAATGCTTCTTTCAGCCATCATCCCATAGCTACTGAATATACCGGTTGTCCTAAAATGTTCTGACTGATTTTAAAATTCAATAACTTGCAAATGCAGCTATTAACTTAGTATTAACTTGCAAATGCAGCTATTAAAAAAATAGTATATATATTTGCTGGAGGGTTATGTAAGATGTCAGGAGCAGGGGTGATTCTATTCCGAATTTTCCAAAAATTTTGAAAATTTAACCCTCTTGTTGCGCATCCTGCGATTTCCACGGGCAACGGCCAACGTAAGAGTAGCAAAATTTGCGCAACCCGCAATTTCGGCAGCAAAAAAAATATTTTAAAGATCAAATTTATTTTTTTTTCAACTCTCACAAAGATTTTGGATATATTTTACCTGTAAAATATATGCAGATTTCAAATATGTAATAAAATAAATGCGCAATTTTTGAACCTATTTTGATTTTTTAAACAAAGAATTAAAGCGAGAGGGCTAAGTTATTCGATTCCGAAAATTGAAAAAATTCGTCGATCTGAAAATTCGGACATAAAAATAATCGCGAATTTTGACAAAGGGTCGCCATAAAAAATCTATTTCGTCAATCGTTCGCAGGAAATAACTTCAATTTCGCCAAACGATCGCGGAAAAAGCGCGGAATTTATCAAAGGGCTAGAAAATTACATTAATTTCGTCAAAGGGTTGCGGAAGGAACTCATATTTTAACAAAGGATCGTACAAGAAATGCGAATTTCCTCAAACGGCTGCGGAAAAACGCGAGTTTTATCAAAGGGTTGCGAAAAGAGGCTAATTTCGTCAAAAACTTGCGGAGAAAACGGAATTTCGTCAAAGAGTCGTGAAAGAAATGCGAATTTCATCTAGGAGTCGTGGAGAAAATACAGTGATCTCTTTAGAAAACAGGACACATGCTATGTTTATTATTATAGGTATAGTTTTTAATCTGAAATAATATACTGAACTAACTTTTGAAGAAAACGTGTTAACCCAAACCCAGCTTGTAGGAACCTACACTCAGCATGAAACCGACCCGAATCGAAAACAGCTAAACCGACCTGCAACAAAAATAATTAGAGGCAGGAGGGAATCCCACTCCTTCTACTGCAACCTTTCAGAAAATTTGCTTTGAATTTCAGATTTTTTTTTTCTCAGATTCACCCTTGATCAGAAGGGTTTTTTTTACTGCGATTCTTGATTTTAGTTTAAAATAGCGGCGATAGATGGCGCTGCAAGCAATAGGGGTAAAATCGGTTCCCAGAAGAGAAAGTACAGAAATCGGGCCCAATTTAATGACTACTGTTTGGAACGCCACTATTGCTGCTATTGTAAAGTAAAATCAAGAATCGCAGTAAAACATATCCTGGCAACTTATATAACGCTCCTGCAAGACTTGTTTAAATTGCTGTCACCATTTGCAAGTTAAAGAATTTTAAAGTCAGTGAGTCCATTTTAGGACATCCGGTGTGTTTTTTAATAAGTTCCAAAGCATTCTTTACTGAATTGCAACTGATCTTAGATATAAAGAGACAAGCAGTCTTATAAGCAAATTAGTATTTTTTACATAATCCAGAAGATTAAAAAGTATTCCTAAATAATTATTTGGGCGTGTCCGTTATGGAGCTTTTACTGTACCGGGTGAGCAAAAAGTCTGTATAAACTTTAAAAATTCATAAAAAACAAAAAAAATAACCGAAATGAAAAACTGTTTGCAGGATTAGCATCTATAGGTCACGGGAATTTTTTTAAGACAGAAATAAAAAATAACTCAAAAAACAGCCGACAGATGGCGCTGGTTCGTGCGATTTTGGTGGAAATATGCAAATGAAACGGTTATAAGAACTTGTGCTCCTAATCGAGAACTAGTTCACCGTTGTGAGCCGTGTACGTGATCAAGGATGCTGAGTATGAAGGATAAAGCTTTGTTGGTGAAGTTATTTTACGTGAACTAGTTCTGAATTAGGAGCACAAGTTCTTATAATCGTTTCATTTGCATATTTCCACCAAAACTGCACGAACCAACGCCATCTATGGGCTGTTTTTTGAGTTATTTTTTATTTATGTCTTAAAAAAATTCCCGTGACCTATAGATGCTAATCCTGCAGACAGTTTTTCGTTTCGGTTATTTTTTCGGTTTTTATGAATTTTTAAAGTTTATACGGACTTTTTGCTTACCCGGTATATAGTTTTTATCTTAAAAAATATTTAGACTTTCTTTTCAAAAATCGGGTCCTTTCTCGCAAGAGTGAAAAACCTCTTTCCAAACTGACCCAAACTCGAAATAATGTATATCAATCTGACCCAAACCCAAAGCGCTAGGTGCAGCTATAAAGTAGAAGTCAACCTAACCCGCAGCAGAAATTTAGAAATCAGTCGGACCCAAACCCGAACCGCAGCGAAAAGTAGAAGTCAACCGGACCCAAACGCGATCCACAGCAAAAATTATAAGTTAACCAGACCAGCAGCAAAAATTAGAAGTCAACCGGACCCAAACACGATCCGCAGCAAAAAAGTAGAAGTTAACCAGACCCGCAGCAAAAAATCGAAGTCAACCGGACCCAAACGCGATCCACAGCAAAAATTATAAGTTAACCGGAGTAGCAGCAATAATTAGAAGTCAACCGGACCCAAACCCGATCCGCAGCATAAAAGTAGAAGTTAACCCGACCCGCAGAAAAAATAGAAGTCAACCGGACCCAAACACGACCCGCACCAAAAAGTAGAAGTAACACGACCCACAGTGCAAAAAATTAGCCCTACCCGCGCATCAGATTGGAATCTCCAAATTTTTAAAATCGCCCCTCCCTCCCCTTGAGGACTCTCCAGATCCGCCCTTGACGTTACTACAACAATTATACATATTGATATAATTTTTATTTTAAATAACGAAAGAACAAATAAATTAGTTTTACATTAATAAATATACAAATAAAACATTGAAATAAAATTCCCTTGATGACGTAAACACGTCTAACTTGCTTAAAGTCAAGTGAATGTGACATTTACGATCAACCATTATTGGCATTTAATCTTATAGTTTGGTGATAGATTTTTGGTCGATGGGATAACTAAGTAGAACCAAATGTAACTGGTATTCAAAAATGAGGTTTTTGCCAAATTTTTGTAAGAAAAAAAAAAATCACGCCAAGCCTGCGATGCGTATATGACATCTGGCCAAATATTAAAAAATGCAACAAACCATGACATTTGTTAATTTCAACTTCAAATCAATGTTTTAATTTACCACTCCAAAAATAAATAAACAAAACAAATTTAACAAATTACAACGACCATTTAGAAAATGATTTTTTCAAAGACTAAAATTTCAGACATAAAAAATCACACGGAGTTGATCATACATTACATACGCCATGGATTAAATATTAACATTCTTGGACCCATCATGAACAAATTTTAAAAGAAATTTCAGTTTTACAATTTTCGGTACTGTAAATTTTTAAACTTCTACGGAGCTGGTCATATATTACATACTCCATGGACTAAACATTAATATTCCTGGACCTGATTTCCTACCTTGACCGAGGACATTAACCATTTTTCCAAATGGTTAAAAAATGCTAACTGGCGAGATTTGCACCCGGCTAGCGTAACAGTACCAAGAATTCTTTGCGACCATGGCAAATTTATCTAGTTTTACTCAAAACAAATTTTTGAATTTTAATCAAAATGGTAAACTTTTGGCACAGATGTCATGTAAGGACCGATATTGGTGCGATTTTTTTCTGACGCCAATGTCATATACACAACGGTACTTAACTGGCGCCAAAGTATCGTTATTTTGCTTCATATGGTAAGCTGCATGTTGTTGTTTATGCTGTTGATGCTTTCCCCAAATTGGCATTGGAAAAAAAAATCTTGCAATATAGGGCGTATATGACATCTGTGCCAAACTTTCATATGAAAGGCGAAGGGATCAGACCGTGTTTGTTTATGGCAGTTAATGAGTTGAACTACTATAATATAGATGAAATGAAGGCAATAGAATAATATTTGGTAACTGGTGTCGGTGTGCCTGGCTAATATTAAAGTACAAAATGAGCACCTAGAGTATAAAAAGTGAAGTGGTCCGCCCGGAACTGTTGATGATTGTCAAATGACTTAGGCTATTATTATAGAAATTGTTTTAAAATACCGGAAGACAAAGACTCTGTATACTTAATTCATTTTACTTTAGCTTCTTTTCAAATATTAAACTGATCCTCTTTAATCAAAAACGAAAACAATCATTGGATGTCTTAACAGCAACTGATTCGACCTTAAATTTTTGCAATCAAAGGGAATTGAATGGAAACCCGTTTACAGAGAGATCTGCACAGCTTTTTCAGTATAATTCAATCTTCTCTAATATTTTTAAAACATATCAGATTAGCATGTTATTAAATTCTGCGGTGTCTGAACGGGGGGTTGGCGAATGTAGCTTGCAGGGGGCAGAGCCCCCTAGTATATATATATATATATGTAGTTGGCTCTCTGTTTAATGACTTTCAAGAAACCTCGAAAAATCGTTCTTAAATAAAGATCGTCCTTAAACAGAATTTGTAAAAAATAATATTTGAAAAAAAAATTGTCAATACATTTCTCACAATATTGGCGTGTTTAGAAATGTTTTATATATTTATTTTAATTTATTTTATGTTTTCTTTCTTTTTTTTTATCATATACTACTACAATACAATACTACATATTTTTACCGCATTAATTATACTGCATACAAGAACAACATACAATGTTACTTACAGTACAATAAAAGTATTTATAATACATTTAATTAAACAAATTAAGTTTAAAAAAAAATCAAAACTTTAGATTGTTTCAATGGTAGTCTAGTTTTTAGTACCCTTTCTTCAAGCTTCTCAAGAAGGTTGAAGGAGTCATCTTCTATATTTGATGGAGCAATGTATTGGCGAAGAATACCCTGGGCAGTATTTGCATCTGAGTAAGAAGGAGGTGGTGTCTTGCTTTCTGTATCATCAGCTTCAGCACCATCTTCTGCATCTGAAGTTGCATTTTCATTTGCAATGTCTTCAGAAATTTGATCTAAATTTATGAAGCCGGTTGTTAAAACGTCTTTGTCAAAAACGATAAATTTTTTTAGGGGTGGAGGGAGAAAACATGTTATCACATTCCAACAATTACACCTTTCTTCTTTATATGTACTCATCTGAATTGCAAGAAACCTTGTTTTTCTATCAGAAGAAATTCTCTCGTTTAACATGTTTAAAGGGAACGGAAAAAAAACTACATGAAAATAGTCGTTAAATAGAAACAATTTCGTCTTTAAATAGAGAATTTTTTACTTAAAGGAGCCGGGACCGCAAAATATCGTCCCTAAATAGAGATCGTCGTTAAGTAGAGCGATGTTAAACAGAGAGACGACTGTATATATATACAGGGTCACACTCCTTGCAAAACAAAAATGTCTGCTACAAATGGGTCATTTTGACTGTGTTTGAACTGAAATGGCCATTTTGTTTTTCCCTTCTGTGTGCAAATTTGATTTTTTGTAAAAATAAAAAAATGGGCACTTTTATGTTAGCTGGACACAAGTGATAAATCACAAAATGTTGTTTTTATTGTCATCATTCGCATAGCATTATTTTCATTTTAAATGCTTAACTTTCATTTTAAATGCACAACTTTTATTTAAAATACCTACATTATATACATTTAAAGTATGTGCCTTTCACACATTCCATTTAAAATAAAGAAAAAAAAATAGAAAAAAAGAAATAAAACTACCGTAAAAGAAAACATTTTATTTCATCAACAAAATAGTGTTTGTAATTTGCACACATAAAAAATACATGTTATTGTCAAGAAAAAAATATTGTTGGTGACATCGGCACCCAGCTAACATAAAAGTACCCAAAAATGATTATAATTTCATCATATACAGTACATTCTCTCTAATCTACACATGCTGTGACCAAGGGAATTGCGGATTATAGAATTTTGCAGATTATAGGTCATTTCTTTGTTTACATTTTAATATTTGGAATTTATCATCAAATATAGTATTCACACTGCAAATAAATAACACAGAAATAAAATAAAATATATTTTTTAAAAACTATATTGAATATTAGATACATTTAAATGATATAATACAAAATTAATAGAAAACATTTCTACTTATTTTTAAATCTATCAAACATTGCAGTGATAGTGGTTTGCTTTATAGTTTTTGCTTTTTGCTCTGTTATTTAATCTTGAAGCCTCTTCAGAGTCAGGATTTCTGAGATCAGTAACAAAAGTTTGTTTTTCTAAAAAACTTAGATATTTATCCCCCAGAGCTAACACCTCTTCAAAAGCAATTTTATTTTATATATAGCTAACAAATGCATTCAAAATATAGCAGTCTAACAGTTATTTATAAGATACATAAAATATTTCCTTCAAATGAAACCAAAATCCATTAAACATTTCTTAATAAATTCATCAGATCAGTCTTTTTTTTTATGGTCAAAGTGCACAATATTTTGCTTAAACAAAGATTTAAACTGTTTGTTTAGAGTTGCAGATTAGAGGAAATCGACTGTATAGAATAATCATCATAATCATATGTCATATGACTGCAATGTTATATTTATCAAATGAGTTTGGATACATTTTGCTCACTTGACCATTTATCCTTAATCTTCACTATAACAAAGAAGTATCGAAGATATTTATACTGCAATCCATGTAGAAATAAACATCCAAGTAAAATAAAGAAAAAAGTAATGAAAATAATGTGTGTTACATGAAAACTGAATGATGGCGTTTCAGATCATTGCATCATAGATTGTGCACTTTCAGAATATTACTATTTATTTGGTTTGAAAATGACTTAGGTGGAGTCAAAACATGCCAGCAATCAAATAAAACTATTTTACTGTTTTTCATGTTTTAATCTTACACTTTTCAGCAATTTGAAATAGTATAGTTAACTTGATATTAAATGTACATAAAAATATATTAAATCCAATTACAAAAATAAACTTACTACTTTAAGTAAAGATTTAGAAACATATACTTACAAAATAAATCAAAGGTACAATATAATTATACTCTTAGAAAATTGTGCATTTCACAACTTGTGAACTCAGCAGGTGAAACACATGCATGGTGGTGATTCCAACAAGTAAATAAAAGATAGTATTATAAATAAAGTAAGGGGAACTCCCAGAAATAAAATAAAAAGAAGAAAATATAAATGACATAAGTAATAAAAATTGAATAAAATAAAAATAAAACAATAGAAAGATACCTAACAAATTTAAGTTAATCATAAATAGTTTAGAAACAGGGAGTATCTGGGAAATGATGATTATATATTTTCAGCGAGAGATAGTAACATGTTTCTTTATTATCTAAAAACGATGGCATATACCCTTACAACATCCTGAAATGTTTTGTAACAAATGGCAATCTGGTTCCCTCAGTGTTTTGCTCCCTGATTTACAATGACTTGAAAATTAACAATTGGTTGTTTAAATTTTAAATATTTATAAAAATTTTAGCTAAAATTAAGTTGTTTATGCTGTACTCACTGCTACACTATCTCGTTCAACATAAGAACAATTTTGAGTGGACCATGCTTTAAGTTTTTAAAGATGTTTAAATTTTCTAAATTATTAAAGTTGGTAAAATAACATTGTTTTTAATGTTTTGGTGAGTCAATAATTTATCATAATAAGTAAAGTATACATTCCTAGATTCGATACTTTTCAAGCAAGACAATAAAAATAAAAATGTTTCTGCTCTATAATCTCTCTAAATTATGCATCAGCATCAAAAAGTTAAATTTTAAAACTAAAATGCAGTCTTTTAAAAACATTTTGGGAGTAAAACAGAAAACATTATCCAACAAGGGTTATATTTAATAAATTAAATTAATATCTTCAATAATTGTATGCAAATAAAATGTTTTTTCATATAATCTTTATCTGTTTTTATGAATTTGAAAGAAGTTTTATGTTTAAAACATTTAGGATAACAGAAGTTATGAAGAATAGCTCAAAAGTTGAATAAATTGCTGAAAATTCTATACAAGAACAAAGTAAAAATGACACAACATTTATTTTCAAGAAGAGTTTTTTTTTATAGTTCTGAAGGTGGGGTTCTGTAGTGCTTTCTGGTAGTTCTTTTATATTCTACTAAATAGAAATGTATTAAAAGTGATTGCATTTATTTTTCTAGGACTTAGGAAAAAACTCTATGGAGTTTTTTTAAAAAAAATAAATATTTTAAATAATTTGAACAGATTTAAATATATATATATATATTTTTTAAATAATTAGAACAGATTTATTCAACAATTACAAAATATGATAATTGTTTAAATTTAAACATATAGGGATTATGTTACACATGGTGTTTAAAAATACAGTTTATTTCAAACTGTATCTGTAGTCATTTAAACAACTTAACTTGACATTTTAAATGGGGGGAAATGTTTGAATTATCGGAGGAAATGGAATAAAAGTTTGTTTAAACTAAATATATATATATATATATTTTTTTAAGAGATGGGCAGTAACAAATATTTAATACTTATGTAAAAAAAGTATAATTGTAGACATGAAAAATTGATATCACCCTTGTATGGTCTCATTGTATTAATCAAAGCTTACAATTCGGGGCTGAATAATGGAATGCCCAAATTTGCAGAATCCTATTCCAGAGAGTTTCATTGGTAGCAACCTCTCGCCCAAGAAGTTTCAGCATTTAAAAAAAAAATAACTAAATTAGAAAAGTAACGCGTTGACCATTTCGATTTAAAACAACAGAAGCTAAGAAATCAAATTATAGACACCACATTATATTACAGAGGTTACAATTTTATGAATTGTTGATATTAATTTTTTCGATGATGCTTTACCTGTTTGTCAAGCACCAGTACTCATAGTTCATTAAGGAAGGTTAAAATAAATTACTTTCTTAGAAGGAAATGAATTTCAAGCCCTGCAGATGATTTGTGTAACGTTTAAGAACATGGTTGGTGGTGCATTGTGTATATTGCTTGGTAAAAAGCATCAGTAATTAAGAGAATAGCCATGTGTTTAAAACCTACACCTTATTTATCCCCTTGCCGATAACCTTTTAGTGTTTAAAGTTGAAAATGTTAGTTATTTTATATGCTATCTTTTCATTATTCTTATTTAAAAACTATCACTGGAGTACAGAATACGTCACCAGTTTATTCCAGTTTTACATGCAACGCATGTATGACAATATCTATCTCATCTGTTATCTGTAAGAGCAGCCATAATTGTTCAATAAGTCCAACAGACAGAAATCCTTTCGGCTCTTTTTAATTCGTTTTTGTTTAAAATTTGTAATGATATAAATTGTCAAAAAAATTTCGTTATATTATTTCTGATCAAGGTAGTGTTTTTCAATTTTAGGTTATTACTTTGATAATACTTCTTGACTTTACATTAATCAAGAAAGTCATTTAATAATAATATTTAGAATTCAAACATGTGTTGGTGTAATGAAGACGTTGCTTAGGCTCTTTTGCTATTACGAACCTTACATGTTTTTAAAGATTAATATGTAAACAAATAGTTTCTACGAATATTTCTTCTTTTCATTTCGTGACTGCATAAGTTATTGAATTCTTTGAAAATTATAATTATTTTGTATTTAACCCTGCAGATAAAAAAGGTTTCATTAATTTTTTTTTCAACAGTTTAGATTGAAAGATGTACAACTGACTTGGTTGTCTTAAAGTATTTACAGCATTTTTTGAAGAATTTCAAGAAAGTACCTTTTTATGCAGACATTTTATCTTCTGTGTTCCATGAAAGCAAACATTTACTCTAAAGAAAGTCTCAGTGCTGGAAGAAGTAGAAAAGACTTTTGTTTGGGAAATGTGTTCCAAAGGTTTTTCACAAAGTAGTGATTTGGAACAACACTCGCATATCAACACAAAGGAAAAACTTTTTGTTTGTGAAATATGCTCCAAAAGATTTCCACAAAATGGTAGTCTGAAAGTACACCTGCGTATCCATACAAACGAAAAAACTTTTGTTTGTGAAATATGTTCCAAAAGATTTTCAGAAAGTGGTAACCTAAGAAAACACTTGCGTATCCATACAAATGAAAAACCATTTGTTTGTGAAATATGCTCCAAGGGATTTTCACAAAGTGGTACTCTGGGAAAACACTTGCGTATCCATACAAAGGAAAAACTTTTTGTCTGTGAAATATGTTCCAAAAGATTTTCACAAAGTGGTAATCTGAGAAATCACTTGTGTATCCATACAAACGAAAAAACTTTTGTTTGTGAAATATGTTCCAAAAGATTTTCAGAAAGTGGTAACCTAAGAAAACACTTGCGTATCCATACAAATGAAAAACCATTTGTTTGTGAAATATGCTCCAAGGGATTTTCACAAAATGGTCATCTGAAAGATCACTTTCGTATCCATACAATGGAGAAACCATTTGTTTGCGAAATATGTTCCAAAGGATTTTCACAAAGTGGTAAGCTGAAAGTACACTTGCGTATCCATACTAAGGAAAAACCATTTGTTTGTGAAATATGTACCAAAGGTTTTTCAGAAAGTGGTAGGCTGAAAGTACACTTGCGTATCCATACAAAGGAAAAACCTTTCGTGTGTGAAATATGTGCCAAAGGATTTTCGGACAGAAGGAATTTAAACAGACATTATCATACCCATGGAAAGTGAGACTTCATTTGTGATGTATGCTCTAATGAATTTTCGCAAAGTGGCCATCTTAAAATGCATTTCCATATTCACGTTAATGAAAAGGTCTGTCAATTACATTCTAGAGATTTTTTTTTAAATGATATCATAAATATATGTATGTAAGCATGTTCTAACAAATACCAGTGCTTTACAAAATATGTTCCAGAAAATTGTTGAAAATCTCTTATAAAGATATCTTGTATGTTATATAAAATAAAAGCCTTTCACATTTGGACTGTGTTTTAAACAATTGTCCAAACATGAAACTGTTATACTTTGACTGCTGCAATATTGGAAAAAAATGAAAATTTCAAAACTTCAGTATGCCTATTTTAATGAAAAATTTTATTTAGTAAAATGCTCCGAATAATATTTATTTCATATTGTTTAGTTATTCATATAGATATCTGCAGTGAAACATTTTAAGAATAAACTTCCTTGTGCGAAGAAAATAAGATTCATATTGCACTGTGAACAATTCCAATGTGAATTGTGCATAAATCGTACAGTGGTTAATGTATTGAAAAGTATTCTTACTTATTAAAATGGAAAATGAGTTTTATGTTATATAAATGTTTGTGTCATCTGAAGAATGTTTATAAAAACCATGGGTACTTTTCTATTATATCTACACTGTGCCAAAATGTATGCTTTTTGCCATTTAGTTCAACCATGATCATGCAAAAAACTTTATTGCGAGCTATGTGTGTGATTTGTTATTTATTGGACCTGAATCAATTTTTTATATTATTATTTAATCGTAACCTCTTAAAACATCCTAATTTGCGGTTTTTTTAAATTAAAAATATTTATTTTTAAGTTATAACTTACATTTATTACTGATGTTGAAATCGATTTTACCATTTGAGAATTACTTGATCACAAGGAAGCTACAATAAAATTGTTTCAGTACATTTGAATTATACATAAAAGTTTTTGTTCAAAAAACCATGAACGTCTTCATTCAAAAAATGAAACGTTTACTATAATGCAAAAAGATATTTACAATTTCATGTCTGCAGTTTTAAATTGAATTTTATTAATTTATTGCATGATATATATTTGTTCTTTTAAGTGTAGATTTGTATTGATTCAATAAAATAGTTTGTGAAAGTCTGTGTTTTTCAAATTTCATATTTTTTAAATGATCTTTTCGTGCGAACAAAACTTTTTTTGTTATTTTATGCAAATTTCATTTTGTGATAACTATTACACTTGGAGAACAATGGTGATTGTATAATGGAAAAGTACCAAACTTTGTCTTGATACTAGAAGAAAAAAGCCTTTCTCTACATAACACAAAAGATTGACTTTAGAAAATTATTTAAATTACCATTGTGGCTTATGTCCTTTTTGGTTTCATAATTGTCGTTGAAAATTTGTATTTCTAAATACCTTAAACTGTAAATACAGAGAATCTCTGTGGCTTAATAGGAATTGCCAATTTAAAGAAACTGCTCCAATATACACGTCCTATCAGCCAAGGCTTCTACTTAGCTATTTTCGTGGTATCTGAGGTGTAAAATGTTGTAGAAACTACAGACCGGTATTACGAGAATGTGTAAATGAAAGTTGTATCTTAAATTTTGAAGTCGAAGAAAAAGAGGAAGAAAAAACCCCAAAGTGTTTCGAGATTTTGTTGATTTGTGAATATAAACTTATATACAACAATTTGTGAATATAAACTTATATACTGCGATATACAACAATATATATAGTAAGTCATAACTTGCAATAAACTGCATCCTTTTTGCTTCTAAAATAATGCAGGGGCCTCGCTAAGGGGGACAGGGGGGAGCCTCCCCCCCAAAACGTTCGCGAATGCTGTTACACTTGGCAAATTTACAAACTTAGTTGACAAATTTGTTTAAAACTTTAATGAAAACTATAATACATTTTCTATTTCTGATTGACTTGGCAAAAGTTTTAAATTTAATTGAGAATATTATTAAACTTTTTACCAATAAGAAGTATATTACATTTTTTAATTGCGGTAAGTTGGCAAAATTATAAAACTAGTTGGCAAATATTGAAATTTGACTTGGCAATTTAAGGTCCCCCCCCCCCCCACCCGAAGAAAATGTCTTAGCGATGGCCCTGAAATAATGTATTGATTAATCTAAACGAAAATGGTTAAAACGTTAATTTTCTTTTAAAATATTCATTAATAAATTTGTAACTATGTTTTTTAATTTTTTTATTAGCGATATGATACACAGTTGCCTGCTACACTATTATTCTACGAAATCTTCCATATAGCAACCAATACCTGATTTCAGGAATTTACCAGAACTTTTAAAATTGTTTTTCTGGAAACAAATCAAATAGGCTTATGTACTTCATTCCCTTGAATGCTCAAATATGACATGACAAGAGGAGCTGAAAGTATTAGAATTCACATTAAAAAAGAAAGCTAGATATTCTATTATTCAGAATGCAGCTGACATATATTGCATCAGTATATATATAGTGTCATTGACCAAAATTCAGTCACTTCCTATGATGTCATCATATTTCATACAATGCAAAGCATTGTGAGGGAAATCTACCTTAGGTAGCTTCATTAGTGTTAAAGTTGTAAGCAAAAAAAATCTAGTTCAGATTGTATTGAGACACCTTATACGTTCGATGGAGTAAGTGAATTGCTTCGCTGGTTTCCTGTACGAAAAATAATTATCTAGGCCACATTATCTCCCTGAAAGTTGTCGCAAAATTTAAGGAATAGGCTGTATGTTTCTACTCTCTGAAAATAATTGCTCACTGTAGACTCTACTCTCTGGTTCATTTCAAAACTTACTTTCTAAATCACAAGAAGTAGAAAATATTTCAAATGAAAATCAAATTTCAAAGTAATTGCTTAAAAGGCGCAAAGGCCAACATAGTGAAAAAGATTCCAAGCCGGGACTCGAACCCGGGCCATCAGTATAGCGCACTGACGTTCTTCCGACTAAATCACTTAGAACGATACACAGCTCGGAAAATTTCTCACTATTATATGTTGGCAAGGCTACAAACGCAGCACAAGATGGAATATTTATCGTGAGCCACCGACCTGGGGCTAACACGAAACATAATTAAATCCAGCATCGATGAATCTATATTAATACGTGGAAATTATTCCAGCGAGAAACATTCGCCTTGGATACAATATTTCAAATGAAAATCAAATTTCAAAGTAATTGCTTAAAAGGCGCAAAAGCCAACATAGTGAAAAAGATTCCAAGCCAGAACTCGAACCCGGGCCATCAGTATAGCGCACTGACGTTCTACCGACTAAACCACTTGGAACGATACACAGCTCGGAAAATTTCTCACTATTATATGTTGGCAATATAATTAATATAATATAATTAATGTAGTTTCATTCGATGCTGGATTTAATTATGTTTCGTGTTAGCCCCAGGTCGGTGGCTCACGATAAATATTCCATCTTGTGCTGCGTTTGTAGCCTTGTCAACATATAATAGTGAGAAATTTTCCGAGCTGTGTATCGTTCCAAGTGGTTTAGTCGGTAGAACGTCAGTGCGCTATACTGATGGCCCGGGTTCGAGTCCCGGCTTGGAATCTTTTTCACTATGTTGGCCTTTGCGCCTTTTAAGCAATTACTTTGAAATTTGATTTTCATTTGAAATATTGTATCCAAGGCGAATGTTTCTCTCTGGAATAATTTCCATGTATTAATATAGTTTCATTCGATGCTGGATTTAATTATGTTTCGTGTTAGCCCCAGGTCGGTGGCTCACGATAAATATTCCATCTTGTGCTGCGTTTGTAGCCTTGCCAACATATAATAGTGAGAAATTTTCCGAGCTGTGTATCGTTCCAAGTGGTTTAGTCGGTAGAACGTCAATGCGCTATACTGATGGCCCGGGTTCGAGTCCCGGCTTGGAATCTTTTTCACTATGTTGGCCTTTGCGCCTTTTAAGCAATTACTTTGAAATTTGATTTTCATTTGAAATATTGTATCCAAGGCGAATGTTTCTCTCTGGAATAATTTCCATGTATTAATATAGTTTCATTCGATGCTGGATTTAATTATGTTTCGTGTTAGCCCCAGGTCGGTGGCTCACGATAAATATTCCATCTTGTGCTGCGTTTGTAGCCTTGCCAACATATAATAGTGAGAAATTTTCCGAGCTGTGTATCGTTCCAAGTGGTTTAGTCGGTAGAACGTCAATGCGCTATACTGATGGCCCGGGTTCGAGTCCCGGCTTGGAATCTTTTTCACTATGTTGGCCTTTGCGCCTTTTAAGCAATTACTTTGAAATTTGATTTTCATTTGAAATATTGTATCCAAGGCGAATGTTTCTCTCTGGAATAATTTCCATGTATTAAGAAGTAGAAAAGTTGTTCTTGCTGCGATGCCACCATTTAAATAATTGTTTCTTTTTTTTACTTTATTCTTTTCTCACAAATAAACACAATTTGATTATACAGAGTCATTCCATTTCAAATCATCCGTTCCAAACACAAAAATGAAACCCATGGTCTCCGATTGCATTGAAAAATTTTGTAGTTGTTCTTTTTACCAGCCCTATAATTAATCTAAAATAATACTTCAATATCTCAAGTACTTTATGTGGAAAAAAATGTTGAAATAAACAGAAAAGTTGCATAAATGACACTTCGAAGACTGTATTTAAGAGGCATTGTTTTAGAAAAAAATCATAATTTTGCTCATTTTCAAAATATGAAGTTGAACTTTTCACTGAAATGTACAAAAGGTATGGAGATATAAGAAAAAAAATAGTTTCATGATCATATTTTAATTTGAGATCCCCCCCCCCCCCCCCCCGAAAGTTGTCTAAAGTTCGTTTTCACAAAAAAAAATTCTAAGAAAAACAATGATTTTTCAAATATGTTTTTTTAAAAGAGGCATAGGAGTTAACCAAGAATTTTTTTTATTACACATAAATGTATAAACTGAAAGACTGTGAAAAAAAAATATTGGCCCTTTTCAGTAATATATTTTATTCATCACAAACCAAAAAATGTATGCATTTTGCTGAAAAAGCCACTGTATGTGCAAATGGCATTGGGGATCCTAAAAAGCATCAAAATAATTGCTTATATTACAATTGATCACTTTAAAAAAGACACACTTCTCTTCATCTTGTTTTGATTTTTAAACAATTTAATATTGCATGTGAATGCTGAATAATTTTGATGAAATTTGATTTATTTACATAGTAAGTGCATGAGTATGATTGTACACAAATTCTTACTGTAATTATTTGAAATAACATAATTTTATTTAATTAAGTGTTAAAACAGCGGGATTATTTTTAATCCCCACGGAAAATTTTAAATGTATTACTATTTAATTGTGATGGTGTTTTTTCTTTGATAACGTGGTGAAATGTTGCTGAATGTAAATAGTATCTTTCTCAGGGAAATAATATACCCTTCCAGATCCTTTTGTTATTGGGGCACTAACACAAGCTATGATGTTGGCTATGGGGATAAAACAAATATCTTCCTTAGAAAGCCAATGGAAAGATGGGGCAGGACCAGAAGGATGCAAAAGTTTGACTTGAATATCACCTTCATCCTCATGTTTTGGTAAAACTAAACGAAAAAACAGTGGCTGTCATAATGCATGCGATATAATTATGTACATAGATATCTGACGTCTTCAGTAGGGCTTGATCACCTGAAAAATGAAATACAGTGCAAAATTTTCGTCATAATTAATTCTTTTTGTCCCAATAGAGCTTTTAAAAGTGCTTTTTTCATTAACTAAAATTTAATGGCTTCGATTTTAGTTTTGAAAAATGAAAAAATTCAACAGAATTACATAATGTCATTACTGGGACTCATTTGCAGACTTTCTTTGGTGATTAGGCGCTTTACAGTCCCACAAATACCATTACCAAAGGCTTCCCCGTTGCTAGTTGAAAAAAAGACCATGTTGCATTTAACTGAAAGTTTTTTCTTGAGATGACAAAGACTGATGGCGTTCTTACAGTTCTTGTATTGTGCTGCACACCCACCACTAAAATAATGTAATTTATTCACAGTAAGAAACGCTTCTCGAATTATTTTTATTTTTTGGGAGGGAGGGGTTTATTATTTTTTGGGGAATGCAACATCATGTCCTGAATCCTCTGAATTCATAATAATACACATAAAGTTGCGCTGCTAAGATCAAAATCATCATTATAAGTGCAAATTACTGTTGGATGAAGTGAAGAACTGTCTGAACAGCATCAGATTTCAAATTTTCTTTAATATCGTTGAGGTATGTGGCTTGTGATTTTGTTATATACGAATGAGAAAAAATGTCCCCAGACTCGTTATTAATGTTTCAAAATATTCTTCAACATTTTCAGTGAACTGGGCATGTTGTGTCCTATCGGTTGAAATTCAAGTACGGTGAGTAACTTCACCAGTAGGATCCGTTTCTTCAAAATTTTCGATTGTAAATCTTTTGAGATTATCAGTTGATGGAGAGCAGTGATGAAGCATACAGTCTCAGTTATTTTTTAAACACACTAACATAGTAATTAAATCATGATAATTCTCTTCTGTTGCTCAAGCATAGAGCAATGGCGTGACATTCTGATGAAGGGTGCAAACACAAACAGAATGTGTCCCAGAAGAAACTCTAAGCATACACAAATTTGGTCGTAGCAAATACAAAATTTTGAAAACCCAATTTTGACATTTGGATATTCTAATTTAGAGGCTGGATACAATTCATTTAAATTTCCTAACAATAATCGTTTTTGCATATAGTCATTTTTTGAAGTGCTCACTTTATTTCCTTATCCTGGCATAATTCGAGATAATTCATCATTTTTGTAAAAACTATTGACAGCAACAGTCATCAAGTGAGTGCTTTGCCCTAGGTTCAGGCAAAGCTATTATTTCCTTTTCTCGAAGAAGTTATCTCGATTTCCGCACAGCTTAGTCACTTAATTATTCATATACTTTTTTCTGCCTCATAAGACTGGAATGCGAGTTAAAATCTGCATTTTTTCTCTTTTTGTAGTAACAATATTAAGTTTTGTTTTAATTAATTCTATTAGAATAACCATATCATCTGCTATTTGAACAATGTCTTGAGCAAGTACTGTGTGAGATCCACTTTCTGTAGAAAATTCTCTTTCCAAAACCTTAAAAACCTTTAATTTTAAAGTATTACATGCAGATTGAACTTTTCTTTTACAATAACTTTATTTCCGATGAGGAGGTGAGAAATTTCAAAAGAGATTCTCCTATATCTTGTAAAGATGCACTGATTTTTAGGTAGATTTCGTATGAAATACTACCTGCTACATTCTCCCCTATGTTGGAATTTCTGAAAACATTTTGCAGGTCTACACCGATCATGACCCCTAGAACCCAACCCCCCCCCCTCAGTAAAATTTTTTCATATATATATATATATATCTATATATCTCTCTCTCTCTCTATATATATATATAGATATGCAGCTATGGTGATCAATCAATGCAAATATATCAATGCAGCTATGGTGAGTGATGGATTTTGATATTTTGTTTGTGGTTTTATATATATATATATATATATATATATATATATATATGTAGTAATAAACAGTTTCGTCCTTTTATTTTAATAAAACTATTCCAAATTCTTAATTTTTTTTTCTTTTTTACCTATCTTTAATAATATTTTAATATCTTTTGTCTTTTATTTCATGCATTTAAACCTGCGTATTCTTTAATTATTCTAAAAACCTTAATCCATTTGTCTAATCTTATAAAACCCATTAAATTACTTTTTCATTTTATTCTAAAACTAAATTATTTTTGCTTCGAATGTTTTTAATAGCATTTGTTCGATGATGTTCTTTTTCCCACAATTCCTTGCCCGCTTCCCGCCAGCATTTAATTGCGCTTTAATACTGACGCAGAGTATAAATAGTTCATTATCGACGTCACGCGTTCGTCACCCTTCGCTTCGAATCGTAGCCTGTCTCCTTTCCCGTTCCTCCCCCTCTTTCTGCTGGAGTTGGTTCTCTACTAGTAATGTATTCGTCCGTGCTCTGTTTCTTTGAGTATTTATACTGTTACATAGACGAGGAGCGAGAGATTTTTACGTTTTTCGGTTGTTTAATAAATCCACGTCACTTGGGGTGAAGGACTCTAATGTGTAGATTCTAATACTTTTAACATCTTAAGTTTTTATGAAGTGGATCAACGATTATTCGAGAGTTGATGCACTAGCTACTGGAAATGTTACGATATATGTTTACCAAATAAACAACGTTTAAAGTTACGATAACTCTATTAATTATGCCATCGGAAATTCTTTCAATGTTTATGGAGCCTGTTGTCTACTCGCCACCCTGACTGCACTACGATATTCTCATGATAACGGAGGGTTGGCCTTGATTACTATACAACATTTACTTTGAGATATACGAGTGTCGCCAGAATGTCACAAAAGTCGACAGCAAAATGCAACATACAGGTTTGTTATAATTAAAGTTCACCTATTCAGAAGGCTCTAGAGCCGGTTCTATGGCTTCAAATGAAACAAAATTTCACTAGTACGTAGTTGAAGAGATGCGCTCTGCGAAAATCTAAAAAAAATAGTTACATTTTTCGTCAGTAGGTGGTGCTGCGCCAATATTTAAGGCGATGTTTGCAGATTCATTATATCAATTTCAGTCAATCCAGACGAAGCACACAAATTTAAAAGTTTTAACATAGTTCGAGGATCTGCGAATTGTTATAATTAAAGTTCACCTAATCAGACAGCTCTAGAGCCTGATCTATGACTCCAAACAATACGGAAAAATGAATATAATTTCCTGTGATGTAATCTGCATCAACAAGAATAAAACATGTCGCTCGGCAACGAGGAAATAACGAAGAATAACATTATGCATGCTCAATGAATCCTCCACCATTTTCAATAACGCATTCCATTCTCAGAATTGTGCTTTCTACAGCATTGAGTAAACTGTCCTGTGAGATTGAGCGAATATGAAGTCTAATACTGTCTTTCAGATCAGAGATTGTCTGACATCTGTCTTTAGATACAGAGTCTTTCAAAAATCCCCACCACCAAAAATCGCATGGTGTTATATCAGGCGATCGTGGTGGCCAGACTGTTTGAAAATAACGACTTATGATGCGGTCTTCTGTCAAATGGCTTGTTAAGAAAGTCCGAACTGCTCTAGAAATGTGCGGTGGTGCACCGTCTAGCATAAACACGATATTTTGAAGGCAGTTTCGCTGTTGCAGCCCAGCAATCAGAAAATTTGACAACATATTGAGATATCTTCTCCCATTTACGGAATATGTAATGGGTCCTGTGGATGTTAGTTCCTCAAAAAAATATTTCCCTATCGTAAACGTAGCTGTGAAACTGCACCATACCGTCACTTTAGATGCATGCAATGGAACTTCTTGGACAACATTAGGATTCTCTTTCGCCTAAATTCGACAGTTGTGTGCGTTCACTTGTCCGTTTAAATAAAAATGCGCTTCATCAGTCCATAGAATATTCCAGGGACAAGAATTGTCCACATTCATTCGTTCAAGAAACTGTACTGAAAATGATAGCCGACTTTCGGTATCACCCTGTATTAGTTGTTGCACCCTCTGAATCTTGTATGGATAGTAGCGCAAAAATTGACGTGTCACTTTTATCACAGTGGAAATCGGCATATCGACTTCATTCGCAATAGCTGGCACACTTGCATTACCAAATGATGACAGGCTGGCTAAATCCACGGCAGCAGTAACAATATCTTCAATGCTAGAAATGTCTACCTTTTTTCGTTCTCTGCCAGGAAGAATGTCGAGTTTTCCAGTTTCCTCGAACTTTTTAATCATTTTGTGAACTCCACGTTCCGACATTGGTCCACGTCTAGCATCTTTTAGTTTCAGGAATTCTCGAAGAGCTGCAGCTGCGTTGCTGTTATTTTGATAAAATAACTTTACAAGAAGTGCCTTTTCTTTCAAAGTTACCTTTCTCTACAAAGCGTAGATTCAAATGCTTTTCAGAAACAATCAACTGTTACAGTGTCAAAGAAATCACAGACACACTTTATCAGCAAGTTTTAAATCGTCAGGTGGTTAGAAGGGTGTTTCAAGTTTTCGAAGTTGCGACGTCACTTTGACGTTATTCGTCGAAACTTTGAATAAAATGTGATCTGTTTTAAGCGTTGGGTGAAATTTTGTGATTTTGTGTGTTTCATCTGGATTGACCGAAATTGATACAACGAATCGGAAAAAGTTTACTTTTACCAACTGTGAAATAAAATTTCCTGTATTTTGTTTTTTACAAAATAAAGGAATCTGCAAATATCGGCTTAAATATTGGCGCAACGCCACCTATTGACAGAAATTTTAACTAATTTTTTTTCGATGTGCGCAGAGCGCATCTCTTCAACTACGTACTAGTGAAATTTTGTTTCGTTTGGAGCCATAGAACCGGCTTCAGAGCCTTCTGAATAGGCGAATAGGCGAAATTTAATTATAACAACCCTGTATATATATATATGTATCACTTTTTTATGCACACAATAACTTCCGTAACTCTGCACAAATCTCTTTCAAACTGATACATAAAATCAAGGGGCATAAAATCTTGGTCAAGTTCGTTAATGGGCAAAATCGGACCAAGGGAATGGAAATAGGGAGGGGTTTGTGAAAACCAAAATAACCTCATATCTTCTTAATTGTTGTACATATCAAATTAGTTTAAAGTTTTTATCGCTTCTAAAAATAGAGCTAAAAATTTATGTATCACAGATTTTTGATAAAATTAAAAATGGACTCAAGGGGTGCAAAAATAGGGTTTTAGGAAGAATCAAATTCCTAACTTCGTCAATTCTCAAGATATCAAATCCAATTACATTTATTATAAATATTCTTAATATTATCTGCAACTTTTATACTGACAAGCTTTTGATAGGTCCAATTCGTACCGGAAAATTTTTTTAAAACAAAATAAAAAGGTGGGTGGATGAATAAGAAAAAAATTCATAACCTCGTCAATTCACAAGATATAAAACCTGCATGTGTTTATTATATATCTTCTTAATATTATCTACAACATTTATATTGATAAGTATTTGATAGGACCAATTATTACAGCAAAAACAAATTAAAAATACATAGCTGTCGAAGAAAAAAATCAGGACCAATTCTTACAGCAAAGACAAATTAAAAATACATAGCTGTTGAAGAAAACAATCATCGTATTAAGGGTGAATTCAAATCGAAACTGCTTATTTTCTGACTCATTTAAAATTCAATTTCGCTCTCAAACACAACCAACTGGTAGATTCTCTTATTCAGAAGCTATATAATGTACCGTAATGGTCAATTTTTGATAGAGGCAGAATATATTTGAAAAAATTATGTCACATTGGGCATTTTGAAGCGAATTTCCGGAAGCGATTGTGTTAGAAACGAAAAATATTGTCCTACTTGGAAAATAATTGTTTATAAATGAAGTTTTAATTAATTGAACGAAAAATAAAAACACAGGTCGTTTATAAATCTCTTCAAAAATCACATCCGCAAGTTTCATATTTTTTCTTTTAAAAATGAATCTGAAAATGTGCCAGAAAATTTCGAGTTGTTGAGCATGGAAAAGTATTTTTTTGAACACCAATTTAACATGATTCTGATAAAACCACCTCTTATATAAAAATGGAATAAAAACTTGTCAAAAGCGGTCAGATAAAATTGTTAAAATTGGTTTATCTCTAATCATGGTTTAGTTTTGGTTGTTGAAATTAGCACTTAACTTCTAAATCTACCAGCGCTTGTAGGCCGAGCCGGCAGGGATTTTTTCAAGCAGCTTTTGTCTGGAAACAGACAATTCTAAATTGGTAATTTCTTCATCAATAGCCATAGCTTCTTCAACTTCGGCTTTTCTTCTAATTCTGGAATATATTTATCAAGTTTATTCCCACAAGTATTACATATTTTTGTCCCAGCTTTGAGCTTTCACAATTTGGTATTTTGTTAATCTTCAGTGAAAAATTTACACTGATATTTCTTCAAGAACTTTGTAATTTTCTTCTTATGACGTTTAAAGGGATCAAAACATGACGATTGATATATTTCATATTTATTTAAGAAAAGTATTTATGATATCCACAAACAATAAACAATAGTTCAGAACTCACCCCAATTCTCAAACTTAAGGGGACAGCTTGCCTCAAAATTGTTCAAAAAGACGATTTTTTAGTATTAAACGAAAGCTTGTTTAACTGTAAATTTTTCCACACCTCATTTTTACATATACAGCAATTATATCGGGAGATATTGTAAATTTTGTTAATACACACAGCGTAATTACTAATTTTGCGATTTGCATTTTTACCCATACAGCATTTATATAGGGAGATATTGTAAATTATGTTAATACACATAGCGCAATTACTCATACAAATTAAAACTTTAAACAGCTTTTTCCCCATGTTCACATTTTTAGCCCAGTGGTTAGGAGTTGAATTCGGAAATAATTAGGAGAAAGCTGAAAATTGTTTTAACCCCTTCAGTTTAGGTCTAGAACAGTGGTTCCTAACGTGGGGCGTACACCCCACAGTGGGGGGCAATTTCATATTTCTTATTAAGAAATGTTCTGTAATTTTTTTTCTAATGAAAGTAGTGTGGTAGTCTAAATATACAAATAATAGATTAAAAAAATTAAACATAACTGAATAAGAATAAATTTTCGAAACATTCCCATTTACACGCTCAAAATACACCGACACCGGAATAATTATGTGAATATTTTATAAGATATTTTGACACCTTTTATATAATAGAAAATCGTTCCAATTTTTCTGGATTTAGTATTATTTTAGAAAAACACACTTCTTTTTTTTACTAACTATTTTTAAAAAACTTGTACATCCATTCATAGTACAGTATGCCCATGTAGGAGCTTTTACGTGTAAAATTATGTACGGTATATCTAAAATTAACTATTTGGACATATTTAACCCCTTGAAGGTCGGTGATGCCGTCACGGCATCACATAATTTTAATCCCTAATTGCTACATTGGCACTGGAATTTTATAATGAAAGGTTCATCTTTATTAAGTACGCGAAAATGTACCTTTAGTTGTTTACAAATAAATTCTCCTGCAAATACTGGTGTCATTCAATTATTTCAATATTTTACGAATACAAGTACCTTGCCCCTGAAAGGGTTAATCTGAAAAATATTTTAAATAATCTAAACGTGGTACTACTTTTATGAAAATGATAAACCCCTTGCGCATCACGGATGGAAATGGGTAGAAAGTAAACTTCTTATGGTTCTTCTACTGACTACATACACAATACATAAACATACTTCATGACAACATTTAAAAATTTAAAATAAGAGAAAACATGGTGGCCAAATAATAATAATGGGAAAAAGAAAACCCGTTATCAAAGAAGTATGTTGCGGAAGAAAAATAATTAAAATGGATAAAAACACGAATCTGGAATAATGTTATCCATGCAGTCTCGGTGATAAACAAATATCACTTGTTCTTAATGAGGTAATAAAATCCATTATAAAATGTATAATTTCAATCAGATATCATACAAAATATGAGAGAGATTTCAAGAAATTTTACGAAGATAAAAATGAATTTAAAATTTGAGGTAAGTTGAAAAAAAAAACTTTTGTAGATGTAAATGCGAAGATCAATGGCCTCATTGCATTCATAGAGTTAAAAACATACTTGTAATAAAAAGATATGATTTTGATAAATTAAAGAATGTGAAATCACTTATCAGAGTTAATGCTATTTTCGGATCCTTCCAGGAAAATTGAAGTTTATTTTTTATGTCATAAGATTTATATGATATAGAAGGGGGGGGGGACATTATGATTTTAGCGATGCTTAGGTGGGGCGCGGCCAAAAAAAGGTTTGGAACCACTGTTCTAGAATGAATATGCTATGTTTGCCCCCTCGTACTAGGTGAGCGTTAGGAATTATACATTGATTTATAGTCAAAAACACTTTTCTTTTAAATACCATAACACTATCTTGAAATCACTAACTTTTTCAAAAACATTGTCAATACAAATGTTGTAGAGCATAAAATTCGGAATAAAATGAGTACCTACACTTAATACTTTCGTTGAATATTAAGGTCACAATTTTACTTTAAAGTTTTAGCACCGTGGTCAGAGGGTTGAACTCAGAATTAATTAGGGGAAAACTGGAAATCGTTTTCATCCCTCCAGATTAGGTCTAAAATGAATATTCTATGTTTTCCCCTTCGTACCAAGTGAACGTTAGGAAACATGTACGTATTTACATTCGAAAAACATGTTTTTCTTTAATATTTTTAACAATATCTGAAAATAGTTAATTCTATCAAAAACACTGTCAATTCTGAATAAAATGAGCACCTACATTAGTATTTTTGTTCAAAATTAAGGTCGCAATTCTAATTTCAAAATTTTGCCTTAATCGCTAATCAAGAGCTAGAAGTTCGGAGGGACCAAGTTACCTAAGAATATCTCAAAACAGCTAAGTCTATCAAAAACAGTGTCAGTACAAATGTTGTAGAGCATAAAATTCTGAATAAAATGAGTACCCACATTAATATTTTTGTTCAAAATTAAGGTCGCAATTCAATTTCAAAATTTTGCCTTAATCATTAATCAAGAGCTTCAAGATAGGAGAAACCAGATTACCTTACCAATATCTCAAAACAGCGAACTATATCAAAGAATTGCCAATACAACTGTTGTAGAGCTTAAAATTTTGAATAAAATGAATACTCACATTAATATTTTTTTTTTCAAAATTAAGGTCGCAGTTTTAGATATTGTTAAAAATATTAAAGAAAAACGTGTTTTTCGAATGTAAATGTGTACATATTTCCTAATGCTCACTTAGTACGAAGGGAAAAACATAGAATTCAGAATAGAAACCGCCGCGGCGAGTGGCCTCTCTTCGTCCGCAGCACTTTATTCTTCTACTGCATTCCGACTCTTTTGCGAAAGCAAGGTTCAGAGGTCCCCAGCCACGTACCGAGTAAGAGACACTCTAGCAAAAGCCAGATTGAAAAAAAAAAAAAATCAAAAATTGAAACCAGACAAATTTAAAAGGGAAATTACACAAATTAAAAACACTGAAAACCGGGAAGGGAGAATCATAATTCTTCTGTTACTGTGTTACTGCTCTGGTTGGTAAGGATGTATAGCGGTTCGTTAGAATAGCATAGATTTTTATCGACGAGCGTGCGAGTATTTTCTGATTATGGCGTTATCGGAGGAAGAGTTGAATGATATAAAGGACTGTAAAACTGACCTAGATAATGTCGTCTCTGGAATGCTGGTGGCGAATTATTCTGGACATTTCAATGAATTTCCGACGCATCATGAGCCAGCGAATATAATTCTACGGGAAATCTTCGCCGGCATCGACGGAGATATTCAACAAATGCAAGGGACTCCTGGCTACTCCACCAACGAAGAAATGAAAGCTAAGGTGAGAACAATGTGTATTACTGCCATTTCCATTTTGGGGGAGCCATTTAATGTTAAACTAATTATTGATTCTGGAGCTTATAAATTTCTTAAATCAGACTATATGGAGAGTTTTAAAGTATTAGAGAGTATCAGCCCTAACAATAACCCTTCCCGCGTTGGTAAAAGACGTCACTCTGAGCCCGAAATGGACAGTAATATTGCATTAACTAACAAATACCTTGTTCTAGATAACGAGGTTAATTTAGACAATAATGTTGAGATGATAAATGATAATTCAAATTCTAAAATTAATGATACTGAGAGCACCGTACCGGTGACAAAAAAGAAAGAAATACATCCCTTATTTGTTGATTTTAGTGAAGTAGATTGGCGCAAAATAGCGCAAGAAGTTAAAGAGCTCGACAAAGATAACCCACTTCTAGTCTGCCTTAAGGGTGAGCTTATAAAAATCCAACCTAAAACGGAAGAGCAATTTAGGGAGGTTCAACGTTACTTGGACTCTAAACATTATAAATTCACCACTATTCACCCCAAAGACCAAAGGCCCAAGAAAATTTGTATCCGCGGTATCCCGCCTGGCACGGAACCCCAGTTAATTATCGATGATCTAGCCTTGCATGGTTTTACTGCCACAAGGGCAGCCATGCTCAAAAATAGGAAAACTGGTAGGGGGATGCCTCTCTATATGGTAAATGTTCTCCCTGTTAAAGATTTCGACCGAATCTACAAAATTCAAGAATTATGTTATATTCGCGTATCGATTGAACATTTTCGCAATACCAATAACCCTAAACAATGCCAACGCTTTGGCCACGCCAGCGAAATTTGTAATTTTAAGCCGAAATGCATGAAATGTGCCGAGGAGCATTTAACCCCTCAGTGCCCGCATAAGGGCAGAATCACTTGCACTTGTGCTAACTGCGGGGGTACACACCCTTCATCGTTCAGAGGTTGTCCAAAAAACCCCATTAACCAAAACAAAACTTCCCCTTCTACTGATCAAACTAATGTTAAACAAAAATCCTCGAGAACTAAACAACCGACTAACCAAACTTCTAAAAATGCTCAAGACTTTGTAGAAATACTGCAAAAATTTAACTACGTTGAAAATATGAACAAACAAACTAAAAAACAAACTGAAAATACCGAGGTTAACCCTTCTACCAGCAAGAATACGCAGGAAGCCCCCGTCGCGGTTGCCTCCACTTCATCCACGGATAATACTTCAACTGATAAAAATTCGACTCAAACTCCTACTGAGAACTACGTTTCGACTTTTAAAAATGTTTTCGATGCTTTTAAGGATATGAAGGAACTTCTTCAAATCACTAAACTTCTAAAATGCATAACTAAAATAGCCAATCAACTTAAATCTTGTGACAATATTATTGAAAAAATGATAATCATTGTTAACGAAATAGACTCTTTTGCTACTGAACTTAACCTCCCTAACCATGAGTAATACACCTATCTTTGGCTCCCTTCTCATTCTTTCTTGGAACTGCGATTGCATGAAAAACAAAATTAACGAACTTAGATCTTTCATCTCTTTTAATCCACAATTTGATATTCTTTTAATTCAAGAAATAGGTTCTCCTAAGTGCAGCTTAAACATTTCGGGCTATAAGCTCTATCATACACCGCGTGCCAATTCCCCAAAGGGCGGCACTGCGATTTACATTAAATCTCACCTTCCACACTACGCAATCCAAACCACACCCGTCAATGGCATTGAATACACTAGTATTGTCCTTGACCTTCCACACACTAAATTAAATATTACTTCTCTTTATGCTAAACACAGTCCACAATATCCTATTAATGACCTTACTCAGCTTTTTTCACAACACCAATTTGCTTTTGTAGCTGGTGACTATAACGCACATAACACGCAATGGAACTGTTTTCCCACAACTGCTAGGGGTAAATCACTCCATAATTTTATCTCACAAAACAACCTTAGTCTGCACGCTCCCTCCACTCCTACCCACATTCCCTGGAATCGTAGATGCCATCCTTCCACTATTGATTTTGCTATTTCTAAAAACCTTACTTTTCCTATTTCTACCTCTGTCATTAACGACCTCAGCTCTGACCACTATCCTGTTGCCTTCAAAATTGACCTCATCAATCCTATTACTCCCCCCCCCCCTCTGTTGCTGTTGATTGGAACAAGTTTAAAAATTATCTCAATGATGCCGACCTCACATTTCCAATTATTAACAACATTTCTGATATTGACAATGCTGTTATTAAACTTGAAAAAACCATCATTAATGCCCAAAATTATGCAACCTACACCAAATTTAAAAATAATAATACCTTTTTTCTTCCAAATTATATCCGCAATATTTGTAACCAACGCAATAACCTCCGGCGGCTTTACCAATCCTCCAGAGACCCTACCCTCAAAACTGCTGTTAATAGATTAAATAATAAAATTAAGACCCTTATCCAAAAAGAAAAACAAAAAAGTTGGCAAAATTTTCTTGAAAACTTATCTAGCGAGGATAATTCTCTCTGGCGTATTAAAAAGAAACTTAATAATAACTATACTCCCATTCCCCCCCTCATTTCTAATAACTCTACTGCTTATACTGATAAAGATAAGGCTAACTGCTTGGCTAACTCATACGAGAAACAGTTCTCACCTAATCCCTTCCTCGCTAGTCAAAATCACCTTAATAATGTCAATGATACTGTTCGTAACTTCCTTGCCACCCCCCCTGAGCCTCTCCCCCCTATTGAACCCATTGTTATCCATAACATCATCCAAAAACTCAATAATCGTAAATCCCCTGGGTACGACAATATTTCTAATTTTGCTCTTAAACAACTTCCCTTAAACTGTATCCTCTATATTACTAAACTCACCAACTCTATTCTTAAATCTTGCTACTTTCCCAAACCTTGGAAAAAATCTATCATCTGCCCCATTCCTAAACCTGCATGCAACCTTCACGATCCCACTAATTTCCGTCCTATTAGTCTGCTTTCTAGCCTTTCTAAAGTTATTGAACGCGTCATTAGATTGCAAATTAACAAATTCATTAACGAACACAATATTTTGCCACCGGAACAATTTGGATTCCGAGCTGGCCACTCCACACAACACCAGCTTTTGCGCGTTGTTGAATTCCTCAGTGAAAACTTCAATGCAAAAAAGCCAACTGCTGCCATTTTTTTGGACATCGCCAAGGCCTTTGATAAAGTCTGGCATGAAGGCCTCATTTACAAATTAATTCGGCTTGGATTTCCATCCGGACTTATACACCTTATTTTCTCATATCTTGGCGACCGTTCATTCTCCGTCCGCATAAACAACATTTTATCGGATCTACACTTTATTTTATGTGGCATTATACAGGGATCAATCTTAGGCCCAACCCTTTTCAATCTGTACTTTTTTGACGTGCCTCGTACTCTTCTAACTTTACTGGCCCTTTATGCGGACGACACCACCATTTATGCTGCGGCACACCATCCATATTTACTTTATAAAAACATACAAAATCACTTAAATTTATTCATAGACTGGTGCAATCAGTGGCGTGTCAAACTTAATGAAAGTAAGACCAAAGCTGTCTACTTTTCTCGTACTTTTACTGTTCCCAATAGACTAACCATTAACAACACTACCATCCCTTGGTCTGATGATGCTAAGTACCTGGGGGTTATCATTGACAAACGCCTTACTTTCAAAAAACATATGCTTAACATCCGCGGTAAAGCCTCGGGGGTAGCTAAAAGTCTCTCACCTCTTTTAAGGAGCCCTAGTATGTCCTACCATAACAAACTTTTAATCTACAATGCCTGCATTTTAACCATCATCACTTACGGCTGCCCGGTGTGGGGCTTCCTCTGTAGAACAAGTATGGACCGGCTTTCTGAGCTTCACAACGGTCAACTTCGCCGAATCAGAAATGGTTCTAGATTTCTTCGGAACACCACGATCAGAAACGATCTCAAAACTACCTCTCTGGTCAGACGTATTAAATTTCTTTCTAAAAAATTTCACAGCCAGCTTTATAAAGTCCCTAATGAAATTATTTACGAGTTACCGGATTATGATGCTCTCAGCCCATCTAAACGTAAGAGACCCCGATATACTACTATTATCGAAGAGTAGTCGCGCTCTTCGACTGATACTTATTTTCTTTTCTTTTCTTTTATTATATAATTTATAAAATTAAAAAAAAAAAAAAATTATTCTTTCTATATTGCTTTACCTTGGTAAAGCCTTATACTCACTGTAATTTTTAAACTTTTAATGTATGGCGCTGAAAACAGCCTTTTTGGTTTTAAGGGATTTGGTATATTTCTCCTGCTTTGCTTGGAGCGGTCTTGCTATATGTTATGAACAGTATTAACATCTTCTTTTTATCTTTACTTATACTTATACTGTAGTCCTCGGATTACCCTCTCAGAAATTTTCAGCCTCTCCATATTTTAAAATATTTTAAAATTTTTATCTTCTCTATTTTTTATTGTAGTACTATGTACTACGCTTAAACTCTTTCCTCATGGCTCCTCTAGGATTTGCTATACACTTACTCATCTACAGGGAGTGGAGTAGCACTGCTACTAGGTATCCCATTGAACTGCACTGCTGTTCACTGTTCAGGAAGGGAGAGCTCAGTGGGGTACCATTCGTGCGATGCACCAGCTGTCAAGATTTCTTAACTGCTCGCTCATTACGTCACGTGGCGGAAAAATTCGCCTCGCTTCGCTCGTTTCAATAGTATTCTGTATGCTGTTTTGCGTTGGAATTTTTTTTCTGCGAATTAATTTAACTATTCTATTATTTTAACAGACTTTTTGAAAAAAAACGTAGTGAATGCGCTATATCAGCGTTTTCTAATAACTCTCGGAGAACACGTATACAGATTTAATAATACAGTACAGTCTAAAATCCAGACGTCGAAATCCGGAATTCTTCAAAATCAGGGCATTTTGTTAACTGGCGATTATTATTCTGGAAAATCGCAACGAAAAACACTAATATCACAGACGACAAAATTTGCTATATTAGGCTACCATTTTAAAACCGAATGTTTTTTACGAACGTCAAAAACTTCTGCAGAATGCGAAAATCTCTAAAAATTGCATAAAAGAATCTCGAGAAATTTCAAATAAACTTTAATGAAAGGGAAAAAAAAGAGGACAGCATTTACTATATTGGACTAAAATATTAAAACCGGATTTCTTTCACAAATGCAGACAAATCGCCATGAAATGAAAAAAAAAAGTTCAAAACTCGCAGAGGAGAATTTTTATTATATTTGGCTAAAAGATAACCGAGTTTTAGACCTAATCTGAAGGGATTAAAACAATTTCCAGTTTTCCCTTAATTAATTCTGAGTTCAACCCTCTGACCACGGGACTAAAACTTTAAAGTAGAATTGTGACCTTAATATTCAACAAAAGTATTAAGTGTAGGTACTCATTTTATTCAGAATTTTAAGCTCTACAACATTTGTATTGACAATGTTTTTGAAAAGTTAGTGATTTCGAGATAGTGTTATGGTATTTTAAAAAAACGTGTTTTTTGATTATAAATCAATGTATAATTCCTAACGCTCACCTAGTACGAGGGGAAAACGTAGCATATTCATTCTAGACATAAACTGAAGGGATTAAAACAATTTCCAGTTTTCCTCTAATTATTTCCGAATTGGGCCTTTTTTCGCTCCCCTACCACTGGGCTATTTTGTCACTTTCCTGTTTTAAAAATGCTAAGGCTTTTTTTGTTTTCGAGATAGAGATTTAAACATTTTTGTGTATGTTCTTTATTATATATGTGATAAATCTTCGCATGGAAACAGCCTTCAGGCATTTAAAAAAAATTAAATAAAAATATATGAAGATGTGTTAGATTTTATAGTTTTTCACTATATATATCAGTAAAAAAAATATTTTAAATGTAATATTAGATATATCTAAAAATTCAAGAGCTGTCTTGTGTAATACACATTTGAAAATCTTAAAATCATTGGACAAAAATATGAATATTTACAAAAGTAGTAGGGATTTAAAAAAAATGAATTTTTTAAAACTTTTAATTAAATATGAAGTTATTATTATTTCTTTTTACAAAATTCACTTTTAGTTGAGAATTGAAATGCAGTGAGTTCTCCATTTGAACCATATTTTTTAAAATAAACAAAATATCTGAAAAGGTGAACTGTCCCCTTAAAATATTAATTTTTGATAGATTTAATGATGCAACTTGGGATAAATGTTCCACTTCTGTGCAACCCTGTTTATGACACTCAGTTCCATTTTCTTCTCCAATACTGCAGACTTCAAATTTATGTTCTGATATTTTGAATTAAATTTATATTTACTAGTAAGACTAAAGAAAAACCATTTCAACTTAAAAAAGAACAATGCTTTAACCAGCTTGCAGTTAATCAGAAATAACTAGATAAAAAAAAAAAAAAAAAGATGTGACTATTTAAAAATATGTTTAAAAACTGCTTAGTACATTTGCCTATTTAAAAAGTAACTATCAGGAGTGTCCATTTTTAACCCCTTAACTACCCCGGACGTATACATACGTCTTTAGAAAATGCATGTATCTATTAAAGGGATGGCGAATTCCAATTATAGTGAGGCAATTTTCATCACCTGAGCCCTTTTTATATAACAGTATAACATGTTATATAAAGCAGATTCAAAGCAATGAGCAAAATAAAATATTACTAAGGTTTACTAATAATATTGGCAGTGGAGGATTTTAGTTTGCACTCTGCACTAAAATCTAAGAAATTGGTCTAATCTCTTATAAGTTCACCCTCCCCCCACCTTTTATCGACCAACGCCCTACAGAGGGGAGGAACTTACGTCAAGTTCAATGTCTCTATAGAACTAAACCACATGGCCCTATATGATCCAGTCATATGGGGAACTAATAACATTACATAACAGTGTTGTGTAGAAACAATGATTTTGTAACACAAAAACAACATATTTAACCCCAGAGTTACTCTTACTGTACAAAATTTTAAAAATATGAAAGGAATTATTTTAAAAAAAAGTTTTATTAGGTGAAAAATATTATAAGATTATTTTAATTTTTTTGTAACAAAGTAAATAAATATAAATTATGACTTTTCTTGAAATTGAAAATAATAATATCTCAGAACATTTTTATTTAAAAGTATCTAATGTCAATGCTTCATTTTTATGCGTAAACAAAGCCATTTTCCGACTTAACAAAATGCATTTAAAAATGAAGTAGATATTGCTAGCAATAACTTGTTCCTAAATATTGTCTTATTGACCAAAAACAGAGTCTAACTTCCACTTAGGCCTGCAAGGCCTGGGCATTGATTCCCAAATTTCAGGATCTGCAAATTAATTTTGTGGTTATGTGTGTAGATTATTTGTTCATACTATATCAATCAGTAGAAAATTTATGTAAGACATTGTGTACGTAGGGTCCCTAATTAAAGTTATGCCTACCCTCTCCCTACCCTTCTAACTTTCTTTCAAGCCAGACTGATTAAAATAAATATATTAGTGCTTTTCAAAAAGTCCTTATTTTACAAAGTTATTTTATGTTGATTTAAATTTTGTTGGGACTTATATATACCAATTGGCCATACACATACTGTGTAAATAAATCTGATTATGCCTAATTTATTTAGAATTAACATGTAATATAAAATTTTTGTAAATAAAAATATATCTTTTTAAAATGATCACGTATAATATAAGCAATTATTTTAGTGCTTTTTAGGATTCTGAATACCATTTGCACATACAGTTGCTTTTAAGCAAAATGCATAGACTAATTTTGTTTTATGATGAAATAAATGGATTAGCATTCAAAAAGTTATCATTCCTCCCCCCCCCCCCCTTCCAACACACACACAGTCTATTAGTTTACACATTTTCATGCAAAACAAAAAATACTTGGTTCATTCCTATGCCTCTTTGAAAAAAAAATTACTTGAAAAATCATCGATTTTCTTAATAAAATTTTTATAAAAACAAACTTTAGACAACTTTTAGGGGTGGTCTGAAATTGAATTATGGTATTCAAAGTATTTTTTCCTATATCCTCATCCTTTTATGTACATTTTAGAAAAATGTCAACTTGATATGTTGAAAATGAGTAAAATTATGATTTTTGTTTACTGAAAGAATGCCTCTTAAATACAGAGCCTCCGAAGTGTCATTTATGCAACTTTTCTATTTATTTAAAAAAAGAATCTCAAAACTACTCGAGATATTGAAGTATCATTTTATATTATAAATAAGGATGGTAAAAGGAACAACTACAAAAATTATCATTAAAATCTGAGATTATGAGTTTCGTGGCCTAGATGAAGTGACATGGAATGACACAAAATTTTCCTTCAGAATTTCTCTTTGATTTAAAAATATTTGTTTTAGAATAGGAGAAAATTTTCTTCATTTATTTTAATTCATAAAAGCCATGAAATTAAAAGTTTTATTAATAAAGCAAGTTTTAAGACTCCCCTGTTCTCTTAAATAACAAATCAAAGCATTTTTCTTTTTTAAGTGTAAAAAGAACTGGAATTGTTCATCGAAATTGAAGTACGTGTGTTAAATATGCTGAGAAATGGGAGACTATTTGATACATTTTTAAATGTAAAGGTGTAAAATTGGCATGCATGACCAAACAGTTTTACAATTGAAAAGCGTTTTCCCCTTCTGTCATAAATAAATTACTTTTTAAGCGATTCTTCTCACATAGCAAGTTTTTTCCATTTCTTGTGTTAATGTGTCGAGAATTCGTTTCAAAAGGCCCATTTTAACAGTATTTTCTGAAAAATCTTCTGCCCTTACCATGAAATGGAAAATGTCATTCGATCACATAGTTTTTGATTAAGAATACCTGCCAATTCCAAGTATAAAAAAAGGGAATTCAGAAATGTGTCAGAAAGTAGGTCCTTTAGATTTCAGAACAGCCTTAATTGCTTTTTTAATAAGTTGGATACATTTCCAAAAGCAGGAAAGATTCTCTAAATTTAAAGCTTTAACTGAATCTTAGGCTATAATTAATATTTTAATGTCATTCAATTTCTTTTATTTTACTACAGCTATAGGGTAAGTTTTTTTTTTATTCTTTCATTCTCAATTATTTTGCTGCATTACAAAATACTATTTGCAAAATTAGAATGGGAAAATTAGAGAAACACTACTAATACCTACTTGAACAGAAATTAATTGCACTGATGTTATATATTAGAGCCAGATTGCAGAAAATCTGAAATAAGAGGCTATATTTTTAGTATAATAGGAACAATAATCAGTTCATTAATTAAGTCATTATACTTGAAAATGCACACATGCACATAGTGTTGAATGAAGAAATACTTTTCTTTTTTATGTTCAGTCATTTAAATGTGAACCAGTAGTTTAAAAATGGGTAAAAAGTATAATGCATAATAAAAACTGGCTCAAATTATCCCTATTTGTTCATTGTGTAGTTCCTCTCCCATTTAATACATAACTAGGAATCAGGGTCGTAGTCAGAATATAATTTATATTGCATTGAAAAATTTCAAATTTTGTAATTAAAAGTTTTGTGAAGGAGGGAGAGTGTTTGCCCTTTATCCTTCTGTCTATATTAATACATCGTTAAAGCAGAGTGAAAAAATGAACTGCGATTTATTCTTACTAAACATTTCAAGTCCACCCCTTCTCTGACATTGTCAGGTGGTTACAGCTGTCCTAGCAAATGGCAGTCTTAATGATCACTCCATTTTTTACGAAATTTAAATTTATCATTATTTATATACATACATGTCAAAATATTGATATACATATATGAGTCAGAAGTAACCCGTTTGGATCACTCACGGAGGGACCAAGTTAAGCTAAACAAAATGTGTATTAGTTAAAGGTATTTTATAGTTTTTCTTGAATATTTTAAATTTGCATTCATTAAAAATAATCTCCCCTTTTTATCAAACTTTCATACCAACAAACTTATAAGAAATTAAATGGAATAAAATCTGTAAGTAACAGACTTGCCTGAAAAAAAGTTTATAATAATGATTAAAACAATAAAATGAAATTATTGAAAAACATTAAAAAACGAAACTTGTCAGTAACGAAATCTTTCCTTAGACTGTAAATTTTCTCGTGTTCTCTTTAAAAAAAATGCAGTATAAATATGCCTGTTAAGATAAAAAAAATTGTCTAAAATGGGATTTTCCCCATCTCTATCGATTCCGTCTTAGCAGGTATGATTGTGTCACCCCCCCCCCCCCACCCCGCCCTGAAATGATGTGTACATAAGTAACTGAAAGCTATAACTATAATCTAAATGCTTTTTTATATAAACAAACACAGAAATACTTTTAGGCTTTAATTACATTTACATTGTACAAAATCTTTCTAAGCACGCAACCATTTCACTTTGTTAGTAAAGAAAAAGAACAAAAATTTCAATATTTTATTAAAAAACTAAAAAAAAAATCATTTTCAACAATACAATACAAAACTTCAGACCCAAATGTCTCCGAAATAATCCATAGATTACTAAAACTGGAATAGTAATTATTATTATTATGGACTTACGAAACATCAAATGAAAAATAAATGATTCTTGACCACCAGGATGTAAAAAAAAAGAATTATAAGACATATCTCCTATGTTAAATAAAAATGAACTTATTGTTATGAACAATGCCATTTCTCAATGTTTCGCACCAAGTAGCTCGCGGTTCGTAGAGTTTATTTATGTGCGACGCCACCTGTACTTTTCTCGAGGCTAAAGAAACAGACAGGCTGCCGCACTACATTTCGTATTATAGCGCTAGTGTCACATGATGCTCCTTTCGTACACGCACATTCGTGCATCACGTCACTCAAGCGGTCTTAAAATTGAGAAATGCGTAACGTACCGTGGTAGCTTCTCTTTTTCATTTGCCTCGGCTTTCCTTTTTTTTTTTGTATTTTGAAAATACATAAAATGCATTTTTCATATTTCAGACTGGCGTATAATCCGCAAATTAGTGATTCGCAACAGGAAAATACATGCCTGCCTATTATGTTTAGCCTTCGAATTTATTTTAAGAAATTATCATAAACACACTTTTTCAACTATGCTTACGATAAAAACGATATGCATCTTTTTATGAAACACCCTGTATATACATATATATTTAAGGCGGTTTTCAAATCCTCTGCTGAAAAGTGCAAAACTTTTTTAAACAATTTCTAACTTATTTTTCAACATTAAGACATACAATTCACAGTCTTGACAACTGAAGCGATTTGGAAAGGAAATGAGTTTCCATTTTTTTGGCATACAAATTATTTACTGAGTTATAAGCAATTCTGGTCATGCGAAGACCAGCTTTTCTCCTCTTGTCATGGAAGTGAGTCTCACAATTTGGCTCAACATGCCAATTTTGGTAGTATTTTCTGAGCGATCTTCTGCTTTTTCCAAAAAAAAGGAAAACGTCTTTCAATCACAGCTTTTGAATAAAGACACCTGTCAATTTCATGCGTTTCCGAACAAAAATGAATTAAAAATCGTGTCAGAAAGTAGTTCCTTTGGATTTCAGAAAAGACTTGAGATATCATTTTAAGAAAACCCTCTAGATTACAAATAACAACTATATATTTATTTTATTTTTGTGAGCATGCAGCTATGTCTTTAGATGACCACTTTGCGAAAATTTATTTCAGCACAGATTACAAACAAAAAGTCTTTCAATTTGCATGTGTAAGATGTTCCCTTAATTTGCCATGTGATAAAAATCGTTTTGAGCATATTTCAAAAATGAAACTGTTTTTAACCCTCTTGCTGTGTACTCAGGGATTTCCATCGGTAACGTAAAAGTAGCAAAGTTTGCCTAATCCACGATTTCTGCGATCTTTCTTTTTTATGATCTAATTCTATATTAAAAAAGAACTCTTTTACCAAAAAAGTTTACATATTTTAATTCTAAAATATATGTAGATTTGAAATATGTAATAAAATAAATGCGCAATTTTTGAACTTTTTTGATTTAAAAAAAAAATTACGCAGCTAGAGAATTAATGCAAGATTTTTTTAGATGACTATTTTGTGTAAATTCTTGAATTATATTTCCAAACAGAAGTTTTTTTCTTCATATGGACATGTGAAATACTTTTAGATTGCAACTCATTGAAAATCCTTTTTAACATATTGCACAAACAATAATTTTTCAAAATTAAAAAATATCACATTTAATCATAAATACAAGTTAAAATTTCTTAAATGTACAATTAAAAATTCCGATTTTCGGGCTAAGCTTTAGTCCCTCATCAGTGCAATAACATATAGATGACCGGAAAACTACATATGTTTACAGTCAATAATTATTAAAAGTGAAAATGATAGAAACTTCAAAGAACCTATATCAAAGCAAGACTGTATATTTAGAGGAAAATGCACAGGATTCTTTATTCAGCGAAATTTGATTAAGAGTGAATCAGCCCTAAAGGAAATTCTACTTTTAACATTATTACAGCTGGATCCTGGATCTGATAAATGTCATACTTGCGAAATCTGGGACATGGTCGATATCGAAAGAATACTGTAGAAGTTCCCATTGTAGGCCTCCGGATTTATAAGACACATAGGCTCAGCAAGGTGAATGGGGTAAGTATGACAAATTTCGCCAATATATACGGGGTCACAGACTTTACTAGCGCTACTTTAAATTGTAGAGATAAAGGTGTAAGTATAGGCACCCTCTTTTGTTTTTGATTTAAAGTGGCTTTCATTTTAAACATTTTTAGATTTTTGACCTTCATCAACAACTATAACAAGTTTACTAAAATAGAGGATGCAAAACAATGATTAATATAAATTGTTTTAATTCACAAACGAAGATTTACAAAAAGCTTTGAAAAAAGCACCAGAAAAAATGGGATGCAAATATGGGCCCTCTCCAAAAAAGGTCACAAAAACTAGTTTAAAAACAGGATAAAACAATACAAAATGGTAGAGTATTTATTACAGAAAAAGATTATTTTCAGAAACTGAAAACATAACTGGCTTTTTAAGCCCGGCACAATTTAACTGTGTCTGCATTTGGCACATAGCACATTTAAATCACACTTGTATGCGAGTGTTTTCAGAGAACTTGCCATCACAAAAGATGCAAGTTACATCACTGGAGACTGGTTTAATCCCATCGTTGATACCCAGGTTCATATCATCATTACTGTCTACAACAGGAGGGTCAGTGATGAATCCGAGGATAAATCATATCATTTTGTAGGTCAATTTTTTAAGGCCTTTGGTTCCCCCCCCTGCCCCCTGACCACTCTCTTACTTCGGGAAAAATCAAGGATGTCTTCTTGAGAGAACTTTTGTCAAGCGACTTGGTTAACTGATCCTTGCATGGTTATGCAGTGATGACGCTGAACCTTGCCGCTTTGCGTCCACGAGTAGTGGTTCTCTTCTTCATGTTGGGACAGGAGATATGTCGACCAAAGAAACTACATTTGAAATTCCCGTGGAACATTGCGGTGTTTCAGCAGCCTCATCAATTAGCATAGCTAGCGTTTAATGTGCTTGTATATCAAGATAATTCGAAAAAGAGGGAGCCCATATTTACACCAAAAAAGGGTGCTCATATTTACACCAAATCCAACTAAGAAGGATGGTCACTTTCACATGTAACCTAAAGACGTGCATGACTAAAGGCGTGCTTCTAAAAGTAGCTTAGAATCTTTGCTTTCCCGACATCATCCTGAAATTACTAACTTAAAACTAACTATAAGGGCATGAAAAGAAAACAATTTCAGATACCTGTCAAAAGTTTGCAGTCCCGAACAAACACCAATTTGCACAATAACTCACGCTGATTTCACACTATTTGAAAAAATGGTACTAACTGCTCTCTAATACCTTATATCAACAAGCAGCATCATTCACAATCTTGGCCATCAGTCTTCGG
This sequence comes from Maratus speciosus, assembly GCA_963932465.1. Taxonomy (NCBI): domain Eukaryota; kingdom Metazoa; phylum Arthropoda; class Arachnida; order Araneae; family Salticidae; genus Maratus; species Maratus speciosus. The sequence continues at coordinate 63,231,585 of OZ010797.1, read as the reverse complement.
CACCTTCACTGGTCACTTCGGGAGAGGTGCCCCTATTTACACCTGTGACCGTTTTTACACCTTCTGCTCTACCGATTTTACATAAGGGAGGAGATTCTAGGTTTAGACTTACAAAGCAAATCTTTCAAAACATTTAATGGCTTGAAAGCTGTACTGATGTTATAAGATTTCAAAAGACTAGAAACTTTTTAAAAGATATTTGTAGTATGGCAGAGAGATAGGATATTAGTGGCGCCACAGATGCAGGGCTAAAAGTTAGCCGGAAACATTTGCATTTGTATAGTTATGTAATTTTAACTTTAATATTTGATTATTTGTGGTAATTTTTATTTTTAAATTGTACATAACAAACGTTAAAAATGTTAAGTTATTTTAATAAAAGGTTTTTACTTAGTATGGGTACACAAGTGTCTTTGTAGATTACAACTTTGTGAAAATCCTTTGGAACATATTTCACAAACGTAAGGTCTTTCATTTGTATGGGTACGTAAGTGTACTTTCAGATCACCACTTTGTGAAAATCGTTTGGAACATATTTCACATACGTAAGGTTTTTCATTTGTATGGATGCGCAAGTGTACTTTCAGAGAACCACTTCGTGAAAATCCTTTGGAACATATTTCACAAACATAAGGTTTTTCCTTTGTATGGGTATGCAAGTGTCGTTTTAGAATATCCCTTCGTCAAAATCCCTTGGAACATATTTCACAAACATAAGGTTTTTTCCTTTGTATGGATATGAGAGTGTGCTTTCAGTTTATCATTTCGTGAAAATCCTTTGGAACATATTTTACAAACATAAGGTTTTTCTTTTGTGTGAGTGCGCAAGTGTACTTTCAAATCCCCACTACGTGAAAATCCTTTAGAACACATTTCACAAACAAATGGTTTTTCCTTTGTATGGATACGAGAGTGCAATTTCAGTAGACCATTTAGTGAAAATCGTTTGGAACATATTTCACAAACAAAAGGTTTTTCCTTTGTATGGGTGCGCAAGTGTATTTTCAGTTGACCACTTTGTGAAAACCGTTTGGACCGTATTTCGCAAACAAAAGGTTTCTCCTTTGAATTGGTATGCAAGTGTCGTTTTAGATTATCCCTTCGTGAAAATCCTTTGGAACATATTTCACATACAAAAGATTTCTCCTTTGAATTGGTATGCAAGTGTCGTTTTAGATGCTCCCTTCGTGAAAATCTTTTGGAACATATTTCACAAACATAAGGTTTTTCCTTTAAATGGGTACGCAAGTGTACTATTAATTTACTACTACGTAAAAATCCTTTGGAACACACTTCACAAACCAATGGCTTTTCCTTCGTATTCATGTGCAAGTGTTTCTTTAGATAACCACTTTGTGAAAATTGTTTAGAACGTGTTTCACAAACAAAAGATCTTTCTTTTGTATGGGTATGATTCAGAACACCACTTTCTGAAAATCCTTCAGAACTTATCTCACAAAAAAAAAGTTTTCTCTGCAGCTTGAGAATGATTTTGAGGTGCTGACATTTTCTTTCGTGAAAATATTTATTTTCATAGAATATAGACAATAAAATATTTGCATAAAAAGATACTTGGTTGAAATTATCTAAAAAAATAGTGTAAATACCTTAAAAACCAGTATGCCAGTTTTCCTTTTTTAAATCTAAAATGTTGAAAAAAAAATTAATGATTTCATTTTTATCTTCAGATTTTAAAACATATTAATTATAAATTTTTGAAGAATTCAATTATTAAAACTGTCACAAAATGAAAATAAGAAATATTTGTAGAAACTTGTTTAGTTATTGTAGTTAAAGAATATAGATGCTTTGTTGTAGAAAAAGAATATCAACAATGTCTTCTGTAAGCCAAAACACTTCTAAATCATAAATATAACCTTTAAATTATATTCTTGATTAATGTTAATTGAAGCGGTAGAATCAAATTTATAAACATAGAAAAATACTAATTAAATAAGAAATAATTTAACAAAACACTATAAAAAGTGTGTTTGACAATTTCTTGCATTACAAATTTGAAAAAAAAAAAAAAAAATTCAAAATGGCAAAAGGACTTTCTGCACTCCAGTACTTTCTTTTAAATAAAACTAATGGAAGATAGTAAAAAATAATTGAAAAATTTCAATTTTAAACATTGGTTTAAAACTGAAGATTTATTGCAAAGGGGTAAAATAAGAAGCTAGTATTAAACACACGATTATTCTGAAACGTACAACTACTCTGCTGCAAAAACTATACACAATGTTACTTGCATGTTCAAGAAGTGTAAATAGCAAGGGACAACTTGTAGTGACTAGGTAATGGTTCTTCAAATACTCAAAATAATAACATTAAACAATAATATTTAAGTTTCACTTCTGATAAGGATTTTTTAATTTTCATCCACTGTGCGACAATTGGACACTGCCAATATTTTAAACAATTTTTATAAATCCCCGAGTCAAGCTATGGCAATTTTCAAGTGTTGTGCTTCATATGCCAAATTTAACCACCAAACATTTTAATTAATAAAATGCATCTTATTTCTAAGTAGCATTTATTTCAGATCGTTCATTAATTTAAATTCCAGGTATGAAACATATTTATACTATGAGGTTGGAAAAAATATGATTCACACAACACAGTGAGCAAATGTAGAGCGATTCTTATATGATTCATACAGATTTTAAAGGGTTAAATACCTTTAAGAACAGCAAAATATTGGGGAAAATTACACTATAAAGCAATGGCTTGGAGCTAAACCAAAACTCAGTAATTTTCAATGAAATTTGGAAGATATAAGAAGTTTTAATAGATTAAAAAAATAATACAAGATTTTAAAAAATTATACTAAAATATAAAGATAAAATTTTGTGTTAAATTAAAAAAGAAAAAAAGAGTTGGTATCTTTGGGATTGTTGAGAAATCGAGAAATAGCATCTGGAATTGAAAATTATCTTCCTTTTTTCTCACTCCCCCCCCCCTTAAATATGTCATATTTGAAGGGTTTCAGGACAAAATAGTAGCCAGAGTCCTCTGATGCTCAAAATAGTCACTATTAGTAGCATTTTAATTGCAAATGGATGCCCTGCTTCTTATAGCACAAAATTAGCACTCGCTAATCGTCAAGTAATACTTAAAACGTGGCAATTAACTTTAATGTCCTCACTCGCCACACTTAACTGGCAGCACTCGACAAACGCGACGGTTGAAAGATCAATGCCAGGGAGAAGAGGGGTGAAATTCCTTCGGAATTTACGACGTCCAGATCGACGATTCTCCCGAACGTAAGAAAAGAAAGTAGCAGGGGTAATTCTGTCTCAAATTTTCCGAAATTTTAAGGCATTCAGTTCCACAAATTAAAAAAAAAATCGGTCATTAATCCGAAAATTCGAACATAAAAATATCGCTAATTTTGACATGGTCGCCGAAAAAAACCAATTTCGTCAATCATTCGCAAAAAAAACTCACCAATATCGTCAAAGAATCGCGGGCTAAAAAAGCAAATTTCGTCCAAGGATCGCGAAAAAACGTAAATTTCGTCCAAGGACTATGTAAAAAACATGAATTTCTTCAAAAAATCGCGGAAAAACGCAAATTTCGTCAAAGAATTGCGAAAAAGAAGAACGAAATTCTTCAAAGGATCGCAAAAATACGTGAACTTTGTCCAAGGGCCGCGTAAAAAACACGAATTTCTCCACAAAAATAGTGGAAAAAACGCGCATATCGTCAAAGAATTGCGAAAAAAGAACCATAAAATTCTTCAAAGGATTGCAAAAAAAAACGTGAATTTCGACCAAGGACCACGTAAAAAACACGAATTTCTTTAAAAAAATCTCTGAAAAAGCTTAACTTTCGTCCAAGTATCGTGGAAAAAAGCAAATTTCGTCAAAATATCGCGGAAAAACGCGAATTTTGTCAAAAAATCGCGAAAATAAACCCCGCAAATTTCTTCAAAGATTGGGGAAAACCCCCACAAATTTCGTCAAAAGATCGCGAAAGAAACGCATATTTTGCCAAAAGATCGCGAAAATGTGAATTTCGTCAAAGGATGTTGATATAAACGCGAATTTCGCCAAAACATCGCGGGAAAAACGCGAATTTCGTTAAATGGTCGCGAAAAAACGCGAACTTCGTCAAAGGGCCGCAGGAAAATACATATGTTTTTCCTGCGCCTACAGCAGAGGGGATTTTCCCCTCTGCTGTAACCTTTCAGAGAATTTTCTGTGAATTTCAGAATTTTTTTTCTAACTCAGAATCACCCTTGGAAAGTAGATAACTAATTCTTATTGGTTCAAAGAGAGTGTTAATTGCACTTTAGGACGTCCATATTATTATCTGATTTGTTAGAGAAACTAAATGCTGATAAATTCAAAGAAAATAAAATTCTTACAAACATTGTTGAGATTTTGATAACAATTGCTTGAAGCAATGCTGAAGTGGAGCACGAAAAATACTCTAAAGAACAAGGACAAAAGTTTGTAAATAAAGAAACGCTGCATAATCGCCTAAGGATTAAACAATCTAGAATTCAATTAAATAAGTCTGATCCTGCTGCAGTAATAAAACTTTGGTGCGAATAAGGTCATGCTAGGTCACGAAGACCTAATGTGAATGATAAACATTAGTGTCAAAAATAGCTTTTTTTGTAAATATAAAATATTCGAGATTTTATTAAAATAATTCTTAAAATATATTTTAATTTTCTTGTCTCTTTTATACATTGCATTAAGTATGTCTAAATATCTTGAAATATGTGTTTGAGTTTTAGTTTGACAGGAGTAATTTCTTGGTTATATTTTTCTGTTAGATGTAATGTCAGTTTTCTTTCAGTTGAGTGTATTCTTATCGAATGGTAAGTAAATAACAATGTTGATAGTTAGAAAAAACACAATTTTGTATGGAGCATTCGTAACTTTGTTACTGGCCAGTGGTTTAATAAAACTGGTCAGTGAAAAAAACAGAACACTGGCCAGTGGCCATTGGGTAAAAATGTTAATTTTGACCTATACTGCTTCTTAAATTACATATTGGTAAGCCATAGAAAACACTATATATTTTCATTACATTAAAACCTATCAGCTTGATCTGTTTGAATAACGTCTAATAGAGGTACCCTGTTATTAATCCATTTCTGCAATTTGAATTACTTATGCATATTCTGTAGAAAATAATACACAGTTGATCGCCAGATTTATTACTATTTTGTTGTATTTCATTAATTTTAAAGTTTATTAACAATTTTTGTGCTAAATAATACAAATTTTATTTTTTTTAAACTGAACTTTAAAAAAGCACGAGTTCTAGTAATTACCCATCTAAAAGTTCAATCCTTACATTTATTTCTGTTCATTATTCGAGTCTCTATGTTGTTTTGAAAATTAAGCTGACCTTCATTTACTATGTTTTCGCTTAAAAAAAAAATATATATATGCATGTCAGTTTTCATGCCAAGTCCAACTTCAGTTGTGTTTGGTTTCAAATTATATAACTGTTTCAAAAGCTTTCTCTAATTTTCATTTGATTCATTATTAATTGTATGGCATTTTTTGGAACAACTCTTTTTTTTCTAAATAAAACAAAAAATATGTTGTTTAATTCTTTAAAACAGAAAAAGAATATCTGCAAGTTTTATGCTTTATATGGATGAAAATGGTACATGAATTTTAAAAAAAAGTGCATTTGGATTTGTAAACAGCCTTAATATGTTGTTACTTTCATGTATCTTTCATCTGGCTTTTATAGATAAAATTTACTGAAGTAGCAGCCAGTAGTTAGTGGTAAAAACAATGGTACTGACACATGTTAAATTAAATTTTCAAATCATTATGTATTACACTTACTATAGAAAGGCAAACTGTACAAGTTGCATTAAAAAATGAGCATTTCTGTCACTTAAACCATAGATCCAACTACACAGTAAAGATGTAACATGAATTCTAGTAAAGGGAACACTATGGGGATTTATCATCAGCACTTGACTAACATAAATATACTGAAATTTCAAACATACACACACACATAAAAGAAACACCCCTCCCACATAATTTGATATACTTTAAATTACTTTATAATGCAGAGCTCTCTCTAAAGAAAAGAGGTTTAAAAATTCAAACGCACACATTTTATATTGATACAGTATTTAAAATAATCAGGATGCATCATTTTTTTAGGAATGAAAAATAATTGATCATGCATCAATTATGACACTTTCTAACAGTATCATGTAATATTGATAAGAAATTCATTATTTAAAAAAATTAATGCATTTAATTAAAATAATATAAGATTTTTTCAAAATTTTATGACTTGTCATGTGATTGGAGGTATTCAGCTATTAGTATGAAAATTTTGGTCACCAGTCTGGTCTCTCCTGTATGCAAAATATTGCAATATGTTACTTTTATTCATAACTTAACTTACTTGATTCTTTACCAAATCGATTCTGATAGAGAAATAAGAAACACTTTGTGATCATGGCAGCATTTCATCTGAGAGCACGGCAGTGCATCCGCCAAGTTCACGCAAGCGATATGCTACCTTTTCCTGAACCATTTCTACATACTTTTCACCCACTCATGACTTCGTTTTAGGGAGAGATATAGAAATTTTACTTTTATACACATGTTCCTATGATCAAACTGAACTAGGTTGTACGATTTCATGTTTCTGTATTTAGTAGTTTTCGAAATATTCCATTCTGAAAAAGGGCTTTTTCGTCACTGATTCACTTGTGATCATCAAATATCTAAGGTACTTCTAAACGTCGTAGAATCATTAAATTTCATGGGTAGGTTTTGTAGCACAACTAACCAGAAAAATCTGAAAACACAGATTTCAGCTTCTAAACCCTTCAAACAGGGTGTGTTGAATTGGCCGTATACAGTTCATTAACGCATTCAATTGGGCCACCAAAACCTGTTTGCAGAGTTTTGAAGGGATAACCTGATTTCTAGCAGAATACATTTTTATATGCTTTTTCAAAAATGTTGATTATTGAAAAAATAAATATACCGGACAATTTTAACCAGTATAGGTACACGATATTAATACAATAAAACATTCAACAAAATATAATCGCAATTTGTTACTTTTCTGATATAGTGGTATTGGGGAAATAGAGAAAGTTTCCTTGACGAGAAAATAAATTTGGTAACATATTTTCTGGCAGCCTATTTACTGTTTCATATAAACAAGCAATTTTTTTCCTACAATTTATTTAATGTAAGGAACCCGTTTATTTATTTTTCATATACAAACATAAATAATTTGTATATAAAAAACAATATTTTATACATGTATAAATAAAATGTTTATATATATATATAAATATGTATGTAAGCAACATAAATGTTCATCAGGTTTGTTTAAATAGTTGTTTATATCATTTGGCAACATATCTCACTTTCTGAAGCCCGAATTGTACCAAACTTTTCAAAATATGCCAAGGCTCCCTATACCATCGCCTCATTGAGTTGACGGCTGAAATTTTAGGATTAACTAAAACTCGATAAGCATATTAAAAAGTAACTGGTCTGCCAAGTCATATCTTTTCGGAAACCACCTACAGACCCGATTTTATTGGTTGATTGGTGGATTTTCCATTGTGTTTTCCTGCAACTATTCCTCCATGTTTCCATACTTTTGGAATCAGGAAAATACAATAGTAAACCTATCAGTAAACCACTAAAATTATGTCTTCGAGTGGTTTCGACAAAGATATGACTTGACAGACCAGTTGCACTTAAATATGCTAATCTAGTTTTGACTAATCCTAAAATTTCAGCAGTAAACTCGATGAGGTGAGGGTGTGTGCAGATGCCTCCCGGTCTATTATAAATGCCGGAATTCTAATCACAATAGCACTCTAGTCAATCTGGCAAATATCCACTACTATTTATAGAGCACTATTCCTTTAAGTGCGTTTTAGTGATGTTAATGAACTTTATGCATCATACATAATACATGTTATAGATATGTGTATAATACATAAGCATTATTATGACGTCAGAATAAACAAAACATTTTTTGTCGCCAAATTTGAGAATTGACATGATATTGTATTACCAAATTTGTTGATATTTTGCTAAATATCACAAAGCTTAGTGATTATTTGACGCCAGTGGATAGGTTTTGAGTCAAATATTGTCAACTCAGGTTTTGAGTAAAATATTAGTGCGAGCCATCTATTTATATTTTGCCACATATCATCTGATTAGTTAAATGACATAATATATGCATATTTTCAAAGTGTCAATAGTTTGGTCTCTGCACAAAACCTCTGCAATTGTTATTGTATTGTACTGCTATTATACTTACTGTTACTATGTTGTTAGTCTTTACTCTGTTAAAACTTCTGTATTATATAAAGGGAATTTACAGAAACTATTAAAGCACCAAAACTGCCAGTTCTCCTTATGATTATTATAATTCTATAATATGTAACCTATTTATCGATATGTACATTAGAATGAATTTTTCGCATTTTAGTTTTCAGATTTCGAGTAAAAGTAACTAAAATCTTAAAACCATGGCACATGGGCACATTGTTCAAGACGATTAGATAAGAATAATGATAGATTTTCTAATGGATCATGGCAGTGCGCCCGTAGATTTACTATTTTTCCATAATCGAATCTACTGAAAAGTTTTGCATGAAACAAAAATATATTAGTATCAATATGGTTTAATGCAAATGCAGATATTGTCAAAGGATTTCATAAGAACCATTTCACTTGCACCAAACTGTATCAGTTAAAATACAATTTGCACTGAACTCAATTAGAAAGGATTACTTATTAGGATTAAAAATCTCCACATTAGAGAACGTATTGCAACTGATAAGCAAACATACATTAAGCCTAAGTGAGTTAAGAGATATTTATCACGAAAGATGAAATACATAACAACACAAAATAAATGATATGCATCCATGATAGTAAAGAGTTCTTGATTTCGCTATCAAAAGAATCCGATTTGGCAAAAGAATTGGTAAGTAAACTGAATTCTGAATATCAGTAACATGAAGATATGCTTAACGTGCATTTAAGGTAGACAAACCTACTTGCTAGAGGCAGCTAGTATTTTAATATAAAAAAAAATTTAAATATAAATTTATAAAGCTCAATAAAATAAAAGCCGGACAAAAATGGCAAGTCGCAATACTGTTCCCATCTTTATGGTTCATACTACATTCATTTCATTTAAAAATACAGACTTTTCAGTCATCTCATTTAAAATAGATGCCTTTCACTCATTTTATTTAAAACATAGAAATAAATAAATAAGAAATAATAACATAAACCAAAATATTTTATTTGAAAATCAAAGCCTTGTTTCTAATTTACACATGCGAAAAATGAAAACTGCTATTGGCGAAAAACCAAAAAGCTATTGAGGAGATTTGTGTCCAGCTAGCATAAAAGTACCGAAATTTAAAAAAAGTTTTATATTAATATTGTTTAGAAAAACACACTTGAAGGAAACATACAAAAAGTAGTGATGTCCCAACAAAAAGGTTTCTGAAAAAAAAAAAAGTGCCAAGTTCTTAATGTTTTGGCAAGAAAAATTACTGTATTTTTCTGCAGCGACGTATAATCCACAAGCATATTTTTTCAATAATTAAAATAAATGTTGCCATATTATCCACACCACCCTATAATCCGCACTGGAAATGGAAATTTCAAATCTGGTCAATGGTACTAGTCACCAATAAACTGCTTGATAAAAGTGATACTTTTATACTTCTCAAATGCAATGATAAATTTATAAATAGAAATGGAAAATTTGTAGATATGCAAACCCACAGGAATTTTTTTAAGAAAACAAACATTATGAAATAATTTAAAAATAAAGAAAAACACATTTCGCATTAAAGTTTCATAATTCTGGTATTAATGCCTCAGTCGTATTTTTAAGTTTTTATCTTTTATTTATTACTTCTTCATTTTAAATTGATGATAATTCAGAACATATGCCTAGAATACTTCAAAATAATTTAAAATTTCACTTACCTGAAATATTCTTCAGTATAATAGAAACAAATAATAAATATAAAGCACACTTGAAAACAGAAACTTCAGAATACTTTTTCGCAAACATAAAAAGAGATTATAAATTGACCCTAATCTCCTTTTGTACTCGAGGTTAAGATATAGCAAATGTTTCCCCCCACATCACAAGATTATGCTCCGTTACTCCTCTATGGCATGCAGCTTTGAGTTGCAAAAGGAGTCGTCGTTTAGTTAAGGACTACAATTTTGGATATATTTTCCCAAGGTACATTGTTGAAATCTGCTGGCGTCATCTGTTGTTGTATATGAGGAACATTAGCTCTTCTCATGATTATTCCAATTAGCAACTCAGGGAAAAAACCTTAGATTATCCGCACCGGCCTATAATACGCAACAAAAAATTTAGTACCTTTTAGCACATATTCCGCGGATAATAGGCCGAAAAATACAGTAGTGATATCTGAAGTTTGCACAAATTAAAAGCCAAACATCGCAAATCTTTCTTTGAAAATGGCTTCCTGGGACTTGGCCATTAATGCTTTCTAGAGGGTTTTTCAAATTCTAAAGAATATGCAAATGAGATACATGCCAACTACATTTTTTGAGGATTTTGCAGTGAATTAAATGACAATCAGCATTTTGTGGCACACAGTACAGAAAATAAGATACACATTTAAAAAAAGCATATAAACTACTTGAGTCAATTTAAATGCTTAGAAGAAAAAAATGACAAAACACCTGTATTCAGAAGATAATATCCCTAATTGTTAAAACATAATTAGTATCAGCATTTAACAGTTTAAAGTAAATAGGTGCATTCTAAGGTTATTGCAATACTTCTTAAAGAATGCAAAAAAAACTATAATAAATGTTCAGTTGAAAAAATATCTCTTTCGTCAATGCACAAGATTTTAATATTATAAATTAAAATACAGTAGACTCCCTCAAATCCGCACAGCTTGGGACCAGAGGTTGTGCGGATTTTAGAATTTTGCAGATTTCTGGTCATTGATTTGTTTACATTTTTGAAACATTAATTTGATTGGTAGTTAAGCAAGGGAAATTATAATGAATGCTTACAATAAAGTGAAACATTAAAATAAGTAAAACATTAAAATAATTTATTAGTTTAAAAGTAAGTAATTATTAAAATAATTATGTAAAATAAAAATTTTGAAAAACATTAAATTATTACGGATGAAATCGATTTAATTCGATTCCAAAAGTCCTATGCTGCCATCTAGTGGTAGCAAGGAGAACAGCGTTAATGCTATTATCAATACATATAGCTTATTGCGCTCACTGTAACTTTTTTCATTGTTATTTAGAGTCTTGAATGCTTTTCTTATACTGCTTTGTATGTTTAGAAATAAATTTGTCTATATTTAAAAAAAAAAAAAAAAATTCCGCGAACAATAATTTTAAAATAGTGGATTTTTCCATTTCGAACCCTGGAATTTTTTATATAGATATGCTAATTTATATCAAAATCAAAAATAATGTAAATTTATTTAGTAATAAATCAGCTGTAATAGTCAAAAGAGAATGATTAACAAAATAATTAGTAAAAAAAAACATTGCGGTAGTCGCTGATTTCGGCGCCATCTTGAATTTTATTCCTGCAACTTAACTGTAAATTTCATTGTTTACATCTGAAAAAATACGCGGATTTTAGGGTCGCGGATTTAAGGGAGCCTACTGTATAATGTAACACATTGTGAGATTTGAAGAAAGTAAATTTTGTTTTATTTCTTGGGTTTTTTTTTTTTTTTTTAATGACTTTAGATTTAGATAATACAAAATGACAGTTAAACCGTAAGTGGACTGAATGGTTTGTAATCAAAACTTATGTTTGTTGAAATTCAATAGTATTTATCAGAAATCTTTTACTTATAATGTCTTCATGTAAATTTGCCTCTTTGTATTCTAATATTACTTTTAATATTTAAATAATTCATAAATGCATAATTTCCAATCATTAATTTGGAAATGCTATAGAATGCACTAACAGCCAAGTTGCAGGATGCCATTTTCAATGAAAGATTTGGGATGTTTGGCTTTTAAATTGTGCGAACTTCAGATATCACTACTTTTTCTGGCGGAAACATTAAGGAGAATTTGGCACTTATTTTTTTACAGGAAACTTTTTGTTGGGATTTTATAAGTTTAACAATAACAAGTAGATTTTAGAAAACATTTCAACAGGCTTACCTACTGTGAAGATACAGTAGACTCCCTCAAATCAGCGACCCTAAAATCCGCGAACGCCTAAAATCCGCGCATTTTTTCAGATGTAAACAATGTAACCTACAGTTAAGTTGCAGGGACAAAATTCAAGATGGCACCGAAATCAGCGACTACCTCAATTTTTTTTTTACTAAATTTTTTGTTAATCATTCTCTTTTGGCTATTACAGCTGATTTATTACTAAATAAATTTACATTAGTTTTGATTTTGATATAAATTAGCATATTTATATAAAAAATTCCAGGGTTCGAAATGGAAAAATCCATGAACCGAAACGCTATTTTAAAATTATTGTTCGCAGAATTTTTTTTTTTTAAATTATAGACAAATTTATTTCTAAACATACAAAACAGTATAAGAAAAGCATTCAAGACTCTAAATAACAATCTAAAAAGTTACTAAAGTTAAAAGTGCTAAGAATGAATAATGAGGTATCGATCTTACAATCGCTCTACCACTAGATGGCAGCATAGGACTTTTGGAATCGAATTTATCGGTAATAATTTAATATTTTTCTAAATTTTTATTTTATTTAATTATTTTAATAATTACTTACTTTTAAACTAATAAATTATTTTAATGTTTCACTTTATTGTAAGCATTCATTATAATTTCCCTTGTTTAATTACCAGTCAAATTAATGTTTCAAAAATGTAAACATATCAATGACCAGAAACCCGCAAAATTCTAAAATCTGCACAACTTCTGGTCCTAAACAGTGCGGATTTGGGGGAGTCTGCTGTATTACAAGAAGAGCTTAAAGTGACCAGTAGCCCTATCTATACAATACTAAGCTAGATTGCCTATTGGATATAGCTGACAGAATCTGTATTAACTTAGAGATCAGACTCATCTGCCATACAGAAATTTAGAAGAAAGCATAGAAATTTAATGTAATTCATTAATTTAGCAATCATTGTGAATAGGGCCACATCATGCATTATTGTTTTGAGTAAAAAAAAAAAAAAAAGTTGACGGTATAGAAACATAACAGTATGTGAAACTTAGTGAAAGTACAAGTCTAAAAAACAACCCTATGAACACAAATAATTTAATCTTAATGGCTATATTTAAAAAAAAAATCATTTATAAAAACAAAATATAATTTATGCATTAACCTTTAATTGCTGTGACAAAATTAGACCACCCTAGATTGTCTCATAAATAGACCACTGGAACAAAGTGTGAATAAGAAGTTTGAATAACTCATATGATACTGTTTCTGTACTTAACTTTATGTACATGATTATTATAATTAAAATTCATCCATTTGGAAGTCTCTAGCTATGGTACTAAGGTTAAAAATAAACAAAATTTCACTAGTAACTATCGTTAAATTGAAAAAAACATCGGTCTGCGAGACCGCTTACAGCAGTTAAGGGTTAACAACATCTGTAGGATTACAACAAAAAATTTGAAGAAGCACATGAATAGACATTTTGAAATTATTGCATTAAAAGAGAAAAATTTTGCATTAAATCAGTAATAAGATAATACATTAAAAGGATAGACATAAATATCCTACCTTAAAATAAGTTACCGTTAAACGAAATATTTCCTATATAGTGATCAATAGGAATAACTCAACTACATTCTAAGTCGCAACTTTCTTTTAATAATCAATACTTTTCTGCTTTGTTGAGAATCCAAAAAGAAATAAAATAAATCAGACAGAGAAATTTCTTTAATAGGGAAAATAATAAAAATACTACGCGAACGTTGTGATATAACACGGATTCAGAAAATTAAGAAAAGATATGAGCTATATTGAGCCATTTTACGATTAAATTTTCGTTAGACGCGATACTAACAGAAAAACTTTTCGATTATATATTGATATTCGATTAATCGCTCGCCATGCTTCCATCTCTCTATTGGTTTAGCGAAATCTGCGACATTACATTCTATGCCTTTTCAGATCAATAATTTCTGTTACTTCAACAGCAAAAAAATAAAAGTATTGGAAAATTAAATATTTCATAACAAACAGTAATTCTCATTTACAAAAATAATAAAAAGAACATTCATCTAACAGCATTTTTCAGTAAATTTTGATAGCAACTTAATTAAAATACTAGGAATGCAGAAATCTAATGATAATTGATTAATCTACGATTTAATGTGGTTAAATATTATTAATAAAATGTTTGAAGAACAGTTTAATAATAAAGTAAATTGTAAATCAGGATAAAAGAAGTTTATTCGAATAAAAGATGAATTCATAATCTTAATCCACGACACAATGACTTTTACAGGATGCTATTGAGTTAAAAAGGTTAAAGCTTCAATTACTTATGTACTACAGTAAATCCTAACCTGATAACAACCTGTTCATCTTTTTTTTATTTCCTTTGTTAAACTTATGTTTGATACTGGACAGCTTCAACGGTGTAGCTAAAAATGTTTTTTCGGGGGGGGCGGGGGGGGGGAGATATCATAAATTTCCCAACTTGAAACAAATTGCTCTATTTTCCAACTAAAATGATATGTGCAATGTGTGTTTAATGATAATGATATTAAATGTAAAAAACTAAAAATAAAAATAAAAAATCTTTCTAAAGAAAAATACTGAAACTAAAAACATAAAAATTATAATTATTGGTTCATTTTAATGAAAGTTTTTTTCTCCTATTGTGTAGGAGTCATAATCTTACTTCATATGAAAATACTCTCACGATATTTTCAGATTTTTGTGAAAATGTTTGGAAGAAATATATGAGAGACTATGGTTAAAGAATGGATATAAATTATTTTATGACTATGGAATCAAATGTATTGAAAAAAGTGAAAACTGGAATATTGTGAGAAAGTACAAAAGTTTATTCGAGTAAAAGATGAATTCACAATCTTAATCCAGAAACCAATGACTTTCACAGAATACTGTTGAATTAAAAAGGTTAAAGATTTAATTACTTATGTATTACAGTCAATCCTGGCCTGATAACGATCTGTTCATCATCTTTTTTTTTTTTTTTTTTTTTTTGTTAAACTTATGTTTGGATACTGGACAGATTGCCGGCTGACAAACATTATTTTATCAGTTTCAGATCGACTGCAAATGAGACATTCAAACATATAATTGCTATTCTTCAGAACACGAATATAAATTTCAATAAATCACAGACAGTAGAGAAAAAAATTATAGGTGAAAAATAATTTCAGGAAACCAAATGTTAAAAAAGAAATATACAAGAGAAAATTTTTGTATGATTAATTACACTGGTTACCTAAAAAGTAAAATAATTTCTTCCTGCAAAACAGTTCTATTATTCCTAGGAACTTTTCCACTATAAGAGCATTAGTGTTTTTTTTTTTTTTTTAACTTGGCAGAATTTGGGGTTCAGTAACTGAGATTTGTTGCTGAATGACATAAACAGCTGTGAAATCAAACCTAATGAAATTTTAAGCATGTTTATAGATAAATTTATATATATACTATATACATAGACATTTTATTTTTAATTTATTTTTATTGTTTTTTACATATAATTTACTTTTGTTTTATATAAAACAGATAAATGGCTTTTTTATATTAAATAAATTATATAACTATTGAAATGATTGCTTGTATATTTGAAATGATAAATAGCTAGTGAAAAAATATATTGCCAAATTTTCTTCTCTCGCCAAGACCATTTTTTAATCCTGGCAAGGCCCCTATTACTGGAAAAGTACCCCTATTTTTAAATCTAAATATAATATTCAAATTTCCCCTCTATGAACCAATTATTTAAGAAACAGTTTGTTAATAACAACAAAAAGTCACGGATTATCAGAGTACAGTAGACTCCCTCAAATCCGCACAGCTTGGGACCAGAGGTTGTGCGGATTTTAGAATTTTGTGGATTTCTGGTCATTGATTTGTTTACATTTTTGAAACATTAATTTGATAGGTATTTAAGCAAGGGAAATTATAATGAATGCTTACAATAACGTGAAACATTAAAATAAGTAAAATATTAAAATAATTTATTAGTTTAAAAGTAAGTAATTATTAAAATAATTATGTAAAATAAAAATTTAGAAAAATATTAAATTATTACGAATGAAATCGATTAAATTCGATTCCAAAAGTCCTATGCTGTCATCTAGTGGTAGTAAGGAGAACAGTGTTAATGCTATTATCAGTATATATAGCTTATTGTGCTCACTGTAACTTTTTTTCATTGTTATTTAGAGTCTTGAATGCTTTTCTTATACTGCTTTGTATGTTTAGAAATAAATTTGTCTATAATTAAAAAAAAAAAAAAATCCGCGAACAATAATTTAAAAATAGTGTTCCGGTTCGTCGATTTTTCCATTTCGAACCCTGGAATTTTTGATATAGATATGCTAATTTATATCAAAATCAAAAGTAATGTAAATTTATTTAGTAATAAATCAGCTGTAATAAACGAAAGAGAATGAGTAACAAAAAATTTAGTAAAAAAAACATTGCGGTAGTCGCTGATTTCGGCGCCATCTTGAATTTTGTTCCTGCAACTTAATTGTAAATTTCATTGTTTACATCTGAAAAAATGCGCGGATTTTAGGCGTTCGCGAATTTTAGGGTCACGGATTTAAGGGAGTCTACTGTAATTAGCAATGCTAGATTAAACTGAAATCATGAAAAACATACTTTCACTCTCTTAGATAACAAATCGATAGAATGTAGCATGAAAATGTAGTTTGTTGACACTTGTAGTAAGCATTTTTCTTTACATGTCTCACCCCCACCCCTTTTCATGACCAAATTTACTATTTGCTGATGTATTTTCATTCCTTATGCTGCTACATTTGAGGAAATATATTTATACATTTAGTTACGTGAAATTTACATGTAGTTAACATAAATTTCATTACTTATACAATTTTCACTTAAGTTTTAGCAAGTCATAGACTACCTTAATTTTAAAAGCAAGCATTTCTACCTAAAAAATGGTATGTGGTTTAGCAATTTCATCACCATATTTTAATTTAGTAGCATGAAATCTTCAAGAATCAAACAGTATTTTTAAATAGAAGATTTTGCTACTGACCAGAATTATTAAGAGGGCTTGGTACCCTTCATTTTCAAAAAGGTGAAAAATATCAGTTTTCTGACATTTTGCTTAAAAGGAATTTCGACATTCTTAGTATCTTCTTACAAAGTGCCATAAAGATATAATAATGGAAATATGCTAAAAATACTATTTACTCTATCCGTTTCCATTAAAATGATTCAATACTGCAATCTTTAATTTTTTTTTTTCAATGTTACTGTATTTTTATGTACGTTATAATGTTATTAATTTTATTTATTTTTTCTGAAAATATCTTTTTGAAAACCTGATCCTCACATAGAACACATTTCTAAGGAAAGTGCCCAACAAAAGCTATTTCAGAATGTTCAAAATTAAAGGAGTGTGGTTTTAAAATTTTCTTAATTATTTTAAAATTAAAATAATTGCAAAACTTACATTTCTACTTTATTCAATCAATCCCTTTCATAAAACCATTCAATAATGTCTCAGTAACATTTTGTAAAATGTTCAAAGAAAAAAAAATAGTTCAAACGATGCCGAGTTTCTTAAATAACTAACAAAAAATTTTTTTTTTCTTTTAAACTAAGCATTAAATTGCGCAAAATTTTTGTTGGATTATACCTTGATTACATTGAAAATTGAACACTCAGTCAAGACTTAACTAACTCAATATGATTCAAAATCATCCTAGTTTAGTGATATTGTTCCGCATTTTACCTTCTTTAGTTGTCAATTGCAGTTGAGTCAAGAATTATTATTTTCCAAAAGTGGTGTAACAGTGCATTTTATCACATGAATAGGTGGCACCTTAAAATATTAACAGATTTTTTGAAATTACAATTTGATAAGTAATGAAAGATTAATTCATTATACGTATGTTATTTTAGTTGTATACATGTAGTATCATGTATTAATAATTTCAATTTTTAAATTCAGGATAAAAATAATATACTATATCAAAAGACCACCCTGTGGTTAATTGACGCTTAATCTTAAACATTTTCTTTTTTGTTTTATATATCTAAGTTCTAGTATGATTTCTCTTTCTTCAATTTACTTAACAATTGTGACTTATCTAATTGTATTGGCCTTTAAAACGACCAATTTTTTTTTTAAATACTTGTAAGAGATAAAACACAACCCTCTAATTAACCTAATCTTTCATGAAATGTGCTACCGAGAAACACAAGTTGCTGAAATTTTCCTACAACAATAGATGGCAGCATGCAAAAATATTAATCGAACATGGTTCGAAAAGTATTTGGTATCGCGTCTAAGGTAAATTTAATCGGAAAATGGCTTTACTCTGTTCCTCACATAATTTTCTATCTGCATGTTGGATCGCAACTTTCACGTAGTATTTTTATTAATTTCTGTGTTAAATAACATTCTATGTCTGATTTATTATATTTCTCTTTTGATTCCTAAAATTAGCAGAGAAATATAAAAGTTTAAAGAAAGTTACCAGCTACTGCATAATCTGGATTTAGGCCTAGATCACCTATTTAAGCAACATTTCGTTTGAAGATAACTTTTTAAGGGTATAATATTAAGGATTATCCATTTACTTTATTTTATTAGGGATATTTTAATGCACATTTGTCAATTTTAATGTCATTTCTGTGGTAAATTAAATATACAATAATTAATCAAATTTCTTTGTGCATAAAATGTATATATATATATATTTTCATTTCATTGGTAATCAGTATACATTTTAAAGATATTTCCGATGCATGACTTACATTTTGTTTTTGTTAACATTTTAAAAATTGTCCTTAAGATGTAAATTACTTTTCAGTGCACAGTTTTCTATACGTTTTTTTACTTGTAGAGTAAAAGCTCTGTTATCCGGCATTCAAGTAACCGGAAAGCTCAACTAACCGGAAAAATTCGGAGAAATCGTTTATTTTTTCCTCCCATAAACAGATGAAAAATTTTTACTACTATCTTAGGAAATTTACTGTTAGCATTCTCATATTATCTCGGCGATTAATTCGGCGTAAAACAGATGTGTGTGCATGTTCATAACAGTGAACATTATAAAATACAAATATAGCATAAAGAACTGTCTAAAGCTCGTTAGCGCAGAATAACTTCATGTTACGTCATAGTACGCGATAATTCGCCGTGCCGGCTGTTTTTCCTTCCGAAAGAGAGAAGGAGGGGGTGGAAAATGAAGACAAGAGAAGAGAGTCTTGATCTTTCTTTTCTGCTCTTGGCGAAACTAGATGGGGAGGGGGGGGGGGAGGGGTGATAAACGGTAGAAAGCTACATCTTTTCCGAAAACTGAACTGCTAAGTGAGGAAGCCAGGAGCATGAAGGAAAACTGTTTTCTAAGAATTGGGATGGGGATATGGTCATTTCAGATATCGTATTTTTTCCCCCAAATGCACAGTAGCCCCCCCTCCCTGGAGTTACCTGAAAATTCCCTCTGTCTGTAGAACTTTCCATCTGTCCCGCCCATTTGTGTCTACACATTCAGTTTGACCAGTTAGAATTTGACTTAAATCACGCTGATGCTTTTTTTTTTTGTTGTTGTTTTGGCACATTTTTACTGCCATTCGCTTGTGCTTAATCAGCTAGCCTAGTAAATTGCTCTCAACCTTTATTAATCGTGTTCTGTCATATTTTTTGTCAAATTAAAAAATGGCAGATCAGTCAAATCCTAATAAAAGGAAATGAGTTGTTTTAACCATAACTCAGAAGCTAGACATTGTTAGACGTTTAGAAATAGGGGAAAATAAACAACAATTCATGCGTATATTCAATATTGGATCCTCAACGATTTACGATATTAAATCACAGAAAGAAAAGTTGATGGCATTTGCTTCCTCTGCAGAATCAAGCAAAGCAACGGATGAAAGGAAAACACTGCAGCAACCTCAGCATGAAAAACTGGATAAAAGTTTATATCAGTGGTTTCTATTAAAAGGAGAAGAAGGAATTCCTATTTCTGGACCTATGCTGATTGAAAAAGCAAGAGATTTTTCAGAAAAATTAAATATTGCGACGGAATGCAAGTTTTCAGATGGGTGGCTTTCTTGCTTCAAAAAACGCCATGGAATTAGAAAAATTGACATATCTGGGGAACGAAAATCAGCAGAAAACGAAAGTGCAGAGGAATATTCTACTTTTTTTGAAGATTTTATTTAAAAAAAAAAATATTGATCTAAACCACATCTATAATGCTGATAAAACTGGAATCTATTTCTGTTGCCTTCCGACCTCAACATTAGCTGGTCCTAATGAAACGTCAGCAGATGGCTTTAAGAAAAACAAAGACAGACTAACGATTCTGACTTGCGCTAATGCAACTGGCTCCCATAAATTAAAACTGTTAGTAATAGGAAAGACAAAGAATCCAAGAGCACTTACAGGAATTAAACATCTCCCTGTAGTTTACACCAATCAAAAAAGTGCTTGGATGGATAAAGATATTTTTAACTACTGGTTAAAAAAGTTTTTGCGCCATCTATAATTAGCGAGCTTGAAGCTAAGGGGAAAAAATTGGTAGACAATAAAATAATTCTTCTAATTGACAACTGCCGAGTGCATCCCAGCGAGGAAGAATTGAAATATGGCAATATTTCAGTAATGTTTCTCCCCTCCAATGTAACTTCTCTGATACAACCTATGGATCAAGGGATCATACAAAACGTAAAAATGATTTATCGAAAACATTTCATGTGTAAGCTCGTAAATGCACAGACAACGGTGGCAGAATTTCAATCAGCTTTCACAATAAAAGATGCCATTTATGATCTTGCCAATGCATTGAATGCCGTAAAACCGAAAACTCTTCGAAGAGGATGGAGAAAATTATTATTTACAGTAAACTTTTGTTGTGATTCATCAGATGAAGAATTTAAACCCAAGAAAAGGAACGAATTGCATGAAATTATGGAAACATTAAAAAATGGGCCTAATACTAATCTCTATCTCTACTGGAAATGCCAGAAATCGAAAATTAGATAGCTATAGATAAAAATATTCCTGTCACCGAAACTTTAAAAGAAGAGCAGTTAATTAAAAAAAATGACAGCTCCAGAGGAAGACACAAATGATAGTTCCTCAGAATCCGAAAATGAGATCAGGGAGAAAATTTCGTGGAGTGAAGCTGAGAAAAGTTTATCTACTTTTTTAAAGTTTTGTGAAAAAAAATCACAGTATTCGGCTCAAGAAGTTTTAGAACTGCATCTCATAAAAGAACACTTCATGAAAACAAGTGGGTAAGTGTGATCACAGATCGCACAGAGGGTTTCGTTTAATATTCCTTTCAAAACACTTTATCCTTTTGAAAAATCTGTTAGTTCCACATTTCACAACCAGGGGGCACACTTGATTCTAAAGAAACCTGTATCCAAACGGAAATCCGTTTTACATACTATCCGTAGATATATTAGTCGAGAGGATTGGGCCTATAGCACCCGAGATAAGTAGGCGCAACTGGCGGAAAAAAATGGAACTAAAATATGTAAGGCTATGGTGCATAATATGAAAGAATGGTCAAAGGGGTGTCGGCTAAAGTTGGAAAATTTCTACCCGGGTTAAAAGGGCAGAGGTTAGAAAAATTGCTTAAAATACACAAGTTAGAGCCCAGAGAGGTAAATAATATAAGACTTTTGAAAATTTTATGATTTATCGTGTGGTCTGAGGCATTCAGCTATACGTATGCAAAATTTCATGTCTCCAACTTAATTAGGGGCTCTCTTAGAAAGAATTGCTTCAATACATATGTAGTAGCTCAAAGGGTTAAATGTAAGACTTTTTCAAGATTTTATGATTTGTCGCCTGTCCTCGGGTGTTCTGCAATATGTATGCAAAATTTCAAACCTCCAATTTAATTAGGGGCTCAGTTAGAAAGAATTGCTTAAAATATACAAGCTGGAGTTGAAAGGGTTAAACATAAAACTTTTTCAAAATTTATTATTTGACCTGTGATCTGAGGTGTTGAGCTATAAGTATGCAAAATTTCACGCCTCCAACGTAAATAGGGGCTCACTTAGAAAGAATTGTTTAAAATACACATGTGGGAGCACAAAAGGTTAAATGTACGACTTTTTGAAAATTTTATGATTTGTCGTTTGATGTGCGGTCTTCAGCTATAAGTATGCAAAATTTCATGTCTCCAACCTAATTAGGGACTCACTTAGACAGAATTGTTTAAAATACACATGTGAGACCCCAAAGGGTTAAACGTACGACATTTTCAAAATTTTATGATTTGTCGTTTGATGTGAGGGGTTCAGCTATAAGTATGCAAAATTTCACGCCTCCAAACTAATTAAGAGCTCATTTAGAAAGAATTGTTTAAAATACACATGCAGGAGCCCAAAGGATTAAATGTATGACTTTTTCAAAATTTTATCATTTGTCGTATGATGTGAGGTGTTCAGCTATAAGTACCCAAAATTTCATGTCTCCAACATAATTAGGGGCTCACTGAGAAAGAATTTTTTAAAATACACATGTAGGGCCCAAAGGGTTAAATGCAGGACTTTTTCAAAATTTTATGATTTGTCGTATGATGTGAGGTGTTCAGCTATAAGTAACCAAAATTTCATGTCTCCAACATGTATAGTTTCTGAGAACGGGCTCTGTGACAGACGGACAGAGGAGCAAGACGAATAGGGTTTCGTCAGATGAACGAAACCCTAAAAAGAGAACTTTCTTTCAAACAGATGGACTTCAGACATGCATTTCGTAGTATTCCTGGCACATCGAAAGAAATGCAATCAAACGCACAGTAGCTGCTGAGAAATTATATCCCAAACTTTTTTTTTTCTTTATTTACTCAAGAACAAGAAATTATTATTTTAAAAGAATTAGGTAACAAAGATCTTTATACCATATTGTATTTTAAATATATTTACTCAAGAATAATTTTTTATTGGATGTGTTTGGATCAACTACACTTAACTGGAAATTAAAAAAAGAAAAGACGCTGCAGGGTAAGTTTCTTTCTTTTTGCTTTGTTTTATTGTTGGATTTTTATCAGTTCAAATTTTTTCTCCTGAGCCGGGAGATTGCATCAAAGTTTTGCATTGTTGAATTAGCGAGGAAAAATATTTTTCATCAACCTAAACAGTAAACAGAAATAATAATAATATTATTCTAGATAAAAAGAAAGAACGGAACAGTACTCTTTTTTCCCCCTTATTATATTTTAAAAAAAAATTGCTTTCTCCGTTGCCGTTGCCCGACTGTGTTCAAATTTTCACCGAATTCAAATAATAATAAATTAGGCGGTTTACCTAATTTTTATTAACATACAATGAGTTTTCAGAAATTTAGAAATCCCCCCCCCCCCCCAAAAGACTTCACTATCTGAGCCACTCGAACAAGAAAAACAAAAAAGCTAATGAGTGTAGTTTGTTTTTATCGTGATCGGAGAAGTCGGACGTTATCAGTTTGCATCTGATAACGTTTTTAGCTATGCAGAAAAGATTCGTTATTACTGTGAGGTTAGTTGAGGTAACACAAGTGAATCATACCAAAGTTAATTTTCCAAGCTTCCATGTGCTTTTTCCCGAAAGGGGAGATGTCAAATTCTAAATAATACAACTTTATAAAAGATTAATAAATAAATATAGAAATTTGTTTACTTTTATTTTTTATTCGGAAAGAATAAGTTTATCAACTGTAAATTTAACAATAATAATAAGAGTTATTTGATCGACTTCCTAATGGCAGGAAAATAGCCTAAAAATCATTTTCCTGTTTCATTTTTACGTCGATGCCTCCCCCCTCCTCCTTCTTTCATGACAGATTTTGTAGCGCTCAACTATCCGGACTTTTCAAGTATCCGGCAATCAACGTTTCCCGAGCATGCCGGTTAGTTGAGCTTTTACTTATTACCATAATCTGAACAGCGATATTTAATATCCAGTTTTTGATTTTTTTTTTCTTTTCACTATTCATTAAATCCACACAATTAAAAAAAAGAACAGGAATGCAGATCAGTGAAAGTGTTTCTCTTTTTTACAAGAACTCAACTTGGAGAAGATGGAATTTTTTAGTTGATTTTTCACTTGTTTCCGTTTTGGCTAGAACTATTAAAAAGATGAACACAGGTAAGTTTCCGATGGCAATACAACAATTTAATATTTTTAGAACTTAATTATAAACTAGATAGTACCCATCAACATTTGACAGAAAATAACTTTAATGTTTCAATAGAAAAATTCTTGAATTTTTTAATTAGTTACTTTTAAATCAATTATTGAAATTGTGACAAATTTCTGTATTGCATATGTGATTCTCATTTTATTAAAGTGATAGATGGTGCTGTTAGTCTAACCTATTCAATGAAGTGAAAGAATTTTAAGTTTATAATTTACAACCAATTATGCTTGCTTTAACAGAAATTTACTTAAAAATACTAGGTAGACCAATTATTTTTAATTACTATGATCTTTTTTTTATAACAATATTTAACTTCTTTTTTTTTTTTTATTGCACAACAATTAAAAGCTTCCACGAATTTTATTTTTATGAGTCTCATTCTCTACAAGTCTAAATGTGAAACTTGATGCAGCTAACAATTTATAATACTATATATTTTTTATTACTTGAATTTCATTTTACATTTTTATACATTTTTTAAATATTACACCATGATATTAAGGTAATTTTTTTATTGTTCTTATATGAATATTTTTCTTTCTTTCTGTTTTATTTTTTTCGGTAAAAAATGGCAAACTTTTCTTTCTCACTCACACACATATGTAATTATTGATAATGGTCAGAAAATATAACAAAAATTGTAGATAAAGCATTAAAAAAATAATGAAATATAAATCATATAACTTATTCTTCTAATAAAATATGTCCTTATTGAAATGAATTATCACGAAAAATATTACAGATATTTTGCCGGGCATTGAGTGCGAACTTGCATCCTCTACAAAAATTAAGAGCTTTAAATTGGTGCATTAAACTACTGTACCAGTAAGAACTCGTTCTACTTTTCTCTAAATTGAAGATGTTCGAAAAAGATTTGGTGCATGTGCAATTGTATCGATTTTGATCATATTTAAATTTTTACCTTTTGCATTTTAATATATATGATTATTACTTTAGATTCAATGCATTTTCCAATGCAATTATTAACAATTATTTATAATTCAATGCAATTATTAACCTGCACTGTAGATAATTTGACAAATATTCTTGAGTGTTACAATTCTGTATGAGTTACAAAAAGGTTTTTAATAAAGCACCGAAATTTGCCAGACAGCAGTGAAACTACAGAAATGATTCAGTTGAAATGTTAAAAAATAAATATAACTTAAAAGTGTAACAAAAAATACGATTCAATCGATTAATAGTACAGTACACTCTCTCAAATCCACAACCCTAAAATCTGCAAATGCCTAAAATCCACACATCATCACAGATGTAAACAATGAAATTTTCAGATCAGATGTAGGAGCAAAATTTCATAAATTTTTAGTTTTATATTTTCCGTATGTATTTTAATATGTGATTCTCGATAATATGACTCAATTCGTGGTTTTTCATCAAGGAAGTATAAATTTATGTGTGGAAAAAGTCAAGATATTGCTGATATCTCTGGTAATCACTATCTTTTTACAAAATATATTTATGTAAATCAAGCTTTTTGGGTTATTAAGACCGGTTAAACCTGAAATAAAAACTTCCTTATTTATGATTTCGATGTGAATTAATATATTACCTTTATGAAGAATGCTTCATTGAATAATTCAAGGAAAATTTATCTCACCTTTATTATTATGCATATTTCATTATACATTATAAATTATTTACTTGACTTTTACTTTTAATATCACAAGCATTCCTTATAATTTTGATTGCATTTTGATTTGCTTAATTCAAATTACTATTTAAAAAATATAAACACAAAGCAATGACCAGAAATCTGCACAAATTCTGATTCCAAGCTGTGCGGATTTGAGGGAGTCTACTCTATAGCATTTAATTAAGTTATGGTTACGCATAAAAAAATTGATTTAGAAATTCTAAAAGATAGTTTAAATAATGTTTCATTTTTTTTTTTTCCTGTTGCTGCATCATAAAAATGAAACAGTGCAAATACTGTATATATTCTAAAAAAATTCTCTGGCTTGCACTTTTTAACAAATGTAAAAACAGCAAGAAATTTTCAATAATCCAGTTCAATACCCACAACAATTCAATGTATTATAACAGTCCTTTTTTTTTTGGGGGGGGGGGGGGACATGAATTGCAGTCAGGAAATTAGGTATGATTTTGAAGGTAATATTGAATGTTTAAGAAAGAGCTTTTTTTAGTTTTATTGTTAAACGTATTTTCAAAAAATACTATTTATACAAAAGTGATAAATTTAACATTATACTCTTTCCTAATTCGGGGTTTGTGCAGTCCTTGAAATTTCTTAAAAGTACTTAATTTTTTTCAAAGTAATTTTTGGTCCTTAAAAGTACTTATTTTTATACAGAATCTTCAAAAAGTCCTTAATTTTACAATTGTTTAATTTATTAATCACACTAGAAACTCTTCGGCATTTCTTTGAATTTCTGATTTAAAAAGATAACCTGAATCCTCCCCCCTTGCCTCACCTTCTTCCGAAATTTCACTTCCCTCTTCTTGCTCCCCCATCTCACCCCCCCCCCACACACACACACAATACCAAAGTTAAACATCTTTAAAACTCATTATTATTTTTTTTCTGCTCTACTTGATACTTTATAATAACAATAAATAACCTATCATAAATTTCATTAGCAATTTTTTCCATCAGATTCATTTCATTAGAATTTTATCTTAATTCCCTCCTCTCAAAATTTCACTTCCCCCTTTTGCAACCCCCCCCCCCACACACACACAGTACCAAAGTTTAAATCTCTTTAATTTTTTAAAATCTTTTACGCCTCTATTTGTCACTATATTATAAAAATAAATAATCAATCAAAAAAGACTCTCCTCCCCCCTACCCAAAATTGGCATTTACCTTTTGCTTCCTCCTCCTCCCCCCCCCCCGTCCTAGCAAACACATAAAGTTTAAAATCTTTAAAACTCCTTATTTTATTATTATTCTTATTTATTTTAAATCCTTACTAAGGTAAATAAATAATAAGTTATCTAATAAAGTACCCCCTGCCCATCTAAAAAAAGCTACTTTTTTCCTTTTACCTTAAAAGTCGTTGCTTTTTTAAAAAACTTTTTATACTCTGTTACTTTATTGTAACAATAAATAATCGATCATATAATTTTATGCCTCCCCCTCACTGAATTAGACATAAAGTCTTTAAATCTCTTTAATTATTTTCTTTCTCCTATTTGAAATGTTTAATAAGGTAAATAAATAGTAAGCCATCTAATAATTCAATACCCAATTGCTACAACCCTTCCCTCTCCAAGAAGCTTCTATTCTTGTGGAAATGATCAAAAAGTCCAGAAATAAATGTATCTAAACATCAATCTTCTAAATTATTCTTCAGGATTCTCCTAAGGGTGATGATCGCTCTTTGTTTGTTGGCAAACTTGATGAGGAGATGTGATAATTGCGTGAAAACTTTCTTTAACTTAGGATTCTGCCTTTCTTAATAGGTCAGCAAACTTTTGAATATCAGTCTCCTGTTCCTTGCTTGCTGATTGACGCAAACTTTGTTAGAACTGAAATGATAGTATCAGCATGTTTTAGAACTGAAGACAGATAAAATTAAGGTTTT
This sequence comes from Maratus speciosus, assembly GCA_963932465.1. Classification (NCBI taxonomy): domain Eukaryota; kingdom Metazoa; phylum Arthropoda; class Arachnida; order Araneae; family Salticidae; genus Maratus; species Maratus speciosus. The sequence continues at coordinate 63,203,646 of OZ010797.1, read as the reverse complement.
TGCAGGTATTTTGAAATTTGCAACATAATGCTGAATAAAAATTCACAACAACTAGTCAACGATGAAATTATTTATTTCTCTCAAGTAGCATATTTAAAGCCGTTAATAATATGGCTCGATATAAATTACAAAATGAACTAAGATAAAAATTTACCCAATTGTGATAAATGTGTTGTTATTGTATTCATGTGAACCTCATTTTTTACTCTACGTTTTGGCAACATTTGAACCCACCAAAATCGTCGTTGATGCATTTTACTCTTTATCTTGTTACAATAAAAGCTATGAAAAGGAAATTGCTCGAAAGCGGAAAAATTCCGTTTTATACAGATTTCCGTCTTGGCAAGTGTATTTTTATATGGTTATCCTTTCATCATCAAGATCATGAAATGTTTCCGTTTAAATGAGAATGTTGTTTCCACAGTCTTGAATGCAATGCAGTAAAACCTGTGAAAAAAGGAATCATTAGAGACTGGATAAAAGTTTCATTTTACATAGATTTTCCTCTTAGCAGGTATAAATGCAGGGGTGTAGTCATAAAAAAAAACAGAGGGCATACGTTCTAAGCAGAGGGTATACGCTCAAGGCAGAGGGTATACCCTAGCGTACATATACAGTATACTCCCTCCAGTCCGCGACCCTAAAATCCGCGTATTTTTTCAGATGTAAACAATGAAATTTACAGTTAAGATGCAGGCACAAAATTCAAGATGGCGCCGAAATCAGCGACTACCGCCATGTTTTTTTTTACTCAATTTTTTGTTAATTATTCTCTTTTGGCTATTACAGCTGATTTATTACTAAATAAATTTACATTACTTTTGATTTTGATATAAATTAGCATATCTATATCAAAACTTCCAGGGTTCGAAATGGAAAAATCCACGAACCGGAACACTATTTTAAAATTATTTTTCGCGGATTTTTTTTTTTTTTTTAATTATAGACAAATTGATTTCTAAACATACAAAGCAGTATAAGAAAAGCATTCAAGACTCTAAATAACAATGAAAAAAGATACAGTGAGTGCAATAAGCTATATATACTGATAATAGCATTAACACTGTTCTCCTTGCTATCACTAGATGGCAGCATAGGACTTTTGGAATCGAATTTAATCGATTTCATTCGTAATAATTTAATATTTTTCTAAATTTTTATTACTTACTTACTTTTAAACTAATAAATTATTTTATTATTTTACTTATTCGAATGTTTCACTTTATTGTAAGCATTCATTATAATTTCCCTTGCTTAACTACCAATGAAATTAATGTTTCAAAAATGTAAACAAATCAATGACCAGAAATCCGCAAAATTCTAAAATCCACACAACCTCTGGTCCCAAGCTGTGCGGATTTGAGGGAGTCTACTGTACTATAGCTTTCTTGAGAAACAGGGGGTATACGGTGTTCCTTAAAAAAATCCAGAGGGTATACGGCGTATACCCCCGTATACCCTCCACTACATCCCTGTATAAATGTGCCTTTGAAGTTCTTGTTAGACAGCAATTCCTTTACAGACATGTTCTAATCTCACAGGTTTAACTATAGTACATTTATGCTCTCAAGAGGTTACTATAGAATGAATTAGTTTTGGATACCTGCGAAAACATAACTTAATCTATAATGGGATCCTGTATTAAATGGGGGGGGGGGGAATCCTTGGTCCTGGCTAAAGACACACCCTAAAATTATGCCTGCTAAGAGGAAAACCTGCCTAAAACGAAAAATTTTGCCATCTTTTGCAATTCCGTTTTTGCAGAGACCTAAGTGGTTGCAATTGCAAAAAAATTCAGCAAAAATATTACCGGCAAAAACAACCTAGAAGCCAAATACAGACGTTTAATGTATTTCAAATCTACCAGTTTTTTGCTTAAATTCTACCCATCAGAAAAATTATGTAACACATAAATTCAGAAAGACTGATATTTTAAGAAAAAATTGTTTTCACTTCTTTTTTTAATGATTAAAAACTCAAAAAAGGTTTTTATTTATAAATAAAATGTACATGTAAAAAAATGCATGCAAAAACAATGCATTTGATTACTGCTAAAAAAAATTCTACAAGAGTGCTTGTTAAGTTTAATGAGTAGATTATTTAAATTATGTAAATTGTTTTAAAAAAAATGATATATTTACAAAAAAAAAAAAAAAAAAAACACTTTTTAAAAATAAACAAAAGAAAAAGATAGCAGATTAAAAGTCGTGTCTTAGAAATATGGTGTGAGATCAAATTCCGAATTTTATAGTTTGGTTCATTATTCAATTCATAACATTTTCAATTAACTAAATTACCATATGTAAGTCAAGTACCTATTTATGATCAGTTGATAGAAATCCTTCTATATTAAATACTGCCTATGCCTAACATGTTTTTTAAAATAAATTTTTTTTTAAATAAAATTTTTCGAAAATTATGCATGATGTTGATGGACTTGGTGGCCAGCTTATATGTAAAAGTTATAGGTACAGAAAAGCATAAAATGTCGTTTTGAGTAATATTTCCAAACTTCAAATTCTAACTACATACTTGGAACTTAAATTTTTTTGTAAAATATGGAAAGATGGCTGCCAAGCCCATGCATAATTTAAAAAAAAAATTAATCTTCAGACACCAGTTGTGTGATCTATTTGGTGCAAGAGAGGATTTCTATCAACATATACATAAGCAATTAATGTATGTATTGTATCTTGGTAAAAACTTGTAAAATAATACAATATTTGATATTTACACCACTGATAGTTTATTAAGGCTAAGCCATAACATAAAAGTGTCCACCCATTTAAATTATCAGTTTGATGGTTTTTCTTATCCACAGAAAACAACTTTAACAAAAGGAAATAAATAAATAAACAAAAAAGTACTAAACTTATAAAAAAAAAACTAATTAAAAAAATTTAATTTCCAGAAAGGGGTAATTAATACAGGAGAGAAGAATTTCTATGAACATATAATATAAGTATTTGACTTGAATGTGATAATTTAGTTAATTGAAAATGTAAAATAAGTATCAAAATATGGGCTAGAAAATTTGATGTAACTTGGGCCTTTTTTATTTACTTTATAAAGGTCGTTTTTGATCAAACTGATATTTTAAATGGGTATATGTATAAACATTTTTATGTTTGCCATACATAATAGTCTGTTACATTATTAGCATTTCAAATAGTATATTTATTGAAAAGAGTTTATAAACTATCAGTAATAATTATTAAATATGCATTATTTCTCTCTAAAATTGTAAAATGTAAAGAAAAATTTCACCAAAAATATTACTTAACAAATTAAATTGTTTTTTTATATACTTATCTTTTTTAAACCATCAGTATTATAGTATTATGTATGTCTTTGCTTTATTTTAAAAAAATGTTAAACATAGTTAAGTATTCTAAACAATGAATTTTGTTGAAATTTCAGTTTGTCGTAATTTAAAAATTAAATACAATATGTAATTCATTCAATTGAGTGTAAAATTGCCCAAATTAGGATTCGAATCCAGGACTTTGCACATAACCTTCCAACACTATTTCAACTAAGCTTTCCTTTACAAATCCAGCAAACACATTTCACTCAGACAATCTCTTGGCAACGACATCTGGTTTGTTATCCGAAACAATTAAACAGTATAAACCACAGTTAAAGGAACTCCAATAAATATTAAATGCCTAATTACACCAAAGTGACAAAAGACTAATTCTTTGACTTTAAATTCCGGTCATTTAAACTAATAGGGAAGTATCACTTCAAGACAAAATTTATAACTCTTATTTCAATACATTATTAATACGTGTTGTGTTCACAAAGTTTCAAGACTGATCTGATAATTCAAAATTTATTAAACATTTTTGTACTGCGAAATAAAATTCTTTGAAATATGACCCTTGGGCATCAACACACCGCTGGCAGCGTTTTTTCAATTGTTCATACGATCCCTGGAAGTCTTCATGCGCAAGGCTGCTAAAGGACCTCGCCGAAGCTGCCTAGATCACTGGAATCCTGACAAATCGCTTCCCTTTCAGGTCTTTTTTGATCCGGGGGAACAAAAAAAAGTCCTGGGAGCGATGTCGGGCCTGTAGGTGGTTTTCGGCAGTATTGCCACATTAAGGATAGCCACAACCTCGGTGGCGGCGAGCGATGTGTGAAAGGGTACATTGTCGTGGGGGACAATCCAATCGTTTCTGATGTCTGGGCGGACGCGACAGGTCAGGTCAGTTTTTCTCTGGAGTGCTCCATAAGCTTTGGCTATATTTAACGTGGCAATATTGCTGCAAGCCCCTTAGACCCCGACCTCGGTCCCAGCAGCTTTTTTTTTCCCTCCAGGTCAAGAAAGTCCTGAAAGGGAAGAGATTTGACACGATTCCAGCGATCCAGGCAGCTTCGACGAGGTCCCTTAACAGTGTTTCGTGCGAAGACTTCTATGGGGCCTTTGAACAATGGAAAAAATGCTGGCAGCGGTGTGTTGATGCCCAAGGGTCATATTTCGAAGAATTTTTGTTCGCGGTACAAAAATGTTTAATAAATTTTGAATTATCAGACCAGTCTTGAAACTTTGTGTTTCATATAAAAATACTTTTTGTTAGGGTTATTGGGCAATCTAAAAATATATATTAATTGTAAAAAATATATTAGTTTTAAATTTTCAAAATGATTTTCATCCATAATTTTGGGAACCAGGATAGGATCACCTGGTAAACTTAAAGCAGAACTGAAATAAAATAACAAAAACAACAAATTCATCAATTACATACAAAAGTTATGAGTACTGTAACATGTATATTTTTTCAGTGCTTGCGTGACATATAAATCGATTAAAAATTAAATTATCATTATTTATCAGTTTCTGACATACGATTACTCGAAAATTTTCAAAACAATTATATAATACATTATAAAACCCTGGCAAACTAATGCCGCTCATTTTACCTCTTTAACATAAATAATGTATAAGATAAAAATAAATTAATACTTCTGAGTGTAATATTATGCTTTCTATCGGAAAGTCAGACTGAAGTACAAAACACACATAAAATATCAATTTGTATATCAAGGTAAAATATAATTCATATACAGTAGACTCCCTCAAATCCGCACAGCTTGGGATCAGAAGTTGTGCCGATTTTAGAATTTTGCAGATTTCTGGTCTGATCTGAATCATCCATCCAGTCATTATAGATTCAAAACCGAAACTGAAACAACAGGGCTTCAACAGTTACAGTTATTATGCAAAAGCTACTGTCATGCTGTATTTTTATTTTGAATAAGAAAATAATTTACACCAGAATTTTAAAATAACAAAATTTTATTCCAGGATGATCCAGATTTAATAAATACGCCCATTGTGTGTGTTTACATTTTTGAAACAATAATTTAATTGGTAGTTAAGCAAGGGAAATTATAATGAATGCTTGCAATAAAGTGAAACATTAAAATAATTAAGTAAAATATTAAAATAATTTATTAGTTTAAAAGTAAGTAAATATTAAAATAATTGTGTAAAATAAAATTTAGAAAAATATTAAAAATAAAATCATGTAAATAATAATTAAGATACAATACTAAATATACATAATAATGAGGAAAAATCAATTTTGTCTTATAAAAAAATTTTTGCTTTTGCTACATTTTTGCTTTTGCTACTTTTTTTTACAAGCTTCACTCATTTTTTTTAGATTATATTTTGTGAACATGGATAAAATAGTTGTCTGCTTTAATTTTTTGTTTCTTTTTATTTTGCCCTGTTATGGGAACACCCTCATTGCTATGTTGTTTAAACCATTCATAAAGCACCTTGTCTAGACTACCAGATCTGGCATTGTTTTTTTTTCTGCAATACTAGCATTGCTGTCACTATTCATATTAAAATTCAAAATTTTTTCTTTTTCTTTCGTAATGTCATATACTGTTCAAGGGCTTAGTCCACAAGATTTTTCCAAAATAAAACGAACAGAAGAAACAACATTCAGTTTTTTTTTAATTTCAACTTTGTGAATGATAGTCAGACTAACATGTTTTCTTTTGCTGTTTTTATCATCAGAAAAATCTGAATCATCCCATCCAGTCATTATAGTAGATTCAAAACCGAAACTGAAACAACAGGGTTTCAACAGTTGCAGTTATTATGCAAAAGCTACTGTTGCACTGTATTTTTATTTTGAATAAGAACATAATTTACACCTGAATTTTAAAACAACAAAATTTTATTCCATGTTTATCCAGATTTAATAAATACAAAAGCTTGATTAATTAAAAAATATTTTGCAAAACGAATGCGATCACCGTTGATATTAGCGCTATTTTTATTTTTTTCAGAAATAAATGCGTATTTTATTTATAAAAAAAAACTTGAAAAATAAAAATCATTAGATTAAAACTGCTTTCACTCTGCGATCCGGAAAGGAAACTTATTTACCATGTTCCGTTGCTTCGCGCATCCACTCCGCGCATTTTCTCTTTCTCAAGCAGATTTTTCTCACTCGCCTATACGCACACTGCGTTTCTCCTAAACTAGGCGTCAATGCTTTACGGTGTTCACAATATTAGAGCCATCTTGATTTTTTTCGGAAGTAAATTCATAATTTCTTCATGAAAAAGCTTGTATTTAGTCATGTTAATCAGAATTACATATTAAAATGCATATGTATTATTGAAAAAATAATAAATATGGAGAGACGAGGAAACGAACGGAAGAAAAATAACCAATTTCATTCACTACTGTTTACACTTGCAAATATTCTGCAGAAATTCTGCAGGGGAATTTTTAAGGCTCGAAATGTACTGTAGCAAATCGGAGCGATATTCTGGTTCTTGAAATTATGACAAATAAAGTTCCGATTTATAAAATTATGGTAAATATCATTCCCGTTCATGCTTTTATTAAAACATATTGTTACAGTTTTATATATAAGTATATAATGGTTTAGAACATATTACTAAGGTTAATATGTCTTCAAAAAGGCAAACTTAAACACTAGCAGAGGCTAACATAGTGTAGGTTTTGGCTGGATGGAAGTGTTAACTGAAGAGATAATTGAATAACATCAATGGCACGTGAAGAGTTCCTTAAACTATGAAAAAAAATAGATTGCAGAGACTTGTATGAACATTGAACTAAACAGTTTATTCAGTATCATCATCTCAGGTCAAAAATACAGATAACTATACTCACAGTTGAGAATGCAGACAGCTGGTTGTAACAACAGGTGTATAATCATGGTGTCAAAAGCCGGTCGCAGACGATTAGCCGAAAAGCAAATAGCCGACAAGACATTTAGCAGACAGCACTTAGACGACAGGACGTTTAGCCGACACGTACATTTAGCAGACAGGACAAGTATATGAAACGTACGTATAGCATACAGGACAATTAGCCGAAACGGACATTTAGCAGACAGACGATTGGACGACAGGCAATTGGCCAAACGTGACAATTAGCCGACAGGACAATTAGCCTACAAGACAATTAGCTGAGAAGACAATTAGCCGACAAGACATTTAGCTGACAGGATGATTGGCCGACATGACAATTAGCCGACAACAAAAATTAGACGACAGGATATTTAGCCGAGAGGACGATTAGCCTAGTTAGGTTATGTATAGGATACTTTTAGGTCACTGATAGATTATAATTAGTTTACGGTTACGTTAAACTTAGGTTACAGGTCCGTCATGGTTAAGTTACAATTAGATTATGGTTACGTCACAGTTAGGTTACTTTTACGGTCGCAGGCGATTAGCCGAAAAGACATTTAGCAGACAGGACATTTAGCTGACAAGTACATTTAGCCGACACGTACATTTAGCAGACAGGACAAGTAGCCGAAACGGATATTTAACAGACAGACAATTGGACGACAGGCAATTGGCCGAACGTTACAATTAGCCGACAGGACATTTAGCCTACAAGACAATTAGCCGGCAGGACATTTAGCCGACAGGACAATTAGCTGACAGGATATTTAGCCGACATACATTTAGCTGACAGGACAATTCGCCGACAAGACAATTAGCCGACAGGATGATTAGCTGGCAGGATATTTAGCCAACAGGACAATTAGCCGACAAGACAATTAGCTGACAGGATATTTAGCCGACAGGACGATTGGTCGACAGACATTTAGCCGACAGGACAATTCGCCGACAAGACAATTAGCCGACAGGATGATTAGCTGGCAGGATATTTAGCCGACAGGACGATTGGCCGACAGACATTTAGCCGACAGGACAATTAGCCGACAGGACGATTAACCGACAAGGAAAATTAGACGACAGGATATTTAGCCGAGAGGACGATTAGCCTAGTTAGGTTATGTTTAGGATACTTTTAGGTTACGGATAGATTATAATTAGTTTACGGTTACGTTAAACTTAGGTTACAGGTACGTTACGGTTAGGTTACAGTTAGATTCCGGTTACATCACAGTTAGGTTACTTTTACGGTCGCAGACGATTAGCCGAAAAACAAATAGCCGACAAGACATTTAACAGACAGCACATTCACGAACAGGACGTTTAGCCGACAAGTACATTTAGTCGACACATACATTTAGCAGGCTGGACATGTAGCCGACAGGACAAGTAGCCGAAACGTACATATAGCATATAGGACAATTAGCCGAAATGGATATTTAGCAGACAGGCAATTGATCGAACGTGACAATTATCCGACAGGACATTTAACCGACAAGAAAATTAGCCGACATGATAAATAGCCGACAGGACATTTAGCCAACAGGACAATTAGCCGACAAGACAATTATCCGACAGGACATTTAGCGTCAAGACAATTAGCCGACAAGATATTTAGCCGACAGGACATTTAGCCGACCAGAAAAATTAGACGACAGGATATTTAGCCGAGAGGATGATTAGCTTAGTTAGGTTATGGTTAGGATACTTTTAGGTTACGGATAGATTATAATTAGTTTACGGTTATGTTAAACTTATGTTACAGTTACGTTACGGTTAGGTTACAGTTAGATTACGGTTACGTCACAGTTAGGTTACTTTTAGGTAACAATTAGGTTACGTTTAAGTTACAGATAGGTTAAGGTTATGTTATGGATAGGTTGCAGTTAGATTACGGTTAAGTTACGAATAGTTTACAGTTAGATTACGCTTCTGCTACGATTAGGTTACGGATAGGTTAAGTTACGTTACAGTTTGGTTACAATTAGGATTATGGATAGGTTACAGTTAGATTACGTTTAGGTTCCGGATAAATTACAGTAGGTTACAGATAGATTACAATTAGTTTACGGTTAGGTTACATTTAAGTTACAGTTAGGTTATTGTTACATCACAGTTAGGATACGGTCAAGTTATGATTAGGTTACGATTAGCGTACCGTCATGTTACGTTTATTTTACGAATAGATTAGTGTTAGGTTACAGTTAGGTTATGGTTAGTTTATAAGTAGGTTACAGTTACGTTACGGTTAGTTTACAATTTGGTTATGGTTAGGTTACGGTTATGTTCCGTTTCCGTTACAGATAGGTTACGGTTATGTTCCATTTCCGTGACAGATAGGTTATGGTTAGATTATGGATAAGTTACGGTTAGGTTACGGGTAGGTTACAGTTACGTTACATTTAACTTATAATTAGTTTATGTTACCGACAGTTTAGATTTACGTTACAGTTAAGTTAAGGTTATGTTATAATTTGTTTAAGGTTAAGTTGCAATTAGATTACAGTTAGGTTACGATTAGGTGATAATTTGTTTATAGTTAGGTTGAAGTTATGTTACGGTTAGGTTACCGTTAGGTTATGGTTAGGTAAAATGTTACAGCTAGGTTACAGTTAGGTAATGTTTATGTTACAGTTAGGTTACGGTTAGGTAAAATGTTACAGCTAGGTTACAGTTAGGTAATGTTTATGTTACAGTTAGGTTACTGTTACGTTTCAACTAGATTACCGCGCCTGCTATACGTTGCCGCAGGCAGCGGACGCGTGTCGCATGATCTTACAGAACATATTGTTTTTGTAGCGCGTGCGCAGCATTCCTTCTATATGGTATACGAGGAACGAGGACACAGTGTCGGTGTTTCGTTTGGAAGGTGGATTGTTTAGAACATACTGCGTCCCCTGGTGGTTGGAACTGAAATTAAGTTATTTTGCAGAGCGTGGCACAGCACTCCTGCTATACGGTGCCGGAGGTTCATCTGAAATATATTGCGCCTCCCAGCAGTGGAACGTGGAAATTCAAGATTTTCCTGCGCAGCACACCCGGTATCCGGTGCCGTAGACAGCGGGGACCCGAGCCGGAGGTTCGTTATTTCGACAAATTTCGTATAAATTCGACATTCATTTTATTCGAGGTTCGCATAAATTAGAGGCCCCGATGTAATTATGGGCGCTCTAGGGAGCGAAATCAACTAGTTCAATAAAATGTTATTAATTATTACAGTTATGTGCTAAAACTTCGATAATGCGACATTATCATAAATAAGTGTATTTAGTTAATCAAATATTATTGTTTATACATATGCTCTAAAAACTATATAACTTTCTGATTCATTATTCTGTTTTATTATATATCGAATACAAGTTATGCGCTTAAACACTGATGACAAGCTTGTAAATCTATGTTTTTTTAAACAATTATAATTAGTATATGTGGTTATACACTAAACCTTGATAACTCGATATCCTCATAATACAGTGCTTTTATTCAATAGAAGATAATTAATTTTCTTTACATAGGTAATAAAATCAATATAAGAAGTTACCACAGCAAACGATCTCTCTAAATGCAAAAACCCAGTTACATCGCCTTGTCTCTAAATTTACGTTTCATTTAGTTGGATATAAATTCTGTAGGAATTTTCAAAAAACCCTTGAAAAGTGCCCATCCTTAATCATCTGTGTTTTTATTAAGTCAAATGTCATTAATGAATTAGGGGCTGTGCATATATAACGTTATCAATTTTTTGGAAATTTTGGACCCCCTCCCCCCTTTACGATATCATAAGTTATCATTCCTCGAATCCCTCCCCCCCCCCCCCCCACCGGTAATGATATCGTTATCAATGTATAAAAATTCTTTATATTTTTGCATTTTTTTTTCTTTTGTTTGCAGTAATATGCTACACATATATGGTTATATTGATTTTTCGCATACTTTATTGATTCAAATGAAGAGAAGTCTATAAAATGTCACTTTATATATGAAATAACTTTATATCAAATAAGACTTAACAGAAATAGTTACTATTTAAAAGTATTCAATGATGTCTTTTTTTTTTTACACAATGCATTCAACGTAATAATGTCTTCTTGCAACTTTCCCGCAGGAGAAGGGGCAGACAGAAATTTTTATCAACAAAACAGGTGGACAAAATTCTTTCTATTTTATTTAGTAGTAAACACAAGTACTAATTCAAACATACTTCGCATACGGTTTATCGAACGGCAGATTATATATGTATACAGAAGAATAGCAATTCCAAAGGTTAGAGTTTTCCATATTTTGGAATTAAATAATTTTATATTCATTTAATGACTTTAGTAATTATTTTGTATTTTCATAAAACTAGATAATAGGCTAAAAAAAGATAAATGTAACATGCGTTTATGATAATTGTAAAAGATAATCGTAATGAACATACTATTTTGATGTAAAGACCAAGTTACAAATAAAAAGAGAAAATTTTGGTTGGATCAGAAATGATAACGATATCAAAAGTCGAACCCCCCTCCGCCTAGAGATATCTTACGATATCATGTGCCAGACCCCCCCTCCCCCTAAAATGATAACGTTATATATGCATAGCCCCTTATATATATCCAATCTTGATAACTTGACATTCTCACAAATCCGTCTTTTTGCACATCGAATTTATTTAATTTATATATTAAAAGATCAGTAATTCGCCAGCCTTATAAATCTTTGCTTTTATTGAAAGAAGTAATATTTATCTGATACTGATATGGGGCCACTATAATATCGATAGCTCATCAACTTCATAAATCAGTGCTTTTACTGAATCATCATTAATTGTTTATACATATGCATTAAAATGTCAATAACTTGTCAGCTACTAAAAGTGTGTTCGTATTTAACTATTGAATAAGTTTTCAGCAGGATTGAATTTAACGATAACTCAGTTTTTACCGAGGAAAAATGAATAAAATCCATACTAATAAAAGAAAGTTTCGCTCTGTCTGTGTGTATGTGAGTGCGTATGTGTGTGTCTGCGTGCGATGGCTAGCAAAATCTACCACACGTAGAACTCTGAAAATTTAGGTGAGAACAGTCCAAGACATGTCCTGATGCACCTGAGCCTCAGATTTTCCTTTTTTTAAGGGTCGGGACCCTTGTGCCTGTTTAAGTTTTTATGCTATAAATTGTTAATAACTACCCACCTTTTTATCCGGTCTTCTTCGTTTTCGGGGCCAATTCCTATTCCCCCATTTCTACATTCCAGTTAAGATCCTGGCAAACTGGTGCCCGGTACAGTACCCCTTGAAGTTTTTGCACCGTAAATTGTTAATAAATTGCTTACTTTTAATCAGATCTTCATTTTTGTAATCCTTTTTCTGTTTAGCTTTTCTCTCATTTCTACATCACAGTTAAGACCCTTGCCCCCCCCCCCGCCCCCATAGGGTCCCGTAAGTCCCGGTCTAGGGCCACTTGAACTTTTTACGCGCCATGCATTTTTCAGCCCCTAATTTTCTCACCTTCTCGGTGCATAATTTTAAAGTTGAGTATGACTTGAGTATTGGCTCCCTTATTCTCCCGTTTCTACTTTCCAGTTAAGACCCTGGGGTCCCGTAGTGTCCGTTTCGGAGGGCCCTTGAATTTTTTGTGTCCTATGCATTTTTCACCCCTAATTTTCTCACCTTCTCAGTGCACAATTTTAAAGTTGAGTATTAGACTCTTCTTCCCGGACTAACACCCTCAAGTTATTATTGGTGCCCTAGGGCTCTTTTTTAAGCATTTACCCAATTTTTGCGCATTCCTTTAAATTATTATTCTAGCGAATAATTCATACCGCTGTAGTTAATTTTGAATAATTGAATATCTAAAGTGCTAAGAACTAAGACCTTTTAACATATTTTCATGTTAGAGCTCTACTCTTAACTATCAGTTGGCCTCTTTTGGGCCCTTTATTGTGGCTCCCTTTTAAAAATGGCCCAATTCACTAGCTGTTTTTATCTAACAACTTCTTAAGTCATCCAGCAACTACATGAACGACAAAAAAATTTCTCAGACTTCAGCTACCACCAATTTTGAATATTAATATCCTTTTCGGGGCCTTTGTTGCAGCTTCTTTAAAAATAATTCGATTATATTGCAATTTTCTGCAACATAGTTCTTGCGTCCTACAGGTACTTTCCTATTATTTTTTTTCCTATATTCAACTACATTCCTGTTAAAACCTCGCCCCCTGGTCCCTGTCCTCCTTTATACCTCAGCTACCATTTTTTTCGAATGTTAATCTCCTTTTTCGGCAACAACTTACGTTTAGTCTGCGTACGCCACATATAGTTTCTTGCGGTCGCCCTTCGGCGTGTTTGATCCAGGCAGTCGGAGCATTTGATGTTATAATGGGCTTTACAGGACAAGGATAGGGAGTTGCATGACGAAACTAGACGCTCAACAGCGTTGACAGTTTTATGACTAGTGTTTGGGGAGATAATTGCCCAGAAAACTTACACTCCTTTTGTCAATTCGATATACTTTGGAAGTTGTCTCCTTTCCAATCCACTTAAAAAGGTTGCAATTTATTTGGCGATGTGAAATAAGCAGAAAAAAAATTTACATTTTCGCCAAGTGCGAAATGGTAGCGTCTTTTTTATCTTTCATTGAAAAAAAAAAGTGAAACATAAAAAAAGAAAAGAAAAAAAGAGAAAAGCGCTCTAACAATTAGCCAGATTGTTTGATTTTTTCAAAACAGTGCATTATTTATTTTTCATCGCATTAATTAGTTTCTTATTTGCAAAGCAAGCAATATAAACATTTATTTTAATTATCAACGATTATTAGTATTTCGTAAAATTTACACCATAATTTTATTAGTATATTCTATCATGGATATAGTTTAGGAATTTCTTTTCATATGTAATTTTACTGATTACAATTGCTAAGCGATTAAAATTGACAATTTTTGTTATAGGTTTAATATTTAACTTTGTAGAAAATCCCCCTTCCAGAACTTTCTATTATTTTTAAATGTATGCTTTCATAAATTTCTTAAGGGGTTCTCAAATTCCCTAGTTAACAATGCGAAATTTTCTGAGACATTTTCCGATTCTTTTTTTAAACGTAAATGTAGAAAACAAGCAGTTGAAGCGATTTGAAATCGAATAGCGTTTTCCTGTTTTTAAATAAATAAATTACGTGTAGAGTTTAAAACGATTCTGGTCACGTGATGACAAGTATTTTTTCTTCCTGTCACACGTGGAAATTCCGTCCAACTCGAACAGTATTTTCAAAAAGATCTCCTGTCTTTACCAAAAAATGGAAAACGTCTTTCGATTACATTATTTCATAATCACAACACCTGCACATTTCAGGCGTTTCCGAACAAAAATGAATTTAAAAATCTGTCAAAAAATAATCAGTATTTTGCCTTAATCAGTATTTTTAATAAAGGATTTTTTAACTAGTACGTTTTTATGAGCATAAATTTTAGAAAACTGTTTTTAAGAGAAAATTTGATTAAAATTTTGTTATGAAATTAGTGTATTCAATAATTATAAATTTTTACACGTTTTTTAGGTTTTCTTGTTTTGTGTGTGTGCGCTAGTTCTATATTTAAATTATATTGTTGTAATGAAAATGTCCTATTCCTAATGACAAAAGTAAATTCTTTTCTCTTTTTTGTAAAAAAAAGAGTAATTATTCCCCCCCCCCCACACACACACACATAACCATTAACTTTTTTTTTCTTCCAATGTAAATGACACAAACAACAACAAAAAAAAACAGCATTGTCGGATATTCCATGACATTTTTTCATAATTTTATTTGTTCTTTGCATCGAACAGCTAGACAAATCTTCATCATGATTTTTGAAAAACGAACTATAATACCATAAGATATTATATTCAGCTGTATTTTGTTTGGGTCCGGATGGCACAGGAGAAAAAAAAAGATTTAAAAACTGATGGGATATAAAAAATTAATATTGACTACACTCATATGAGCAAAGCTTTAGAAGCAAAAATCTTTGAATACCTAGTACCTTTATTACATGCCACTATTTAGCTAAAATTTAATTCAAACTAAAACACACTTAAAACTACTGAAATTAGATTTCCAGAAATTATCATCCATAGACGGCCATGTATCCAACACTTTGCATGGCCCTGTATATCATTTTATCAGTATTCTACAAATATTTCTTAGTACAATAAATTCAGTTCAGCGTAAAAATGCACAACTCCTTTAAAACCCACATTTAAGCAATTTATGCTCATACTCAGTAACCTTTACTAATTCATTTCTGTAGCTCTGTATATGAACTATAGCACTTTATAGTATGCATAAATATAGTGAACAAGTAGGCAAGTGTGATCACAGATCGCACAGAGGGTTTCGTTTAATATTCCTTTCAAAACACTTTATCCTTTTGAAAAATCTGTTAGTTCAACATTTCGCAACCAGAGGCGCACTCTATTTTAAACAAACCTCTATCCGAACGAAACTCCGTTTTATATACTATACGTAGATATATTAGTCGAGGGGTTTGGGCCGATAGCTCCCGAGATATGTAGGCGCCCCTGGTGGTAAAAAGTGGAACTAAAATATGTACTGCTATGGTGCATAATATGAAAGAATGGTCAAAGGTGTCTCGGCAAAAGTTGAAAAAGTGCTCCCCGGGTGAAAAGGGCGGAGGTTAGAAAAATTGCTTAAAATACACAAGTTAGAGCCTGGAGGAGTAAATAATATAAGACTTTTTGAAATTGTCAGGATTTGCCGTGTGGTCTGAGATACTCAGTTATACGTATGCAAAAATTCATGTCTCCTACTTAATTAGGGCCTCTCTTAGAAAGAATTGCTTAAAATACATATGTGGTACCTCAAAGGGTTAAACATAAGACTTTTTCAAGATTTTATGATTTGTCACCTGGCCTCAGGTGTTCTGCTGTAAGTATGTAAAATTTCAAATCTCCAATTTAATAAAGGGGCTCAGTTAGAAAGAATTGCTTAAAATACGCATGTGGGAGCCTAAAGGGTTAAATGTATGATTTTTTCAAAATTTTATGATTTGTCGTATGATATGTGGTGTTCAGCTATAAGTATGCAAAATTTCACGCCTCCAACCTAAATAGGGACTCACTTAGAAAGAATTGTT
Source organism: Maratus speciosus (assembly GCA_963932465.1). Classification (NCBI taxonomy): domain Eukaryota; kingdom Metazoa; phylum Arthropoda; class Arachnida; order Araneae; family Salticidae; genus Maratus; species Maratus speciosus. The sequence continues at coordinate 63,187,343 of OZ010797.1, read as the reverse complement.
TAAAATACACATGTGGGAGCCCAAAGGCTTAAATATACGACTTTTTCAAAATTTTATGATTTGTCGTATGATGTGAGGTGTTCAGCTATAAGTATGCAAAATTTCAAGTCTCCAACATGTATAGTTTCTGAGAATGGGCTCTGTGACTGACGGACAGACAGACAGATTCGCTAGACGAATAGGGTTTCCTCCTAAAAAAGCGCATATCATAATTAAAAATGCATTTCGAGCAATCATTACTAATATACAGTAATTCGGATACAATATAGTATCTGAAATCTTTACAAATACACCACAAACAATTTCCCCTATACCATTATGAACGGAATTTTTTGTGTGGCCCTGTAAATGAACAATAACTATTCTTTGCACCGATATTTTAGTGGACTTCATAAATGAATATCAATTTTACTATGTTTGAAAGAGTGTAACACCATTAAAAGTCATTTGAAAAGATTTTTTCCCATTGGCCGTAATGTAACGGAAAACTTTTGACTGTCCCTGTAAATGAACTAAACAGGCTACAAACTTCATTTGAAATAGGGAACGTGCTATGGTTGAGGTCACTAACATCCAAAAATTTCAGAACGATTGGAGCATATTTACGAAAGTTAGAAATTGGACAGACGGCCAGACAAACCGAAGTCATAAACACTTTTCAACTTTGTTGGAAAGTGTTGAAAATGCGTCTGAGAACAAACAGCATTATAAATATAACTCATATTTTATTAAAAAAAAACTACGATAAAGTAAAGAAATATAAAGTTTTCTTACTAGAGACATAAAATATTCAGAAATTTTGATATGGCGTAAGAAAATCATCTGTTTCCACAAAAACTAGTTTTGCAAAATAAAATTTCTATAATAGTTATATTTCATTACAAATAATAATAATAAGTAACTATAAAATTTATACAAACTAGTTTTTGAGGATTGAATTTATTTTTCTAATGAATTTTTATACTTGTTTATAGATACATTCATATATATATATATGAACATTTTGTTTATATAATTATTATTTTTTATGTATACCTACAATTTACTTCTGTTTCTATATAAAAGTACATAAATGGCTTCTTTATATTAAATAAATTATATAAATAAGGAAATTATTACTTGTATATGTGAAACAGTGAACATGGGTAGCCAAGAAATATGTTGCCAAATTTCTTTCTTTCACCAAGACTAATTTTTAATCTTGCCAAGTATTCTGTACAGAAGAAGTACTTATTCCTAAATATAAATCAAATATCCAACTTGCCTTACCATATAACAATTTTATAATAATAACAATAAATAGGGATGGATTGTCATAGTAATTTGCAATTTTGGATAAAATTGAAATTAGTAAAAACGTATTTTCACTCTCTTAGACAACAAATCGTAATATGAAAGTAATCGTAATGTGCTGTCACTTGTAGCATGCATTTTTCTGTCAGTGTCTCATCCCCTTCTATGTACAAAAGTACTATAGGGGAGACCAGGGTACAGTGGACCACCCCTTATATTTTACTTATTTTTAAAGCTTTTCTTTTAGGCTAATTGATAACAGCACTGGATTGATTACTTATAGCCTTCAGAACACATCGTCAGCTCAGAATGAACCCTTTTATCCTGACTGGTTGTTTTGAGCTCCTAAAAGTAAAATTTTTCATCATCATCCTTTTCTTTATTGAGTAATTAAAGGTTATGGATAAATAAGATAAAACAACTTTTTTGAAAAGGTAAAACACTGGTTTTAATTAAATTTAAAAGCTTATATGCTTAAAAGAAAACTTTAAATAATACTTTAACATGGGGCACAGTGGACCAGCCACTGCTGGGGTACAGTAGTCCACAATGAATACTGCTCCTGTAATGAAGATTTTTCAAAATATTTAATAATTGCTTATTCTCTATAAAGAAATATTGTTTTAAAATAGTTATTTAACTATAAAATAAACTAAACAAAGAAAAACGGCAATTTTTTTTACCCCTACAATGCATAGATTAGCCTTTTGGCACACTTTAAATTTCATGTTATTATGTTGTTCAGATAATAATGTAGCCATCTGACACTTAAGTTTTCTCCTAAATTATGGATAACAGTTCACATGTGATTTTAAAAATAAGTTTTCGTGTTTAGTATAGCAGTTTTTTTTGTGGGGGGGGGGGGGGAGAAGGAGAGAAATGAAAACCATGCATTGTAGAGTTAACATATTAAGAAATATTTTGTTTTATATTTACTGCCTTTGAAAAATATAACTGTAGCCTAATAAGTAATAGATGACCTCACTGGATTGGTTATTTATAACTTCAGTCTTTCATGGTTAGCTCATAATAAACTATTTTATCCTGACTATTTTAAGCTTCTAATAAATTTTTCATCATCATATTTGTCTTAATGTTTGCTGATTTTTTTGTACTTAATTAATCACTTGTTTGCCATCACTCCTGTATATTATATTGTTATTTTCAAAATATAATAAATTTTTCTGATAATTCTTTAGTTTTATATGTTTTTTGTTTCAAAATGCTACTTGCAAATTTGTATTTATATAATTCTTAGAAAAAGCCGTGAAGATACAATAATTAAAAATATGGGAAAATTACTGTTTACTGCACCCTTTTCTTTTACAATGATTTAAAATTGCATTCTTTAATTTTTTTTCTTAATTTTTTTTTTTTTGAAATATACATGTTATTTTATTTTTCCATATGTCAAAAAGCCCTTTGTTAATTTTTTAATGAAAACTCCTTTTGAAAATCTGATCTTGGCATTTCTAAGGAAAGTACCCAACAAAAGCTATTTCAGAATATTCAAAATCGTACGAGTGTGATTTTGAAATTTTCTTAATCATTTTTTAATTAAACTTTCAACTTTTACTGTAAAACTTGCATTTTTTTTTATTAAGTCACTTCTTTTCATAAAACATTCCAATAATGGTAAATGGTAATGGTCTTAATGGTCTAATAAGGTATTTTAAAATATTCATATTAAAAAATAGTTCAAAAGATACCAAGTTCCGTTAAATTAAACAAATAGACTGGATAAAAAATTATTTATTTATTTTCTTTTAAAGTAAGCATTAAATTAAGCAAAAGTAATTTTGATTATATCTTGGACACATTAAGAATTGAACACTCAGCCAATGTTCAACTAATCCAGTATGATTCAAAATTTAGTGATATTTTTCTGTATTTTAATTTGTGTAGCTATGAATTATAGACAAATCAAGCCTTATAATTTTGCAAATGAGGTATCTGGGTACATTTTACTATCTCATAGGAGGTTCGTTATAATATTAGATCTACCGGAAAGTTCTGTCCGATAATGTTATTGAAATTCAGATTTCTCCTTTGGCACCACTTTTTCGAAATGGTAAAATTCCAATTGTTTTCATATTTCATGTTACGGGGTAAACAATCGGAAATTTACCATTTCAAAAAAGTGGTTCCAATGAGGAAATCTGAATTTTTAAAAAGTAAGCGTGAAATAACATTATTGGACAGAACTCTCCAATAGACCTAATATTACAAGATTCTTAAAATTAGTAATTTCATGAGTAATACATGATTATGATTAATACATAGCATTACATATAAGTTATTTTCGATGCACACATGTCTGTATTATGTTTTAAAATTTTGTATTTTTAACGAAAGTTAATAAAAATATATGTGTACATCAAAAAGATATTTTATGGAATTTTTCTAAACATTTTATGTTTATTATTTCTCTTTCTTTTATAGTTCTAAACATTTTCGGTCTTTCCAACATATCTATTGCACCAATTTATATGCATGCTAGGCTTAACGAAAATAAAATGCAAATAAATAAAACTCCCTAAAATAGCAATCAGTAATTGTTCTGACATCATTTCTCTTCCTTCAAATCTCTTAACAATTGTGATTTATCTAATTATATTGACTTTTAAAATGACCAGTTTTCTTTGTAATATTCATTGAGAATGTGCTCAGCCTTTTGTGAAAGGGATATATATATATATAAAGACCAGCTACTTAGCCCTCTAACCTAATCTTTCATATAATGCACAACGTACAAACACTGGTTTCTTTTCTTACGACAATAGATGGCAGCATGAAAAAATATTAATCGAAAAGTTTTTGATATAGCGTCTGTCAGAAATTTAATCGGAAAATGGCGCTGAATTGCTAGCACGGAGTAAGATTATCTAGCTTCATGTTCTACTATAAATTTCACTTGGTATCATTACCAATTTCTCTGTTAAAAAGTATTCTGTGTCTGATTTATTTTATTTCTCTTTTGATTCCCAACGTTAGCACTGAAGAAGAAGAAAAAAAAATTAAAGATTGTTGCCAGTTACTGTGTAGTTGAATTAAGCCTAACGACCACAGTTTAAGCATCCTTTCCTTTAAAGGAAACTTATTTTAAGGTACGATATTAATATTTATCTATTCGATGTATTTTCTTCTTATTCTTTCAATGCAACATTTGTCAATTTTAATATCATTTTTACAGTAATTTCAAATTTGCTGTAATTAATTAAATTTCCATGTTCATAAAATGTATTTTTCAATTTCTTTTGTAATCGTTGTATAGGCATTCTACAGATATTTTCGGTGCATAAATTATATTTTGCGTTTGTTAATATTTTTAAAATTATATCTTTAAGATGTAAATTATTTTTAATTGCACTGTTTTTTAGATTTTCGTTTAATTAAATACTGATATTTAGTATTCATTTTTTGATTATTTGTTATATTACACACTTTTCATTAAATGCACACAATTTATAAAAGAAAAAGTCAGATCTGTAAAAATGTTATTCTTTTTTATGCTCTTCTCCTAACGTATTATTATTCTTTTTTAATGTAAATATGGAATTTTTAACTCGCTTCTTTTTGTGCAAGATCTATAAAAAATATGTAAGCAGGCAGGGTTCGGTGATACATCAATGGTTATATATCATTATATATATCCTATATTTATTTTCAAACTGTCATGATGTTTGATATTTTCATATATTTGAAATTTAGGTATTTTTCGGTTAGCCGGGCGCCAGTGTTATGTATACATACATATATATACACATGTATTTACATATATATATGTACATTAGGGTGGGCCGAAAAAAACTTTTTTTTGATTTTCGATGATGGGTAGTGCGGAAAAGTGGCCATTAGTGGCACCAAGTTCACACAAAAAATTTGAGATTTTTAGGACAATTCCTATATTTGCCGCTTTTGGCTTGAAGTTTTGCTAAAAGGCTGATTTTTGAACTTTATTAGCAAAAATTTTTTAAATGTTAAATTAAACTTATTTTAATCGTATTTACTTGAAAAGGCATATTTTATGTTCCAAATGTATAAATAAGCTCTGATAATGTATTATTTAATTGCTATGTGTATTTTAAATTAGACGATTTTTATAGCCTTTTTGCGTTTAAGTGAGCAAAAGTTGCATGTATTGTTTGAATCTTTCAACGGTTTCTCTCTTTTGTCTTGTTTATGTCCCTTCGTCTTCCTTATTTTTTTCGATGCTTTAAGGGTCATATATTTGGGTGATGGACAGCAGAATCCCTCAGAAACAGATCTGGAAGGAGAGAAAGGGGTGAGGCGAGAACTTCAGCGAACGCAGTGACTCATTGCGATGTTGGGGGAGTGAAGGAGGAAATACAAGAGAGGAGAAAGTGAATTAAGGGATGCTTATTATTTTCAGTGTTCCGTTTCCCTGAGACATGGCGGACGCTGTGTGAGACAGGAATATGCGTTTAGGAGTGTTTGACTTTGAAGGGCCTGGTTCAAATTCAGATTCAGTCGAACTGCTTGCTTGAAAGCTCCCACTACTTGAATCTTCCAACAATATAACTGTCTTCCATCTGGATCTAACTCCACTCGTTGAAGGCTTTGTCGCAGAACCACTATTAATCGTTGAAATTGTATCCCTCTCCATTTTCCGCGATATTTTCTTTGCGAGAGTTTTGCTTGTTTTTAAATCAATATTTCCGATAAACATTTTTCGAACAGTTCTTTGATCCTTCAAGAAGTTCACCTCCCGATGTGGAACTTTACGTCTGATGTCGCAGCTAAATTGTTCAAGCCTCTACACTTACAAGCTGCAATGTCAAAGAGAGAGGTTTCCGCATTTCGTACGAAATCTTCGCAGATCGCCTTGCCTTTAACGCCCGTATGATTACAAGATTTCTCCAATGATCTACGCTCATTGTAATAGTTTTTAATCTCTCCGTTAATTGTTCGTTGGGAAAACACTGGTATGGTAGATTTCATCCAGATTTCGGAAACTTTTTCACCTGCCATTTTAATAATATCATCCACTGGTTGAAGATAAATATCTCGATTTTCTTCTATATCGTTTCGCAACCAATAGTAGTGGCACATGATGTCAGCAATAGTTGGCAATTGCAAGTCTTTCAATTTGCATGGTGCCCCAAAATGGCTACTTTTCACACTATCACATGTCTTTACATGATCATGAACTTTCGCATTTCCAAACTCGTCGTAATAAAACGCACAAAACACGGTAAAGTCACGTTAAACGATTCAAAAAGCAATGCATTGCACCAGAAAAAGGTTTTACTTTTACACTGAACAAATGTCACAGGGAAACCGAGCACTGAAAAATAATAAACATCCCTTATCGCACTTTCTCCCCTCTTGTATTTCCTCCTTCACTCATCCAATATCGGGATGAGTCACTGCGTTCGCTTAAGTTCTCGCCTCACCCCCTTCTCTAACTCCAGATCTGTTTCTGGGGGATTCTGCTGTCCGTCACCCAAAATATATGACCCTTAAAGCATCGAAAAAAATAAAGAAGACCAAGGGACATAAACAAGACAAAGGAGAGAAACTGTTGAAAGATTCAAACAATACATGCAACTTTTGCTCACTTAAACACGAAAAGGCTATAAAAATCGTCTAATTTAAAATACACATAACAATTAAATAATACATTATCAGAGCATATTTATACATTTGGAACATTAAATATGCCTTTTCAAGTAAATACGATTAAAATAAGCTTAATTTAACATTTTTTAAATTTTTGCTAAAAAAGTTCAAAAATCAGCATTTTAGCAAAACTTCAAGCCAAAAGCGGCAAATATAGGAATTGTCCTAAAAATCTCAAATTTTTTGTGTGAACTTGGTGTCACTAGTGGCCACTTTTCCGCACTACCCATCATCGAAAATAAAAAAAAAGTTTTTTTCGGCCCACCCTAATGTACATACACACGCATATATAGATATATACATATGTGTATAGTATGCATATATAACACTGGCGCTCGGCTAACCGAAATTTATTTTCAAAATTTCATTATGTATGATATTTTTTATTGTTTCAGCTAAAACCAGGTGTGGGGAATTTCTAGAAAATATTGTCAGCCTAGGATTGGTGTTACCAGCCAGCAAAATGTACAGTTCGAAATTGTTATGACAAAATTTAGGCAACTGTAAAAATAGTTGATTACTTTTACTATAATGTATTTTCATACTTTTTGTGGTACTTCTTAGTTATCCCATCGACCAAATTACTTTTGCCAAATTGTAAGATTAATTGCCAATAATGGTTGCCATTAATTAATTAATTGTAAGATTAAATGCCAATAATAGCCAATAAAACCATTAATTTGATGTTTTATTTGTATTTTTATTAATGTTTTACTAATTTATTTGTTCTTTCGTTATTTAAAATAAAAAATTATGTCAATGTGTATAATTTGGCAATTTATATAATTTGGTGAAATTGGTCAATGGGATAACTAAGAAGTACCCTTTTTTTATGGGAACAGATGTCATAAGTTCCCACGGCCGCCATCTTGGAAGTTTTCTTGGCGTGAAAACCCCTTTTCCGCCAAGAAGTAAATGTTGCCAAGCACCGGTATATACGCATGTTTCACTTAACGAAATAAAATGTAAATAATAAACAAAATTCGCTAAAGTAGCAATCAGTAATCTTGCATGAGCGCTTCGCGCACATTAACCGAAAAAAAACATCACTGCATTCAGCAGTTCTCCCGGTGTAGCATTCTCAAAATTCAGCAGTTCTCGCTTTCTAGCAATCTCAAAATGTAAAAAAAACTCTTAAAGCAACAAAATATACATAAAATTATCAACATACCTTAACAGATATCTGCTTTCTTGAAAGCTCCAGCACGAAATCTCTCTCATAACACCACCGTTATTTTCCAAAATAGGCTTATGAATACACATTGAGACACAATAAACAAACCTACTTTTCTTCTCAAAATTTCCTCATATTTCTTAATTACTTCAGCAAAAGCGTTTAAACGGATTACAGAAACCATAGTCTGTAAAATACATCCAATAAATTTAACAAAAATAAAAAGATAGGACGATACAACATGATAACAAAATACATCCACAAAATCCACCATTTCTCAGGGGTTGCCAGAACACAACACGTCAGAATACACACGTCACACGGGGTTCCACATATCGAGGTTGCCATAGCTATAAACACCGCCAACACGCCAACAAAAATTTGCCAAACAATTCAAAACAACGGCTGAGGGAACATAAGGCATCTAAGCCTTTTTGTGTAAAATTAAGTATACCAGAAAGGAAAGTTTAATATAGAACTTAGTACCATGTTTATGTCACAGTAATTCGGAAAATAGCAAAGTATAGCAAACTAGTAAAAAAAAAAAATTGGCATAATCTTTAGAGTTCGCAGTTATCAAGGAGTACCGTAATTTCCGGGCTATAATAAACGGATTATCTGTTAAAAAACCTCAAAATTTTTAAGTGCGGATTATCTGTTAAAATTTTTTTTAAGCAGAAGTTCAGGGCAGACATCCACTTTCTACCGGCAGTCATAAAATAAAAATATAAACAGTTATCAAACGATTGTCTGCTATCTACCGTTCGTGGAGTTGGTTGTGATTGGTTCACATATGACATGAACGTACTAGTGGGAGTGGCTTCCGATTATGGGGGTTTTTTAGCCTTTTGGCAACATGTTTCTATGAAGAACAAAACGTTTCTTAACTCACCCCTTTCAAAAATTCAAATCTCAATCATTTATGAAATAGCTTCTCCCAAAATTACGGCAGTTTTACTGATTATGATGATTGATATTACGATACAACCAATGGGAATCCATCACACATTAATCGAATGAATCATTATTGTATCATAGATTCATGGTTTCACTGCTGCCCTCTATGGATAGGATAATAAAATACAATTATGTCCTTGTAATTTATATTAAAAACCAAAACGTATTTGATGGTATATCACGTTGAAAGTTATAATAATGTCTAAGAGAAAAGAAAACCTGTTATTTAACACTGCAGAATTTAAACAGAACGTTATTTAAAAAGCAGAAGATGATTTAAAAACAGCAATTATTACAGAATTATCTGTATTCACAAGACGTTCAATGTTTTAGATATAAGATTCAATGAAAAAAATTATTTGTATTTTTTAACTTGTAATTATTTTATTTTTTTTCAATTATTTTATTATAATTATCATTTAAATAGAGCAACTAAATAAATAGTGAGGTGGTTTATTAGTAGTACTTTGGAATGTTGAAAACAATGAGTAATTCTCGTATAGTCCAGCGTATAATCCGTGGATTATCTGCTGAAATTTTTTTATAAGGGCTAAAAATTGCGGCTGCAGATTATAGGCCGGAAATTACGGTAACTAAAAATTCACTCACCCTGTCAGAAAATTCACTCAGCAGTGGAGAGTAAAATGATGTATTTGTCTGCACCATGTCAAAACACGAAAAAATGTATTATTTAACTGTTATTTACTCTTTTGTTCTGCAGATAAAAAAGTTTTGCCCCAGCAGTGACTTTTTTAACCTAAGAAGAACATAAATATCTTTAAAAAGCTTTATGTTTGAAGGTTGATTTTTTAATGCAAAACCACTCTTTATTTAGAACAGGCGTTGAAAGATAAACTGTCTAAATGTAGATAATCAGGGCTTAGCTTGTGTATTCGTTCTCAGGCATTTTTTGTATTTTGGCCACCATGTTTTGGTGATTTTCGCTGGCAATGATTGGTGAGTTTACAGTTTTCTAACCCCAACTATTTTGCTCATTTGTCAATCCTAGATTTTCTCACCAGTCTCGCAGCAATTTCAGATTACAGTTCAGAACCATTTATCCGGAATGCTTGGGGTCAGATGTATTCCAGATAACTGGTTTTTCCGGTTAACTGGTTGTACATGAAAGCAGCATCCATTTGATAAGTTTTGTGGAATATATGTGGTTGTGGCATTATTTCTGATATTAAATTATTAGATTACTTGGATTAAAAATCAATGCAAGAAATATCAAATGTCAACCAGAGTTTAAAAAAGGTAAATTCTGGGAATCCCTTAGGAACAAAAATTCTTCTGTTTCCTCTGCATGAAAATTAAAACATTTAAAATAAAACTAAATATTAAAACACCAAAAAAAATAAACTAAGACAGACTTGAGCAACGTAAAAAAAATAAAATTTATAAAGAATATACTTAAAAACAATTAAAAATACAATATGTAAACGTTTCGTTAATTGTTTTTAAGTATATTCTTTATAAATTTTATTTTTTAACTGTGCTCAAGTCTGTCTTAGTTTATTTTATTTGGTGTTTTAATGGTTTTTAAATTCAGACGTTAAATGTATATGTACTGTAAACAACTAAATATGTTTTCATTTCAAATGCTAGATGTTGTCACCAAATTATAAAATTGTTTAAGCAAAGCCCATGTCAAACTGGCAGTATGTGATACCTTTTTCTGCAAAGATTCTGAAATCAGTCTATCAGAAATATCATCCCGGATAACTGGTTTTCCAGTTAACTGGTTTCTGGATAAATGGTTCCATACTGTACTTATAAACTGCACGTGGCTTCAGGTTGTATTTTGCCGATTTACTTTTTTTGGATTATTTTTGCATTGATTTATTATGTGAATTTTTTAATTTATGAATAGAATTTTTTCTTTTTTTGATAAAAGTTGGTTTAATTCACGTTTTGTGTGCAAAACAAACCTTTCTGTGATTTTATTGTATTTGTTTTGTGAATGTAGGGTTAGAGATTGCTCTAAAGTGGGAACAGATGTCATAAATTCCCCCGGCCGCCATCATGGAATTTTTTTTGGCGCGAAAACCCGTTTTCCGCCAAGTACCAAATGTCGCCAAGCACCAATTTATATGCATGTTAGGCTTAACGAAAATAAAATGTAAACAAACAAAACTCACTAAAATAGCAATCAGCAATTGTTGTATGAGCGCTCCGTGCTCGTTAACTGAAAAAAAAAAAAACCACTGCATTCAGCAGTTCTCTCTGTATAGCAATCTCAAAATTCAGCAATTCTCGGTTTGTAGCAATCTCAAAATGTACAAAATTCATAATGCAAAATATACATAAAAAACAAAACTTGCTAAACTGGCAATCAGTAATGAGTAAATTCGATTAATGAGCACTTGAAAAAAAGCATCACTGCATTCAGCAGTTCTCCCTGTATAGCAATCTCAAAATTCAGCAATTCTCGCTAAATTGCCTAAAATATACACAATAATGTCGTAACAGGAAACATTACGATAAAACATAACAAAATATACATAAAAATATCCGCATACCTTAAGAGACATCTCCTTCCTTCACACAAACTTTAAAAATGGTAACTTGCCACGCTCAAAAATATTTAGATTCTTTCAAAATATTTATCCAATTTTCAACAGTTTAACACAAAAACAGTCCTTAAAAAGAGTCCTTTTCTGCAAAAAACTTCAAAATATTTATCCAATTTTCAACTGTTGAACACAAAAACACAGTCCTTAAAAAGACTCCTTTTCTTCAAAAAATTTAAAAATATACATCAAATATCTCAAAACAAACACTTTTTTTTTTTTATTTCGACAAAAACATACCGAATTTCGAAAAACGGTACTTTTCGGTTAGCCGGGCGCCAGTGTTAAATATACATGTATATGTATATATACGTGTATGTATATATACATTTACATATATGTGTGTGTGTGTGTATATATACAATATGTGTATATGTATATATATGTATATTTACACGTATGTGTGTATATAAGTATGTATATTTAACACTGGCGCCCGGCTAACCAAAAAGTACCCGAAAAACAAACACTTCTTGTTTTTTTTTAAAAAATTTCCACGAAAACACATATCCAATTCTTAAAAACAAAGACTTCTTGTTTTTTTTTTTTTTAACTTAACTCAAAAATAAATTCCCTCCAAAAACTTCATGAAATTTCCGTTTTATAGTCCTCCCACTTTATCCCCCTTATAACTTCTAAAAATTTATTAAAAATTGGAACTTTTTGATCGTAACAAGCCCTATCAAAAAGAAACAGGGCCAAATAGAAAGCAAAATCGCTCTGACGATTATACGTCGGAAGAGTACTTTTAATATGCCGCCACATACTCTCAATAGTATTGTATGTCCCTTAGTAACTGGATCGACAAAATTAATACTATGATTAACTCTCAAGGAATTATACCCATGATGCCCCAAACTATCATACGCCTTCCAGTAATCACTGTATACATCCGTACCTTTTTCAATCCATTCTTCTATACATTTTCTCAAAGTGACAGCCGACCTATCGTGCACAGCAACTAAAAACATCCGCCCCGTACCCCTCTCGAAAACCCACTGCCCATCAACCGGATGACCTTTATTATATTTTCTTTTCCCAAATTTCGACTCGTCTACTTCAACAATCTTTCCGAATCCTCCTTTCTTCATCTCAATAAATTCTAACACTTGCTCATTAATAAACTGCCTCCAATCAGCCATCGTGTGATTGCCAAACTTATACTGCTCACGAATTCTACATGTCTTAGTCCCAATAATAAATTCAAAGGTCAAAAATATCTCTTCAATAGTTAACTTACTACATCCGCTAAACCAAGAGCCATATCTAAACGACATGACATCTCTTTACCGCACACTTTCCTCTTACCATCCACCCTTACTTTCTTATTTCAACAAACCCAATTAGATCCATCCGACGTATTACATCTTTTTCTCACTATCATATCGCCACCACATTCACTACAAACCATACTAGATTTCAATAAACCAACTTCCTTCAAAAAACTCAAAAACAACTCTCTGTCCTCCAACAATTGGAACACAAAATACCTACTCGCGTCACCTTCCTTTCCCAAAATGTTTCGATTACCCGAAACTTTAAAAAAAAACCTTTTTCAAATGCAATTCCTTGATATTTCTTAACGACATCGCTGACATTTGACGTACACAACACTCTAGCCATATTAAACCAAATGAATACGCCTCCAGTAAATACGCTCTCCCGAAAAACGGGGTTACCAGAACTAGGTTGCCACATCTAAACACCGCCAACATGCCAACAAAAGATCGCCAAACATTTCAAAACAACGGCTGAGGGAATATAAGGCATCTGAGCCCTAAAGTGATTTTGTGTGATTTTTAGGTGCGTTCGTAATTATATAAATACGTAGCACCTATAGTCGTCGTTCAGTCCGTCCGTCCGTCTGTCCGTCCGTCTGTCCGCATGTAACAGAGCAAAAACTACCCAACCGAATGGTCTGAAATTTCAAATATATGATTGGTGCAAAATTTTGTCGAGCCATTTCAAATTTTATGAAAATCGGATGTACAGTTTAATTACAGGGACAGTCAAAAGTGTTCGGGGCATGGGAAAAAAATTATTGGGAGTGCATTTTAATGATGTTAAAGACTATGCACTTTATGAAGTGCAAAAAATTATACATTCAGTACAATATGGGGTGCAAAAAATAATTATAAAACTTGTCATAGTACGAACGCACCTCATTTGCCACGTTTGACGAGCAATTTCCAACTTGTTTACACTGGTTATGTAGATATGCATACAATTCATTTCAAAGTGAGAGAGAGAAAATAAGAGCAAATTTTCTCTCTCGTATGCGAATAAAGAATGGGCTCCATATTACGAAGCCTTGAAACAGCTATAAGAATAATTTATTTTGGCTGCTAATTCTATGTCACATATTATGCAGTAATCCAAACACAAGTAATTTTGTTTCATTTTTATGGGCTGTCAAAAGTTTTTCTTTACATTACGGCCAATGGGAAAAATTATTGCAAGTGCATTTTAATGATATTACAGCCTTCCGAATGATCTGAAATTTTAAAGATATAACTGTTGCAAAATTTTGTCGAGCCATTCCAAATTTTAGGAAAATCGGATGTATAGTTTAATTACAGGGACAGTCAAAAGTTTTTCTTTACATTACGGCCAATGGGAAAAATTATTGCAAGTGCATTTTAATGATATTAGATCCTTCCGAATGATCTGAAATTTTAAAGATATAACTGTTGCAAAATTTTGTCGAGCCATTTCAAATTTTAGGAAAATCGGATGCATAGTTTAATTACAGGGACAGTCAAAAGTTTTTCTTTACATTACGGCCAATGGGAAAAATTATTGCAAGTGCATTTTAATGATATTACAGCCTTCCGAATGGTCTGAAATTTTAAAGATATAATTGTTGCAAAGTTTTGTTGAGCTATTTCAAATATTAGGAAAATCGGATGTATAGTTTAATTACAGGGACAGTCGAAAGTGTTCCGTTACATTACGGGGAATGGGAAAAATTATTGCAAGTGCATTTTAATGATATTACAGCCTTCCGAATGGTCTGAAATTTTAAAGATATAATTGTTGCAAAGTTTTGTTGAGCTATTTCAAATTTTAGGAAAATCGGATGTATAGTTTAATTACAGGGACAGTCAAAAGTGTTCCGTTACATTACGGGGAATGGGAAAAAATTATTGGAAGTGCATTTTAATGATGTATCAGACTATGCGCTTTATGAAGTGCAAAAAAGTATACATTCAGTACAATATGGGGTGCAAAAAATAATTATAAAACTAGTTATAGTACGAACGCACCTCATTTGCCACGTTTGACGAGCAATTTCCAACTTGTTAGGTATTTGTTTTGGGGATGCAGCTTTAGAATATCGTGTGATTTTTATTCAGGTTCCATTTGAGTTTTTAATGTCCTTAAGCTGTATTTTTGCTGATTTGTTTATTTTTTCAAATGATGTTTTGAAGGCATATTTCTGATAGGAACCCTTTCATTTAAAATAATTAATCATTTCAAATGTGATATTTTCCTTTATATGAATATTTTAATCTAAGAATCTTAAAATATTTACTGTTTTTTCGATGCTTTCTTTCTGTTTTTTTATGCTTTATGTTGGTAAGTAGTTTTTTGTAGCTTTAGGCTTTGTTGCATGCTTTAGGCTTAGTTATGAAAATCGTTGAAAGTAGATATTAAACATTAAAAAAATATATACAGTAGAGCGCCGATTATCAGAACTCCAATTAGCCAAACTTCCAATTATCCGAACAGCCTATTTCTCTCAAAAATTCTTTTTAACCGAACTTCCAATTATCCAAATACCCTGTTTCTCTCATTTTTTCCCCTTCAGATTTTAGCATACGAAATTGAATCCCCAATTAGTGTATCTTTGGGTGCAGCAACAACGAAAAAAAGAAATTGAAGAAAATGAAAACGAATGCTCTGAAAATGACCCAGGTCCATCACGTAAATCACATCACCTTTGAATGTTTGAAAACAGGTATGAAATGGCCCGAATGACAGAAGAAGGCCGATCCTATTCAACTAACAGTGGCCGAGAGGTTCTGCCCTCGAAACTGGTAGACGGGAGGTGCTGGGTTCGAACCCAATCGCACCCGTCGGCCTAATCATACGGAGTATTCGTGGTTTTCTTCGAACCTTTGATTTCCAAGCGTTAATACGGGTTAGGCTCCCTTAGAAAGACCCCCACAAAGGGCACTCCCCCCTCCCTTAGGGCCTATATCCCTCGTGTTGATAATTGGCCATCATAAACACAACCAACATACCTATTCAACTAACGCATTTAAGAATAATTCGAGATATGGCAGCATAGCATTGAAAAGAATGTCTTCTTTGAAGAAAGCGACAATCAAAAGCTTTTTTGCTTAAATTATGATCTCTGTAGTTCAGAAGAAGATAAAAAAAGAAAATTTTAAATGATAAGAAAGTAAACAATAAAAAAAAACTAAAAAAAAACCCTAAAAAAAAACCATGTTTTAGACACGCCAGTTCTAACTGGTGCTGTCAGTCCTAAGCCTGGATAAAGTGTGAAGGATTTAGTAGTCAGGAATATCCCTTAAATTGTCTGTCCATTTATCTGAACTTTTGCTTATCCGAATTAGGGTCGGTCCCGACTTGTTCAGATAATTGGCGCTCTACTGTATTCCTGTTTAAGAACTCTTTTATTTTATTTTTTTAATTTAACAATTTATCTTTTATAATGTGATTTTTTGTCTCCCCCCTCCCTTCTTTTTACAAATAACATTTAGAAAACTTTGGTATTTTGTTTGTAAACGTTTTGTTAAATATTCATAATTTTGTTGTTTTTTCTTTTTTTTTTGTTGTTTTTTTCTTTTTGTTGTTGTTTAATATCTACTTAAAAATTTTTTCATATTTAAGCCTAGAGTGGCTATAATTGACCACTTGGCAACATTTACTTCTTGGCGAAAAACGGTTTTATGTGCCAAGAAAACAATCCAAGATAGCGGACCGCGGGCAAATACGGTTCCATATTTTAAGATTCTTAGATTAAAACATTCATATAAAGCAAAATATCACATTTTAAAAGATTAATTATTTTCAATGAAAGGATTCCTGATCAGAAATATCCCTTCAAAAAACATCATTTGAAAAAATGAACAAATCAGTAAAAATACAGCTTGAAGCTATTAAAAAATCAAATGCAACCTGCCTAAAAGTCACATAAAAGCATTCTAAAGGTGCATTCCCAAAACAAATACCTAAAAATCACTTTAAAGCAATATCTAACTCTACATTCACAAAGCAAATACAATAAAATCACAGAAAGGCTTGTTTTGCACACAAAACCTGAATTAAACCAACTTTTATCAAAAAAAGAAAAAAATCTATTCTAAAACGTTTTTTTAAATATTCATATTTTTTTTTTTATGTTTGTTTGTTTGTTTAATATCTACTTTTAAAAATTTTCATATTTAAGCTTAGAGTGCCTATAAATGACCACTTGCCGACATTTACTTCTTGCCGAAAAACTTTTTTTTGTGCCAAGAAAAAAATTCAAGATCGCGGGCTAATGCAACTGTTCCATAATCAGTTATTTACAGCTTCGTTGAAATCTTTTCTGGTTTCTGCTCAGTTCAATTTGAACTGCAAAACAGCTTAGGAAATAAACAGGCAGAAAAAATTATATTTATGTTCAAGTTTTTCAATAAAAAACTTTTTATATTTAAAACGTTTTGTATTTTTAATTTTATTTTATAAATTTCTCATTTCTTGACAGTGTCACATAATATTTATATTTTTCAATAAAAACAAATTATTTTTTATAAAACTATATGAAAATCACTTGAATACATCAAACTAAATTAATATTTGCTTAAAAGTGATAAAATACTTTCAACATAGCAAAAAATACTTTTATTTATTTATATTAGACTTGTTTCATTGCTCCGACGGCAACATTCTCAATAATAAATATGATACAAATATTTTCGCAAAAATTTTTTTTAATTGAAAACTAGTAAACAAAAATCATGTGAGCTCAAGTATAATAAAATAACTGCAGTATTAAAAATGGATATTTTTGAATGTGAATTATTTAATACTATTGTTTCATTTTTCTGTAGAGCATCTCTTTCCAAATTTTAGGAAGTTCCTTGGAGGCTGAATCATTGCATATATTCTCAGCACGTAAGAAGATTTTTATTGATTCTCGGATAATGGATGGCAAATAAAATCTTGATGGATAAATTATTTTACTACTTTTAAAATTAATGTGGCATGCCACTTTCCATGAATTCTGCAGTGTTTACTATAAAAACGGTCAAATGACTAATCAGTTTCCTGCAAATTTTTAACAATGTACAAAAAAAAAGATCTCAGACTGCCATTGAATTTGCAGAATGCGGCATTCCACATGCACGTCCGAGGTTCTTTTTAATTTCTGTTCAATGCTGACCACTTCCTGACACTTAATCAGAGCAGAAAAAAATATTGTAAAGACATCACCAGATAGATTTAAAATCAAAATTCATTAAATTAAAAACATCAGAAAGCGTGATGGATTGGTGTCTGGACCCAGAAGCCATCTTACGACCATTACGGCATCGAGGTTACAAAAAAGGCATTAATGAATATTGTTTTATTAAGGTTTAATGTTAAGTACAATGTGATTTAATTTCTAATGTATATAGTAAGTCAGAAAATATTTATGATCATCAATAAGTTGACCATTTTGAAAATATCAGACAGACATGTAACAAAAATATCACATATAATAGTCAAATCGTAAAAGACAGTTTAAATAATGTCTCGTTTTTCTTTCGTGTTGCTGCATCGTAAAAGAGAAACAGAGCAAATATTGTATACATTTTAATAAATTCACTGGTTTGCCCTTTTTACAAAGGGTAAAAATAGTAGGAAATTTTTAATAATCGATTTCAGTTTCAGTGTCCACAACAAATAATGATATTATAATGGTAGTCTTTTGAGGAAAAACATGAATTGCAGTCATGGAATTAAGCATGATTTTGGAAGGTAATATTCAATGCTTATACAAGAGCTTTTTTTAATAAACTATTTTGCTGTTATATTTGTTTACAAAAAAAGTACTATTTGCATAAAATGATGTATTTAACATATTCTTTCCTACTAATGATGTATGCATTAGAAAATATCATACTTATTTGTTATAGCACCACTTGTAATTACAATTATGTATGTCCTGTTTGCAATTATGATTTTCACCAATCTCATATATGCCATCATGTGCGACATATAAAGGCCATGCATTCATATATCTCATTTGCATTATATATATATATATATATATATATGTCTTACATACAGGATAAATGGGTACTTTTATGTTGGTCGGATGCAAGTGACAAATCCCAAAATATTGTTCCTATCGCTATTATTCGCATAGCATTCACTTCATTTTAAATATAAGCCATTAAATTAATTTTAAATGCCTAACTTTCATTTAAAATAAATATATTATATACATATAAAATACATTCCTTTCACTCATTTCAATTAAAGTACAGAAAACAAATTAGAAAATAAGAAATTAAAATAATATCATAAAACAAAATAATTTTTTTCGTTATCAAAATATTTTTTTATTTTAATTTGCACACATAAAAAATAAAAGCTATTATTAGAAAGGAAAAAAAAATGTTGTTGCAAGAGATTGGCACCAAACTAATAGAAAAGAGCACAAAAATTAATATAAATTCATCATATATATCATACATCTTAGTCGTATGTCAATGTCATATAACTACAATGGTTGCTTCATGTTTATAACGCAGTGACATTGATTGAATTACAGGTGCTCTTCTTATGATGTCATCCCATTTTAACCAAGCAAAGTTAATCTGTTGAAAACTTAATTAAAATTCACTAATTTTCTAAAGGTATGAACAAAAATCAGAGTATGGCTTGTAATTGAGACATCCTAGAATTTTATCTGATTAAATGAAATTGGGTCATACGTCTTAGTTGTATGTCATATGACTGCAATGCCACATTCATCAAATGACTTGGTGCTACATTTTGGTTACTTGGCCATTGATCCTTGGGGGCTGCTATAACTAGAAAGTACCAAAGGTATTTTGTGCTCCATTTCTTGAGATGAGAAGTGCTGCATATCATGTATTAGCATCCGTAAATCTGTATTATTTAATTATAAACAGTCTGTGTACAATTAAAATAAAAAATTAAAATTTTTAGAAACTCTTGTTTATAACTACATCTCCAGATTTGAAAATGCAAAACACTTGTGTTCTTCAACAGCATGGTTACTTATAATCTCTCTTATAATTTTCACTCTAATTAAGGAATGAATTATTTATTTCAAATACAGAGCTCTATGAAAGTGTTTGCTGTCTATTTCAAAAAGCATATAAAAATGGCAATTCATGCAGCTGAAGATATTTAATTTTATTTGCACTAGCTCTGCATCATGTGATTGCATTGATTCAAAAGAAGGTGGTTTGTTTTATTTTGATTCTTTCCTTGAACTTTTGCATTCACTCCTAATTTTTGTGCAATGTTTAATGGCAAATTTTTGCTTAAATTTTCTAGTGACTGTGATTGTTAAACATGTCATTTTTGGACTGTTTTTCTATCCCTTTTCAGTTAAATCTTTGATAATAACCAACGAAAAAGAACTCTTGTTTTACTTATGCTCAAAACAAAGTGTGGCCTTTCCATGCTTGCTCCCTATGAAACTTCCAAATGTTCTTTAGTATTAATGCTGATTCTGTAAGCTTTGTCCATGAAGAATGTTATTATTTTTATTAGAAGGAACTTGCACGCCAAAGTAGTTTCATCAGTATTTTAAATAGAAAGAATTATCACTTTAAACATAAACAAATCTGCTTCAATTGGATTTCACATGTCAAACTTCCGAATCAGTGATAAATATTTCATCCCCTTCCAATTTCTTCACACTAATTCATAAATATATATTTTTTAACAACAGCAAAAATATGATAAAGAGAGGCAAGTGTACTTTTTTGTAATATTGTTTAAATAAAAATATGTTTAGTCACTTTTCCCAGCATGACTACAATAAATGGAGGTTTATCACTCTTTGAAAGTGCAGTATTGTGTATTGGTGATTTGTTTTTGTTTATTTTTGGAGAAGAGAGGATTATGTTAATAATTAATGTATGGCTAATCTTAATTGTTTAATAATCACTACTAAATATTTTACAATAAGTAGCAGTTATTTATCTATTTTCAAATGTAAATGGGATTTGTTAAATTATCCGTAATGTATTACTAAAATAGTTACTTCAATTTTGGAAGTTAATGATTGTTATTAAACTTAATAAGATTGTTATTTAAGCTTAATAAAATTGTTATTTGAGCTCAATAATTCTTAATAATGAATTCATATTATAATAATCTTAATTATTGATACTATACCTCACTCTATTTTGTATTTCTCTAAAGAAGATTAACAGAGTAAAGAAAATTTTTTTTCCATTTTATAACTTGAAGTTGAGCGGTTGTTAAAAATACAAACTTGCTCCGTTCAACTTTTATTTAAGACGAGCCTTTAGTGTCTGCTCTATTAATCACCTTGAACATGAATTAAATACCATTAGAAACATTGCAGTTGAGAATGGTTTCCCAATACGCATTATTGATAAGCTAATAAACTCACAGAAAAACCATATGGAAATAGAAAAAACTCCACGGAGTAATATGAGATATTGCAAAATGAAGTACAAACCAGGACTTTTCGAAAAACTAGGACATGCACTTTTTCGCTTCGGCGTAAACTTAATTGCCACTGCTCCAGCAAAACTGGAAAATCTAATTAGTGCCAAAATACACCCGATCCCGAAGGATGAAGTTTCTGGAGTGTATATAATTCCACTAAAAGCAGAAAATATTTATCTCGAATACATAGGAATGACTTCGCGTAAACTTTAAGTTCATATTAAAGAACATTTGAGAGATCTAAAGTACAACCGACCTACAACAGCCCTGTCAAGACTTAACCAGAAGCAGAATATACAAGTTAATTTCGAAGACGCAAAAGTTATATATCCCTCAAAGAATTATCATGATTTAATTATCCGCGAATCAGTAGAAATTATTACCAAAGAAAATGCTGTTTGTAATGATGTTTTATCCTACAATATGCCCAGAATTTGGCTCAGTCTGCTTAAAGTGTCATAAAACGAGTAATATTTCTCTTCCCTATACCCATGTGTTATTTTCTCATTGTTTCCCGGATTTAAAAATTGATTTCCACTTTCACTCCTTTCGTCATCATCTACGTGGATTTTGAAAATTAGACGTTATGGGGCATTCCACGTCAAATCAGGCAGTAAAATATCAATATGTAACCCACCATCACAGATTTTAATGAAACTGCGTGTGTTTGTTCTTACTATTAAGATATGATCGCCAGTAATTTTTTTTTGCTCCTTGGTGAAATAGTTTCTGAGAAAAAAATTATCAAATTTTTGAAAAACTGCCGTCAGTTGGCATTCTTGATAGCTCGGTTTTCAAATGTAGCATGTCATATATATAATCATATTTCAATATCTACTCTACAAATCATCTTCAAATAATTTATGCACAATATTTAGGGTACGCAGCTTATGAAAAAAATATATTGTTACGCTTATAACATTTTAAGTGTGTCTAAAAAAATATTTAAACTTTGAAGTCGTGAATTTTTTATGAAAAATAATGCATTAACAAAAAAAGCATTATCAACAAAAGGCGGTATTTTTATTAAATTTGTTTTTTATGGGAGATGTACTTAAAGGTGTCCTTTACCTGATTCTGAAATAAAAATAGTGGGATTTTGGGTGTTTTTGGTAGTATTTCCTATTTAAAAATATTTTGAGGTGCATTTCATATCAAATCAAGCAGAGTCATTCCATGTCAGTTCCCCTAAGCCATTTAATCACTGTCACAAATTTCAATGAAATTGGGTTTGTTTACAGCTTATTTTAAGACGTAATCGCCTTTAATTTTCTTGATCCTAAGTAAAATATTTTTTAAGATAAAAAATATCAAAATTTTGAAAAATTGTTTTAAATTTTTTTAATGACAGTTCGATATTCAAAGACTGCATTAAAAAAAAAAAAAAAAAGTCATTTCAATATAAAATCACTAAAGGTTTCAAATAATGTATATGTGACAAATAATGTAGGCTGATTATTATTTCTTGTTTTTTATCATGTTTAAACACTAAGAGTGTCTTTTATCTTATGAATTTCTAAAATCAAGAATTTTGTCAAAAATAATGTGTTAATCAAAAATTTATTATTAACCGAAGGCAGGGTGTTATTGCTTTTTTTTAATTGTACGTAAAAATATCTTTTAAATGGTTATAAAATAAAAATAGTGAACATATGAGAAAAAATTATCAAAATTTTGGAAAAATGCCACAAGTTGCCATTAATGATTGTTCAATTTTCAAAGGCCTCATTTTATATATAAAATCATATTTCAATAACTAATAAAGAAATCTTCTTCGAATAATTTAAGCAAGGTAAATAAAATATGTAGATTATGAAAAAAATGTTGCTGTAATGTTAAAAAATATTTAAATGTGTCTAAAAAATTGTATAATCTTTGAAATCAAAAATATTTTACAAAAAATAATGAAATTATTAAAAAATCTTTATCAATCAGAGGCGGAGTTTCTATGACTAATTTTTTAATTTTAAATTGTACATAATTCTACATTATAACTGGATCTGAAATAAAAATAGTGGGATTTTGGTTGGTTTTAGTAGTATTTAAATCATATTTAAAATTATCAATATTTTCAAATGTAAAACCTATCCAATGTATCATCCCTGGAAATATTTTTATTTATACATTTATTTTATTTTTCAAATTATCTTTTATGATCGTTTCTTAAGGAAAAAATAAACAATATTGTTTTTTAGTAAAACTTCTAGGGCGAAGAGCAATTATCCCTTTCCAAAAAAGAGAAAAATCACTAGCTTCTCACCGCCCAATAGAAATTTTCAAAATGACAGTCCTAATCTTTAAACTCATATTTGGCTGTTAATATTGAAAATTTAGCATTGAGCTGCTAATATTGAAAAAAAATACCAAATTTCACTCTTTTGAAGAAAATTTTGACGTATTGTGCTTTAAATATATGCAAAAAATGCATAATCCATTATATTTATATCTTTCAAATAACTATATCTAAAAAAAAATTTAAAATTTAATGAGTTGCACTTTTGTAACTTTGTTCAGTTTCTAATGATATGTACCGTAATTTCGGGTGTATAGCCCGCAGATCAAACAATTCAGTTTGCACCCAGAAATTTTATTCAGTATTTGAAGACCAATATTTACTGTGATCTAAAAAGTTACATTTAATTTTAAAAAATTTCTGGGTCGAAACACGATTGTTTGATCCGCGGGCTATACACCGGAAATTACGGTAATTTGATTTATTTCATCACAATATTGCTGAAAGATGGATTTTCAACATATATATGTGTTTATATATATCCCTGTTCTCAAACAAATTATTTAAAAATTATTCATTTATGTTTAATAAAGCATATATATATTGTTTATACACTTATAGAAAATACATATAGTAAATTTTATGATATTATGTCAATAATGTCTAAAAATAAAGAACTTATCTAATAGTATGTAAAGAAAAATTTAACATCTGGTGTAATGACAACAAAATTTTATAATTGTTTTACTTAATTTGGATGAATGAAAAAAGCTTACATGTTTATATTTTATTGAAGTACAGGTGAAAATGTCACAAAGACATTCCTACCTCAACAACCACTGAGTATGTCACATTCACACTACAGATGATTTTGTTTTCTTTTTGATCTTTCGGGTTTGATTTCAGATGGTAATGAATTAATTAGTTTTGTTAGAAGTGTCATTGCAGTCAGCATATTAGGCTCACTATTTTTTTTTAATATAATTTGTTTTGATTGATTCGATGAACAACAATATTTAAAGGGACCATTTCATGACTTTTCAATTAAAAGCTGATTTATAAATTCATCATGTTGTTTAGTTATTATTATCGTCTTAAGATAATAAGTTGATATTAAAATTTTTAAATGCAGTTTATTTATTATTTGAACAGTTGAAAGTATTTTTCAATAAGAGTGGACTGTTGATTTTAAGTCGGCTGTTGAGCAATGTAGTGTTGGTAAAGGAACCGGTACTATTTAATTTAATTTTTATTGCTGTAAATAATATTTGTTATTTTATTATTGTATGTATTATATTTAAGCAAGAGTAGAAATACACGATATCGTAGTCATTTTAGTACATCTTAGCATGAAAAGCTTCAATATTTATCATTAAACATTCACATTTTATGAAAATTTTGTTAAAATTGCTCATATTTTCACTATTTTTATTTTATAACTATTGAAAAGATATTTTTACGTACAATTAAAAAAAGTAATAACAGCCGGCCTTCGGTTAATAATAAATTTTTGATTAACACATTATTTTTCACAAAATTCTTGATTTTAAGAATTCACAAGATTAAACACACTCTTAGCATTTAAACATGACAAACAACAATAAATAATAATCTGCCTACATTATTTGTCACATATACATTATTTGAAACTTATTTAGTGATTTTATATTGAAATGACTTTTTTTTTATGCAGTCTTTGAATATAGATCTGTCATTAAAAACATTTTTAAAAAATTTCAAAATTTAGATATTTTTTTTTTTTATCTTAAAAAATATTTTACTTGTAATCACCTTTAATTTCCTTGATCCTGTCTTAAAATGAGCTATAAACATACCCAGTTTCATTGAAATTTGTGACAGTGAATTAAATGTCTTAGGCGAACTGACATGGAATGACTCTGCTTGATTTGATTTGAAATACGCCTCAAAATATTTTTAAATATGAAATACTACTAAAAACACCCAAAATCCCACTACTTTTATTTCAGAATCAGGTAAAGGACACCTTTAAGTATATCCCCCATAAAAAATAAATTTAATAAAAATACCGCCTTTTGTTAATAATGCTATTTTAGTTAATGCATTATTTTTCATAAAAAAATCACGACTTCAAAGATTAAACATTTTTTTAGACACACTTAAAATGTTATATAAGCGTAACAGTATTTTTTTTCATAAAATACGTACCCTATATATTATGCATAAATTATTTGAAGATGATTTGTGGAATAGATATTGAAATATGATCATATTTATGTCATGCTACATTTGAAAATCGAGCAGTCAAGAATGCCAACTGATGGCAGTTTTTCAAAATTTTGACAATTTTTTTCTCAGAAACTATTTGACCAAGCAGAAAAAAAAATACTGGGAATCATATCTTAATAAAAGGAACAAACACACGCAGTTTCATCAAAATCTGTGATGGTGGGTTACATGCCTGCCTGAACTGACATGGAATGACCCGTTAATAACAATAATATTTCTTATATTCCTTTAACAAAGATTATGTTTTTTATAGTTGAAAGTACTAAGGTATTAAAGTAATTTAACATCTTTTAAATACTGTCATCTTTTAAGTAGTTTTACACATAGTGTAAATTTAAGCACTGTTTAAATAATTAAAATATTACATCTAATTCAACCATATGGAAACGCATAATACATTTCAGAACCCAATTTCAGCTGTTCCCATCCACAATCGGAAAATTATGCGAATTGCAGCCCTGTATATGATTTATACATTTGAATCTATTAGCTACATGCAAGCCAAAATTTAGTTCACTTAAGAGCTACATATACTTCAGCTGAAAATTTACCTTCAGCAATTTCCTGTAATAAGGAGAACGGTACGTGAATACTTTTGTGCAGCCCTGTATTTGAGATATAGAATTTATATATAACGGGTAAGATGCAAAAAAATTAATTAAATTTAAAAGCGCATACCGAATTTTAAACCGTGCACTCCAGCAATTATTAATCAAAGACAGTACTGTACTGTAACCGATTTCTTTTGTGTGTCCCTGTAAATTAATAACAAATGCCATGGATATCCTGTTCTAACGTGATCGTAGTGAAATTTAGTGATTTATATCAGTTTCAATACATTTGAAATAGCATAATGTCATTAAAATTCTGCAAACGATTTTTCCCCGTATACCATAATGTAGTGGAATACTTTTGAGTGCCCCTGTAAATGAACGATTAACCCTACATACTTCATATACAATACTAAACAAGCTTTGGTGACACTAAATAACCTTTATCAATTTCATAAAAATCGGAGTATATTTACAGGAGTTATTCCCCATATACCATAATGTAATGGAATACTTTTGAGTGCCCCTGTAAATGAACGATTAATCTTACATACTTCATATACAATACCAAACATGCTTTCGTGACCCTAAATAACCTTTATCATTTTCATGAAAATCCGAGTATATTTACGGGAGTTATTCCCCATATACCATAATGTAATGGAATACTTTGAGTGCACCTGTAAATGAACGATTAATCCTACATACTTCAGATACACTACCAAACAATCTTTGGTGACCCTAAATAACCTTTATCAATTTCATGAAAATCCGAGTAGCGCGGACAGATGGCCAGACGGACTGACGGCCAGACAAACCGAATGCATAAACACTTTTCAACTTCGTTGGAAAGTGTTAAAAACAATGTTTTAAATCAGTATTTAAAAAAAAAAAGATAAATTTTAATAAATTAAATTATCTTCAACAATGCAAATAAATAAATTTGTTATTTATATAAACTTAGTCTAGTTTTACATAATGGCAAATAAAATTTAAAGCAACAATTAAAGTAACAAAAGTTACGAAGGAAAATACCCAAACCCCAGAACCTGGAAATTTTGCTTGAAATTTTAAACATGTGATGAAGAAAGTCAAAATAACACCAGATCTATTTTTCCTTAAGCATTTCTGAAAGTGCGGTTTAATAGTGCTTTCTAATAGTTCTTATATATATTATAACTAAATAAAAATGCAATAAAAGAAATTGTATTTTTCTAGGACATATCTTAAATTAATTCCATGGAGTTGAAAAATAAATAATTTAATTAATTACATCAAATTTATTTAACTAATAAAACTGTTACTTAAATTAAATCAGATAGAGATAGATTATGTTATAATGTTTAGTTCTTTTTTTAATTCAATCCATGTCATTTGAACAACTTAATTTGATTTACTTTTTTTTTTAATTTTGCTTAACTTTAACTTTTTTTATTTTAAAAAGGGAGAAATAGATAAATTGAAAAAAATTGGAGTGGAAGTTAATTAAAAAAATATATTGTTTTAAGTGATGGGAGTAACAAGTTTTTAAAACTTTTGCATGCCAGTATTATCTTAGAGAAAATGTTATTCTTTTAAATTGGAGAACGTATCGATTAAAAACAACATTTTCTGTACTAAAATACAGGTATCCAAAAAGCCGAAGACTTGGCAACTCTGATACTCCTTATATATAATGCAAAAAAGTAATAAAAAAATTACAAAGTTGTGCACTTAAAAAGCTTATGTAAAATTAGTTTCATCCATGTATTTAAAAGGTTCTTTTGTTTCAAGGCCTGAAATTCAGGACCGAATGGTAGATTCCATGCCCAAAATTTCAAAATCCTACTCGAGAGTTTCACTGGTGGTAGCTACGCATCCAAGGAACAGCATTAGCTTTTGGAAATCAACTTTTTGGACAGACAAATTAGAGAAGCAATGCACTAACCACTATCAAATTAGGACAACAAAAACTGTAAAAAAAATAGAATTATTAAAGTCGTATAATATTCAGTTATAATTGTATGATTTATTGATACATTTTCTTTTAATGATGGCTTACCATGTCATAATATTTATACTTCATTTAAGTATGTTAAAATGTGTCCAAGGTTAGAGATAATGTTTTCTATTCTCCGAATAGATTTTGAGAGATTTGAAGTACAACCGACCAACAACGCCCTGTCAAGGCTTAACCAGAAGCAGAATAAAGTTAATTTCGAAGATACAAAAATTTAAAGAATTATCATGACTCAATTATCCGTGAATCAATTAAAATTATTACTAAAGAAAATACTGTTTGTAATGACATTTAATCCTACAACATACTCAGAATTTGCCTCAGTTTGCTTAAAGAATCATAAAACATGTAATATTCCACTTCCCTCTATATCCATATTTTTATTTCCTAATGTTTTCCAGATCTAAAAAATGTACTTTCAATTTCACTCCTTTCGACACCAACTGCGTGAAATTTGAAAACAAGACGCTAATTGCAGTATTTTTATGTTTGTATTCTCTGACGAAGGGTATGTATGTAGTTGAAAGTACTAAGTATTATTAAAGTAATTTAACACCTTTTTAAATATTTTATCATCTTTTAAGTAATTTGCAGTGTAATTTTATGTTTAGTTATACTCCCTACAAAATGATTCTTGTTCCCTCCCTGAAGAAAATCATTTTTAAACTTGGTAAATAATAGATTTGCTTAACTTTTAAGAACATGGATTGTGCATTGTGTACTACTTGCTAATAAACAACTACAAATTTGGGAATAATCAACTGTTTAAATCTTGCATCTTATTTACTCCTTTCCCAAAGACCCTTCAGTGTTGAACCAATGTTTAAATTTGAAATTTCATTATTTTGCAATATTTTTCATTATTTTTTCTGAAAAGCCACCACTGGCATACAGAACATGTCAACAGATTGTTCCAGTTTTACACATGGGTGCGAGACCTTCAGTCTTGAGAATGAATTCAGTCCTAGTTATAGATTCTTGACTGATAGCATAAATTCAACTTTATATACATAAATGATAGCAATTTTACTAACAAAAGGTTTTAATCTCTTTTATTGCTAAAGATCCATTTTAGCCATAATTCAAGACAATGAAATCTTTTAGCACATTTCAATTTGGTTATACCAAATAGTCCGAAAAAGATTTCAGTTTTGGTTTGGGTGGACAACTTGCACCTATGCTTTTGCATGCAAAACATATATCCAAGAACATCTGTGAGAGTTGTCATAATTGTTCAATAAACACCAATCACTTATCCGAGAGACAGAAATGACTTTTGTAATTTTGAATTTATTTACTTTCATTTCAAATTTTTAATGCTACAAATTAATTGTCAACTACATTTTTAAAGCATTTCGTTATACTACTTCTAATAAAATTGTGTAGGGTTTATTTTAATTCGACGTTTATTACTTTTAAAGTACTACTTGATTTGACATTGATCAAGAATATCGTTAAAACATGATTTTTAAGTGTGTTGGCTTAGAGAAGACTCTGCTGATGTCCGTTTGATACCTCAAATCATTTATCTTCTTAAAGGTTAATATGTAAACAAACAGTTTCTACAAATATTTCTTATTTTAAATTTGTTACTGTTTAAATTATTGGGAATTGATAATTAATATGTATTTAAATCTGCAGATAAAAAGTAATTCATTATTTTCTTTTTATTTTAGTTGAAAAGTTAAACAACTGAAACATTTGTTTTTAAAATATTTATGCATTTTCTCGGAGAATTTCAACAATGTTCTATGCAGGTGTTTTGTCTTATGTTCTATGAAAATAAATATTTTCTCTAAGGAAAATGTCAGTGCCTCAGCTTCATTCTCAAGCAACAAAAAAAAATTGTGACATATATTACAAAGTATTTTCAAAATCTTGTCTTCTAAAAGAGCATAAGGATAGCCATAAAAAGGAAAAACGTTTTGTTTGTGAAATATGTTCCAAAGGATTTTCACAAAAAGGTAGTCTGAAAGAACACTTACACATCCATACAAAGGGAAAACCTTTAGCTTGCAAAATAGATTCTAAAGGATTTTCACATAGAAGTAATCTAAAAGTACACTTGCCCACCCATACAAAGAAAAAGCCTTTTGTTTGTGAAGTATGTTCTAAAAGATTTTCACAGAGTGAACATCTGAGAGTACATATGCACACCCATACAGCGGAAAAACCTTTTGTCTGTGAAATATGTTCCAAAGGATTTTCACAAAATGGTAATTTAAAAGTACACTTGCGCACCCATACAAAGGAAAAACCTTTCGTTTGCAAAATATGTTCCAAAGGATTTTCAGGAAGTGGTGATCTGAAAAAGCACTCGCGTGTCCATACAAAGGAAAAACCTTTTGTCTGCAAAATATGTTCCAAAGGATTTTCAGTAAGTGGTGCTCTGTTAGTACACTTGCGCACCCACACAAAGGAAAAACCTTTTGTTTGTGAAATATGTTCCAAAGGATTTTTAAATAGCAGTAATCTAAACGTACACTTGCGCACCCACACAAAAGAAAAACCTTTTGTTTGTAAAATATGTTCCAAACGATTTTTAAATAGTAGTAATCTAAACGTACACTTGCGCACCCACACAAAGGAAAAACCTTTTGTTTGTGAAATATGTTCCAAAGGATTTTCACAAAGTAGTCATCTAAAGAGACATACACGCACCCATACAAAAGAAAGACGTTTTGTTTGTGAAATATGTTTTAAAGGATTTTCTGAGAGTTGTATTCTGAAAGTACACTTGCGCATCCCTACAAATGAAAAACCTTTTGTTTGTGAAATATGTAGCAAAGGTTTTTCTGAAAGTGGTAATCTAAAGAAACATACACGTACCCATACAAAGGAAAAACCTTTTGTTTGTGAAATATGTTTTAAAGGTTTTTCAGAAAGTGGTGATATGAAAAAGCACTTACGTATCCATACAAAGGAAAAACCTTTTGTTTGTAAAATATGTTCGAAAGGATTTTCACAAAGTGGTAGTCTGAAAATTCACTTGCGCACCCATACAAAGGAAAAACCCTTTGTTTGCGAAATATGTTCCAAAGGATTTTCGGAAAGTGGCTCTCTGAAAGTACACACACGTATCCATACAAAGGAAAAACCTTTTGTTTGTGAAATATGTTCAAAAGGATTTTCACAAAGTGGTATTCTTAAAGTACACTTACGTACCCATACAAAGGAAAAACCTTTTGTTTGTGAAATATGTTTTAAAGGTTTTTCAGAAAGTGGTGATATGAAAAAGCACTTACGTATCCATACAAAGGAAAAACCTTTTGTTTGTAAAATATGTTCGAAAGGATTTTCACAAAGTGGTAGTCTGAAAATTCACTTGCGCACCCATACAAAGGAAAAACCCTTTGTTTGCGAAATATGTTCCAAAGGATTTTCGGAAAGTGGCTCTCTGAAAGTACACACACGTATCCATACAAAGGAAAAACCTTTTGTTTGTGAAATATGTTCAAAAGGATTTTCACAAAGTTGTCATCTTAAGAAACACTTGCACACCCATACAAAGTAAAAATCTTTTGTTTGTGAAATATGTTCAGAGGTATTTTCAGTGACGTGCCATTTAAAAAGACATTTGCATGCCCATGCAAAGAAAATCCTTTCTGTTTGTCAAATATAATTCTGGATATTCACAAAGTATTCGTCTAAAATAAAGGCTTGTTTACCTACAAGAAACCCTTCTAGCTTGTTAAATATATTCAAAGCATTTTTCAGTAAGTGTCGATTTAAGGAATTATTATCTTAATTATACAAATCGAAAGTCTTCTTATTTGTAATGTATGTTGTATTTACTTTTACATAGTGACTGATTAAAAACATAACTGCCATGTGCACAAAAATAAAAATACGTTTCTTTGTTAATTGTATTCTGTAAGAATTTTTTAATGATACTGTAAATAGGGAAGAGTGGGGTACAATGGACTTAAGTACACAGTAGACCACCCATTATATTTTATTTATTTTAAAATTTTTAAAGCTTTTCTTTTTGGCTAATTGATTACTTATAGCCGTCAAATATATCATTAGCTCAGAATGAACAATTTTATCCTGACTGGTTGTTTTGAGCTTCTGAAAGTAATATTTTTAACACTTTTCTTTATTTAGTAATTAAAGGTTATAGATAAATAAGATAAAACAGCTTTTTTGTAAATTTGAGATATTTGTTTTTATTTAATTTTAAAGTTAATTGAATGTATTGAACTTCAACATGGGGCACGGTGGGCCACTAACTGCTGGGATACAGTTGTCCACAATCCACTCTGTTACTAGAATGCATAGTTTTCAAAATATTTAATAATTCGTTATTCTCTAGAAAGAAATATTGTTTTAAAGTAATTATTTAACTGTAAAATAAAGTAAACAAAAAAATGTCAATTTATTTAACAAAGTAAAAAATATTTTAGTTTGTATTTACTGCTTTTAAAAAATATAAAAGTTTCCTATTGACAAATAGTATCCTCGGGATCTATAAATAAATAAGAGAAGGAAAGGTTACAGGGCTGCTGACGGAAAGAGGCCGCTCGCCACAGCGGTTGACTCACCCGCCCACCGAGACTAATAATAAGCTGGACGCAGTAGCGGTCGTTCGATAGCTTTAGGGCCGATGGCCTCCCTTCCCGCTTTGCGGTGTCATTAATTTGTGTAATTTCCCTTTTAAATTTGTCCGATTTTGATTTTTTTTTACAACCAGGCTTTTGCTTGAGTCTCTTATACTCGGGACCTATGAACGAATAAGAGAAGGAAAGGTTAAAAGGCTGCGGATGGAAAGAGGATTCTGTTATTACTAAAAGAATTTCTGACAGGTTCCGAAATTTTATTACTCATTTTAGATGTAACATAAAATAAATTTGGAATCAAAACTTTATGGTTATTAATCTGTTGTTTATATCAGTGTTATCGTGAAGTCGCCTTTAGACCCAAAAGTATGTCAAGAAAATTTCAGGCTCATGAGTACTTTGGAGTTTCATTTTCAAATTTTAATGACAAGGACTTTATTTTATTTAATAACTTGAGCTTATTTACAATTGTTCCTGTATCTTAATCAGTTGTTATTATTTAAAATATAATATTTTTTTTAATATTTATTTTCTGCTTTGTTTTGTACTCGTATATGTTTTGTTTGAAAATGTTACTTCAAATTTGCATTACTATGTTATTTTTGAAGTAAAGGGGAAATAAAGAGGAATTAAATTAACAAAAAATAAACTTAAATTGTATTTCCAATAATACTTAATAGTGGACCACTGTGCCCCAGTGAGTGGACCATTGCACCCCGCTTCTGGGACACACTGGTCCACTTTATGTGCGTATACAATTTTTTTTTCAATATATTTGAAACTATGTTCTGAAAAAATTCTGAGCCGTAAAAATGTGTAATGAATGCTCAGGAATATTTCCGGGTAGATTGGATTTTCCGTGAAAGGAAAAAAAATGTAACCTGCGAAAGTCGTCCACTGTGCCGCAGTCTCTCCTATAGATAGCCATTTTCTCAGAATTGCAAAGCCAATCATTGGTGAAGTATGTTGTAGAGAAACCATCTCTTGTAAATATATTTTAAATCTCATATAAAGGAAAAGCCTTTCATATATATGCACTGTTTCAGTATAGGGGCGTTGGCGTGACAGAGAATATAGTCTTATCGAGAGAAGGAAATTTTGCAAACGTATTTTCTTTACATCTATTCACTGTTTGATGTAAAGAAGCAATATTTTTATATATTTATACGATTTATTTGTTATAAAAGAGCCATTTATTTATTTTTGTATACAAACATAAGTAAATTCATAAAAATAATAATAATATAAATAAATTTATATATATGATAGATAAAATAATATATATATTGTTGCGTTTATAGCGTTTTTCCAATATTATGGTGTATAAGCTCAAATGACCCACAGTCTTTACAGAGTGAAGCAATTTATTCACAACTATTTACAGCAACAGAATCCTTCTAACTAATCAAATAACACTAAAACTTCGGAATAACTGAACAAAATACAGTCGAAACAACTCACACAGACTTTCCACACAATATCTCATTACAGTACAAATGCAAAAGAACGTAAATCAGTCGCTAAGTCAAGTAAACCCGCTCTGAACCTCAGGCGTCCAGTTTACTACTCGCTGACTAACCACCAACTGACCAACGCTCTGCTCCGCTCCCATATATATAGGAGCGAGGGAATGTTCCGGAACCTTTCACAGCTTTCTAAGCTGGAAGTTTGTGGAACCCTCTCGAAAAACCCAGAACAGCATTAATGCATCTCCGTACCTAAGGGGGGGGAGGTACTGTCGTCAAAGCGCCAAGTTTGTCGCACACTTGGCGACCAAAATGAGTCGTCAAATGTGATGCCAACTTGGCATTATTTGCAGTATTTCATTGAAATCCCATTGACTTACATTGAATACCATTAGGGTTTACTTGCTTGCAGAAAAACCAACAAATTGAGATATTAAAATACAACAAAAACCTAATATTACAAAATTCGTTCATGAGTTTTTTTTTTTTTTTTAGTTTATATCATTTGGCATCAAATCTCATTTTCTGCCAATCTTTCACTTTCTGGCTCACTTTCAGCCAATCCTTGGTGAAATATGTTGTAGAGAAACCATCTCTTGTAAATATATTTTGAATCTCATATAAAGGTAAAACCTTTAATATATTTACACTTTTCCAGTATAGGGACATTGGCATGATAGACAATATGGTCTTACCGAGAGAACGAAATTTTGCAAAGGTATATTTTTTAAACCTATTCATGTTTCATGTAAAGAAGCAATATTTTACAATATTTATACGATTTATTTCTTATAAAAGAGCCATTTATTTATTTTTATATACAAACATAAGTA
The DNA here is from genome assembly GCA_963932465.1 of Maratus speciosus. Lineage (NCBI taxonomy): Eukaryota > Metazoa > Arthropoda > Arachnida > Araneae > Salticidae > Maratus > Maratus speciosus. The sequence goes on along the minus strand of OZ010797.1, from coordinate 63,152,116 downwards.
AATTGTACATAAAAAACAATAATAATATACATAAATTTATATACAGTAACATCTCACTTATACGACTCTCTCGGTTATACGCCGAATTCTCTTGGTCCCGTCCGCGCTTTATGGGAAATAATGCTGAACGTTGCTACGTACGAATAATGCTCACTTATACGACGATTTAAACGGTTTAGGCGATTTTACATTTCTCACTCAAGAATCAATCTTTAAAGTACAAATAATTCACGTTTTTTTCACCTTTCACTATTGTTAAAATGTTTGTCAATAATGGATAACATTTTTTATCTACCTCGGTGTGAATTAACGATGAAATTATCGTGAGAGGGTAATTATACGGAATTCCCTTGTGCCTGCCATTTAACAAAAGAAATTAACAAAAGTCGAATGACCACCTGCAGATCACGTCTCTGTATAGTACTGAGTGAGAAATCAGGGTTATTGCAAAATGCACTTTCCTGGAAAAATTTAGCAGTCTTTTGGAATGAGGCTGCTTAAAGAAAAATAGCCTTTTTTTGAAACTTAGCAAATCGAAAATGGCAGTTTGTGAACGTCACTAGGAAAAAAAAATCTAAAGCAAGTACATATCGGAAACATATTCCATGCTAGAATCGCGCCAAAAGACCGATACGCGTACAGCCCGCAGAGCAAAGGGGGGAAACCGCACGCGTCACAACGCACCTCTCGCTCATTGGCTGTATTTCCTTCGGAGAGGAAGACAGCTCACTACAAGCTTCCGTACTATACGCACGAAAAGTCATTAACTCTGCTGTAATTTTTTCCGTTTACTGGATATTGATACCTAAAATGAAAAATGTCAAAATGTAAAGCATTAAGCATACAATTCAAAATTGAAATCATTAACGAATATGAAAAAAATGCACTGCAATAAAAGAAGGCATCAGCTGCTCGCTTCAATCTGCCAGAATAGACACTAAAAGGAATTCTGAAAAATAAAAATGGTCATTGTTAATGCATTAAAAGATCCTGATTTAAAGAGATACGGGATGCAATGTGGCAGATTTAAAACTAGAATCAGCTTTAATCGCGGGCTTTAACGAAATGCATATTTCCAATTTACCGATACAGGGTATGATGTTAAAAGAAAAGGCACTCTTGCTGAGAAATATGGAATCGAGAATTTTTCAGCGTGTTGTGGGTTGCTTGAGAAACTGAAAAAATGATATGGACTTCCGCATCGCCGCATCATAGTAGATAACGCATGTGTTGGTGATAATGATGTTAGGCAGTGGTTGCAAAATCTACCTATGTTAATTAAGGATTATAAACCTAAAGACATTTTTAACTGTGATGATACGAGACTGTCTTTCAAACTGATGCCAGATAACACATTATCATACAAAGGAGGTCCATGTCACGAAGGCAGAAAAAGTAAAGAAAGATTACCTATCCTTTTTGTACAAATAGTGATAGTTCAGAAAAAATAGAACCTTTAGTAATAGAAAATCAAGAAACCCTCAATTCGTTAACAATATAAAAAAAATTGCCATGTAGCTACAGAAATTTTTTAAAAAAGCTAGGATGACATCACACATTTTCATTGATTTTTTTTTTTTAAAGAGATCAATGATAAATTAAAAAAAAAATACAAGAACGGTTTTGTTTCTAATGGATCAATGTACATCACATCCAGATGTAAAACATATATAATTTCTACAACAATTTAAATTTCAATTCTTGCTAGCAAATTCTACAAGCAGATTGCACTCTTTAAATTTAGGGATTATAAAGAGTTTCAAAATAAGCTACAGAAAGAATTTAATTCGTCGTTTCATTTTTAATCGGGAAACAAAAAGGAAGCCAAAGCAATTTCCATTTTAGATGCTATACATCTTACAGCGACATTGCAGACAATTAAAAATTGTTTTAGGAAATGGGGTTTTTCACACAACCAAACTGCTTGTTCAACGAATAAACCCTATTATGAGAATATATAGGAATCCTTTAATGACGAAGACTGGTATAAATGTTTATGGACGAATGTATTAATTTTAAAGATTATGTAGAATGTGATGGAAAACTTCTTCTGTCAAAACTGAGAATTGCTAATTAAATCTTTGAGGATATCAATAGTAAAACGTGAGCAAGGAGGATGACGAAGATGAGAGGAATGTTTCCGCTGTTGTACATTTTTCCTAAGCAAGTGCTGCTTTAAATGCATTAAAGAATTATGTCCATCAGAATCATTATTCTTAAATAGCTTAAAAGCTTTATTAGACTTAGAAAAAGACATTTTGTCTTTTCGTGGACAACAGAGAGAAACTAATATCACTGAATTCTTTGAGAAAGTCTGCTCTGTAAATCTTTAAAATAAACATAGTGGTAAGTGAACTATTTTGTGAACCTTTAATATACATATATAAATAAATATTCGTAAATTTATATTTGCGATTCCTAAATCTCATATAAATCAGTATCATAAAGTTTTTACTTCAAATGCATTCAATACTCACTTTAGTGATACATTTTTTGATTTACTCTATTATAGGCTAAATGCTCTTAATGTCAGTATTAATAAAAATCACATTTAATTGTCACCTTTACTAATCCTGTTTTTAATAAAATTAAACTCAATCATTTATTTCACTACGAGCAATGTAAATTTCCACTTAAAAGTGTTAATCTAAAACGTTCTTTTAAATATCCTATTAGTCTAGGTCGTAAAATTTTCAATTATAATAAGTTTTCTAAAAATTTCAAACACACTGACACTTTTACATGTAAATGCAATGATCCCTAACTAAATACATATATTAATGCCCACCATGGGCATGTTATAAGTGGTAATTTAGACATAGTCAATAATATTCACTTAAGATCTTTGATGCGTCATGGCACTAAATAACGTATTCCTTCACAGTATAACATACAGTCCATCATTAAACAATTCACATATGATTTAGATTTCTTTATTTACAAAATATCTATCAACTATAGTATAAACCTACTGAATATTTTGTAGATCGGACGCATAATGTCATCTTTCTTTTGAAACAACAATTACTAAAACAGCATATTGCCAAAAATTCAGTCTCTTTCTCTACCCTTAAACCACATATCGAAGAACTTCAAAACAATTTCATCATTACATACGTAGATAAGGCTGCTAACAACTATGCTATCATCTGCAAATATTATTATCATCACCTTCTAACTAAAGCAGTTACTTCCAATAATCTTTTCAAACTTCATCATGTTACATTAAAGGAAAATAATGATCATATATTAAGTTATCATAAATTACTAGGCATAAAAAATAACAACCTAAATTATCCTTATGTAGTCATGATTCCAAAGTTTCACAAAAATCCTCTTAAATTCCGTACAGTCACTGTAGGTTGTAATACATATAACACTCACACATTAATTTTAAATATTTTTACACAAATTTATGAGTTATCAGTCAACAAAGACAGCACTCACTGCATTAAAAACAGTTTTGAATTGGAGGATAAAATAAAGCCATTAACAAATGTCAATAATATTATTACTTTAGATTTCAAAGACCTATTTAATAATATCATTCTGAAAGACTTACATTCTATTATCAATACATTATTTATAGAATATTTCCCTTTATTAAATTTACCTGATAATATTGATACTGATTACTTCAAATGTTTGACTAATTTTCTACTATTTCATAATTTTATCTTCCAAGACAATGCTTTTTATATTCAAATACAAGGTATCCCTCAAGAAGCTGCTTCATCAAGCATGTTATCCGATCTATATCTTTACTTTTATGAAAGAAAATTTATTAACAATAATCTATTGCTCTACAGATATATAGATGATATAATTATTCTTTCTATTAATGATAATAATTCTATATTTCTTCCTGTAAAATGCCCTTCTAATCTAGAACTTAGTACTTCTTATTCACATAATTCTAGTATAAATTTTATGGATGTAAAAAGTAATATCTCCTTAATAATACCCTAACATCCAATATTTATGATAAACGTAATGACTTTTCATTTAATGTAATTAATTTTACTAACTTCAATTCCTGTTTACATATTTCAGTATATAGTAATATTCTACTTAATCATAGTCTTCGTATCAAACATTTATGTTCCTCCCAATTCTTATAGCCTAACATTTTTAAATCAAAGCAATTAGCATTGTCTTATAATTATCCCGTCTCTTTTATTTCTGCATGGCTCAAATCTTAATATTCATATTTTCTACTTTTTACCAGTATAGCCTTATATATGTTTAAAAAAAATAAATAATTAAAAAATCGAAAACACTATTATGGAGGGTGGGATGTGGATTGCGGAAAAAATTATAAAACATACACAAAAATTTTATTAAAAAAATGTGTATGTATGTTTTAAATACATTATACACTATTATTAATTAAAAAAATAATAATACCATTATGGAGGGTTGTGGTCGGGAATGCTAAAAAAGTTTTAAAACCTAAAGCTAAAAGTTTAAAAAAAGTTTTAAGACATTAAAAAGTTGATATGTCTGTGAGCATGTATATGTGCATGTATGTGTGCTTATATATTGTATGGATATATTTAGGGGTGGGAAACATAGGGGTATCATGCATTTCACATCATATTTTTCATTATTTTTCACATATTGGTACATAATACAAGGTCATATTTTATTATTTCAAAATAATCCTCATTGTTTTTTAAATGTTATTTATATACTCATTTTTTATCTTATAATATTCGTTTTTAAACTAGTTAAACTAATCAATGCCCTTCTATTTACTTATTTTTATAAACTTATTTTATTTTATATTTACTCAGTACTTGTTTAGTTCATTCCTATTTTTTCATTCTACTTTAAATAAATCTTAATCATTTCTTAATTTATTAAATTAATTTTATTTCTGTTTTATGGGTTTAGATGGCAGCACTTAACATTTCTTTTTAGTAAACCTAATTACAATATAGTTTTTCTTTTTCACGCCAGATGGCATGATGGCAGTAATGTTCTGATTCTCAGCAACTTATCACTACATGTTCTAATAGTCCTAACCTAATCTGTTTGCATCCTTAAATGCTTTAACAATGTGAATCAACTTTATAATATTTTGGATCCTTTTATGTAATTTAGGTATTGTGCTCTTATATTTTTAATATCCTGTGTGGTGCATCTTTCTTTAGATCTCTTGGTATTTTATTTTATTTTCTTTTATGATGCGCTATTAGGTGCTAAATTTTGTCATTTTAAGCTTAATGCCGACAAAATTGGATGAAATAACGCATCTTCCTTATGAATTAACCAACAAGCACATCTGATGATTCTGTGTGTTATTCATAGTTTTTATTTTACATACTGGTTTCCAATGTTCATATTTTGTTCATCTATTAGATTTTACCATTTGTTCATATATTTGTGATTTCATCTTTATTATATTTATATATATATTTATATAAATTTTGTTAAAATGTGTTCATAGTACTCAAAACGTATCGTTTTAAATATAGGTAAAATAATTAATGCGTATAAAGTTTGAAATTTGCATAATAAGACGGCCTCTCACTTATACAACTCTCTCAGTTATACGACTTTTTTTCTACGGTCCCCTGAAAGTCGTATAAGTGAGAGGTCACTGTATATGATAGATAAAACAATGTATATATATATACTAGAAAGGTAGCCCGTCAAAAATGACGGAAATTTAGATATAAAAATATATACAACTCATGTGCAAAAATATGAGTTTTCTCGCTTGTTCCGCAGTGATAGATGAAAATAACACATTTTAAGAACGAAACACATTTATGAAAAACTGTGTACAGTAGAAGACCACTAATCTGCACTTTCAAAGTTTGGTTCAAAGTGTTATGCAGATTTGAGGCTCTTTGCGGTCATGTCTATTCAGTCTTTGTTTACATTTTTTTAAATTCACATATTGGACAATTTAGATTGTTAAGCCTTAAAAATAAATAAATTACACACTTGAAGTAAGGTAAAAACTATTAAATTATCGTATACGATTTCATGAAATGGTATTATATGTGTGTGCTTCACGATCTTGGTTACGATGTTGGCGAAATTGGCTGCAACTTGTCATAATCCTATTTTATGTGTGGGCCGCTTTAACAAAAAAGTAACCAGTTTTTAGTAAAATTTCTGATGTAAAGTAGTTTTCAAAAACTTGTGTAAAATTGCAGGCCGTTCTCATGTTATGTCAGTCCTAAGAATAATATTTCTAACACCGAAGAGTTTCCATGTATATGTGGAATTTAGAAAAGCTTCTCCAAAAGAAAGGTCCTGAAATGACATTGTAATTCCTCTAACTTCAAAGTTTAATCGGGCCCTGATGTTGTTTACTGATATCTAATAAATACAGTTATTTTGAATATTACAACAGAATTAAACAGTTAAACTTATTTAACTTAAGCCCGATGTTATTTTTTAGTATTAAGAAAGAAAATTATTTAAATTTTTCAAATCATGCATTTATAATTTTTTTCCGTCTTTAATAACTAAATAATGAAAAAATATGCTTTTGTTCTGAGCTCATAAATATGACAATAAAATAATGTAACTAAGAGACATTGCAAAATTAAATCTTTGTGATTTCAAAGCATAAACAAATGATACCGCCACCATTTTACCTACTATGACGTCATTAGAATATTGTCCATTGATTGTTGGAGAACTTCCTTTGTGAATGATTACCCCCAATGATTTAATATTTTTTACGGTTCACGATGAAGGAATCGCTTGTGTTTGTTTAGGTTTATGGAATGAGATATTAAGCTGTGGACCTAATTTCAACTAAAGTTATCCAAGTATATATGTATTTTTAATCGAAATTAAAAACAATGCTTTGATCTCGAAATAAAAAGTTTTAATTTGTATAATTGGTTGTTTCTGTTAATTATTTATTTAGGTACTTTTCCATTGTAGCGCATTTTAAAAAAAAGCTTGGCGCAATTCGGGCATCAGAAAGTGAGATATGTTGCCAAAATATATAAACAGCTATGAAAACAAAGCTAATGAACTTTTACTTCTGTTTATATATGCGCTTATATACATAAAAAATCGTTTCTAAATATATATAATATTTTTTTATGTACAAATTACGACACAGATTTCAGATATGAACCCGGATACCTAACTGGCGCTAAAATGGTATTATTTTGCCTGCTATGGTAACCCGGCTATTGTTTTTTATCTATTAATAAATTGTTTATTTACTTTTATTTTCTGTTTTTTAATTATATAAACTGTTTTGTTCTATAGTTATTATTCAAACTTTTATTTATTTATAGTTATTTCCTTTTCAAAATGATAGCAAATAATTTAAAAATATATAAGTAACTTGTATTCGAAAGCGAGATTTCTGCCGAATTGGCGTCAGAGAAAAATCACGCCAACCCCGATGCGTATATGACATCAGTGCAAAAATTACTTCTGTTTCTTTATAAAAATGGATAAATAGCTTTTTTTACATTAAATAGATTGTATACATATGGAAAAAATTGCTTGTGCGTATGAAGCAGTAAATAGGTTGTCAGAAAATACGTTGGCAAACTTCTTTCTCGCCAAGAAACTTTTCTCCGAAGTATTGTAGATAAGCAATGATTGCTAAAAATGCATTTTTAATTATGATATTCGTTTTTATGTTTCACTACATTTATGCATACTATACTGTGTGTATAAATGCTACAGTTCATATGCAGGGCTACACAAAAGAATTCGTAAGGGTTATTGAGTATGAGAGTAAATTGCTTAAAGGTGGTTTTTAAAGGAGTTATGCAGTTTTATGCTGAACTGCGTTTGGTTTACTAAGAAATGTTGGTACTTCTTAGTTATCCCGTCGACCAAATTACTGTCGCCAAATTGTAAGATTAAATGCCAATAATGGTTTGCGATTAATTAATTAATTGTAAGATTAAATGCCAATAATGGCCAATAAAACCATTAATTCGACATTTTATTTGTATTTTTATTAATGTTTTAATAATTTGTTTGCTCTTTCGTTATTTAAATTAAAAATGATGTCAATGTGTATAATTTGGCGATTTATATAATTTGGCGAAATTAGTGGACGGGATAACTAAGAAGTACCGAAATGTTTGTAGAATATAGATAAAATGATATACAGGGTCACGCAAAGAATTGGATACATAACCGTCTATGCATGATAATATCTGGAAATGTGATTTCAGTAGTTTTAAGAGTAGTTTAAATTAAATTTTAGCTAAATAGTGGCATGTAATAACGGTACTATTGGCTATGGACGGTAATTGCTGAAATCAATTTGTAAAATGTTTTATGCGTTTTCTAAAATGTTTACTTAGTTATCTTATTTACCTTATTTCCCTAAATAACGAAGTTTTGTTAAAGCATTCGGGATATGTTGGAAAGTGTTTCATATTCTATGCTTAACGCATGATTTTTCTTTCTTCTTCAGTCTTATTTTGCATTTATTTCATTCTTAATTTTTTAGTCTTATACTGCTTTATAGAAACTTTGGCACAGTTGTCATATATGCCCCATATTAGGGCGATATTTTCCAACGCCAATTTGGCGAAAACATCAACAGCATAAACAACATCCGGGTTACCATATCAAGCAAAATAACGACACTTTGGCGACAGTTAAGTACCAGTTGTGTACATGACATTGGCGTCAGAAAAAAAATCGCGCCAATATGGGGCGTATATGATATCTGTGTCGAAACTTTAATATTTAATGTTTAAACACTTCGCTCCACCCACCTTGCATATAGTATAAACTATAACACACATAGCGCAAAATAATAGACAGTTTGGTATTTTTTCACTATAGGGGCTTCGGCGTTTTTAAAAAAAAGCAATTGCAAAAAAGCTTGGTGTAATTTGGGCTTCAGAAAGTGAGATTTGGGTACTTTTCCATTATACGGATACCATTGTCGCCAAGGGTAATATTTGGCGCAAAATGAAAATCACGTGAATTGAAGCATTTCAAAAATAAAAGAAAAATCATTGTCGATACTAAAGTGAACATTTAAAAAATATAGCATTTGAAAATTCCAGACTTTTACGAACTATTTCATTAAATCACAAATATATACTTAAAATAATAGAACACATAACTTTTTTAAAATAAAGCGGTACTGCTTAGTTATCCATCGACCAATTTCCCAAATTATATAAATCGCCAAAACCACTCGCCAAATTATATACATTGATATATTTTTTATTTTAAGTAACGGAAGAACAAATAAATTAGTAAAACATTAATAAAAATACGAATAAAACGTCAAATTAATGGTTTTATTGGCCATTATTGGCATTTAATCTTACAATTAATTAATTAATGGCAACCATTATTGGCATTTAATCTTACAATTTGGCGATAGTAATTTGGTCGACGGGATAACTAAGAAGTACCAATAAAGCAATAAAATAAAACTCATATTAAACTGCTGGCATAAAATTACAAATATATTTTAGCATTTTGAAATAATTAGTGCATTAGCATACATTTTGGCATGGTGTCCGTATAACGGAAAAATATCGAGATGTGTTGTCAAATCATATAAACAGCTATGAAAACGAACTTGATGAGCGTTTTTGTTTGTTTTATATGTTTATTTTACATGTATATTATTCATGTTTTTATGTACAAATTACATATGTTTCTGTATAAAATTAGAGAAACGGCTTTTTTATGTTAAATAAATCGTATAAATATCGAAAAAAAATGCGTGTGTATATAAAATGAAGCAGTGGATGGTTCCCGGAAAATATGTTGCCAAATTTCCTTTTTCGCCAAGGCACCTATACTGGAAAATTACCTAAAGCACATTAAAATCTCGCAGTTAGGAGCTCACACAGTACAGCGTCGTCTATTGGCGGTTATTTTATTAGGGAGGAAGATGTAAAGATGTACTTTAAATTCTCACCCATAGATTTTGAAAATCAATCTTAAAAGAGCGGAGTTTAAAATTTTGGTGACCTCCTTTATGAAAGATTAATGGTTTTAAATAGGAATTTCGCCAAATTAGCCAGCTATCGCTAAGTTGGCTAACATTTGGCGCTACTGTGGTAACCCTGCATTAGTATTTTTCAACAATTACTCATTTCAATGAGGCAGTCCTACCGGAATTGTGAGGGACACACAGAGACTTGGATTTTATATAAATAGATATATATATATATAACAAGCTAAAAGTTCATGAGTTTTGTTTTCTGTTTATAGCATTTGGCATCAAATCTCATTTTCTGCCAATCTTTCGCTTTCTGCCTCCCTTTCAGCCAATCCTTGGGGAAGTATGTTGTAGAGAAACCATCTCTTGTAAATATATTTTGAATCTCATATAAAGGAATAGGCTTTCATATCTATGCACTTTTCCTGTATAGGCGCCTTAGCGTGATAGGCAATATGGTCTTACACAGAGAAGGAAATTTTGCAAACGTATTTTTTAAGCTTATTCACTGTTTCATGTAAAGAAGCAATATTTTTCAATATTTATACCATTTATTTACTTTTATATACAAACGTAAGTAAATTGTATATAAAAAACAATAATAATATACACTGGTTTCCAAAAATTAAGGAAAAACAACAAAAATAGCGATTACTCAAAATGTTACATATTTATATTAATAAAACTGAGCCACAATATACAACGCATAGTAAGGTATAAAATAACATTAAAAGAAATTACCAGACGATTGTGGTGTTTCAGAAATTAACACAATTATAAAATACACAAAATAAATGTGTGCGTTTGGTATACGAAAATTACCTTTAATATCGAGTATGATCACCCCTAGAAGCAATACAGCATATACAGCGATGTGTGATACTGTCAATTATGCGATTGATAAGTTCGTTGGGAAGTGCGAGCTATTGCTCTTGTAAAGCAGTTTTAAGCATGGCAAGGGCCTGAGGAGGGGGGTGGAGAGCAGCAACACATCTTCCTACAGCATCCCAAACATGCTCAATGGGATTAAAGTCCTGTGATCGAGCTGGCCATTACTTACGCTGAATTGTTTGGTGCTGATGATTATTTTTCACGATGCGAGTTTTGTGCGGTCTAGCGTTGTCATCCTGTAACAAGAATTCATTACCTGTTGCGCCGGCATAAAGGCGCACATAAGCATCAAGAATGTCATCTCTATTTACGTAAGTATTCACAGTTCCACGGGGAAAGACATGGAGGCTGTACGTCCATCCAAAGAGATACCATCCTAAACAGAAACACTGCCTCCTCCATATGAATCTCTTTTCGCGAATTTTTGATGGATGATAGCATGTTCCCTATTCTCTTTACATAAAACAAAGCCTATTATTGCTTTGGAGGCTAAACCGGACTCATACGTGAAGAGAACACGCCTCCAGTGATCAGCCATCCAGTGGATATGTTGGCATGCTCACCTTAAACGTTCCTTCCGCTGACGTGAGGTGAACGGCGCGTAAATGGCAAGCCTTCCAGTGGCTGCAGCAAGGGAGGCTCTAAGATGAAAGGGAGATGCTGTTCTATTTCTTCGTACACATAACCGCAATATCGGTCATCGGTGCTTGACGTAGCTCTTGCTCGTCCTTGGCTGAACTTTCTGTAGGCCGAACCAGTGGTTTGAAATTGTTCCCAAAGCCCTATGAACAACAGAAGGACTCACATTTAGCCGTTTGGCTACCTCTGTGTGACTTTGACCTGTCTCCAATCGTTCAATAGCTCCATATTGAAATTCTGCGGACAATTGATACCTCGAGGTCATTCTAATGCATTGGCTACCTCAATTTTCTTATCTCATAATCACAGCGACAATTGCAGCCGTACGCTCTAGCATGCATTTTTATGCTCCTCACAGATGACGCAATCCGATTGCAGCAGCACTAATTTGCGATTTGTAATTTTATTCAGAAACTTTTAGTTAACAACACATGCAAATTTCATACGGACAGCTTCCATTTTGAACGAATTATAGCTCTTTTTGCGATTTTCCCTTAATTTTTGGAAACCATTGTATTATGTCCAATTTAAGTACAGTGGAGCAATATAAATTTTTTAAATTCATGTGTACCTTTGGGCTTTATTACCAATTCATGTTTTTATAGCAATGGATGAATTTATGTAACAAAATAAGTTCTTATTTCAATGTGTGTTGTTTTTATTTATTTATGAATTTTATATAAAAATTTAAGAGTTCTAAATTCACTTTAAGTAGAAATTTTCATTTTATTAAGGCTGTTCTCAAATGTACTTTCCGATACATTTTTAGTTCACTTTTGTTTGGAAATGCATCAAATTAGCATATTTATGCATTATATTGCAAATAATGCAAAATATATTTCAGAAAATGCAGCATTTGCGTCAAGGTTTCAATATTTATTAACGTGGGTATTTGAGAACAGCCTAAATAGATTAGTGATGCACATTTTTTGTCAACTCCCTTTATTAATGCCACACACACACACATCCAAAGAAGTGAAACCTGAGACCTGCTAATAGCAAAAAGAATATTTTTATTTTCCTGTTTGTTACATTCAAAGTGAAACAAATTTATAAAATACAAAGCAAATAAAAGTCATACTTTTCTTTCGTATTTTTTCACGATAGACATAAATCGTAATATTTTTTGCCAAAATACGCCAACTAGCTGTGAAACTGCAACAACTGAATATTTTATACAGTAAAAGGTTTAAAAATATAAATAAGCAATAAAAAGTAATATTTTAAACATTTAACCCTTTCAGGAGCAAGCAAATGTGTTTCTGTAATGTTGAATTCACACCGGAATTTTTGAAAAAATACGTCAAAATAAGGAATAGCATTTTTTCAATTTTTTTCCACCAAAGTTAAATATGTAAAATTTAATTAACAGTTTCCGGTGCAAATCATGATTAAAATTAGGTGGGATATTTTATATCCCACACAAAACCCCCACATATATCCCCACGGTGGGATATAACACCGTCCCTCAAGGGGTTAAACTCTTATTTAAGATTTTTAACAAGTGCAAGAAGATCTGCCATATTTGTTTGTTATTTTTACTAATAATAAATGATAAAATTACTTATTTGCATTTCTTTTTTTTTCTTTTATTACTATTTTTTTGAAGATCTGTATGAGGGTTACCAAAATTTGTTAAAAAGGCAAGAATTAAAAAAATACTTGTTAACAATATACAAACAGCAATTTGGTATCGCCCCTTCAAAATATCTATAAATTTTAATTCTCTCTATTTCTAATTCTATGTGAACTCTGTGGTGCGCCACACATTTGTTCTCAGCCTTTTTACTTTGTGTAAATTTAATTTTGTAGGTTAAAAAATGCGGTGTAATAAGACTGCACCATTTCTTCTCTTGTTCTTTTTTAATTGTGAAGCCCTTATCTTCTAATATTAAATTCCCAGGTTCTAAAAGGGACAGAATGCCAGATTTTATTAATAAATCTTTATCAGAAATTTAGAAACAATTCCCCCCCTACATATCAGAAATAAAAGATATTGTCCCTGACGGTGTAATGCCTACCATTGCTTTTAGTGTATTTGTATTTTTATAATGACTGAAAGTTTGTTGCCGCAGAGTTGGACTTGTAGGATGCTGAATTGGAAATTTAGTACAGTCCAAAATAATTCCAGCAGTTGGGATATCTTTTAAAAATTGGTGGGGGCATTTTTTTTCTTTTCTCTTGTTCCTTTTTGGGCAAACTAGAATAATTTTCAATAATGCGTACGTGGTATCAGCAACATTGGTGCAATTTTTTTGATACCGTGGATTGATGTTGTTGGAACAAATGCGCCTAAAATACTTGGGATATCCCAGTTTGTAGATACACAAGAAGCATAAACAGTTGTTTTTTAGAGGACAATGTTAAATCTTTTTCCAGACATAATTAATTAAAAACAGTTGTAAAAGTCTCTCTTGTTAACCCTTCCAGGGCTTTCATTGTTTCATTAGAAGGTATAGATTAATATCGAAACAGAACTCCTGAGAATTTTGTTTCAATATTTATCGAATTTTCTTGCCACTTGCTGTTCTGGTTCAAAATTGCCAGAACAAAATCGCAACCGGTATCTGTTGGTGCATCTTTTGTTCCAGAAACAGCTTCTTCAACCTGAATACTTTCTAATGCTGGAGGCATACTCTCAGACGTGTCAGGTATGCTTTCAGATCTAGAAAGCACACTTTCTGGGGTCGAAGGCATGTCTCTGAAATGAAACACAATGTGAAGTTTAAATTCAGTCATGTATTGAATTTGAAAATACTTAACTATTAGACGTTTACAAAAGAAAAGAAAAAATAATCTTGAATGAAATTACTTCTACAAAACACTGATCTGTATCCTTAAAGTATCAGCTTAATAGTATTTTAGCTTAGATAATGATTTGACTGATCAATGAATTTAGCATTTTTTTCATTTGTTTTGCAACTGACAGAAGAATTTCGCTGTCACGATTGACTGACAAATTAAAAAAAAATTCTCCCTTGTTTCCAGCATGGGAAGGGTGAAATCGGAAAATGTTATCTACAAAACATACAACACTTTTTTCCCGTCTTTAACTAGCAAACAACAAATATCATTTTGAACCTGATTTCTCCAACACCAAACTATATCAAGGGTGATTTTATTCCGGTTATATGCCGAATTCCGGTATTTTTTTTCATTTTCAATATCGGAATTCCGGATTTTCTCAAGATGTCTTAGTTGGTCACGAAAAAAAAAAATTGAGAAGTTCATATATCAGTTGAGGAAAGATGTGCAAATTGCGTCAGTTTTTTTGTTCTCTCCCATGTTATAATTCAGGGGTGATTCTGCTCCGAATTTTCCGAAAATTAAAAAAAAAATCGGTCATCAGTCTGAAAATTCAGACATAAAAATATCGCGAATTTTGACAAATGATCATCGAAAAATATCAATCATTTATTTTTAAGTTTTTAAGACCCGTGTCCATTACTAAAATACTTAATTAGCCGATTTCTAGTAATGGACATAAAATGTAGACATTGCTAAAATGCAATTTCAGTAATGTTTATTGTTCATAGTCCATAAAATCTTTTGACTTAGCTGAAAATCTAAGTAATCAAATTTTAATTTTTAAACTAGCTGTTTATTCCGTTCTACGGACGGGAGTTCGCGAATTTAATTCTAAAACTAAAATAAAAAATACAATTTTGTCGAATTATCATGTTGATATGGCAGCAGACGATAACCATGTTTTTGGAGTAAGGGAATAAATAGAATAAAAAGTTTTGTTGATGTTTGTGATAAAGTGTTTTTCTTTATTTTTAAAAAAAGGTAATAATTAAGCGCAATTAAATAACCTCTAATTATTTGCATGCGAGGTAAAAGAATTATCGTAATACCCACTGCAGCTTCTTAGTATTGCAGCATGGCGTACGAAATATGTACATCTCACATGGTTAAAACCCGCGCGATTACGGGTTGAACATAAAAAAGGCAAAAATTCGTCAAAAACATAAAATAGTAAAAAAAAAATTATTAAAAATTTTCGAAATTTTTGCTCTAATCGTTCATGGGGCCCCTACCAGCAACCCGTGTGCCAAATTTCGTAGCCCTGCGCCCTGTGGTTTCCAAGTTTTTGAGGTTACAGAGATACACGCACGGATTTTAATAGGGTAGATTGCACTTACCAGAATGTAAACACCAATATATTTATAAATAGCTACTTTTAATTAATTTCGTGTAGTTGGCAGTTTTTATATATTTCTGTTATTTAAAATTAAATTTTGATTCATATCGGGATATGAGACTATAAAAATGGTTAAATATTGTTGATAACACATCGGCTGATAAGTTCCCGGTCTAATGAAGAAAACACAACTTTTTTGGTCAAATTCGATTTTATCCATCAACATAGTCTTCTTTAAGAGCGATACAATCATTCAGCACCTCTCTAACATTTCAATACCTTTCTTGAAGAGGGAATTATCTTTGGCCTCAAAATAGGCCTTTGTTTCAGTGATCATCTCCTCATTCGAGCCAAATCTCTTGCCAGTGAACATTTTTTTATAGGTTTGCGAACAGGTAAAAGTCGCTGAGAGCCAAATTTTGAGAACAGGGTGGGTGCAGAAGCAATTCAAAGTGCAATTCGTGCAATTTTGCCATCGTAGCCAAAGACCTGTGACAGGGTGCAGGGGAAAACGCGGCACCCACTTCAAAAACAGCTTTCTCATAGACAAATGTTCACGCAAAATAAAGCCTACACATTCTTCTGGTATATTTAGAGTATCAGCTATCTCCTGCAACTTCACTTTACGGCTTTCTAAAACGATTTTGTGGACTTTTTTTATGTTTTCCGGTAGAACCACCTCTTTTGGTCGACCAGAGCGTTGCGCATCATCGATGTGTGTACGACTACGTTTAAAATCAGCAAACCAGTAAATAATGGTCGATTTTCCTGGTGCAAAGTCCAGATAACATTTATCAAGCCAAGTTTTTGTTTCCACGGTGTTTTTTTTCCATCAAATAGCAATGTTTTATCAAAACACGAAATTCTTTTTTTCCATTGTTTTGAAAATACAAAAAGTTGTTTCACTAAAACCACTGTAACTTTTGAAGCAACCGTCAGATCGTCATAAAATGTTTACAGCTACCTTTTTAAGGTTAGTACTTACTAAACAGACTATTAATTCTGCATTTGTGGTGCCATCTGTGTGCCAGACCGGGAACTTATCAGCCGATGTGTTAGATTAATACGATATTAAAAAAAAAAACTGGAATCTTATAATTATAATTATTAATAAAAAAATAGTTTAAAAAGAAATTCCTTAAGGGTGTCTATTACTGGCACATCTACCCTATTTTTTTTCCCATGATCTGTTTCTTTATTTTCTTAATGTGATTTGATTGTTTTCCTTTAACTGCATAGAAGTACATTATAACCAAAAAAAGTCCCTAGAAAATATGCATGAAAACAGTTAATTAAAAGCTGGCAAAAATATTGCTTCTGGTCTAAATACAAATTCAAATGTAAACAAACAAACACATATCTATATGAAGGACAGTGATCTATGGAAAGAAAAACAGTTAAAATAATAACAAGCCTTACAGTTAAAATAGCAAGGACACACAAGCACTTCCATTTTTCGTTATTTAAATTGCACATACATCAGCTTGCATTACATGTTTATAAATTACACCACACATACAAATATAAGCTATTGACATGACATCTGCATTAACAACGAAATATTTAAGGGGTATAAGAAGTTGCTTTTTACTTTGAGTGAACTGATTATTGCATGATGGCAATTTATATGACAGCTTTCTTTAACCCTCTCGGCACTGAATTTTTTTTCCAATTTTGGGAAAAATTACTTTTACGCCAGCAAAATTAAAAGTAGCTATCGAAATCACAGAAGTTACAGTTTACTGACATTTAACGAATGTGTTCTTTACAGAAACCTAACGAATGTAGTTATGTTGCGTGTTTTTCATATAAAAATAGTCTAAGGAACAATTTTTAAGACGTTTGGAAAAATGTCGTATTACAACCAGATTAAACAAACATTAAAATTTAGTAGTATTTTTTATCTTTTATCACAAATTACTAATTCGGGAAAGGAGTCCCTAATTTAAATTTAAAGTGTGAAACATATGTTTGAATTAAAAGAAACGCCAACGGTTTACTAATAATTAATAAAACTTTTATTAATAATATTATTATTAAATGCTGAAACATAAGTAGAGTCATAATAGTAAATATATCGACATAAGCTATCACTATTAAGTGCTGGAATTAACAAAAATAAATTTTTCTCTCTCAAACATTGCAATTTGAAGTAGGAGCCTCATATGAGGCTCAGGGTGACGAGAGGGTTAAAGGTTTGTTTTCCATATTTCACCGCAAGTGAAAACTGAGGACTTGAAACTCATGCAACCTTTGCTGGTCTTACCATAACCAATGAACTGTTTCAGCTTTCTAAGCTAATGATATAAAGCACATATTTCTTGAAAAATTGTGTAAGGATCGGGAGGAAGGGCACAACGGAGAGAGGCAAAAATGCAAAATCTGTATGCAACATTGAGAAAAAATTTCATCACAGACATTTAAAATGGTTTTACAGCACATACTTACCTCATCTGGTATGAACTTTTCTCTCTCCGATTTTTTGATTTAGAAAAAATAAATTTCGTAGGCACAGCACCTTGCTCCAGAAATCTTTTGCCTGTAAAATTCTGAAAAACAAAGCAGTCATCTTCGAAATGCTCCGAACATAACTTTGAATGTTTAGTGGCTACGAAGTTCTCCCTTTTAATTTGTGTCAACCATTCTTTCAATATGCTCTTATTATTTAAGGAAAAAGAATGAAAAGAAAATTCTTATGCAGAGTAATAGAGCAGCATAATAAAATAAATGAAATTAAAAGGATAGCATGCAACGACAACACTGCCTGTAATGGCGAATATGGGTTGGTTGGCTGTGGGGCTAGGTATGGGTGATTTCGGAAATGTTTCCCGAAAACACGTGACTTCTGCCGTCACAAGAATAGGGTCCATTAACATCAACTTATTATTTCGTCATATGACTTTTTAGGGTTTCGTTCATCTGACGAAACCCTATTCGTCTCGCTCCTCTGTCTGTCTGTCCGTCACAGAGCCCGTTCTCAGAAACTACACATATTGGAGATTTGAAATTTTGCATACTTATAGGTGACCACCACACATCATACGACAAATCATAAAATTTTGAAAAAGTCGTACATTTAACCCTTTGGGCTCCCACATGTGTATTTTAAACAATTCTTTCTAAGTGAGTCCCTAATTAGGTTGCAGGCATGAAATTTTGCGTACTTATAGCTGAATACCTCACATCAAAGGACAAATCATAAAATTTTGAAAAAGTCGTACATTTAACCCCTTGGGCTCCCACATGTGTATTTTAAACAATTCTCTCTAAGTGAGCTCCTAATTAGGTTGGAGACGTGAAATTTTGCATACTTATAGCTGAATACCTCACATCAAAGGACAAATCATAAAATTTTCAAAAAGTCGTACATTTAACACTTTGGGCTCCCACATGTGTATTTTAAACAATTCTTTCTAAGTGAGTCCCTAATTAGGTTGCAGGCATGAAATTTTGCGTACTTATAGCTGAACACCTCACATCAAATGACAAACCATAAAATTTTGAAAAGTCGTACATTTAACCCCTTGGGCTCCCACATGTGTATTTTAAACAATTCTCTCTAAGTGAGCTCCTAATTAGGTTGGAGGCGTGAAATTTTGCATACTTATAGCTGAATACCTCACATCAAAGGACAAATCATAAAATTTTGAAAAAGTCGTACATTTAACCCTTTGGGCTCTCACATGTGTACATTAAACAATTCTTTCTATGTGAACCTCTAATTAGATTGGAGGCGTGAAATTTTGCATACTTATAGCTGAATACCTCACATCAAAGGACAAATCATAAAATTTTGAAAAAGTCGTACATTTAACCCTTTGGGCTCCCCCATGTGTATTTCAAACAATTCTTTCTATGTGAGCCTCTAATTAGGTTGGAGGCGTGAAATTTTACAAACTTATAGCTGAACACCTCACATCAAACGACAAACTATAAAATTTTGAAAAAGTCGTACATTTAACCGTTTGGGCTCCCACATGGTTATTTTAAACAAATCTTTCTAAGTGCGTCCTTAATTAGGTTGCAGGCGTGAAATTTTGCGTACTTATAGATGGACACTTGAGATCAAACAACAAATCATAAAAATTTTGAAAAAGTCATACATTTAACCCTTTGGGCTCCCACATGTGTATTTTAAACAATTCTTTCTATGTGAACCTCTAATTAGATTGGAGGTGTGAAATTTTGCATACTTATAGCTGAATACCTCACATAAAACGACAAATATTAAAAATTTTGAAAAAGTCGTACATTTAACCCTTTGGGCTCCCACATGTGTATTTTAAACAATTCTTTCTATGTGAAACTCTAATTAGATTGGAGGCGTGAAATTTTGCATACTTATAGCTGAATACCTCGCATCAAAGGACAAATCATAAAATTTTGAAAAAGTCGTACATTTAACTCTTTGGGCTCCCCCATGTGTATTTCAAACAATTCTTTCTATGTGAGCCTCTAATTAGGTTGGAGGCGTGAAATTTTACAAACTTATAGCTGAACACCTCACATCAAACGACAAAATATAAAATTTTGCAAAAGTCGTACATTTAACCCTTTGGGCTCCCACAGTTGTATTTTAAACAATTCTTTCTAAGTGAACCCTAATTAGGTTGGAGGAGTGAAATATTGCATACTTATAGCTGAATACCTCACATCAAACGACAAATCATAAAATTTTCAAAGAGTTGTATATTTAACCCTTTGGGCGCCCACATGTGTATTCTAAACAATTCTTTTTAAGTGAGCCCCTATTTAGGTTGGAGGTGTGAAATTTTGCATAATTATAGCTGAATACCCCACATCAAACGACAAATCATAAAATTTTGAAAAAGTCGTACATTTAACCCTTTAGGCTCCCACATGTGTATTTTAAACAATTCTTTCTAAGTGAACCCTAATTAGGTTGGAGGAGTGAAATTTTGCATACTTATAGCTGAGTACCCCACATCAAACGACAAATCATAAAATTTTGAAAAAGTCGTACATTTAACCCTTTGGGCTCCCACATATGTATTTTAAACAATTCTTTCTAAGTGAACCCTAATTAGGTTGGAGGCGTGAAATTTTGCATACTTATAGTTGAATACCTCACATCAAACGACAAATCATAAATTTTCGAAAAGTCGTACATTTAACCCTTTGGGCTCCCACAAGTGTATTTTAAACAATTCTTTTTAAGTGAGCCCCTATTTAGGTTGGAGGTGTGAAATTTTGCCTAATTATAGCTGAACACCTGACATCAAATGACAAACCATAAAATTTTGAAAAAGTCGTACATTTAACCTTTTGGGGTCCCACATGTGTACTTTAAACAATTCTTTCTAAGTGACACCCTATTTACGTTGGAGGTGTGAAATTTGGCATACTTATAGCTGAACACCTCACATCAAATGACAAACCATAAAATTTTGAAAAGTCGTACATTTGACCCCTTGGGCTCTCACATGTGTATTTTAAACAATTCTTTCTAAGTGAGCTCCTAATTAGGTTGGAGGCGTGAAATTGTGCATACTTATAGCTGAGCATCACACATCAAACGGCAAATCATAAAATTTTGAAAAAGTCGTACATTTAAGCTTTTGGGTTCCTACATGTTTATTTTAAACAATTCTTTCTAAGTGACACTCTATTTAGGTTGGAGGCGTGAAATTTTGAATACTAGCTGAACACCATCATGCGACAAATCATAAAAATTTGCAAAAGTCGTACATTTAACCCTTTGGTCTCCCACATGCGTGTTTTAAGCAATTCTTCCTAACTGAGCCCCTTATTAAATTGGAGATTTGAAATTTTGCATGCTTATTATAACAGAACACCTGAGGCCAGGCGACAAATTATAAAATCTTGAAAAAGTCTTACGTTTAACCCTTTGAGTTACCACATATGTATTTTAAGCAATTCTTTCTAAGAGAGCCCCTAATTAAGTTGGAGACATGAATTTTTGCATACGTGTAGCTGAATACCTCAGACCACACGACAAATCATAAAACTTTCAAAAAGTCTTATATTATTTACTCCTCCGTGCTCTAGCGTATATTTTAAGCAATTTTTCTAACCTCCGCCCTTTTCACCCAGGGAGCACTTTTCCAACTTTTGCCGACACCCCTTTGACCATTCTTTCATATTATGCACCATAGCCTTACATATTTGAGTTCCACTTTTTACCGCCAGGAGCGCCTACTTATCTCGGGTGCTATGGGCCAATCCCTTCGACTAATATATATACTGATAGTATGTAAAACGGAGTTTCGTTCGGATAGAGATTTGTTTAGAATAGAGTGCGCCCCTGGTTGCGAAATGTGGAACTAACAGATTTTTCAAAAGGATAAAGTGTTTTGAAATGAATATTAAACGAAACCCTCTGTGCGATCTGTGACCACACTTACCCACTTGTCTAAAAATGAGATTTGAGGCTGTCAAACATTAAAAATTTTTTTGTTTCTATTTTTAATTTAGTAAACTGATTATTAATTGCAATGGAACTGCTACATGACAGACAAAAAATATTAAAATTTATTGCAAATGTATATGTTTTACAATTACTATTTAATATATTATAACTTAATATTAATATACATTTTATTTATAAGCATGTTTGCATAAAAAAGCTTCTACATGAGCATAACTTAGTTTTTTTCATTTCCACACAAATTATTTCACATACTGTTGTGTATATAAAGATATGTATGTATATGTGATATTTTGACATAAAAGTTGTTTCTTGGATAGAAAGAATCAATATATTTATTTATTATTGTTAAATCTGCATTTTTAATTTAGAAGTTTAAATTTATTAAAAGTGGACAAAATGATATTTTGTCCGGCACGTTTTTTTTCCAGAGTTGAAAACAATCGGGCAAAACTGTCTTTCATAGCCTCTTTTAAGCAATTTTGCAGATGCGCACTGACATCTAGAATTCAAACTTTACACAATAAAAAACTATATCACCAAAATTTGAAATTTAGTTATTTTACTTCTCGATATATAGCACTTACAATCAAGTTTTTTTTTTTTTTTTTTTTTTTTTTTTTTTGTAAGTTAAATGATTTTAGTACATGGTAGACCGAGCATAGCTCGATATTTTTTTCAGTAAATATAGGAAAGTGAAAGATACTATACGCAAAGCATCAATAAATTATGGTTATATCTACCTCTCGTAGTTTTAGCAAGGTCAAAAGTGAAATGTCATTGAAAATGATGTCATTGTGATGCGGAAGTAATGACGTTTAAGTTTTAGATGTAAAATGATTGGTTTCTTGTAAATATGTCATATTTTCTGGGGGAGAGGGGGACGTAGAATTTAAATTTTTAATTCCAAAACGTTCTTTTGAGTACCTGAAAATCCTGTAAACTTTGTACATCCCAGGGAATTTGTATTGTTATTTATAAAAATAATTTTTTTTTTATTTATGCGAATATGTCAGTCATATCCTGAGTGCTATTCTCCTTGTTTTATAAAAAATAAATTTATTATTCTTCAATAATTATTGTCTATGTCAATAGTTTGCCGGCAAAAGTGAGTTTTTTGGCAAAATGGGGTAAGTTTGACAGAAAAATTCTCTTGCTTTTAAAATTGCTGCTAATTTTGAGCCATGGTATCAAACTATAGGGAAGTTTGTAATACAGTAAAAACCTCCTAATCTGGCACGTTCCGAACTTGAAGCATGCTGGATTACAGGATAAATGTCGAGAAAAACATACAGAAGTTACAATTAAACAAAAAATGACAGTAAAGCATGTTTTGAATTCATTAAAAAGCTTGTTACTTGTTACTGTAGTTAAATACCCAATAATGTAAAATACAACATAAGTACATGACTATAAATTGAAAAAGTGCATTGTTCTCTAAAAGAAAACAACCTGAAATATCTTCTAGTTTATTTTGCAACTGTATCGCTTTCAGTAACATCAACATTTTCGTCCGTTACTTCAGACTAAAGTTTACACCATGACTGTAGTGTAGAAATCTACACAACAAGGCTTGTTATTAATTTAACTAATTAAATAATTTTCGCACGATCCAATAACATTTAAAATAATTGAATTCTCGGAAAATAATTATTTAGTAATTAATTTATACAATAAATTAAAATAACATAAAAAATACTCCAAAATTAAAGTATATTAAAATGAATAATTATATAATGCGTAGAAAAAAATAAAAATATATATGTTGTTTGGTATTGGTATGTTTAGAAAAAAATAAGGAAGATGAATTGTGAATTTATTTTATATTAATATTAAAAATAAAACATTTCGAATTGTAAATATTTATATGTGCAAAAACAGTGTAATAAAATAAAACTCCCCAAATAAGACCAGACAGAAAATAGGAAATTACAGATAAAGAGAACATTGCTGACGCCAGACATGGACAGTAAATGTATAGCGAAAGAATAGAAAATTTACGATGTTGAAACCATAAATTTTCTATCAATTAAGATGGTTTTACAACACTCAACGTGGGTGGTGATTCCTATGAAAAACCTGACGCAAGGGGCAAAAATTAAGTTAATGCTATGCAGTGAAAAATAAATTGGCACGCCCATAGATAGGGATGTCTAGAGTACCAATAAGGGACCAGGAGTAGCCTCCAATCAGAACGACAGCTCTGGGTTAATTTAGCCCTCCCCAAAAAAATTGGATCTTGGAAGATGGAATGAGAAAAGATTATTAAGTCTTGTGTCTCGTCCTCAAGAGGTTCTATAATTTTTGTTAAGATGTGACTTCCTCTAAGACGACCCAGATACTTCAAAATTTTACACCAAGTTCTTTCGCAGCAAATTTTAAGGACAATACTAAATTTAGCGATTGAAATGAATGCTGAAAGCAGACAAATCTTTGTCACAAAAATGATTGATGCAGAAAAAAAGGAAATGATGATGAAAATTAATGCTGAGAGTAGACCTGTCCTTGTCATGATCTATTGACAAAGATCGCTGAGAGCAGACAAGTCTTTGTCCGGGAAATTAACTGATGCGGAATTTTACAGAAGTATTCACCTGATTTGGAGATGTAAGCTCAGTGGTTAGTGATGAGATGCGAATGCAACGAAGATATGATATATCAGCAGATTTCGCCTATGAAAGTATACATCATGTAAGCTCAGTGGTTAGTGATGAGATGCGAATGCAACGAAGATATGATATATCAGCAGATTTCGCCTATGAAAGTGTACATTGTGGAGATGGAGCTCTAATTTTTCATGCGTCACAGAGTGCCGAAAGAAAGTGAAATTGGTTTGTGAAAGATCCCCATGAACTATATATGTATATATAAAAAAATGAACTTTATGCCCCGATGAACTTACTTGTGTTTAGGATTCCATGAACTATGAGTGAACTGTATGATTTGGATGATTACAGAAAAGATCGAAGTCTATTTGGGTGAGAAACTCCTTATATTTATTTCAATGTATATTCGTGGCTATTGTTTTCATGCTTTCTTATGATGTGTACATTTAATATTAAGCAACTATTTTTTTAAATTTCCACTAAAGTACATAATCTTATGTCATTGAATATTATGATTGTTTATGATAAAGATTTTAATGATAACGGGAATACTATTTTTCATAAATAAAATTTTGATTAAAATTTTGGCAAAAGCCCCATCATCGGATCGTGCTGTGAACTAAAGGGGCAAGCATAAGATAACATAAATTAATAAAAAAAAATAAGTAACAAAGTATAATTTTGATGAAAGTTTTGCTGTTCTAATGCGAATGGAACTATGTTATATTCTGATAAAATAGTAGATAATTTGAAAAGATTATTATGATATAAAAAATCATATTTGAGTTATGAATTTTATATAAATGAAAATAAAGTTTGTTTATGTATGTATACTTATATGTCTTTCCTTTGAATTCCTTCCTTGTTCCCTTTTAGATAATATTCATAATTTATGGTATCTAATATTTTGGAATTATTAGAATTGGACGTTTCTCTATGCAACCTACAAGTCCGATATTTCCATTTCAACGTTAAATAAGTCGTCCTTGAGTTATTGCCAAAATTAATTTTATTCCAAAATTTTCTTCTCTCGTAATTTATTAAATAACATTATCCCATTAGATCTTTTCACAACGCAGATCGGGATAACTGTTTCTATTGTACTAACCATTTTACTGTCGCGTGACCCTGTGTGTTATGGCGTCCAAATCGTCACAACATACTAAAATTTAATGGTGCTAATACCAGGTGTTAGTAATGGAATTTAGGACGTAAAATTAAATGGTTGCAATGATTTAACTTATATAAAAAAAAATTATTATTATTTTCCTCTATTTTTATTTTTATTTTCAATTACTAACAAAATTATTTTCGTATGTTATATAAAAAAATTATTTATGTGTATAACAAAAAGAAAAACTAAGGAAAAGTGTAGTTCAGTTCACAGCACATACTTTAGTACGAACATAACGAGTGATTATTATAATTAATATCTATGAAAGGAAATATTGGTGAAAATTTCATATTGTGTTTTATTTATGTGCATGCATGCAGAATATTCAGTGTTATTTCAGTAGAATTTATGCGAAAATATTATTTTACAAATTAGTATGATCTTGAAAATAAAGATAGACAATTATATTCTAAAATTGAAAAAATAATAATTTGCAGTGTAGGAAATTTCTGAGAAACTAGGATAGAAGCAAAACAAAATAGAAATTATTCTATTATATATTTGGGAATTGCAGCCGCTGGGAAAATAAGGCATAAAAATTAAATCATGACAGGCGGAAGAGGGAAGAGACAAACTTCTCCTGAAAGGGAAACATTTACGATAGGAGTAGATACCTTAATAAATTCTCTCCAAAATTTTGAAGATAAACCAGACCAAGAAATTACACAATTTTTTTGACGAATTTGAAGAATTAGCCGATGCGGCACAATTTCCCGATGATATCAAATTAGTACTTGCAAAATCAAAATTTAAAGGGCAAGCACGGGAAATTATGAAAAATACAACAGAACTTCATAAGGCAAACGACTACAAAACATTCAAAGAAAATTCAATAAAGCAGTTTCAAAAAGAAAAATCTTTCGCAAAAGCGCAATTACAGTTCATTAACGTGAAACAAACAGCCAATCAAACGATTGAGGAATTTACAAAAAAATTCAATATTGAGGCACAAAAATATTTAGCTTTATCGGGACACGAAAAAAAAATGGAGCAAAAGAACTGTTTGAAACGATGAAATTAACAAAATACCTTGAGGCGTTGAGACCGGATATTTCTTTTGAATAAAAAAAATATCCTCCAACAAAATTCGACGATGCTTTTAAACGGGCCAAGGACATCGAATTAGCTATCAACGGAAAATGCGCAGGCGAAATGAACAACTTAACAGAAACTAGTGAAAAAAAATTGTATGAGGCACTAATCAATATGTCCCAAGAGCAAAAAACTGAAATACAAGACCTAAAGAAACAGATAAATAATTTAAAGCTTGAGACACATGAAAACAAACAAAACGAAGGGGAAATTAATCACATCATCCAACAATTCTGTCACATATGCAACAAATCAAACCACCAAACACAACATTGTTTTTTTAATAAAAGAAGCGAAAATTTTGTACAACCCAGGGGAGAAAATAACAACTGATATTGTGGGACCTTTGCCTGTGTCATTAAACAGGAACAAATATATCTTAACTGTAATAGATACAGCTACACGTTCTCTACAGGCATTCCCACTCAGATCGACAGACACTAAGGTCATAATTAAGGCTTTAAATCAATATTTTAGTGCCTACGGATTGGCAAAATTTCTAGCGAGTGATAATGGACCCTATTTCAGGTCAAAAGACTTCAAAGACTATATGGAAAATCTAAATATAGAGTTAATTACGTCAAGCATTTATAAACCATCCTCGCAGGGCATTCTTGAACGTACCCACAGGGACTTAAAGAGTTCCATCACATCCATGTGTACTAAAACGTACGAATGGGACATTAGACTTCCATATTTTGTACTTATGCACAATTCAACCAAACATCGTATAACTAATTTCACACCAAGCATGTTATTTTTCGCAAGAGAAATAAAAACACCTTTTATGAATTTTACAGAGCATAAAATGGATTCTTACAGCACCTATGTGCAAAGGAAGTTATCACACATGCATGAAATTAGGAGACAAGTTCTCATAAATCAACAAAAGGCGGATGAGGACTTGAACAAAAATTCAAAAGTTAAACACAAACAATTAAACATAGGAGACGAAGTATACTTAAAATTACTAATCAAACCCAAAACTTTAAACCAAAAATTCTCAGGACCATATTATGTTGAAAGAATTTTCCGCAACGACAACTACCTTATAAAAAATAAGGACAAACCGGATTTGAAAACAGTTACTATTCACATTTCAAAATTATTTGCGCCCAACATTGCAAAAATAAATAAATAAATAAAAGACACGTGTAGAAATTTTATAGAAAATAACGTTGTTGGTACTAAAAATAAATTGATAAAAATATGAAAAAGCATGAAAATCAATTTAAAATTCGGTTTCCCTCAAAAGCAAAGCAAAATTTAACACAGGGGTACGAATAATGACCAAAATATTTAAAGATAAAATATATTTTGCAAAATTATGCACCCATAAAAGGAAGTCATTTAAAAAGTATTAACTCAAGTACATTAGAAAGTAAACAAAACAAAAAAAACACATAAAATAACATCATATTTTGACAAAGATATGGGAAAAAATCTTTCAAAAAATATAAATAAATAAATAAATAAATTTAAAAAAAAGTAAAAATAAAATATTTTCGTACATTTTCCCACAAAAACAAAATAGTAAAATATACACAAAGAGAATTCGATTATATAATACACAAGTAAAACAAAAACTCAATTCATTAAATTAACAAGAAACTGTATTTTGCGTATATAATGAAGGCCGCATTGAAAACGCGCGAGAGGGGCGCTATGTACGAGCATCTCAAAAAGAGAGAAAGATGCAGGAAGATGTATATAGCTAGGAGAAAGGATGAGGCGGATCAAAACCCTTTTCCCACGAGGCAGCGGAATTAACCCTACACCCACTTTTTCTCTCTTCTGGTTACCAGAGGAAATAAGCCCGGAGTAAACGCGTTCCCATAGCAACGGAAGAACATGCAGGGGAAAAGTGAAATCGAAACAAGTGCTTTACTCAAAACTTGTTTTGGGCAAGGGACGACCTTGAAACTAGCTGTCTTCAGCAAGAGCTCAAAAACGGAGCGAAGGTGTTTAGGAGGTTTGGAGTAACACGTATCTTGCAGTTCAAAGAAGTGAGAAAATGAAACTCATTTTCTAACGAAACCCACTCACCACTTTCGGAGAACCGGTTAGGGTCAAAATGAGATATGCAATGGAGCAGATCGCTAGGGAAAAAAAATAAATAAGAAGATAAATAAATGTTTTTCTCACCGAGCCGGTATTGAAGACGAATTGAAGACTACGACTTTCGCCAGTTATAGAGGGCATACTCTAGGCTGCATAAAAAAGACTGTTGTTGTGAGCTGGCGGCGGGCTTACGTTGAGTCGGGCAGCCGTGTTGTTTCACATGGGCGGTTCTGGAGAACAGCGAATTCTTTCAGCGATGGAAAACTTTCTGGGACGCACGATAGGGATGAAGGGGCAATTTGAGTAGCCAACACAGCTAAATAATTGAATGACAAAATTAATATTGAATTGCATATTAATTACAATGGCTAGAAAAGAAATATTTTGAGTGAGTAAAAATGAAGCGTAACATAAGGATTATCCTGGAAAATAAAAATTAGAAAAAAAATATTAACAAAAAAATAGAAAAACGGAAAACAGGGTATATATAATTTATTTGTTTACACTTCAAAATTGTTTTGACGTATTTCAAAACATGTCGGAAAAATATTTGGATCGCTAGTGATAAACAAAAACACATACTTACTTCAAAGAGGACTAAATATATATATATATATATATTAAATTGACATATTTAACAAAAAAAAAGAAGAAAAATTTTGTTGTACAAAATATAAAAAACGGTCACTTTGGAGATAAATAAGTAGAAATTAGCAACATTGGATGGGAAATATATTTTCCATTAGACATATTTTAAAATATTCACAAAATGTTATGACTTTGACACGAAAATGAAACATTATGAAACACACATGGACATAAATTATGCAAATAATTTAAAATTGTTATGTCACGGAAGCACTTTTGAATATGGCATTTATTTTGATTACCATATTTATGACACAAAATTGATTAAATTGTATATAATTTATACAACATTCCACACTCTTTGTAAATAAAAACGATTTAAGACACCATTTATCAGAAAATAAAAATTTTCTACACATTGCTACCAATTATAAAAAGAAAAAACAAGTAGTAATTGGGAAAATGTAAACAAAGAGTAATTGTGTAAAATTGCTAAAAATTTATGAAAATAAAAGATTAAACATTACATAAATCTGAAAAATAATACATAAATAAGTAAACAAATTAATACATATATTAAAATAAACATTACAGACTCATTTAGGTAAATAAATAAAATGGATCACCACAGAAGGGTTCAAAATGAAAAGCCCACCGTTTGTAAACAACAGTATAAGGCAAAACCTGCAAGTCGTATGTAAAACCTTTAAAATTCACAACCACAGAGTAATTTGAATATAATAATGTTTGAAAAACTGTGATAATCGCATGGAAATACGTAATATTCCATGGAAAGTGTCATTTTGATTGCGGGTCGATTGGATGACATTGCGCAACATATTTTCATGGGATTGTACACGGATTTTTCAGTATCGAAGCAAAAAAAAAAAAAAAAAAAAAAAAAACCATACCTAAATTAATATATTAATATAATAAATAAACCATATTATACCTAAAATTCAAAAATTATATATGATAAATTTGCAACAAAACCTTAACGGAATGGAAAATAATATATAAAAATTTATTAACTTTATGGTGTTCGAATGAAAACATATTCGAAAATAAACGGAAACAAGAAAATAAAAATATTGTAGATGAATTATTACAACATACATTAAAAATTTCACAATGTATAAATATAAATAAATAAATAAATACAACGGATGCATAGTAATTTGGGAATCCATCGAACAATTAAATAAATATAAAACGGCAAAATGAGCATGGAACGGCATATTAAAATACTGTATTTACCGCTAATATAGGAGTGAATAGAGGGTACCATCTTTTCATTACTTATGTTAGAAAACAGTAGTTAAAAAAAATACTCATTAGATGTCACACAAAATTCTAATTGAGTCATATGACGCACAGTAGCATATTTTAATAAAATTCAAACCAAAGAAAATCGGTAGGAGTTTCGGATTAAAACATTTCACAAACATCAAAAATATACAAAATAACACATTGGAAAGGATACGTTTTACGAAAAAGAAAAATTTGTTTTCATTAACATAGTTTATATAATGACGCACGAAAACCACACTGTGTGCACACGGAAGAAAACATAATATAAATTGTGAAATAAAATCAAAATATATAAAAAATACACATGTGTCAGAAGAAAATTACGAAATATTATAATATAAATACTGCGAGGAAAAATAAAAAGGATACATTTAAGACTCCTAAAAATAAAGAAACAAAAAAAACACACACACATATGGACTACTAAGGCATATGAAAGTAAAATATAGTAGGTAAGGAAAAATTTTTAAAATTTAAGAACAATCACGGTATGAAAATAAATTATTGTTACGTGAGAGACAATCTGGAAAGCACGCTCATAATGGGGAGAAAATGGCGAGCAGTGTCCGACATGATATCTGATTAAAAAAAAGGGAATTGTTTATAGGACATTGTTAAGAATAAGGGACGATAAACTATATAAATAATAACAGTTATTAGATAGTACTAAAATCTTCGGATTATAAAATGAATGACACTTACCTTATGCAGTGTAGGGATATTATCCAATATTATAAAACACACAATATAAAGAGATCGCGCACTTTTATAAAGCCATTCAGCGGGTAAAAAAAGTGATTACTACGTTCAGAGACGTGATAACGAGTAAACCTGTTTGGCATGATAGTACTGACCCGTACGTCTTGTTCCGAGATTATTATCACTGTCAAGTACACATGGAGACCACTCAGGGATTTTATAAGGGATTTTCGGCACATTTTCTCCGAGGAGAAAATTTTAAGTGGATATTCCGGAGTAATGATGCGGGGATGAAAAGGCATCCGTAGATAAAAAAAGAATGTTTTCAAGCAGAGAGCGATGTACATATATATTTACGCACTTTGGTTTATAATTTTTTTGTAAAAACATAGTTCTACGTAATATCCACACTGTAGGTATGTACATAGAGCATATTTTTATTTTATGGCCAAAATTTTTGAAGTAAACTTTATTACCTACAAGCTGCATGATTGCACATATTTTTATAGATTTCAGTATGCGTAGCATTCAAAAAAAAAAAAAAATTAGTGGACAATGTTGACTAAAATTAATATAGCATTTTTGCAGTATTTTGATATTGAAATAGCCATCTTATATTGGAATAAATATTTCTCACCTATGCAATAAAGAAAATGTATATACTATTTTATATTTTGTATTATATTATTCAAGTGTACTTACAGGGTTATGATGAAAAATCTGAAGAACTTACTATATATATCAGGTTTGATTGATATTTTGTAATATATATGTGTATTATAAGTGTATTTTTGTGGTGTACATATTATTATTTTTTTTAAAAACAAGAGGGAAGAAGCAATGTAGTGTAGAAATCTACACAACAAGGCTTGTTATTAATTTAACTAATTAAATAATTTTCGCACGATCCAATAACATTTAAAATAATTGAATTCTCGGAAAATAATTCTTTAGTAATTAATTTATACAATAAATTAAAATAACATAAAAAATACTCCAAAATTAAAGTATATTAAAATGAATAATTATATAATGCGTAGAAAAAAATAAAAATATATATGTTGTTTGGTATTGGTATGTTTAGAAAAAAATAAGGAAGATGAATTGTGAATTTATTTTATATTAATATTGAAAATAAAACATTTCGAATTGTAAATATTTATATGTGCAAAAACAGTGTAATAAAATAAAACTCCCCAAATAAGACCAGACAGAAAATAGGAAATTACAGATAAAGAGAACATTGCTGACGCCAGACATGGACAGTAAATGTATAGTGAAAGAATAGAAAATTTACGATGTTGAAACCATAAATTTTCTATCAATTAAGATGGTTTTACAACACTCAACGTGGGTGGTGATTCCCATGAAAAACCTGACGCAAGGGGCAAAAATTAAGTTAATGCTATGCAGTGAAAAATAAATTGGCACGCCCATAGATAGGGATGTCTAGAGTACCAATAAGGGACCAGGAGTAGCCTCCAATCAGAACGACAGCTCTGGGTTAATTTAGCCCTCCCCCAAAAAAATTGGATCTTGGAAGATGGAATGAGAAAAGATTATTAAGTCTTGTGTCTCGTCCTCAAGAGGTTCTATAATTTTTGTTAAGATGTGACTTCCTCTAAGACGACCCAGATACTTCAAAATTTTACACCAAGTTCTTTCGCAGCAAATTTTAAGGACAATACTAAATTTAGCGATTGAAATGAATGCTGAAAGCAGACAAATCTTTGTCACAAAAATGATTGATGCAGAAAAAAAGGAAATGATGATGAAAATTAATGCTGAGAGTAGACCTGTCCTTGTCATGATCTATTGACAAAGATCGCTGAGAGCAGACAAGTCTTTGTCCGGGAAATTAACTGATGCGGAATTTTACAGAAGTATTCACCTGATTTGGAGATGTAAGCTCAGTGGTTAGTGATGAGATGCGAATGCAACGAAGATATGATATATCAGCAGATTTCGCCTATGAAAGTATACATCATGTAAGCTCAGTGGTTAGTGATGAGATGCGAATGCAACGAAGATATGATATATCAGCAGATTTCGCCTATGAAAGTGTACATTGTGGAGATGGAGCTCTAATTTTCATGCGTCACAGAGTGCCGAAAGAAAGTGAAATTGGTTTGTGAAAGATCCCCATGAACTATATATATATATATATATAAAGGAACTTTATGCCCCGTTGAACTTACTTGTGTTTAGGATTCCATGAACTATGAGTGAACTGTATGATTTGGATGATTACAGAAAAGATCGAAGTCTATTTGGGTGAGAAATTCCTTATATTTATTTCAATATATATTCGTGGCTATTGTTTTCATGCTTTCTTATGATGTGTACATTTAATATTAAGCAACTAATTTTTTTAATTTCCACTAAAGTA
This sequence comes from Maratus speciosus, assembly GCA_963932465.1. Lineage (NCBI taxonomy): Eukaryota > Metazoa > Arthropoda > Arachnida > Araneae > Salticidae > Maratus > Maratus speciosus. Next base: position 63,118,191 of record OZ010797.1, on the reverse strand, counting down.
CATAATCTTATGTCATTGAATATTATGATTGTTTATGATAAAGATTTTAATGATAACGGGAATACTATTTTTCATAAATAAAATTTTGATTAAAATTTTGGCAAAAGCCCCATCATCGGATCGTGCTGTGAACTAAAGGGGCAAGCATAAGATAACATAAATTAATAAAAAAAATAAGTAACAAAGTATAATTTTGATGAAAGTTTTGCTTTTCTAATGAGAATGGAACTATGTTATATTCTGATAAAATAGTAGATAATTTGAAGAGATATGATATAAAAAATCATATTTGAGTTATGAATTTTATATAAATGAAAATAAAGTTTGTTTATGTATGTATACTTATATGTCTTTCCTTTGAATTCCTTCCTTGTTCCCTTTTAAATAATATTCATAATTTATGGTATCTAATATTTTGGAATTATTAGAATTGGACGTTTCTCTATGCAACCTACAAGTCCGATATTTCCATTTCAACGCTAAATAAGTCGTCCTTGAGTTATTGCCAAAATTAATTTTATTCCAAAATTTTCTTCTCTCCTAATTTATTAAATAACATTATCCCATTAGATCTTTTCACAACGCAGATCGGGATAACTGTTTCTATTGTACTAACCATTTTACTGTCGCGTGACCCTGTGTGTTATGGCGTCCAAATCGTCACAACAATGACTTTTCCAAAGTTTCCTGTTTTACCTCACCCCAAGGCAAAGCAGTAGCAAAAATAGCCTCTTTAATAGAAAACTGTCTTTGAAAATCTTTCACATTGAAATCCGGTGCCAGTAAATTCTTTACAAAGTAGCGTGACTTAAATTTCTGGATCAACCCTCAATCCATGGTTGAACCAAGGATGTGACACTAGGGCGAAAACAGGCTACTGAAATATTATCAGACACTAACACTAATTCTTCATTATCTGAATGATCTTTAGAGTTGTCTAAAAACAAAATAGTCTTACTGTCTTCAGGCATTTTCAATTTTTCAAAATTGTTTTTAACACCCGGCACAAAGTCTTTGAAGAACAAGTTTTTAAACAGCTCTTGATTCATCACTGCACTGATTGTACTCCATAAATCACAAGCAAGCTTTTCACGCCTTTTAAAGCCCAAAGATTCTTTAACTTTTCCATAAAAAAAGGGGTTTATTTTGTGATCATCGGATGAATTGGATCACAGCTGTACTTTATTTGTCTTAAAGCCTTTCACACTTTTCTCATCCCCACCACCAAGGGTAGAATTCAGTGGGCAACGCCACAAAAGGCCGGTCTCATCCGCATTATAGATTTGGCAAGCCGCGAGTTCACTTTCAGACACTGTACTCGTGAATTTAACTTTGAACTCTTCACCAACTACAAATCGGCAGATTTCAGCTCACCAGGAATATTTATTTTTTGATAATTCGAAGAGTCCTTAAGTGCCTCAGCCAGCCCTTAGAAAATTTCAATAGGCATCAGTTTCTAATCTCGTTGAAACTGTTTAGCTTTTTCAGCAACCATAAAGTAGTTATGGGTTTATCCTCTTATCGTTTTACTGAAAACCAATTGTACAAGATAGAATCTAGTTGGTCCAACTTATTTTTTTTTAAGCTTGCCTTTCACTGAGATTTTTCAAAGTTTTCGATTCGTTCAAAATCTGTATCAGCCTGTCTTTGTTTTTTTTTAAAGTCGTAAATTGTAGACAACCCTATGTCACAGTCTTTCATAATGATGTGCCTACTTACGTCATTTTCAAGTTTTCTTCATGATTTCCAGCTTTTGAGCCAAAACTGAGAGTCAGATGCTTCTATTTTGAAGACACGAGATTAATTTTAGGGCACATGTCACTTGCCAGCCACTATAAAATCTCTCACAAGCTATACAAAACACTAAACCGCAACACGTTATTTCGATGTTAATGCAAGTGATTATCAGTCTGAGCGTCACTGCTGAACAGTGAAACGTAAACAAAGACGGAGAGCAAGAGTGAAAGTGCAGAAATTGAGCGTGAAACGCAAACAAAGATGCAGTGGCAGCCTTTGAATAGGTGGTGCCCCTAAGCGCATGCCGACATACTATGTCCGGCACGATGTCTATCACTCGCGCCTTCCGATGTTTTGCGATCGATATAAATTTTTATGCTCTCCGAAAATTCTTCAAATTTATCTTCTTTATCTTTCGCAAAAATAAAAAAAAAATATTTTAATCTAATGTTTATTCATTCATCATTTATTATTTGATGACTTATATCAATTTCCGATTCAAGTTGAGCTTACTTTTCTGAATTGGAAAAAGTATTTAATTCTGATATCAAAATTTAATTTTCATTTCGTTTGATTTTGAAAATTATACACAGAAATGTTTTTTTAAACCCTCCCCCCTCGTCGACGGGATGACTGAGCTATTTATAGATTCGCGATTTTAAAAAGTTTGTAATGGTTTGCTACGTAATTCCTCATTCTTAAGTTCCATCAGATTATTATACCATCAGGAGTGATTAAATAAAGAAAACTATTTTCTTCCGAAAGTAGTGCCGGACCATAGGATGCCGGATTAGAGGAAGTTTACTGTAATATGATAGTGCTTTTAAATATAGCAACAGTATAAGCACAGTTATCTATCAAAAAATTTTAGCACATTTGCAGAATTTTTATAAAATATTTAAATTCACCAAATCAACATTTAGTTAAAATAAATTAATTTTATTTGTTCTAGTCAATTAAAACTAATTTTATTGTATTCAGGACCAGCTATTTCGTGTTCGATTTAGTATAAATTGCAAACGTATAATGCTGTGTTTTATCGTGTCAATGACCAACAGATTTGGCTAGAATACAGATTACAGAAGATAAAATGCCGAGGTGCTTCCAAGAAATGTGCTAGATGTGGCTGTACGTACAAGAATTTCGATCTTAGGTATCACTTGTAGCACGAAATACTTTATACAAACATAGTGTTCAGGATGCAAAGGAAAACATAGTAGAAAAATTCGGAATTCTTTTTTGCATTTTTCGTTTCTTTTTTCCACTTACAATTTTTCGAATTTTTTTAATTTTTCCTTTCTTTGAATCCCAAGCACTACCTCCATTCCAAATTTGAAGTTTCTAGGGCTACAGGATGTACCTCAGATTTTTGATGATCGTTGGGTCAGTCAGTGTCTAAAACGCGCAACTTTCATTTCATAAATGGAGCATTCTCACAATCTTTTGACTTTTCAGGAATAAAAATCTGGTGAAATTAAACTTACTAAAATAACATTTTAAACTTATAGACGAATACCTCAATGATTCAAATTAAAGAAAAAATGGTCAGCAGTGAATTTTTTTTATTTAACCGAGGTTTAAGTTATTGTTTAATTTTCCTTTCCGTCCCCTTGAAATTTTACGTCTCTAACTTTTTATATTCTGCTAATTTTTACTTATAATGACTTTGCATAGTACCCACAGAACATTCAAATAAGAAATAATTACAATGTAGTATTTTTAGTACAAATTTTTGGTATAACATTGTCTTAAAGGGTTGTTAAAGAAAGGATTGGCAAGGGAAAAATGGGGATTGTAAGGAAAACAAAGGATGGTAAGGATGGAACGGTAAGGAAAATTACCACTATTTTTAGGCAAATCATGTTAAGACTAAGTGATAGTCGCAATGTTCATTGATTTTTAGAAACAGTTATTTACATTGGAATAAATTTTTAAAAAAAATTTAATTTACCGCGAAAAGTGCATGAATAAACCTTGGGACGGTAAGACTACCAATAAAGCCACGATGCTTGAAATGTATATTTAAATGCTGATTTAAATTCTGCAGTAAATTTCCTGTCAAACAATATTAACCATTTTTTCTCTAGCATACTTCTGCACGAGTAAAAAGTTGAAAAAAATTCTATGGCTATATCTGAAGGGATTTTCTGTATAAGTTCAGCAAGAGGGACGGTAAGGAATCTAAAACCGAAGGAGAGAGTTAAAACCTTAAAAATGTGTGCAGGTTAATTTTTTACTACATATTTATATAAAACAATACTCCCAGTTTCGAAAAAAAAAAATTAGGGGAGACCGGGGCAAGTTTTCCAACTTTTTAGATTTTTATTTTTGTATTTTTTATTTTTAACTATTTTGATATATACAAGATATCATTGTATTCCCTAGACCTTCCTGTACAAACTGGCACAATTATTTTTCAAAAAACTAAATATACTTTTTCACAAAAAATAGTTAAGTCTAATCATGTTACGTTGGAAAATGTGCCCCGTATGCGGGGCAAGTTTTCCAGCCTACGAAAAATGGTCAGGGGCAAGTTTTCCAACTATACTTTAAAGGGTAAAACATCGGTAATAAATCTTGCTTGTTAATTAATAAGTATTTTTATTGTGAACTAAATGCTCAGTAACATAACAGTAACATAAAAAACAGTTTTAATCCATCTGACATTTAAAGACGAAGGTCCAAACAGCTCCATGGCCGGAATGGGATTTTTTTTATCGCCCCTTTTATCTGATTCTTTTTACAGTTTCCCTTTTTTTAGATGAATATTTTTTTTTCCATTTTCAGTTGATTTTTGACAGGAGAATCAGTATGTACAATACTTCCTATTTTTTTCCGCGCCGTGTTTGCCTGCTTAGGGCAGCCTTCGCAAAAGTCCTAACTTCTTTTGGTGTAGGCAAAGCTTGATTGGATGTAGAAGGAACGCTTTTTTCATAAGCAATAGGGAAATTTTGAGTAGAACTTAAGGAACAGCTTCTTTGGAAATGCTAGCCTGCGTTGGTGTAGAATGATTGTTTCTGCGGGGGGGGGGGGGGGGGTGATTATTGAGGAAAGTTTCAAATATTTTCAGGATTGTTGGTGCTTTTAAGATTTGGTGAGGCAGGAACTGGCCTGTCAGAAAAGTAGGATGGCGTAAAAGCAGAGTTTGCAAATATTTCAGGTTTCAGTATGAAAATTCTCTAACGTTTAAAACCCGCCATAATATTAACTGTGGATTAACGCCAGTGGAGCGGCTCTAAGCACGGTTAATTTGCTTTTTGAGGGGTTCATACTCACTGCGATCTCAGTGTGCTAGCTTATGACTATAAAGGCATAATTAACATAAAATGGATTCATTAAATGAACCTATTTTAGAAAAAAATGACATTTTATTATATTTTTGAATTTACCTTGTTTTTTATATAGATAGTTTTACTTAAATGACCAAATGATCAAACGGGTTCGTAGTATATATGGTTATTTGGCCGATTTTTTGATACAATAAATCTAGCTGATTTAGGAGGGGGGAGGTTTTCAAACGAGAAACATGTTGGAAAACATGCCCCGTATGTTGTTGGAAAACCTGCCCCGTCGCCATATTTGAACTTTTACACTACCTGGACGAATACCGTTGTAAGTTATTTGCAAAACAAACGCATAGTTACGTGAAGAAAGAAACCCTTTTTTAGTGTGTGCAATGTCAAAACAGTAAGTTTAACGCTAGTACGTTTTTTTTTACGTTTTAATAAAGACCTAAAATTTTACTCACCGTTGAAAAAATGAAAAAAACAGCTCTCCAGACGAAGTGACAGCAGCTATTAAGCTAAAACTTTTGTAGATGTTGTGTAAGATGTTGCCACTTCAGCCAGTTCACTCGCTAGCGTCACCTAGCGGCTCATTTAAAAACTAAAGAGAGTTGGAAAACTTGCCCCTATGGAAAATGTGCCCCGATCTCCCCTACATCAAATTACTTTTATTGAAATAATTTTACACAGAAAGCTCAACACTTACAAATCAGCATCAGGGACACGGGACGGTATAGGAATTTCGTGGTATATTTGGAACCCCAACATCGTCTATTTATCTTGTGAATATTGTTATGCAGTCATGCAATGGGATGTATTCCAGTATAAGAAATAAAAACCCCTAAGAATATGTACTAAAATAAAAATTATTATTGAGGGACAGAAAAATATAGAAAAGTCAAAAGATTGTGAGAATGCCCCATATCTTCTGAACTAGAAACGTAGAAGTTCCGTTTGAAGAGTACTTTTAGAAAAAAGAGAAGTTTTAAGTTCTTGGGAAACTCCAGCACAAAGATACGGGGGAGGAATCAAAAGTACCCTGAGTTTCGTCTAGAAAAGGATGCTTACGGCTGCCTCGACTTAGCAAGGACATACCCGTCAATTCAGATATTCATGACATATACATTAAATTTAAAAATCGGACTACACACGGCAGTTTTAATAGGGAAGAAATGCTTTTTATTCTTGTGTAAAATCATACTTGTGTTATTTATAGTGAAATCTTAGTGTGTCCAAATATATTTCATTAGTTCTTAATGAGTTATTAAACTCTATTATAAAACTTTTAAATATAAACACTATTAAATTTAATGCCAGATGTGAGAACCTCTCCAAGAAATGTTATGAAGATAAAACCGCACGCTACACAACACTTTTGTTTTTCACTGAAGTAAAGTGGCAAGAAACAGCACAACTACTTGTGGCATAAAGGAGAATCCATATGATCTCACTGTTTTATACAGTTATTACATTGAAACATATTTATAACAGAAAAATTACCTGTTTGATAAGCTTTAAAGTGAAAAATAACATGTTATTGTTGAAGCTTTTTAGGCTCCGTTCATGCGAAATTTACCCTCTTTGTAAAGAAGAATTATGTTATGGAGTGGGGATTATCATTTTTGAGATGCTTTGATGGGGTACGATCCATAAGAGTTTGTAAACCACTGTTCTATTGTATCTTATTAAAACTATAAATTAAAGAAACTGTATATAAATGCTTTACAATCTCTGTAGACGCATCATTTGCCTGCTTTAGCTTAGAGAGCACCTGAATGGCTTTTCATATTATTTTAAATCAATTTGTTAACTGAAATAATATAAAATAGAATCCCTTGCCTATGTTGCTACCACCACTTCCTAACTTTAATATTAGTAACAAAAAGTAGTGAATATATATATTTAAATGTCTATTTAAAAGGAAAATGACCTCCATCCAACTTACTTTTAAAATAATCATATGCCATAGAATGGATGGAATAGAAGAAAGACTTAATGAAATGACTAAAACACTAAAACATATCAACAGGTCTTTTTAAAATATTTATTTTCGACAATTTTCAACATATAATAACTTCGAAAAATTAAGTTTACATTTTTTGCATCACTGCTTTCATATTTACAAAATCGTAAATATCAACAAAAAAATATAAATATTCGATTTCTTTAACATTTATGCAAGTACAAAACTACTATTATTGTTTAGAGTTTCAGTGGATCACCTAAAATATATGGATTGTGATACGTAAGTTAAGTTGTAGGAAGAGAATTGAAAATGGCACTAACATCAGCAGCAATCACAGATTTTTAATATTTTTTTTATATCAGTAATACGTTTTTGGCTAGTACAGCTCGCTAACTAGGTACAATTTTTTTTTCATTTACGATTCCAATATAAATTAGCTTCTTTAAAGCAAAATCTCAGAGTAATGCAGGTTTCACACAATATTAGCATGCATAACTATAACAAAATATTTGTTTACACCTGTTGGGTTTGTTTGCTCTTTTTTTTATATTTAATTGTTTGTATTTTTATATCATTCAATACACATTTTAATGTGTAATTCTGGTTAATATGACTAAACAAAAGGTTCCTCAAGAAGGAAGTGTTTATTTCCGAAAAAATCAAAATGTTACAGATATCAGTGTCGATCACAATCTTTTCTTTATTAATCCAGGTTTGTTGGTTAATCTTTAAAAATATCTAATATTGAATTTTTTACACTCAAATTTGAAAACGATTCTTATTCAAACTATTTCATAATGTACTACAAAAGAAATTTCATTAAATACTCATAAATATTGCATGTTTATAAATCTGACATAAGTTCAGGGAAGATTGATGAGAGATTACCAAACTTGGTAAATGAAGGCTTTTTTTCCCTGTATGGGTAGTACTAAGAAAAACACACCTTTACGAAAAATCCTCTGTGGAAGGAATAATCTTTTGTGTCATGGACAGAAAAGATTTTTATATTATCTTCAAGACAAAGTTTTTATATACATTCTTCATATGACACAATAACTTTACATAAAATAAAACTATTTTTTTATTTTCACGAGTTAGCTCAAATTTTAACACATTAACCACTGTATGAAACACAATTCATCCACTGGAATTTTTAAATGGGCCACATAGATCTTATTTGCTTCGTACAAGGGAGTTAGTTCCGAAAATGTTTCATTGTAAAAATTAGTAAAAGAATTGAGATAAAAATTATTTGGAGCATTTTAATAAGTAAAATTCTAGATTAAAATAAGCAAGTGATATAAAAGTCTACAAAATTACAACTTGAAAGGCATAAGATATTTTTTTTCAAACATTGCTCCAGTGAAAGTGTTAAAATATAATTTTGGGACAAATGTTCAGAGCGTAATCAAAATATGAAAGGCTTTTTTTTTCCCTTACATGAGATGCAAAATAGCTTTATAAGAGACTGTTACAAACTATTTTCTAAAACAGAGGTTCCCAATCTAAGCTTAACAGAGCGCTAAAGACTATGTGTGCACTTTTCAGGTGCTCTGTAGCATTTTAGAAAAAAAAGTAAATTTGAATGGGATTGACACATTTCGAGCAAGGGATTTTATCAGAAGTGTTCGTGGATTTATTATTAGGAAAAAACCTATGAATTGTAAACTAGCTTTAATTTATAGAACTCTTGTAATAAAATTATTTTTAGTTTCATTAAAAAACTTCCACGGCAAACATTAATTTAGTTTTATGATTTTGATTCAGAAATTGCAGTAAATGAAGAAATAAAATGTTGATTTAATGTAAGATAGCAAGGAACTGCATTCTGAATAACAATTTGCAACTCTTATCTGTGTGAGATTTGCAAATCATTGTTAGCCAATAACATCATGCTTCATGTGCTTTCATTTCCTTATGCCATCATCACGTTGATTTTTAAAGGTAAACCACTGGGTGTTTGCAATATGAAGTACAACGAAATGAAGTACAAAGAAATTTATGACACCTTTTGTTAAAACATAGAATAGAAAAATCCTAGAAACTTCTTTATCTGATACCTTAACGAGAATCTTGAGTTGGTGAAAATCACACAATTGCAGAGACTCTCAAAAACCTTGTATAATCGATATTGCTAAGAATTTGCTTGATGAAAATATTGGTAATTTCGTCTCCAACAATCTTTTGTCAAATAAAACCTTTGTTCGACAAATCACCAACATGAATGTTGATGTAAAAGAAACACTTAACAACTACTTTAGATTTACTAAATTCACACTACAAATGGATGAATCTACTGACATCATAGTACCAGGAGGTTTATTAATATTTCTCCATTACATATAATGACAAAGCTATGGGGAAAAGCTGTTTTAAATCTACTTCAAACTAACACATTGCGTGAGGAAATATTTTCGTTGAATACTTATCATCAAATGGGATGTCTTAAAAAACTACTATGCACATATATACAGTGATTAAGCAAAAGCAATAACGGGTCACAATGCTTAAACCATCGCAAAAAGTAAACATTACGCAAAGTACTGTAGCAACATCTATGACACTCTTTTTTGACTAGTGCTCTCCTTGAAAAAATGTCTTCTCAATTTATGAAAATGTTGAAAGAGCCATTAATTAATAAACTATATAAAATACGATCTGTTAAAAGTGAAATTAAGTTTTTTAACTTATGTGTGAAGTTACATATCATATGCTCCTACTCCAGCATAGTGAAACATGATGGTTATGTCCCAGCAGAGTATTAGCGTATCAGAGATAATACTGCGTGCAGAGCAGTGGCATCTCCTCAATTGACGCACATGAACTTTCAAAGAAAAACCAAGAAATTAATTAAGAAATTAAATGAAATATTATTAATATTTTCACAAAATTCTAGGTGTTTAAATACGATCCCATTTCTCTTTTAATTAAAAACATGACAAAGCATTACCCTAATAATATAAATCTAAAACAATGTCAATAAAGAACAGCATCTTATCTTTTCAGGATCGCACGTGTGATTGAGAGGAGCGTGATGCACAGGCACTACTACTCTTATCTCCCCATTCTCGCAAATTTCAGTGTGTGCGAGCTGGCATTTTTCAGAGTCCTTTTTTTATTGTTGTACATCCCGTTTTAATATTAGACTCGTTTAAATAATATTTTTAAGAGCTCCATGTAAGGCTTTTGGCGACTTTGTGTATTAGATGCGTTCAGCAGTGATAGAAAACCAGACATTTAAAACTCAGTGAAACACAAGGTCCTCTTTGATTCGATATTTCACTGTAAGTTGAAGATCATGTTTAAAAACGGATCCATCATATTTTTGATATCATTTGTCAGATGATTTAAAAATCTTGTCTGAGAAAGCAAAGTTAGCTTGCTGTTTTTCTCAATGATATGCCCATGATGCACGAATTTTGGCTTACATAGACACCAAAGTAAAGTGCAGAAGATAGTTTTTGAATTAGACTCCTGCGAAATAAGGCATTCGCCTGCAAGTAATAAGAAATTGGACTGAAATTCCGATATCCGTCTAAACCAGCGCTTCCCAACGTTTTGTATTTCACATACACATTTCTTAGGCTTTTCCTTTTGGAGCCCCACCATTTCTTATAAACACTCCCCTCTTCCCTTCCCTTACACCCAGCTAAATAGCGCAACCATGCTTTTTTCATTAGTAATTTTCTTATCACAACCATTAATTAAATCGATACAGATTACATTGTTATTTCTAAAATTTTTGCGACTATATTAACCATTTTTGTGATTTCCGCCATTACAAGTATTATTTTCACATACCCCTAGCAGGCCCACTACGTAGCCCCAGTAGTACGCATACTCCACTTTTGGAACCACTGGTCTAAAAAATTCAATTGCACATGCTACATTAAACATATATGATTCACGCAAACAATGTAATTTATGCAAGTCAAATATGATTTCTTGATTTTTGGAGAATTTTTAAGTTTGGAAACTCTAGAAAAAATCATCTGTATTGATGTTTATTCAAAATAAATTCGGCACTAAAAGGTGTTTCAAAATAAACTGTTATTCTAGGGGCAATTCACAATATTTTAGATAACAATCCATTCCCCCCTTTTTTACGTCAAAGCAATGCATCTAAAAGTCATTACTTAAAAACGTAGGGTATGGTAGGATTAAGGAGCTTCGTCATAGAAATCCAATCTCAATAGGGATACACGAGTCAAAAAAGTTGAGAAACCCTGCTGCAGGACATACTTCTCAAAGAATCGACTTTGCATTTGTGAAAACATGGAAAAAATTAAGAATATCCTCTAGAATACAATTAAAAAACAAATGTTTTTTATCTGTGAGAACATGCAAATGTGATTTTAGATAGCCATTTTGTAATAATTGATTAGAGGATATAGATCACAAAGAGGTTTTTCAATTTGTATGTGTACGATAATGTTTCATTAGATTGCCGATTTCACAAGCAGAAAGAGATTTTATGGTTCAGAAAATGTTTTTTATCTGACTATATTGTGAAAACTCTTAGATTATATTTCACAAACACAAGGTTTTCCCATTCTATGGGCATGCAAATGTCTGTTTAGATACTTTTTCACTAAAAAATCCTTTGAATATATTTCACAAACAAAGGGTTTTCATTGCTATGGGTGCGCAGCGCAAGTGCATTTCTAGATAACCACTTACTGAAAATCCTTTTGAACATGTTTCTCAAACAAAAGATTATTCATTTTTATGGATGCACAAGTGTTTTTTCAGTCTATGCCTTACTGAAAATCCTTTGGAACATATTTCACAAACAAAAGGTTTTTCCTGAGTATGGATGCGCATATGTACTGTCAGACCATTACTATGTGAAAATCTTTTGGAACATATTTCACAAGCAAAAGGTTTTTCCTTTGTATGGGTGCGCAAATGTATTTTCAGATTGCCACTAACTGAAAATTCTTTAGAACATATTTCACAAATAAAAGGTTTTTCCTTTGTATGGACGGTGCTAAAGTGTTTTTTCAGAGAACCTTTTACTGAAAATCCTACGAAACATATTTCACAAACAAAAGGTTTTTCCTTTGTATGGGAGCGCAAATGTTTTTTCAAATCATCATTACGTGAAAATACATTGAAACAAATTTCACAAACATAAGGTTTTTCCTTCGTATGGGTGCGCAGATGTGTTTTCAAAATACCACTTTGTGAAAATCGCTTGGAACATATTTCACACACAAAAGGTTTTTCCTTTGTATGGATACGTATGTGCACTTTCAGAGAGCCACTTTCTGAAAATCCTTTGGAACATGTTTCACAAACAAAAGGTTTTTCCTTTGTATGGGTACGTAAGTGTACTTTTAGATTACCATTAATTGAAAATCCTTTAGAACATATTTCACAAACAAAAGGTTTTTCTTTTGTATGGGTACGTAAGTGTCTTTTCAGATCACTACTTTCTGAAAATCCTTTAGAACATGTTTCACAAACAAAAGGTTTTGCCTTTGTACGGGTACGTAAGTGTACTTTTAAATGACCACTTCTTGAAAATCCTTTGAAACATGTTTCACAAACGAAAGGTTTTTCCTTTGTATGGGAGCGCAAATGCCTTTTCAAATCACCACTACGTGAGAATCCTTTGAAACATAATTCACAAACAAAAGGTTTTTCCTTTGTATGGGTACGTACGTGTACTTTTAGATGATCACTTCTTGAAAATCCTTTGGAACATATTTCACACACAAAAGGTTTTTCCTTTGTATGGATACGTATGTGTACTTTCAGAGAGCCACTTTCTGAAAATCCTTTTGAACATATTTCACAAACAAAAGGTTTTTCCCTTGTATGGGTGCGCAAATGTACTATCAGATTACTACTTGTTGAAAAACTTTTGGAACACATTTCACAAACAAAAAGTTTTTCCTTTGTATGTGTACGTAAATGTACTTTTAGATGACCACTCTGTGAAAATTCTTTGGAACATATTTCACAAAAAAAATGTTTTTTCTGTTGCTTGAGAGTGAATCTGAGGAGCTGACATTTTCTTTAGGAAAAATATTTATTTCATAGAACACAAAAGATTAAATTTCTGGATAAAAAGATACTTTGCAAGAATTCTATAAGAAAATGCTTTAAATACTTTAAGAACAAGTATGTCAGTTCTCCACCTTTAAATATAAAATGTTAAAAAAATTAATTTTATCTGCAGATTTAAATAAATATAGATCATAAATTTTCAAAGGATTCAATAATTTAAACATTCACAAAGTGAAAATAAGAACTATTTATTTAGATATTAATCTTTAAGAACATGGATAGTTTGAAGTAGAAAAAAAAAAAATAAATAAAAAATAAATAAATAAATAAATTTAAAAAAAAATCAGAGGCGTCTTCTGTAAGCCAAAATATTTTTAAATTGCGATTACACTTTAAATTATATTTGTGGAAATATTTTAGAACATATTTCATGAAAAAAGTTTTTCTGTAATTTAAGATTGAATCTGAGGAAGAGTGAATCTGAAATGAAATTCCTTTTACCAATATCAAAAAATAGCCGCAAGATGCGAAAAAGCACTAAAAATCGCATGCTAAAAATTCAAAAATCGCTGTACGAATTCCGAATAAATTTTATTGAAAAGAGAACAAAATTTACTATATTTGGTTAAAAGAAGGAAACCGAATTCCTTTCACTAATGTGGAAAAATCGCTACGAAACATCAAAATGCGCTAAAAATCGCATAAAAAATTAAATTAAAAAAATCTAATGAAAAATCGTGCTTCCAGGTACAAAACTATATATAGAGAGGTACCTTTCTATCAAATTTTGTAGCTTTATGTGCAGCGATCTCTTCAGAACATCGTCGACACACTCTAGAGACGGGAAATATAGTTACTTTTGGTTAACAGGTTACATCATTCCACACTTGTACAGGTAACAGGTTCCAACAACCTGTTATTTTTATAACATATAACTAATCGTGCGTATCCGGTCAACGGATGTTTTAATAAGAAGGCTTTTAAACAAAATGTTTGGAATAATTTTTTGACATAATTATAAATGCTGTTTTCTATTGAGATGAATCAAAATTAGTTTGTGATTAAAAACGTAATTTTTGCAAGACAAAAACTTACCTAGTCATGATACTTCGAATTTCATGCATTTTTAGCGATTTCTGATACTAAAAACGTGTTTTTCCATTTACGGTGGTTAAAACATTGAAAATTCATAAAATTCTAAGTATCATAACTCAGTAAGTTTTGACTATAAAAGAATACATTTTTGCTGTTTTACTTCTTAGAACATGGAAAAAAGTTTTCTAAATAAAACTTATAGGACAGAGGCATTGTATAACATTTGTAAATTCTCATCTATTTGAAAAGTAATTGTAATGCAAATCTATTTTTATGTGATGCAGAACAAATTGCAATTGCAAACAATTGATGCAGAACAAATATACCTTTAAAACTAACGGTTTAGAAATTAGTTATTGGAGATACCCTGTATAATAATTAACACAGTTTTAACAACACGATTTCTAATCCCCCCCTCCCCCCCAAAAAAAACGAATCACGCATACAGCATAGATTATGAAGCACTTTCCAACACATTCAGAATACCATAACAAAACATCACAATTGACAAAGGTGGAAGATGGCGTTTTAATGAAAAATTTGGAAAACACATAATGTATTTGAAAACACGATTTCTGCCATTACCATGAAGAGTCATTAAAATATATGGGAGTTTTTTTTCATCCCTGTATAAGATCTTCAGATATGTATGTATACTACATAGTATGCAAAAAGTTAGTTCAGTTAAACGCATAATACATTTTAAAATTTCCACTCAGCAATTTCAACCAATAAACGAATGTTGTTGAGAACTGTTGTTCGACCTTGTATATGATTTGGAATTGATACACACCAAGTAATATTTAAAAAACAGCTAAATTTAAAAACGCATACCACAACTGAAAACGCTCTTCCTAGCAATTATCGTTCGTGGCTTCAAAAGTTCAATTATTGTTCATTTTCTTCGATATCCAAATACTTTTGTGTGTTCTGTAAGTAAACGATAAGTTCTATGCACACCCTATTCTATAGTAAGAACTAGTGATGCAACGAATAGTGGTTTGGCCGAATAGCCGAATACCGAATATTCGGCCAAAATACAGCCGAATATTCGGCCTATTCGGCCGCCGAATAATGAACTTATTTTTGCCTAAAAACAATACATAGTATGCACTATATGCACAATTCTTGTATATTTCACAATTAAAATGTATTGTTTTCTTTAAAAAAATTATTTATATACAAATTTTTAATTTTTTAAAGCATTATTTTACTCTGAAAAAATATTCGGCTATATTCGGCCTAAAAATTGCCTCAATAATATAATTCGACCCCCCTCCCCCCCCCCCCCCAAAAAAAAAAATTCTTAGCAAAAGTTCCTCATCAGGTACTGTCTAGTTACATTTTAAAATAATGAAAAAATTTTAAAAGTACTAGGAAACATAAGTTTCAGCTTTCAGATGAAATAAAATAAAAATAAGAAATCTTAATATCTTAAGAAAAACCACTGATAGAAAAGGTCAAAGGAATATCCTCTAAAATGGTGGAAAGAAATCATTGTAGACTTTATAAAGCTCACAATTAACAAAATTTTTATTTATCTTTATTATTATTTTTTTGTCTTTGCTGTCAGCAGAGAAGCCTCTATAGAAAGTGCCTCTCAATGTGAAGAAGTAAAAGAAATTAGTAATTTTCTTTCCCAGCCACTACTAGAAGGACAACAGTGTTCTTTGGAGTGGTGGGCGAAAAATTCGGAAGACTTTCCAAACCTTTCACAATTAGCCAAAAAGTACCTTTCTGCTCCAGGAAGTACCATATATAGTGAGAGATTATTTTCAGAAGCAGGTAACATTTACGAAAAAAAAAAAAAAAAAAAAAAGAAAAGAAAAGAAAAAGAAATAGACTATCACCTGAGAATGCTGAATTATTATTATTTCTGCATCCCAATCTACGTTTATTGAAAACGTTTTAACTGTTTTTAAGGCATTACAATGCTATTCTTGAAAAAAATATCTAAAACGTAAATGCATACTAATTAAAAGAAGTTAGTAATAACATTTCTTTCATTATTTAATAAGAAATAGTAACAGACTTAAAAAAAATCACTTCAATTATATTAACTTTTAAGGGTATTTTACTTAAAAAAAAAAAAAAAAAAAAAAAAAAAAAACCTTAAGTATTGGAACATATACGACTTAAATATCTTATACATATAATACATCTATATCTAATCAATCATATATTTATGTTCTTTATAGGTATAATTCAAAATATTATTGAAAGAAATATTTTTTTATGTAACAAGGGTTAAATGTTAAACTTCCCATTATGATAAAAAAAAATTGAATTAGCTTGTACAGCTGTATTAAAACAATTTTGAATAGCTTAATTTTAAATTTAACAGATTATGTTAGCTTATTACAGATACTTTTTGTACTTACTGATACAGCATAAAAAATTTTTAACATGATTCCTAAATTAACCTCTTATATAAACAAGAGTACCTCTTATATAAACTCTTATATATAGCCTCTTACATAAACAAGATTATAAAACCCATTCGGAGTATGAAAGTTAATGGAAAAAAAAGTGTTATTTAATTTCAAATAAAATTTTCGTTATATATGATGAATATAAATTGTCAAATTAAAAAGTTATACTGTGTAAATATAAAAACATTTATTACAGTATTATTTGGCCAAGGCCGAATAATAGACTTGATATTCGGCCGAAGCCGAATGTTCGGCAGTCAGGCCGAATATTCGTTGCATCTCTAGTAAGAACCTTGTAGTACACCTCAGTGATTTATATCAATTTCAGTATGTTTTAAATACTGTAATATCATTAAAATACACAGCAAGCGATTTTCCCCCATGTACCGTAATGTAACGGAATTATTTTGAGTGGCCCTGTAAATGAACCAAATATGCTATACACACTTCCTTTACAATACCGAACGTGCGATACTAAACTCAAATAAGATATATCCATTTCATGGTAGACGGCCATATATTTACACGAGTTAAAGAAAGGACAGACAGACGGACAGATAATCTGAATTCATAAACACTTTTCAACTACGTTGAAAAGTATTAAAAAATAGAAATTTGATTCCCGACTTCATAGCAGCCATATCTATCAACACATATTCAAAGCTAATTTCACAAGAACACAAAAATATTATTTATATACTTTTAATCAAATGCAATTCATCCAAACAAATCTCGTTTGTACATGTATGTTTTTCAAATTAATTACAACTGTACTAAAATTAAATTTTCTCACAAATTATATGAGGCTATTTCCTTTCTTTTTTTCCAGCAAATTAAAAAAATGACAAAACAAAAATAATAAAGAAAACTTTGCCAAAAAACAAAATTTATAGTGCCGGAATCCCACCTCGCCTCCACCCTATCCCCTAAAAAAACCCCATATGAGTACATAGTAAAAACCCTTTAAATATTCAAATAAACCGCCAACACAAAACGCTCCATTCTTTACAAACACATGAAGAGTGAATAAAAACTCTTAGTCGAATGTCATTTCACTCCGAAAAAATTACCTATTTAGATAAATTTATCCTGCAGCGTATTTTTTAATTTAAAAGACTGTTGTACCAAATGTTTCGAAATAAGCAAATGATATATTGAGCGCAGAAAATTTTAACAGATAAATAACTGCAAAGATGTTCTATATCTTTCTTTATTCAAAAGCTTATTAAGCGATAAAAGCACTTTTTATATGTCAAGAACTACATTTACTGATGGCGTGATTCAGAATGAATTACGAAATCTGCGGTTAGTTTCAGCTGCTCTTAGTTGAAATCAATTGAAGTTTTAGTAGCTAAACAATGTTTTGTTATTTTTGGAAATAGATTTCCTATTCAAAATCGGGAATTAAAATTTTTAAGAGATAAAATTATAAATAAATGTATTTTACTTAAATATTGCAAAAAGGTACTTTTTATAAATTTAATGAATCTGAACTCCTGTTTCGCCGCATTTTTTTTAAAGGAGGGGGGGAGGAATCAATGCTTTTTTCATTTACATAATATAAACGAAATATATTGCAAAATTCAACAAAAATCACTCGTTGAAAATTAGAAGCAAGCTCCCCTCCCCCCCCAAAAAGCACGAAAATATATTTTTAGTTGAAAAGAAATTGCTCAGATCAAAGATTAGACAAAACTTTCATGGGTTTTATAAGCCAAATTTGACTTTTTGTTATGGAAATACTAAATGAAGACAACATCTACGATTCATGAATACAAAACATGTCAAGCATGAGCTTTTTTCTTGGAAATTTTCAGATGTTTTCCTGATTTACTATTTGTGCCAGTGTTTCGTTTATGCTCTAATTTGTGCCATCAGAATCGGTGAGAGTATGTGATGATGCTGATGACCCAGCACCAGGCACCAAGCCGAAAAAGCGTTTAATTAGTGCTGCAAGTCATTACTATTCATGCATTAGGGTTTGGTGAAATACAAAATAAATTTTTAACACAACACACCTAACAGAGTTGCCCATAACTAGAGGGTGAAGATGGGCCAAACTGGGGGCGCACGTCTGAAAAGAAACGATCGAGGACGTTTTTTGTTAATATTGTTCTATTTTAAAGGCATGAAATTGAATTCTTGATTAAGGCAAATGAATAAAGACGCTGCCATTTAAAACCATATGTTGTTTAATTAACAGGGACTTTTCGGTAACATAATAATTCAATATTAGGTTCCAGCATAGTAACAGGGTTTTTTATCCTAATACGTTAAATAATGCCCATCCCTAACACACTCACACATGCTCTCACAATCTTTTCTTCTATTATTATACCAGCCGACCCGCCCGGCCCATGATAATAATATCAAATGAAACTGAAATTTGTATGATTTTATCTGTAACTCGATTTTGTCTGAAATACGTGCCCGCTAACTGTGGCAAAAATCGGTTTAAAAGAAAGGCTCAAAGTGACTGCAACGGGAAACAGGTGGATATGTGTCCGACGACTGCGTGATTTTCGAGTCAAAATGTTAAAATATGTATTCCTGTCTCCGCCGCAGACTTCGTGAAGCGCGGCATCTGCATGCCCGTCCGAGGTCCATTTACATTCTTTTCGAAGCTGACTACTTTTTTAAACTTACGTAATGACAATTAAAGTAATAAACATACAATTGAGAATCAATAATTGAATCGAAATAAATTCAAAATGGCGAAAATAATTTTCATTGATCAAGCTTATTGAGCAAATATGGCTGTTCTTACAGATATGCTTAGTTACATCATACGTGTCTTGGATGTGCAATATAATCCCTGTCTGCTTAAATTTAAGTAGCAGTTTTATTTGTATAATAAGTCTGCTTTAATTATTTGAATTTTATATTTTTTGTAACCCCATATAATTAATTTATGATATGACGCAGAAAGATAAATGCAGCCTCTTTCGATGCATTTCCATTTAATAGAATGCATAAGATCTACCAGAAAGTACTGCAAAACTATTCTAAAAAACATTTCCTTATAAATAAACTTGGAGTCAGTTTTAGTTTGTTCAACATGTGTTTAGAACTTTGATCAAAATCTTTAATTAATGATGTGTGCGTACATTTTCTCCATAAATTTTGTTACTCCAATTGTTTAAAATACAGTTTTAAAGACAAAACGTTCTTTACATTTGTATAAAAATATATTAAGTTTATATGAAATAACAATTTATTTGCATACAATTATAGAATGTAAAAAAATCATTTATTAAATGTAAACTCCATTACATTTGTTTTCTCTTTTACTGCAAATTAATATTGTTTTTTAGTACTGTTTTAATTTTAAAATTAAACTGATTGATGCTGGTTCATAATTTATAGAGATTATAAGGGAGACTAGTAGGAATGGGACATTATTTATTTTTAATGCCTTGCTTGAAAGGGATAAAATCAAGAGATGCATGCTTTAGCTAATATTATGAAGTATTGACTCAGCAAAACTTTAAAAGCAATGTTATTTTTCAGATTGTAATAACTTAGAAAAAAAAACAAAAAATTGAAAATTTTAAACATAGTCTATATAACACTGCTCTAGAATAGAATAGGATAATGTAAGGGGGGGAGGGGAGTATGCAATAATTCACAAATTTTAACACGTTTTTATAATATATCTAATTTAAACAATCCAATATTAATTTTCAAATCACTCTATATCTGGGTGTGAAACTTCCAGTCACCATGTCACAATTTGCGGCCAGAAATTTGAGACTGTCATCTAGAAAGTAGCATACGGATATACACAGTTACTTTCAGATAATGAAGCAAAAACCTTACTAAATATTGCTGAAAGTATATAAAGTCATAGCTTTCCTCATATTCTCCATTTTTCAACTTATTTTCAGAAAAGGTATTTTTCCAAATTCTTTAAGCTTTATTTTAATTTATGGTAATCTAAACATACGAGATTCTATCTTTGTTTCCAAACTAGTTAAATTATTAACCTTATCACACATTCACTAAATTAAATTTATTAATTTTACATTCTTTCCTCTTCATTTTATTGAATTTTAATTATTTATCTACATGGGTGCAGGAAACGTTTGTGTATTAATTATCATTAAAGGAGATGGGCTAAGTGTCAAACTGTCTTGCATTATAGCTAAAAATTGATCTTTCACAATAAAATAGAGTGGTTAAAAGTTTTTGCTTGTAAAATTGGAATTAATTCATTACATAAAGTATAATTTACTATCGGTGAAAAATCTTGCTCAAAGGTCTTGGCTTATCCTATGCTTATCTCGTTTATATTTCCTTTTTTGTATTTCAGAAAATCCCCCTTACTTTATTTATAAAAACTTTACTTACTTGTTGAAATCATCACCTTGCACGTGTTTCACCTGCAAGGTTCACAAGTTATGAATTTCACAAATTTATAAGAGTATCATTATATTGTATGTTTTATTTATTTTGCATATATATGTTTTTTAAACTTTATTTAAACTAATAAGTTACTTTTTGTATGTGAATTTAATATTTTTGTAAGAATATACAATATCATGTAGGCTAATTTATTATGCTTATCATCTAAATTGTCTATGCATGCGGATCTTCATGAAATGACTCACAATTTTTGTATTGATTGGCTGCTTGTTGTTAGGCAAATCTTTAAATAGTAATGTCATCTGTGGGTTCTGCGAAGTTCCAGAGTATGCTGAGATGCCGTGAGTCTGTTTCTGAGCAATTCTCTACCACTAGTGATGCAGCTAGATTAGTATATATATTGGCTGTTCTAATCGATTCTTGTATTTTTTGTGTGAAATTCAAGAGCATTCAGCAACATCTTTCAACTTAAATTACGTTGTAAATTATCTTAATGTATCAGAATTAGTTTCAAGAAGAAGCTTAGTATATATATACATTTTTAACAAGTTGTTTTTATAGAAAATAAAAATAATAGTCTACAAATTTAAGTTTCACTGTTTGACTCTTCTACAGCACATTACAAGTATTCTGTAGATACAGTTTTCATTATTTATTCCAGTAACTTTGACATCAGTCTCCCCTGTTACCGAAAAATAAAAACAGAAAAATCAAATCATTAAAAAGTATAAATAGAAAAAGTATAAATAGAAAAAGTTTATGCATACGTTGATGTATATATGGCTAGAATAACTTTATATTAGTGGTAGCTACTGCCCACAGCTCTACTAAATAAAAAAGTGGCTATTAAGAATTATCTGCTTCTTATTCTGTTTGAAAATATCTCTAAAAAAACTTCATAAGCTCCGATCTGTGCAATATCTAAAGGCCAGTGAATATGATCTGCACTTGACTTTTCCTCTGATATTGCTTATTAGAAAAGAGCAAAAGAGTTTAGCATGATAAACATGGTAAAGTGACCTCCATTGGAAACCTACATTAAAACTTTTAGTAAGTTGATATATGAATTACATTTTACCTTGATATATAAATTAATATATTATGTGTGTTTAGAAATCAGTACTTCAATCTGACTTTCAGATATAAAGTAAAAATATTACACTCGGAAGTATTAATTCATTTTTTATTTTGTACAATATTTTTGTTAAAGAGATAAAATGAGTGGCATCAATTTGCTAAGGTTTTATAGTACATTATATAATAGTTTTGTAAATTTTCGAGTAATTACATATAAGTTAGAAACTGATAAACAATGATAATTTAATTTTTAATCGATTTATATGCGATACAAGCACTGAAAAAATACATATGTTACAGTACTCATAACTTATGTACATAATTGATGTATTTGTTGATTTTGTTTATTTTATTTCTGCTTGGTTGATCCTATCCAGGCTCTTCACATTATAGATGAAAATCCTTTTGTAAATTTAAAACTGACAGACTTTTTACATTTAGTAATTTTTTTAGATTACCCAATAACCCTATCAAAAAGGCATTTTTACATGAAAAATATTAATAATATATTGCAATAGAGTTATAGTTGTGTTTTGTGACGGCCAATTATCGGCACAAGGGATATAGGCACCAAGGGGAGGGTCGTGCCCACCGTGGGGGTCTTTCTAAGGGAACCTGTATTTACGCTTGAAAAACCAAGGTCGAAGAAAACCACGAAAACTCCGAACGATTAGGCCGACGGGCGCTATTGGGATCGAACCCAGCACCTCCTGTCTACCAGCTTCAAGAGCAGAACCTTTCGGCCACTGGTGGGCTGCAATAGAGTTATGAATTTTGTTTTAAATTGATACTTTCCCATTAGTAGAATGACAGGAGCTAAAAATCAAAGAATTCACCATTTTGTCATTTTGGTGTAATTAGGCATTCAACATTTATTGGAGTTCGTTTGGTTTATGCTGTTGAATTGTTTTGGGTAACAGACCAGATGTCATTGCCAACGAATTGTATGACTTTAATGTGTTTGCTGGATTTGTCAGGGAAAGCTTGGTTCGAATAGTATTGGCAGCTTATGCAAAGCCCTGGATTCAAATCCCAATCTGGGAAATTTTACACTCAACAATTACAAACTACAAATTGCATTTCATTTTTAAATTAAGACAAACTGAAATTTCAGCAAAATTCATTGGTTAACACTTAACTATGATTCATACTTCAAATGAAGCAAAGACATACATAATACACTATATGGCCAAAGGTGACCGGTCACTTGCGATTTTAGACGTTTTGTTAAATATCTAGAAAAATACATCAGGAATTAACCTGAAACTGCAGGTGTGTAAACAGTATAGTATAGGTCATACATGTCCGCGAAGCTCTTTTCCCGAAACTCCATAGGCGACCTTCAACAAATTGAAAAAGAACGAATATCTTTTGGATAACCCTGTAAAAACTAATATAGCAAAAGCATTCAAACTCGAGATTATTCATAAGGTTCTCAATGTAATATACTGTGTTCATTTTTATGAGGATAGCATGTATACTCGTAGAAAAATTAAGATTTTTATAAAACCAGTCCCAAATTCCGCCAACTTCTTTGCTTATAATTTGCGAAGTTGTTAATATAAAAAAAAGTTCTTTTCAGAAAATATGACAAACAACATTGTACACAATACTCTGCAATCAGAATTAAAAAATAATAAAAATTGGATGAAAAATGAACAGGTTTACTAAAAAAGACACAGCCATCTCTACACCGGCCCAATCGCTAAACTAACTCCGGCGGTTCACGTGACCAGTCGAAGGCGGTTAAATTGAAGCGAAAGTGACGGTCGCCATTTATTCTGTTCTTGAAAATTCCATCGTTGATGAATTCAAGTCGCAGTTTTCGTATAAAGTTGCACATGGTTCATGATTTTCATCTTTATACTATCTATTTTATTTAGATACTTATGTTTTATTTCACGAAAGTGTATCATGTGTTTTCCCCGCGTTTCATGTGCTTTCCTAGTGTTTCATTGTTTCTCTTTCTGAAAAGAAAATATGGCTCTCAAGGATTCGCAAATAGAATTTTAATTTCATCTAAAAGGCTAGAATATGCATTAAATATTCTAAAATGATGTTCAGTGGATATCAGCAAGGATTAACATAACTATTGAAGTAAGTTCTGATTTAACTTTTAAAATTTATTGTCTTAATAAAACAAATTATATCAGACGCTTGGTTTGAATATTAGCAATCTAAGAAAATAAGTATAAGGTTGACATGATTGTTAAAATATATGATGAATGTACAGTTATATGTCAGTAATTATTATATCTCTCTAGAGAAGTTGATTGAAAATGAGAAAAGACTAATAATTCAAAAGCTCTTTCATAATAAACAAAAATATTTAGATAAAAATTGCAATTTATCAATAAATCAGGCACGAAACAATTCCTCCTAAAGGAGGAATTCCACCTGTTTTAAAGCAATTTTGGACATTTTCTGGATTGATGCAAAAATGCAAAGAAAATATTGGAAGCATATATGAGAGGGGGGGGGGGTGTCTAGGAAATTTAATAATAATTCTGTTTACTCAAATCGTCGGTATTTGTTTCTGAATTACTGTGCAAAAAAGCCATCAAATCAAAGGTGAATCAGCCTCTGAAAGTGGTGTAAATTGTTTCTAAAATGTCTTTCCAGAGTGATTTTTTTAGACTTTAAAAGGTAAAGGAAGTTTCCATAAGGTTCTTTTTGGAATAGAATATTTTTCCTAATTAACACTTTCGTGTAATTTCAGTGATGCAATTTTGGAGATGTATTTCTGGAGTAAAGATTAATTTGACTTGCTTGTATTTATGCAGCATGGAGGTTTGTTTTTTTGTTTGTTTTTGAAAGGAGGGGGAAAATCTTAAACAGACAAGCCTTCTAAAATAATATTTATTTTGACAAATTAATCGCTGTAGTTCACATAAATTCATCAGATATTTATGGTTTTACATCTTAGCAAACTGTCTTCAATTTCCTGTTTTGATTCAAAAGACCTGTAAAATTGTTAGTTTAAATTTCTTTTAATAAATTTTAAATTATTAAAAGAAAATCATACATACAGTAATATTTTATTTTATTGTATAAATAAGTTAAAATGTGTCCAAAAATAAATATTGTATAGATGGAAAAAATTTTACAACTTTTTTTATGTTTTCCACTTTCATGCCTGATAAATTTAGACGCATTTAAAGATCTTTAAATGATATATTAAACCCAGTTTATAAAAACATTGTGCCAATCCTACTTTTCATTGCAGGTTATGCTGCTTTCTAAACTTGCTAAAACATCCCTGTTGTAATTACTGTATTGATTCTAGTAATGGTGATTTTTCATATGATTTTTTTATTAAAAATTAGTTAACTTTAGGTTAAAAATGTAGTGAATGACTTTGATCATTTATGTAAATATTGTACTCACGGGGATCTGTCCAGATTTTTCTTTCTGGGTCCTATTTTTGAAATTGTGAATAGTTTTTTTTTTTTTTTTTTTTCACATTTATGAAAAATCTATTTTTAATTTTGGGAATTTGAAATTATCGTTATATTCAGGTTCTTGTTATACATTTTTAACAAGACCCTTTCCATATCTATATCTTGATAATAGTTTTTTTGACAAGTTAGATAGTATTACTTTTAAAATTTGTGATGAAAAGTACAGTTTGGAAATGCAAAAGTTTTGTGTAAAGCTAATTGTTAAGTTGAAAAATTTTGTGAAGGGTCCTATTTTAAAATAAAAAGGTTGTGAAAGGTCCATTAAAGGACCTAATTTTTCTCTAAACAGATCCCTGGACTCATGACAGCTTTATTTATTTAAAAATATGATGCAAGTTGTATATAAGATCTTACCAAATAATTACTCAAAAATAGTTATTAAAAATTTTAATTAAGAAATACAAGAGAAAAATTTTAAAAAACTGAAAAATAAATAAATCTGTATTTATTTTTAGCATTCAACCTTAGAATATCTGAATTTCTTAACAATATGTGAATAATTTTTGTCATGTGCTTTTCATAATTTAAATACCAAATTTATCCTTTCATTTATTTTTAATTTGTGTAAATGCATTTAGCCAATATAATATGTTATTCTTTTCATAACTAAGGGTCTGGCTCCACATAAAACTTTGATCATGAAGCTAAACAAACATTTTAAATTTTCTTTACTTTTCTGACAAATGTAATAGATGGGAAATATTTTTGTTAATTTTTGAATGATGGCATACTAAGTTTCTTGTCAAAAGAAATTTTTAATAGATAGAAATTTTTAATCGATTGATTGAGCTTATTGAAAAATCTTTCAGTAAAATAATATTACAAGAAAACCGGGACCTGAAGGGAGATTCACTAGGCACTCAATCACGATATAATTTTACTAGTGGGGGAAAAGTCCGCCTTCGACAGCCGCCATTTTGAATGAGCACTCAGGCCTAGTATTCAGAGGGCTGTGAAAAAAGATTTCACTGCGCATGCGCGAATGCAATCAAACTACAATGTGCATAATGTATTAGCTAAGTATATGGAGCAACTTTTGTGAAAGTCTCAAAATCATAGCTTGAAAATTCTGAAAATAGTCGTCGATAGAATAAGCTCGAAATCCGTTGTTCCCGAAAGGAAGCAAAAAGATGAGGGGTTGTATCCAAATAAGTATACGTGCAATATTGTGTACGCTATCTTGACGCTAATCAACAGATATTTGATACATGCTATCCTCGTAAAAATGAATACAGTATAATATAATAAGCATCTTATTAATAATCTCGAGTTGGACGCTTTTGCTACATTAGTTTTTACAGGGTTATCCAAAAGATATTCGTTCTTTTTCAATTTGTTGACAGTCCGCTATGGGGTTTTGGGGAAAAAATCTTCGCGGAAATATATGACCTATACTATGCTGTTTACACACCTTCAGTTTCAGGTTAATTCGTCATGTATTTTTCTAGATATTTAACAAAACGTCTACAATCGCAAGTGATCGGTCACCTTTGGCCATATAGTGTACATACTATATATAATACTGATGGTTTCAAATAGTTAAGTATATAAACAGATAATTTAATTTGTTAAGTAAAAAATTTTTGCAAATCTAGGGGAAAATAATGCAACATTTGATAATTATTACTAATAGCATATTAACTGTTTTCAATAAATAAACTATTTGAAGTACTACGATCGTTTGTCGAAATTCGCACTTTTTTCGCGATCATTTGCCGAAATTCGCGATTTTTTCCCGAGATTGTTTGACGAAATATTCAATTTTTTTCAGAGATCGTTTGATGTAATTCGTGATCGATGTTTCCCTATTTTCTGGCTCATTTCTTTTCTCTCAAATGCACCTAAATTCCAAAAAACTGATTTTGTGGAATTTTGCAAAATAAATTATTCGCAGGATTCCGAGAAAAATATATATATATTAGCGGAAAAATTATGACTTTTAGTACTATAGTACAAAACTCTCGAAATTTCAGGACAGGTTGCTATATTTTATTACATTGCAGGACGTATTTTTTTATTTTTTAGGATTTTGTGGAAAAGTAAGATCCCTCCGAAATTCTTAAAGTGGTCTCAGGGAAAAATCGTGAAATTCGTTAAGAGATCATGAAAAAAATTACCAATTTTGGCAAAGGAAAGTAGAAATAAGCAGAGAACTTCGTCAATCGGCCGCGAAAAAAATATCGCGAATTTTGGCAATCGGTCGTGCGAAAAAAATAATGAATTTCTTTAAGCGATCTCATAAAAAAAATCACGAAATTCGTCAAATGATCTCGGGCGGAAGCAAGGCGGGGAGTCGAGAAATTTGCCAAACAAGCGCAGGAAAAATCGCAAATTTTCTCAAACAATCGTGGGAATAAATAGCGAGCTTCGTCAATCGGTAGCGAAAAAATCGCAAATTTCGCCAAATAATTGCAGAAAAAAATCCCGAAATTCACAAAACGATATCGGGGAAAAATACCGAAATTCGTCATATGTTCTCGCGGAAAAAAATCACGAAATTCGTCAACTAGTCTCGGTAAAAATTCACGAAGCTTGTCAAATGACCTCGGGAAAAAATCGCGAAATTGGTCAAATGAACTCTGTGAAAAAATCGCGAAATTGGTCAAGCGATCGTAAAACAAAATCGCGAATTTTGCCAAAGGATCGTGGAAATAAATAGCGAGCTTTGTCAATCGGCCGCGGTAAAAAAAATAACGAATTTCTTCAAATGATCTCGAGGTAAAATTCACAAAATTGTTTTTTTATTCACTTTTTTTCCCGCGACGGACAGAATATCGCGATTTTTCCCATAACCCACTCACTAATTTTGAATTTTTTTTTCATGCCATCGATTGACAAATTTCACAATATGTACATGCTGAATCTCGCATTATTTTCCCAGCGACAAAATGCTGAAATTTACGATGTTACAGATTGACCAAATTCACATTCTTTTCAGTGAGATTGAAAATATTTCCATTTTTCACGCGACCGATTGGCGAATTTGATGAAACCGAGAACGGAATTCCGAGACACTTTCTCGCAACCTTTTGACGATTTCGCGATTTTTCTTTTAGATCGACTGACGATTTTCGGGATTTATTTTCATGCAACCGAGGAAAGAATTTCGCGATTATTTTCACGAAACCAAAGAACGAATTTCGCGATCGACTGATGAGTTTTCCGATGTTTTTTCCATGAAAACAACTAACTAATTTCGCGATATATAACGGACGGCAGGCAGAAGAATTTTGAGATTTTTTCTTTAACCCACAGTTCTCTATTGTTCTTCACAAGATCGATTGAGAAATTTTGCAATATGTTTCTGTCACCGATTGACGGATTACACGTTATTTTCCCTGCGAAAAGGACGAAATCATGATATTTTCCCCGCGACCGAATGGCGAAATTTAGGATTTTTTCCCTCGTGAATGATTATCAAATTTCGTGATATTTTCTTGTCCAACTGATAAATTTCGCATTTTTATTTTGCAACAGATTGACCAAATTCACGTTTTTTTTCAATGTCTGATAGAAAAATTTTGCAATTCTTGCCCGTGATCGATTGACGATTGTTCGTAATAATTTTCCCACGTTCGGATGACGAAATTTACGATCCCCCCCCCCCCCCCCGTGACTGAGGGACAAATTTCTCCGAATTTTTTCCGCGACTAAGTTTCGCGATAGTTTCCGCGGAATTTCGTGAGTTCATCTTGAGACAGACTGACATAATCCATGATACTTCGCCCGGTTTTCTTACTGAAAAATTTTGCAATTTTTAACCGTGAAGACTGACAAATTTCGAGATTTATTTCCTGCGACAGCTTGACGAATTTCGCGATATTTTCCCCGCGAACAAATGACGAAAATTACGATCTTTTTCTCGCGACCAAAGGATAATTTGGGAGGGCGAACTATGAGTAAGGAATAATTGAAATAAACCGAGAAAAGAGAACCGAGCAAAATATAGACTAAAAGAGACAAATGCAAAAAATAACGACCCAGTCCGAGGCCTGTATTAACAGAGATACAATGCGTAAATTAATTGCTTATGTATGATAGAAAACCTTCTTTCTTGCACTAAATTGATCATAACTTGTGTTTAGAAATTTAAAAAAATTATGCATAATAGGCTTCGCAGCCATCTTTCCAAAACAATTGAAATATTACTTGAATTCAAGGAGTGAGAATTTTCCTACAAATATTTCCAAGAATTATATATATAGGTTTATTCACTTCATTGATGCTAGATTCCCTTTAGTTTCATGTTTGTCGCAGAGTTGGTGGCTTACGGAAATTATTGCATCTTGAGCTGCGGTTGCAGCCTTGCCAACGCATAAGAGTGGGAAGTGCTAAGCTTGAGTCATCCAGGTAGCTTAGTGGCCAAACACTGATGCGTATAATCAATGACCCTGGTTCGATTCCAGGCTTGAACACTTTTTCATACAGTTGGCTGTGCGCCTTTTTAAGCAATTAAAATTGAAATATTATTTGAATTCAATGTGTGAGAAATTTTCTACAAAAATTTCGAAGAATTACATGTATAGGTTTAGTAGTACCCATTTTTTCAGCAACAGTTCATTTCCCTTTCAAATTTATTCTTAGAAGATTGAAAAATACTTTATAAAACTTGCATTACATTACTGATTCTCCAATAGCACCTGGCAATTTTGTTTTCATTTCTTTAATTTGCGATAAAATAAAATGTTCACTCTGAGTCCGAGTCTGAAGAATAGTATAAAAATTAAGCGAGTTTCGGGACCGTGCCTTTAATAGGCCATATTCATCCCTAACGTATTTATGCATGACATAAAATTTATTTGCATTTAAGGTTTATAATTTTAACATTATAGTCTTTAAAAAACAATTTTATTCTTATTTTAGGACCCCTTCTTTGAATTTTGAATTAAAACTCTTGACAGATTGGGAACATTAGAAAATAGATGTCAATGTATCATTGCTAATAAATTTATTACTCACTTTAAATTCTACTGTAAACTTACATTGTTTTATAATTATTGTGAAAACATTCATTATTCAAATAAATAAAATCATAAGACGAAACACAATTTTTCACCTTGATTCAACATAAAATATATAATGTGAACTTTTAAAAAGCCCACAGTTTTACTGAAAGGGCGACTAAAGTAATGAAAAAGATGTTACAAGTTTAAAATATACATTTTATTTAAGCCTTCTTAGTACTTTCACGCTTTCCAAGCTCATCATCAGAGAATATTTTATTAACTAATTGTTGTTTATTTAAACAAATACGTCACTTTGTTTTGAAAATGAGAGAGTCAATAATTACAGACCTGCCAAGCTTTGAAAATGAGAAATCGTAGCACACGCAATTTAAATTAATCTGGAGGTTGGTTGGTTGTTTTTTCGTGTTACACAACCATCTTTTGACATTCATAAAAGGAATAAGGTTTCAGTCTTTCAAATCAATATAGTAAATTTTTTCCTTTAAAAATTTTTATACGATTTTTAGTGTTTCTTTTCGTTTCGCAACGTTTTTTTTTTTTTTTCCACATTTGTAAAAGGAGTCTGGTTCCAATTTTTTAGCCCAATGCAGTAAGTTTTGACGAAATTCGGGATATTTTCCTGCGATCATTTCAGGATATTCACAATTTTTCCGCAGTCGTCATTCACATTTTTCTATCACGATTCTTTGTTGAAATCCACACTTTTAACCATGAACTTATGACGAAATTCGCATTTTTTTCCACGATCCTTTGGCGAATCTTGCGTTTTTTTTCGCGATCCTTTTGACGAAATTAGTGTTTTCTTTCAGTGAAAATTTGCGTTTTCTTACTGATCTTTCGATTAAATTTGCATTTTTTTACTTATCTTTTGACGGAATTCGCGTTTTCTTTCTGCGATATTTTGACAAAATTCACACCATTGAAACACAAAATCTCAAATCTTCCAGGGGGGACATTCCTTCTGCCCGGCCCACCTCCTGAAATCAATACTACTTTGTACCATGATCCTTTGACGAAATTTATTTTCTTCTTCGACCAGTTGACAAAATTGATTTTATTTTATACGGTCATTTGTCAAAATTTGCAGTAGTTTACCGCAAATCGTGCAATTTTGCACACTATTTCAAACCTTGCCCCTCAAAGAACTCCGCGCCCCCCCCCCCCTCCTCCTTTCCAGAAATTCTTAAAATGGCACCTTGTTTCTAAGGAAGCGAATTCCTGTATAAATATTTACAGAAACACGATTCACTCGTGGTTAAAATACATAAAGAGAGTGTTTTATGTTAAGAAGTTTGTTTTGCAGCCCAGATTTTTTTTTTCCCGTGAGCATTTTTTAATGTCCGAATTTTTGGACTAATGGCCAATTTTTTTAAAACTTTCGGAAATGAATACTTTGAAATTTTGGAAATTTCGCAACAGAATCACTCCTGAAAAATATGCTGTGCGGGATAAAAATTGCAACAAGAAACAAAAAAATGCGTTTGTGTTTTTTGCAAAAGATTGTAGTTTAAGACCGATTTTCGTAGCATCGTAGTTGATAGGTCGAAATCGTAGCAACTACGATTTTTTCGTAGCAGTTGGCAGGTCTGCTACTAGAGTTGAAAGAAGAAGCAGTAGCAGTTTCTTGGATTGAATTTAATTAGAGGAAATATATATTATTATTAATTGCAGTACCATTTATTTTTGTACGACACCCTATCGTACAATATCCGAGTTTATGGTTCAATATCCTGAAAACTTGATAAAGTGACATATTAAAATTTAAAGAACGGCAGTTAAATATTTTCTTCTACCCATGAAAAGTGACGTATGTGAAATAGAGTTATGTCATAAAAATAAATGGAACTGCAATTAATAATAATATATATTCCCTCTAATTAAATCCAATCCAAGAAACTTCTACTGCTTCTTCTACTTTCAACTCTAGTAATTATTGGCTCTCTCATTTTCAAAACAAAGTGACGTGTTTGTATAAATAAACAACAATTAGTTATTAAAATATTCTCTGATGATGAGCTTAGAAAGCTTGAAAATACTAGGAAGTTTTTTAAAAAATGTATATTTTAAACTTGTAGCATCTTTTTTATAACATTAGTCGCCTTTTAAGTAAAACTGTGGACTTTTTAAAAGTTCACGTTATATATTTTACTTTCATTATTCTTTTAATTTAATACATAAAATAAGAAAATGTATTACAAGGAAATTTTAAAACATAGAACTCTGTACCCCATTGAATTTTTTCCTCCCTCTCCCCTCCTCTACCGTCATTTATTTGGTCATTATTTCTTCACATTTTTTTGCATCAAACACGGAAATTGCCACAATTACTTTTAAGAAGGGCTATTTAAGTGAAAATATTGAAATTTTTCATGAATTTACTGCCAACCTGAAGTTTTATTTATTCTACTTGAAATTTTATTCATAACTTTAACAATAATTAATATATTTTAGAAAACTTTTTAACAGGCTTACCTCGTTGTGAAGACATTACAAGAAGAGCTTAATGTGGTCACCCTCCATGTCTAGATAACACTGAGCTAGATTTTGTATGGAATGTAGCTGATAGAATATATACTAACTTGTCAGAGAGAAATCTAAAAAAAGCATGAAATTTTAATGCAATTCATTCATTTAGCAATAATGGTGAACAGGACCATGTTATGCATTACTTTGTGGAAAACAAAAGTTTAATTATACAGTCATGTAAAAATGTATGACATTTAGTAAAAGAATATTACTGTGATTAAAAAGTACCCGAAATGGCGTCATAAAACAAAAGTTATCAATTCATTACATCTCCTTTAAATTAATCTCCTCGGACTGAAATGCACTTCTGCCAACATTTTTTTCCAATCATCAAAACATGCCTCAGCCCCACACTGCTGGATATATGCTACCAATATTCATTATTCACAGGCGTGGTTTAGACATAACCAGTGGGATATATTATTAAAAGTGTGGCATCTTTAATTTCTTGTATGCTGAAGAATTGTGTTGATGATTACGATACATGTAGCAAGGGATTGGAGGGTACTCTGTATACTCTTTTTTTCTCAACTAAAGTTGTGATGAATATCCCTGGCATCCTGTCACATCCATTTGGTATTTTTACACGTACAGCACTGAATACGATATGATTCTGTTAATCTAAAATTTTGAGAACTTGACAATTTACTGTCATGAAGAATACCCAGATTTACCAGACAAATAATTTTCATGATAAAGATAGAATAAATCTCTCTTTTAATGAATGATATTCGAAAATACATAAATTTATACTTTATAATTCATTTTTTCTGTAATGACGACACTGTCTTTTTCATTACAATTTATTTTTTTTTTGTAAAATCTTTTTTAAAAGCACCAAGCTAAGCTCTACTCTACATACTTAAAAAAAACTTTTTCTATATCTAAACTGGTTGAATGCAACCCCTTTTAAGATTTGTGTCAGTCCTAATACAAATTCTTCACAGAAAATACAAAATATATATATATATATACTTTATTTCTTTTCCTTTTCATCATCATATAAAATTCAGTTATTTTTTCATTTTTTAATATAAAGAAATTGCTGTTTTTAAGACAATAATTATTTTTTATTATTGTGCAAAATATGTCAATAATGATAATTATTTTGGTTTCATAACAGTAAAGAAAAGATCGACGTTTATCTCGCAAACTACGGCTACAGCTATAAATCGCGATTATTGGCCATATAAGAATGTAATGGTCCTAATAAGTCGACATCTAAATTTTGCATGAGTTTTGGTGGTTTAAAAGGAAACCTTATATATAGGAAAATACGGTAAATAAATATTAAAAATGTGGATTTTTAGAAGTCAGAGATTAGGATTCTAAATTAAATACAATGAACAATGTCAACACATTATATTACATTTAAAAACAAAGGCTATATAATTTAGGAAAACAATACTATAAACTTACTTACATCTGCATGAGATAATATCAAACACAACAACATAATTACCTGTATTTTTCTGTAAAATCTTTTCAAAAAGCCCTGCTAAGCTCTAGCTTATATCTTACTTTCTGAAAAACAATTTTACTAGCCCTAAATTGGTTTGATCCCGAGTGCTATTTTTTTTTTTTTTTTTTTTTTTTTTTTTTTTTTTTTTTTTTTTTTATCTAAAAGTGTTGTAAGATTCTAAGCACCACATTTACTTGTATACACAACAAGAATCCAAAAATGGGTTTTAACGCAGAATTAATTATATAAAAATTGTTTAAGTTTTGCTATAAATTCTTTAGAGATTTCGGAATCTACAAGCGTCCTTGCAAAGCGATTGATTCATTGCATTTAGTACAATTCACGAGTCATTCGAATTGAATCGTTCGTTTAGCGTATCTTGTTTCTTTTCCGTTGAAAGTAAACAACTGCCGTCTGTGATATTCTTATCAAACAACTTTTTCAAAAGTAAATTTTTTCGTATTATATACCTCAATTTTTGTAATTATTTATTAAACTTAAGTATTTTATTAAGTTATTCAAACAATCTGTTTAGTCATGGGATCATTGCATGTGAAATAAGCGCACTGATTTTCCTGGCTATGAGTGACATACATATATTTTCATGAAAATTATAAATATATTATTGTATATAAAGTATAGAGGAAATTCTCAAACAATAGAAATAATGAATTTTTCATTACTCTGCCAGTATAATGTTGAGGATTTCATTTAAGATTGGTGAAAATTTTTTAATTCCAGATTATCTGATGTTCTTTAAAGTATGATTTACTAATATTCACAGAAATCTATGAATGTATACCAAAAATATATAAATTGAACGGCAGTTTTTGTTGTAATATAAATAATATAATTCTATAGCTCCTTTATTTTGTCGAAGTAAATTCTTCAACATATCTAGAATTTAATTGATAATGCGTTCAGAATTATAAATATTTTATAATTCCATATGATGACCCAGAATTTCTATTCATACATTTTTTAAGCAGGGCCCGACTAGCAAATTTCTGTGCCCAGGGCACTTTCAATTTTCCGTGCCCTCTTAGATTTACTGATACTAGTTTTTTTATTTATTTACATATTACACACTTATTCGAAAAGTGCCAACTTAAAAAATTAAGTTTTCCGGAAAATTGAAGAATTGTTCCAGGAATAAAACTAAAGTATTTATTCTATTATTTATTGAAATGTGCTTTTAACCATATATTGAGGTATATTTTTGTTATTTCATCGTATTAATATCTCAAATATCACATTTTTTCGCAATTATGAATTTCTTAATAGAAATTTAGATTAAATTATGAACATTTTCGTGCCCAGGTGCCTGTGTGATAGTCATGGCCTGTTTTTAAGTTAAAATGTGAGCTATAAATAAATTGATTTTCATTCCTTATAGGAATTATGCTCAGAAATATATAACTTTGGTGCATCTCAGTTTGTTTTAAGACTTTCATGTAAAAGATTATGACTAACATAAATAATAAAACTACACATCACTTGGGTAAAAATAAAAACAGGAATATTTATCAAAAACTATTTATTAGCACTCTAAACACAAACAGAATTTGTTATTCTTTCAAAAATGTAAATAATAAGTTATGAGATATAAATTATCTAGCATCTTTTAAACTATACAGTATAATGTTCTTATGGAACAATAATTATTCATTAAATCATACAAAGATGACACTTCTCTCATAAATAAGATATATTTGTTGTTTATTTTAACGTAATATTCAACCCTCCCCCCTTTTTCTTATGCATAATAGAAGTAAGGCAAATATATGAAAAAGAATACTTATCAACTTCTAGGGTTCCACTCCTAAATCCCTGCAGACAGTTTGAAAAACTTCTTTGTGACCTTATAACATTTTTTTTTTTTTTTTTTTTTTTTTTTTTTTTTTAATGTGGCTTTTTAATTATTTTTCTTTTAAATGGTAAAATTACCATTAATTCTGAATTTTTACAACTTAATTATAAAAAAAGACAGCTATATTAATTACTTATGTAATTAAAAAAGTTCTTACAATTTTAATATTGAAAAAAAAATGGTCAATTAGATAGTCTTTTCGTTTTTCTTAATCGTTTTCTGAAATTATACATATACGAGTAATTGCTATGATGCCATCTGTTATCTTTAATGTAAAAGAAAAACAAACATACCGAAATGTCTGGATCACAGAAATTTCCTGTTTAGAGAGATGTTATGATGCATATTAATGGTTTTTTTTTTTTTTTTTTTAAATATACAGTTTACTTCTATTTGTATATAAAAATAGATAAATGGGTACTTTATATAAATTAAAGGTACTTTTCTCATACAGTAGGTGTCCTTGGCGAGATAGAGATAATGGGCTTGGTGAAAGAAAGAAATTTTCATGCATATTTTTCTGGCAACCTATTCACTGTCTCATATATACATGCAGTTTTTTAATATTTATACAATTTATTTAATATAAACAAGCCATTTTTCTAATTTTATATAATAAAAAAAAGTAAATTGTATATAAAAAGAAACAATAATATATATAAAAAAGTGGTTTTAGATATATAAATACATAATATAAACAAGCATAAAAGTTCATTAGGTTTGTTTTCATAGCTGTTTACACCATTTGGCAACAAGTGTTACTTTCTGAAGCCCAAATTGTGGCAAGCTTTAAAACAAAAACTGCAAAGACATCTATTCTGGAAAGATACCCAAAAAGTTTTTGTAACTATTGAAAAAAATTGCTTGTGTATGTGAAACAGCAATAGGTTTCCAGAAAATAAGTTGCCAAATTTCCATCTTTCACCGAGCCCATTTTCTCTATCTTGTCAAGGCATACTGGAAAAATGCCAAAACTTAAATAATAAACTAGTTCAGAATTCTAAAATTCATCTTAAGGGGTCTGGTCACTCAGCTTTGGAATTCTCCTCCATAATGTCTTTGGACTTTTGATGCATTTGTATATTAAAAATATCTTCTCGGGAAATTCATATTTTTAACATCTTTTTCTGTGTACTTTTCTTTTTCTTTTTTTTCAAAATATTTCTAAAATCTATGCTGAATTTAACATTTCATGTGTAATAATTGTTCATAGCAATAATTGCTCTATTTATTAACAAACATTCCATCATTAAATAAAGCAACATTTATTATTGAAATTTTCTGGTATGAATTCAGATTCTCTGAATTACGGAATTTCTAGAACACATTCTACCATGGAAATTAGAATGTTAATGTCATGACTCAAAATGATAATTAGGATACTTGATTCATGCTCATATTTATTTCTGGTTAAATTGAATTTCAAAATCATAGTCTATTAAAAACTGTCCATCTTTATTAAAGACAAAAAATCTTTAAATCAGTTTAAACGTATCTTTAAATAATAACTGAAATTAATTGCTTAAGACAATCATTGTGTAAATTGTAAATTAATGAAACAAAAGTAGAATCATATTAAAGTAACATTAGTGTATACAGAATATTGAAGAAATCATAACTACCTGATATTCACTCAGCAAAACTTAAATGAACCAAGAAAAGTGGGGAACCTTTACTTTGGTGTACTCTTCGCCAAACTAGCCAAGCCAGCTGCGATAAATACTGCTGTTTGGTTTGACGAGCGATTAGCTATCGTTCGTAACTCCTCTGTGCTTTCTCTGCTTGCTTCCAGAGTTCGTACCAGACTTTGAAAAAAATCTCTTATGACTTATGAGGTTGGTTTACGATTTAAAAGGACCTTACAAGAAAATTCACTTATATGAGTGCTTTTAATTTACATTTTCCAGAAAAGGAGAGGTTATAATTCTGACTAGCAGAGTCAAGTAAAAATTTTAAGAGCACACACATTAGACACATTCTTTAAAAAATATATATATATTATTTTAATGTAATGCTGCTTTAAAAACCTCAGTTTAGAATTTTAAATTACAGACTTTTTTTTTTTTTAATTAGCAGTTCATTTGGAATAACATTTAAATTTTAACGTAATAAAAAATTTTCTTTTCTTTTTTTTCCTGGATGTTTAAATTTTAATACCTGCATTTTAAATCAAAATCTTGTTATTCCCAAACTGGTGTATTATATCTTAGCTTTAACATAATTTTAAGTTAGTATATATTTTTAAGTTATTATTTTCTAGCTTTGGCATAATTAGTGAACTTGAAGCACACACATTTGAAGTAAGTATAGATGTGCAAGATATTAGGATTGAAAAAGTGCTCATAAAATAGAGCTATCTGCAGTTCAGGAGTGTCCATTATGGATGTTTCACTGTACTTTGAGAAGCACAGAACAAATCCACCTGTCATGAACCCTTTAATTACAAAGTTTGAAGTTTTTTAATTGTAATACAAATGCTATTTGTTATTAAGCAATCATGGATTTTAGTTGGTCTTTTTAAAAAAATACCACTCTACCTTCACCTAGTAAAAACCCTGTTTTACACAAATATTAAAAATAAATAAATCCAAATTCAAACAGCAAACTTCAAATTATGATGCAATAATGGAGGATCCATATTTTACTTATAACAAGGGTTTAACAGTTCCAATGTACATACATTACATACAGAAATAGCATGGGTTAAAAGCGAAAATAAACTTTGCCTTTAAAACAGATTGCCATAATTTATTTGGAAAATACGTCCATAAATAAAGCCATTATTTTAAGATTAAAGCAAATTTTAAAAAAACGTAACTGTTTCTGTGAAATCTAAATACTGCTTAATAATGATATTTCAATATGCTACCAAACTGGACATTTTTGACACAATAAAAAACGTTTTTCACCCATTTTTGAATGAAAGAATAATAAAACTCATTGAAAGATTACCGAACGTTATTTCGGTATTTGGATCATAGGTGGCAGCACATTTCCTATCCATTTTGAAAAAAAATGTAGTGTTTCGTGTGATTGTAATAATGGCCGTTGAAATGGACGTTTTAATGCAATTAGATAATTAAATTAAATATTATTAAACATTTGTACATTAAATAATGATATAAAATATGTAGGTAACCATTTAGGATTTAAATTGTGCTAAATGCTTGCTGTAGTGTATATATATAAATCCTTTATTTCTATAATGTAGCTCAATATTTGTCGTAGAAAATAGCCTAGGTATTAATCACCCTTAAAAGTAAAAAATCTATTAATTTTCAATTAAAAAAATGATTTTTTTCTATTTTGCATGGGAAACTTGGTTAAGGATCCCCTAATATACATAAGCAGAAGTGAAAGCACATAATAAAAATAAAAATACATAAACAACAAATTCATCAATTATATAGTATACATAGTGCACATTCCTCAAGGCAGTAATACTAGATATTATTGTTACAACCGTCCAAAGTGTAACAGCACTATAGGGTGCTCTTCACATGCTACCACTGCAGTCTATTATTTACCATATGGGACACTAACTACTCAAAATTTTACATTCATTAGAAGTATCAGAAAAGACGTTTGAAACAAAAAATTTCTGTGGTTGTTAAAAAAATAATAATGATTAAGATTTTATAACTTTTGTAAATGATGTTTTTAAAACATGCACTTCAATTAAAAATAATAATGCAATAAACAGTATCAATACTTTATTTTGTACCGTGTTTTATTATATTCAAAGAAGCTTATATATTATGTAGTATTCAGTAATTACTGTACTATAAATCTGCATGAACCCTTCAGAATTTCCAACTGGCTGGGCCAATGAAAAAAATAAACAACAGGTCAGGTAGATTAAAAAAAATAAAGGCGGCTGACCGGTCCGATGTAATATATTATAAGGATCAAAGTAAACTGATTAAAATCTGGACTTAATTGTTTCAAGGACATGTCATATAGGAAATTTGTTTTGCAAAAACAATAATAGTGATAATAATCTTTTGATAATGCAATCTTTGGAAATATCACTTAATAAATTACAGAAAAATATTTTCAAAAATCCCTTCTTTTTATATTATACAATTTCAAAAGCTATGATTTTAACCATATTTCTTCTTTCATTTTGAATGATATTAAGTTTTTCATGAACTTTTAATCGAATATAAGAGTCTAATGAATGTAAAGATTATTAATGTTGCAATTCTGTATGCTGTGGCTTGCAAATATAAATTAATCTAAAACTTACTGTTAAATTTTTTCATGAATATATATATGCAGTAGCCTTGAAAAGCTCTTTATTGTATGTTATTAAAAATCGGAATTTTTTGTATAAATTGAATTGAGTCTGATTGCATTGATTTTTGTTTAGGCCGGGTAAGTTTTCTCTCATTTTTGCATAAGCAAAGCCTTGCTGTGAAGCACGAAAATACAAACGGCTTGAACTTTTAGTTTTTACACTGGATTGGGACTGAATAGGCCAAATAGATAGCTTTCATTCTAAATTTCAACCCCAGTGCTTGTATCACAGGTAAATCTATTAATTAAATCCTTATTGTCTATTAATTGTTTACATACATGTAAGTACTACTCAAAAATTTAGAAGACAAATATATAATATACTACTATAAAACCCTATCAAACTGATGCACATATAACACCTTTCTGTTTTATAACTCCTTTGATGCACCTTTTTAACATAAATAGTTTATAAGATCATAATTAAAAAAAAAAATCCAGATGCATTATTTCACTTTATATCACAAAGTCACATTGAAATATGGAGCATAAATAGGCATAAAATATCAATTTGTATAACAAGATTTTAACTTACCAAAAGTTTTTGTATAGATTTCCATTGGCTGCCATGTAAGCATACTTACTAAAATCTATTGCTCTCCCCTTGTAAGCAGTATAAAAGGAAAGGGTGAGTATAGATCATACTTTACTGGCCTTTGGGTGTTGCACAGAATTAAAGTTGAATTGA
The DNA here is from genome assembly GCA_963932465.1 of Maratus speciosus. Lineage (NCBI taxonomy): Eukaryota > Metazoa > Arthropoda > Arachnida > Araneae > Salticidae > Maratus > Maratus speciosus. The sequence goes on along the minus strand of OZ010797.1, from coordinate 63,076,944 downwards.
TTGTGAACTTTCTGAAAAACATTGCATATTAAGTTTCTAGTTAAGTAAGTTCTAAGTTAATGTAAAATTTTCAAATAGAAAATGTGGTACATAATTTTTAATACCACTTTTTTATTTATTAGATTTGTAAACAGTGACCACCACTAATTTAAAGTTATTTTAGGTAAATATATTTTAATTATGACGTCGGTGGGGGGGGGGGAGGGCTTTTGTCAGAGTTAAAAAAATAAATAATGAAAACTTTACTGACAGAGTATGTGCAATGTTTAGTAGAAGAGCCAAGCAGCAAAACTTCAGCTGCAGGCTATTATCTTAATTTTCTATTAAAAAAAGTAGTTAAAACCTACTAAGTTTCTTCTACTAACTAATTCTTACAAATTAAGAACATTTCCAACATAACTTAATCCGAAGGCAGTAGAAGAATACTCTGGAATTTCACACAAAATATATAAGAAAATGCGATTATAGCAGCCAGTACATCGTACAAAACCAGCGACATAAGCAACCAGTGAAAACATGAATCATCAGTCATTCATGAAGATTTGTGTTCATATGCAAATTAGATGATTAGCACAATAAATTAGCCTATATGATATTAAATATACTTAAAAAAAATATTAAATTCACCTACAAATATTAACTTTCTAGTTTAAATAAAGTTTTACAAACATATACATACAAAATAAATCAAGATAGAATATAATGATAACTCTTACAAAGTCGTGAAGTTCACAACTTGTGAACTCAGCAGGTGAAACACTTACATGGTGCCGATTTCAACAAGTAAATAAATGCAAGTTTTCTAAATAAGTTAAGGGGAATTCCCAGAAATAAAATAAAAAGGAGAAAATAAGTAATTCAAATTTAATAAAATGAACAGAAACAATAGAAAAATATGTAACAAATTTAAATTATTAAATGTGTAATGCATAAATATAAGGAAAGTTTAAAGAAAGTGCGAAAATCTCTTTTTTGTAGATTGAAAAACGGGGAATATATGGGAAGGTATGATTATATATTTTCAGCGAGAGTTAGTAAAATGTCCTTTCAATGTCTAATAGTGACTGTGTGTGTAATGTAATTATGCTACCTTCGTGTTAACAGTCTCAAATATCTTGTCACAGATGGCTACCTGGTGACCGGAAATTTCACACCTTGATTTAGACTGACTTGAAAATTAATATAAGATTGTTAAATTTTAAATATTTGTAGAAGCATCAGCTAAAACTAAGTTGTTTATTGTGAATTATTGCATACTCACCTAACATCCCATTCTATCCCAGAACAGATTTAGATTGACCATGGTTCAGAGTTTAGAAAAATGTTTACATTTTCTAAATCATTACAAGTTTTAAAATAACATTGATTTTAAAGTTTTGGTGAGTCAATACTTTATCAAAATAGCTCAAGTATGCATTTCTAGATTCAACACTTTTCGAACAAGACAATAAAAACAAAAATGTCCCATTCATATCTAGTATCTGTTTTAATCTCTAAAACTTTTGAGCCAGCATCAAAAAGTTTAATTTTAAAACTAAAATACAGTCTGTTAAAGCTGTATTTGGAGTAAAACACAAAAGAAATGCAATAGATTTTACATTTAATAAATTTTTATCTTCAATATTTATATCGAAATAAATAATTTTTTCATATAAACTTTGTGTGTATCCATAAAACTACAAATAACATTTTATCTTTAAAACTATATTCAATATAATTGGGATAACAAAAGCTAGGAAGAAAAAATACACTTACTACAGAAACTGAAAATATTGCTCGAAATTCTAAATCTGTAATCAATAAACTAAAAACGACCCATATTTATTTTTGAGGAGGTGTTTATTGACAGTTAGGTATAAGATTTAGTACTTATGTCTTTAGTTCTTATGTCTTCAACTAAATGGAGATGCAATAAAAGGCGTTGCATTTTTTTTCTAGGACATATCATAAAATATATGGAGTTAAAACAAAATAAATATTTTAAATAATAAGAAAAAATGTAATAGACAAATAAAACTTTTATTTAAAATTAAGCAGTTAGGTATAATATTGCACATGATATTTAGAAATACACTCTATTTTAAACTGCATCTATTAGCATTTGAACAACTTAATTTGGTATTTTTTACAAAAGGAAATGGGTGTCGTTTTGAGGAGGGAATGGACTGCAAGTTTGTTTGCAAGAAAATAGTTTTTTTTTTTTTTTTTGGATGAGGGATTGTAGTAGAAGGTTGTTTAAAATAACGACATATTCTTTTTTCTTAGAGATTGTATTAATAAATGTTTGATATTCATGCAAAAAATTGTAAAAAAAAATGTATATACAAGTTGTAAACATGAAAAACGTCTGTAGAATCGATTTCATCCATGTGTGTAAAATGTTTTTTTGAAATGAAAGGCTTGTAATTCCGGGCTAATTTGTGGAATCCTATTTCACAGAGTCACTGGTGGTAGCTTTCTGTCTGTAACTTAGAGAAACAATGCAGTGAGCTCTATGAAATTAAGACAGCACAACTACGAAATCACATTATGGAAATCACATAATATTAAAAAGATTACAGTTTTATGAATTGTTCATATAAGCTCTTTCAATCATGCTTTGTCTGTTCCACATGTATTAATACTTATACTTCATTTAAACATGATAAACCAAATGCAGGGTTAAAGATAATTTCCCCTTTTCACTTTTCCCTGAAATGTTCTACTCCATACAAATACTCGTAGGGATACTTTCTTAAAAGAAAATTAAATTCAAGCCCTGTAAATAGGGGATTTCTTTAATCTTTGAGAACATGCATGGTGCATTGTGTATACTGCTTTGTGAAAAGCAGCTGTTAATTTGAGAATAATCATATGCATCTGATATTGGCTTCTTATTTAGCCCCTTCTCAATAACCCTTTACTGTTAAACCAGTGTTTAAATTTTAAATTTTCAAATATTTTTCACTATCTTTCATTATTATTTCTTAAAAGCTGGCACTAGTGCAGAATATGTCACCAGATTATTCCAATTATAAATACAAAGCACATATAAAAATATATCTAAGCACAACTGCAATAGCAGCCGTAATTTCTGAATAAGTTCAAGCAACAAAAATTATTTTGGCAATTTTGTATTTATTTCTCGTTGTTTTGAATTTGCAATGCCACATTTTTTATGGTATTTTGTTACATAAGTCCTGTTCAAATTAGTTTTTTAACTTTATGTTTATTACTTTAATCTACTATTTGACTTCACATTAATCACGAATATAATTTAAAAATACGTTAGCTCACAGAAGAAGCTGCTGATGTTCTTTTACTACTATAAAGCATTGATGTTCGTAAAGGTTAATATGTAATCAAGTGGTTTCTACAAATATTTCTTATTTTTATTTTGTAACTATTTAAATTAAATTCCTTGAAATTTCATTATTAATATGTATTTAAATTTGCAGATAAAAAATATATAATTTTTTTTTATAACTTTTTAGGTTTAAAGGTGGAGAGCAGATATACTTTTTTTTACAGTATTTAAAGCATTCTTGGAGAATTTCAAAGAAAGTATCTTTTTATGCAAATAATTTACCTTCTATCTCCATGAAAATAATAATTTTCTCTAACGAAAATGTTAATGCCTCTGATTTACTCTCAAGCAACAGAAAAGGCTTTTATTTGTAAAATATGTTACAACAGATTTGCACAAAGTGGTGATCTGAAAAAACACTTGTGCACTCCTACAAATGAAAAACCTTTTGTTTGTGAAATATGTTCGAAAGTATTTTCAGGAAGTGGTGCGATGATAAATCACTTGCGTATTCATACAAATGAAAAACCTTTCGTTTGTGAAATATGTTCTAAAGGATTTTCACAACGTGGCCATGTTAAGGAACACATGCGCACCCATACAAATGAAAAACCTTTTGTTTGTGAAATATGTTCCAAAGGATTTTCACATAGAGGTCATCTTAACAGACACTTGTACACCCATACAAAGGAAAAACCTTTTGTTTGTAAAGTATGTTCTAAGGGATTTTCTAAAAGTGATAATTTGAAAAGACACTTGTGCACCCATACAAATGAAAAACCTTTTGTTTGTGAAATATGTTCTAAGAGATTTTCTGAAAATGGTAGCCTAAAAGTACATTTGTATACACATACAAAGGAAAAACCTTTTGTATGTAAAATATGTTATAAGGCATTTTCTAAAGATGGTGCTCTGAAATCACACCTACGCACTCATACAAATGAAAAACCTTTTGTTTGTGAAATATGTTCGAAAGTATTTTCAGGAAGTGGTGCACTGATGAATCACTTGCGTATCCATACAAATGAAAAACCTTTCGTTTGTGAAATATGTTCTAAAGGATTTTCACAACGTGGCCATGTTAAGGAACATTTGCGCACCCATACAAATGAAAAACCTTTTGTTTGTGAAATATGTTCCAAAGGATTTTCACATAGAGGTCATCTTAACAGACACTTGCGCACCCATACAAACGAAAAACAAAGGGAAAGGTGAAATATGTTTTAAGGATTTTCAGTAAAGAGCAATCTCAAACGACTCTTGCATACCCATACAACTTGAAAACCTTCTGTTTATGAAATGTGTTTTGAACGACTTTTACACTGTTTCATCCAAAACGATATTTGTAGACCCATACAAATTGAAACACCTATCATTTGTGATGTATACACTACTGGATTTTCACAAACTGGCCACCTAAAAACAAGTCTGTATGTTAGCTGAAATGAAAAACGAATTTTAAAACATAAGCTAAAACCTTTAACAGCGTTTTAACGCACAAATACGTACAATACCATGACACACAAAAAATCACATATGACCGTTTCGAGGATTCTTGGATCCAGTTCCTCAGTGCGAAAAAAAAAAAGATGAAAATGGTTTCAAAGAACTCCTCGGTTATAGCCCCGAGTACTGGCTAATGAATTGATTGAACTGGCGAAAGCAAGAGTTTATATATCCCAAAGGAATTACGTAATTGACAGAGAAACATTGAAAAATAAGAGTCACTGTGTAGCATCCTTCACACTAGCGTGCCCCACCAGTGGCTGAGAGGTTCTGCTCTCGAAGCTGGTAGACGGGAGGTGCTGGGTTCGAACCCAATCGCGCCCGTCGGCCTAATCGTTCGGAGTTTTCGTGATTTTCTTCGAACCGTGGATTTCCATGCGTTAATACGGATTAGGTTCCCTTAGAAAGACCTCTACGGAAGGCACTCCCCCTAGGGCCTATATCCCTCGTGTAGATAATTGGCCGTCAACAATTAACCCAACCCTAACCCTTCACACTAGCGAGAGAAAAGGAGTGCTGGTCTTATCATTCACTAAGGAAAAAATATCTTTATGTATATTATAAGCTTCGTAAAAGTCTAAATCCAAAACTGAATTTCATTTTTTTTATAATTTTAGCCTCTGGATAATTAAACAATATTTAGTTATTGTAGATTTGTAACATTCTTGCCCTCTAACATAATTCTGTTGTTCTTTCAGCCTAAGTCTAAGAGCACGCTTCATCTGCCCAATGTAAGAAAGGCCGCACTGACAAAAAATGGTACTGCTTGATTATCCCGTTGACAGGGGTACAGTGCCTAGAAGTTGCTCTATAACACTTCTAGGCACTATAACAGGGGTGTGGTGGAGGGTATACGCCGTATACCTTCTGGATTTTTTTAAGAAGCTCCGTATATCCTCTGTTTCTCAAATAAAGCTATAGCGTATGCTCTAGCCATGGACTTCATGATTCTAGCATATACCGTCTTCTGATAGCGTATACTCTCTGTTTTTTTACAACTACAACACTGCCCGTCGACCAATTTCGCCAAATTATACAAATGGAAAAATGTTGCCATTCTAAAATTTTAAGATAGGAAAATTAATTAATTAAAATATAAAAATATCATTAAAGAATAGGGTTACTTTAATGATGACGTTTACTTATGACGCAGATACATAACAAATATAAAATTTGATTTATTCAAGATGATTTCAGACAGATGAATTTTAAGAACATTTTACGCATTTAAATGCAGATTCATTAAATTAAAACATAAACAAGCAGATATTTTAAAGATACCTCATTTGTGAATAAAATGTAAATATTTTAAATGTAATACTGGAATTTATTAAAGGAAATAAAATATATCAATGACAATGTAAGATTCTAAGGAGCTTATTGCTCTTTATTTAGGTAAAAAACACCGACGGATATAACTATAAAATAACTAGTGTTGGGTATGAAAGCATTCATTGAACGAAAACTCGTGAACTTCGTTCACTTTCTGTGAACGTTGAGTTGAAATTGGTTGACTTTTTGATAAACGAACGTGAACTGAACGAAAGCTCAAAAAATGCGTGAGTTTGAACAAAATTTACAACTCAAACTCAATTTTTTTCATAACTTATTTTTAAATTTTTCCAGCCGTTAAGAACACGTTTTTCTCATTCAAATGCCATTTAGAAGCCTAAACGGACTCGGGGCGGGTCGAGTCTGGGTCGTGCCCGGGCCTTTCTTTTTCTGGAGGCTCGGGTCGGGCCGAACCAGACTTATTTCTGGGCCTGTAGTTTATTCTTCCTAGAAGTCTGCACCGACAGAAATTTTCTGGCCTGGTCGCCCCTGCTTGTATGAAAATTATTGCCCCGTCCCAGTCTGATTAGTGCAAAAATCTGTTTAAGGAACAGCCTACCTTGAGTGAACAATGTTTTCCGAAAATATATATTTTTTAAAATTACCATTATTCTACAATTAAAATTCTCTTTAAAGAATAGTAATACATTTCTGGAGGGGGGGGGGGGGCAGTGCATACAGTGCTGTAAAACCTCTTATAAGAATCTGTGCATGACGAGATCCTGTTTTGAACGGAAAAATTTCTTGATCGGTGGATCTGGATCTTCAAAATGGATATAATAATCCGTTTAAAAATAAATAATACATTTGTAAGAGACGACAGACCGGGTAAAAAAGGAACTTAACTATAACGATTTTTTTTTCTCTCCTATGTGATTCCGTCTTAGAAGGTTTTTGATATAGAATTTTTCGTATTTTTAAGTCTTCAAGCAGTGTAAATGGATTAATGGTATTAATAATAATTCAGATATTTACATACAAATAGAGGTCCATTAAAAAATCAATATAGCTTGCAATAGGATATATAGAAAGAAATGTAGTAGAAACAGTATTTCGGAGCGGAGGTCCCTGTACTTTGCAGTCTATGGTAGAGGTCTGCTCAGGCCGAAATTTCAAGGGCCAGGCCCGACCCGATCCATAGAAGAAAAATTCGGTCCGGCCCAGTATAAACATTAAAAGTTCGGCCCGGGCCGTACAAAAAAAATATTGGCCCGGCCCGTGGAGAAAAATTTATTGGCCCGAACCGGCCGGTGTAACACGTAAAAGTTCGGCCCGAGACCGGCCCGAATGAATTTCTACAAAATATTGATTTTTACGTCGATTTGGTTAAAATTTTGACTCGTACGAGGAGTTCTGACCAAATATACTTATCTTTGTTTTTTATTGTCATGCTTATAGATTTCATTTTCACAGAAGTTATTGCAATATTTATATTTTAAATGAATTGCTATTTGTTGTATGTGAATATTTCAGTTATAATTAATATAGGTTAATCCCTATTCCATATATTGCAGACTTAAAAATCTGAAAAATGCTATACAGTAAAATCTTCTAAGACTGAATTGAATAGGAAAGATGGGACATAGTTGATGGAACAGAAGCGGATCGTCCTAAAACAAAATCACATCTCTGTTAATCCAGTAATTGACAAATAACAATACAAATGCATAAAAGAATTTTTATAATCTAGTCTGTGCTTGTTTTAACTATATTAGACGTCGAATTTTTATTTTAACAGAAAAAGTCTATTTATTAGTTTCTTTTGTTTAAATATAAATAAATAATTTCTCCCTAAATTATTTTTTCAAATATCTGCACAGTATTCATCTTTTATCTAGATGTATATTACTTAATATGAAAAACTCTACAAAGAAAATAATCAAAATATTCATACTCTAGTTAGGTCGTTTTTAGGTAAAAAATTCTTTTCATTTCATTAAAAATATCGATGTAAAATGCCATAGATTTTATTCTGCAAAAGCAAATATTAAAATTGATGGGAAAATAGTTATCTGAATTTATTTAACTTTAAGTAATGTTTATTTTTTTAAAGGATAATTTTGTATTCTTACTTTCTCTCATGCTTAAATTTTGACAGATAATTTCTTCATATATTTATATATATATACGTTTCTTCATCGCCAAATTTCGCAATGACACAGCAAAACGGATGAGATTTTTTTTTCGGCTTAGATGTATTATAATCCCGCATCCGCCATCTTGGATTTTTTTTCTGACGTAAAAACTACGTTTCCTCCTAGTAGTAAATGTCGCCAATGGTTAAATATTGTTGATAGATTAATATAATATTGAAAAAACTGGAATATAATAATTATAACTATTAATTAAAAAACAATTTTTAATTGACGCCAAGAAAAAAATCCAAGATGGCTAATGCGGGATTATAATACATCTGTTCTTTTTTTTTTTTCAATTCTAGAAATCCTTCGTGTTACTGACTTTCAAGCTGATGTTATTTATTTCTGTTTCATTGTGGGAAGGTAAAGTGTTTACGTTCATTCTGATTATTTTCGGCGAATTCGTCCAAAGAAGAAAACTTAGGGCGGTTATGGCCGCGAGGTATGTCATCTTCGGGATTTTAGAAATTGGTTTTGCTTGTTGTTATCTTATTACGTCGATACACGGGTGTCATAAAACGACGCCGTGATCATTTCCATAACAGCAGGAGGTGCATTGATAGTGTATTGTGTGTATTGTAGTGTATTGACAGTGCATTGATAAGGTAGGTTTTGTGTTGTTTGACAAAAGCACTATCCATTCAATTCCGCATATTCTTTATTTAAAAAGTAAAAGCAAAGAGATTGAGATCAAGAATGTGCTGTATATTCTCATGGATTTTACACTATAGCAAGAATATCGTTAAAATAAATCCTATGTGAGCAATGAGCAAGGGATTGCAAATCGATGCATGGAATTTGATTTAAAAAGCCGCATTAATTTTTACTACCTATTGGGGGGAAAAAAGAAAAAGGAAATATAACGTCCTTTCAAAGAAAGTTTTCCTTTTTTCTTTCTTTCTTTCTTTTCTTTCCTTTTTCACAATTTCTCCATTTTAAAAACTATTTAATAGTAGGATTTAATTTGAGGACTATTTAATAGTAGAAGTATTTAATAGAGGTATTAAAGCAAAATCTCAAGTATAAAATGAAAGATAAATAAAAATAAGTGAATTACTGCCTCAAATGTGTCTTAGTCTTAAAAAATATAGCAAAATAGAAACAAATGCGTTTTATGAAGAATGCAGTTGAGATTTATTTTTATCCTATTTAATTTTAGAAAGCAATCTCCCGAAATCTGGCCCATACATTGTAACATATTACCAGTAGTTTAAAATTTATAAACCTCAGAACATCTCATTTATTTTAAATTAATGAAAGCTGTAAAATAAACTTAAAACACGCTACCGTTTTCCCTGATATATTTACGTATATGTGTATTTCTGTGATACAATCTCGATTGCTTAATTTTGCAAGCTAAAAAAAAGAAAAAGAAAGAAAAAAGAGAAATCCTTTAAGAAAATTACCCAAAGGAAAAGTAAAAAAAGTTAAAGATATTCATTTTCTGGGGAAATATTTTAAAAATAAAAATGCATTCCATGTCAATATATTTAACATTAATGAGGAGAATTTGAGATCTTGCTGACAAATGCCCTTTAAGGCTGTATTAAAAAAAAAATATTTTTCCACATTCAACAGCTCGAAATTTTCTAAGACATTTTCAGATTCATTTTTAAAAATAAAAACATGAAACTTGCTAAGGTGATTTTTGAAGAGATGTATAAGAGGCCATGTGATTTCATTTTTCGCTCAATTAATTAGAATTTGAGTTTTAAGCAATTTTTTTCTCAGTATAACCATTTTTTTCATTCTCAGATTCCCCGCTTCGGAAAATTCGGTTCAAAACGCCAACTTTGACAACAATTTTTACAAATTTTCTGCATTTATCATAACATCGAGAAGCACGGCACATTATGTAGTTTCTAAATAAGAAACTTTCCTAGTTTGATGCGTTTGTGAGAAAAAATTAATTTGAAAATGAATCAGAAATTAAACATTTTGGATTGGAATACACCCAAAAAGTTTTTTTTATAAACACTCTTTTATAAGCATTTAATGCTCATCTTGAAAATTAAGCCCTGCCTTTTGACAGCAGTTCATGTTTTTTCCCCAAAATTTCCGTTATAGTACATTAATTTGGCGTGGGCACCGAACTCAATTATGAAAAACTTTACGCACCTGGTTGAAAGCGCCAGCAAGTGAATTCATTGAAAAAAATATCATTTTTCTTCTGATTTTTATGGCTGTTTTCAAATCCAAAGGAGCTACTTTCTGTTGCATTTCTTAATTCATTTTTGTTCGTAAATACGTGAAATTGGTAGTGTTCTTGTTCAGAAATTATGTAATCGAATGGCATTTTCCATTTTTTTGTAAAGTCAAAATATCTTCCACAAAATACTGTCAAAGTGGGAGTTTTCAATCGAATTCCCAACGCAGCGACGAATGAAAGGGTAAGAACTTGTCATCATGTGAGAAGAATCACTTATAACCAATTTATGAAAAAATGAAAAACGTTTTTCGATTTGAAATCGCTTCGGTAGTCAGACTTGCCAATTTTATGCTTTTACTTTTAAAAATTAGTAACAAAATGTTTCAGAAAGTTTCCTGCTGTTGAACAGGTAATTTGAGAACGAGTGAAGATAGAACAATACGAAATAAACAAAATAAACATTATTTAAACTATATTTTTATGATCTCTAAATTGATTTCTCAATGTACAATCGGAAAATTAATAATGTTAAACTGATTATTAATAAAAGGGTATTATTATTATTATGTCACACACTTCATTTTGTTATTTATAATAGTTTTTATGTTACTTTTAAGCCTTTAAAATGTTTCATTGCTGCAAATTGATAGCCATTTGGTATATTTCAGCTAACTTTTATTGGCTCATAATTAAATTTATTATTGTTTCCACTCGTATAGAGTAGATCCGTAGACAATTTTTCTTTTGGCCCGGAAAAAAATTAAAAGTTTGGCCAGACCTGCTCCGAGCTCAACTCGGCATGTTCAAAAACAAATATTGGCCAAATCCGGTATAAAAACTGAAACTTCTGCCTAGCCTGCACAAAAAAGCAATTGGCTCGGCTAGGCCCGACCAAGCTATACCCTAAACATAGCTAAACATAGATTTTTACGCGTATAAGGTCAAAATTGTCTTGTACGAGAAGTCCTAACTAAAAATACTTATTTTATCTTTTTACATCATGTTTATATTCTTCATTTAAAAAAAAGTTTTTTGAGCTGTGGTATTTATTTTTTAAATGCATCTGATTATATTTAAATATCACAGTTACCATTAATATCGTCAATCCACATTCTGTGGCTTGCAAATTAAAAAAAAAAAATTCTATACAATAAAATGTTCTAAGGCGGAATTACATAAGAGAAGAAAAATCCGTTATGGGCTGGTTCCCCAATGAACAAACTCATCGTCTGTTGTAAATATATTACATTTTTTTCACAAGTACTGTTAACCCCATTTTAAATAAATCAACATGTTTGTTTTATTTTGTTAAACACGGGATTCCGTCATAAGCAGGTTCTTTTTCTCGGGTTTTACCGTATTTTAATTTTATTGCCTAGAAATGCATCTACCCATCTTTAAAAAAAATATATATGCATATTAATTTTAATTGTGGAATAATAGCGGGTTAAAAATACGTGCATTTTTTGAAAAAAAATTGGGCCGGGCCAAATTTTACTGATATTTTTACTGGACAGGCCAGAGCCGTGCTGGTGCAATGATTTTCATATGAGCTGGGACTAAAAATTTCTGCCTGTTCAGACCTCAAGAAGAGTGCAGTACTGCCCCGACGTGGGCCGGAAAATAAATCTAGTGCCGGCCCATCTGCGTCCGAGCCTCTAGAAAAAAGTAATCCCTAAACTAAGCTCGGATCAAGTGTCGGGAAGGGAAATTGTGCTGGGCCCATGAAGACCCTTACATCGAATAACCAAAAGATTAGTTCGCAGAATTATGTTCAAATATATATATATATTAAAAAAACGAGTTTTTAGTGAACTTCGTTCACTTTCATAGATGAGTTTGAGTTGAGCGAGTTCGTTTCAAAAATTTTGAATTTGAACGTGAACTTGACTCACTTTTCAGAAATTGAGCTTGAGTTTGAATTAGTTCATTTTTTTGTGAATATGCCCAACACTGAAAATAACTATAATAAACTATATATCTATTATATTTTTTCTCTTTTAATATCATGCGGTAATCGTTTATTGATATGGAATTTATTTTAAATAATGAAGGAACAAATAAATTAGTAAAACATTCATAAAAATACAAATAAAACATAGGATTTAAAAGACTTGATGAAGTAACATGTGTACCATGTTCAAAATCAAGTGAACGTGACATTTACGATCGTCCATTATTGGCATTTAATCTTACAGTTTGGCGACAGTTTTTGGTCGATGGGATAATCAGTTAGTACCCAAAATATTCTATAAATGGCCAGGTACTATGGTCATCAATTGGATTTTTGAGATTGGAGAAAGAAACTTCATTGATTGTTGAGAAAACAACTTTAAAACTAGATTTTTTGAGAATACGGGGAATTTGTGTACTAATTTTAGGAAAATAAGGTAAGACAATAACAGTTTTAAATTCTTTATTTACTGGAACAGAATCAGTGATCGTCGGAGGTTTAGATAACATACGGTAAATGATATTATGGCTAAATCCTCGATCGTTGGCGATTGTTTTAATATAGTTAATTTCAGTATTGCATACTCAGAATTTGAACAATTTTTACGTGCACAGAAAATCAAGAGTATTGAAAACTGTTAGTTTTCGATGAGGTGGATGATTGGATCTGTAACGAGGTGTCAAACTTAAAGCAAAAGGTTTACGGTAAACTATCATCAAAAACTCACAATCATTACGAATTACCAGAACATCCCGAAAAGCTAGACGTTGTTGAGTTTCAATTTCAAAGGTAAATTGGATACATGCAACAATTGAATTAAATAAATCAAGTAAAGCGTTAATATTATGCAATTACGTCATTTATTTGGGATATATAAACTCTAGTTTTCGCCACTTCAATCAGTTCATTAACCAGTACTCGGGGCCATAACCGGGGGGTTCTCTAACCCATTTTAAACTTTTAATTTTTTTTTCGCAATGAGGAAGGGGATCCAAGAATCCTCGTAACGGCGTTATGTGATTTTTTATATGTCATGGTATTGTACATATTTGTGCGTTAAAACGTTGTTAAAGGTTTTAACTTACATATTAAAATTTTGCACAGAATGTTTGTTTTATGTTTATAATCTGGCTTCAAAGATCCTTTTAATCTTTTTATTATAGTAATTTTATTTTTTTTCTTTATGGGGGTTTAGGTTTTAATTATTTATTTATTTTGGATTTGTCTCATCTTTGGCCAATTGGTTTATGAATCTCTGACTTAAACGTTTCAAATTTCTTAATCATTAATGGTTTTTAATCAATTACAGATGTTGCAGATTTATTTCTGTGTTTATTTCAGTCACTAGTAATTTATTTTAGTCAAAAAGAATCAGAAAGGCTTTATTCAATTCTCATTTATCTCTTTTAAGAGAACTTATTCAGGATATTCGCAAACGTTTAGCTAATATTGAACAGGAATTTTACAGACTACATCTTTCTGCAGCTGATTCATATCGTGATTTTTCATCTTTTAATAAAATTTCTTGTAACAGAGCATCGTCTGCTCATTATCATACAATAGTTCTGGAAAAAAAAATTTGCAAAATTATCTGAACGTTTTATGTCCAGGATCTCTGAAAACTTACCTATAGTAAACAATCAAACTGTGGTTAGTTTGTCTGACTTTGAATTGAATGATAATCGTACTAGCAAAAACCATGCTTTGTTTGGATTCGCGAAGCATTATTTAATAAGATAAATATTTGAAAGTAACAATATTTTTTATATTATTTTTGCATCTTTATTAAACAAAAATTTTATTTTATGTTTTGCCGCATTTTAATTTTAGAAATGTAAATTCAGCCAAATAACTAAGAATTTTCTCAGATTTTTTTGTTTATGATATAAGACTGGTATAAATAAAAATATTTTCGAAGGAAAATTTTACAAAATATTTTTAAATTTTCAACTTAAAGCTCTTTTAAAGATGTTTTTACATTTTCCAATAGCCTCTGGTGTTTTCTCAAATGGTTTGAAATAAGTATGTTTCCAATCTTTGTAATTCACATCAAATAATTTTTTATAGCAATTTTAGAATAATATACAGTGGCTCCCAAAAGTGTTCGTACATTTATGACTTTCAATGAAATTGTGTTCTATCTATTAATCAAAATTAATATTCCAGAAAGAGTATTTAATAATAAGAACTACAAATTATTCTTAACAAAACTACGTAAAATATTTTAAAAATATAATAAAACGTTATTTTAAAAAAATCAATAATCGAAAATTAACAAAAAATTTACCTCACAAAAGTCTTCGTTCACTTTTATAAAATCTTTACATATTAGTAAATACTGTAATATTTCGTTAAATTAGTAGTTAGTATGGTATCGTTTAGTATAAACAACAGTTTTTAAATGTCTAGGAATAGATTTATCTAGTTTTTTTTTTTTAATTACTCCATTAATGTTCATCCATTCGCCGATCATTACTGTTTTTGGTTCGTTTTTTGTTTCAGTATTGCGTCTTCGTATTCTAACCTCTATGTCTCCCAAAATATGCTCTATCGGGTTTAAATCCGGCGATTGAGGTGGTGTTTTCAGAACTTGCGGACAATAATAGATACACCAGAAGCGAATGTTGAGAGCCGTCGTTATCTTGACAAAAAAACAAAGTTGTTTTCAATACCCAAATTTTGAGCTGATAATTTTAAATTGTATTTTAAATCATTTAAATAAAGTTCATGATTCATTATGCCATCAATAAATACCAAATTACCTAGTCCTGATGCTGTCCCCACAAGGACACCTCCACCGCGATGCTTAACTATTCCAACTAAGTTCTTCCTTTTTTCCTTCTCCATACAATTGTATGCCCATCGGAACCAAAAATGTTAAATTTACTTTCATCTGCACATAAGACATTATTTCAATACGATTCAGGTTTATTTATCATTGATTTTGAGACGGAAAGCCTAAGCTTTCTGTTATTCTCATTGACAAAAAAATTTCAGCGAGCAGAATGCACATTTAATCCAGCTGATATCAGGACTCGTCGAATAGTTTCAGGTGAAATTGAAGTAGAACATTTTTCATTAAATTCTGTAGCAACTTTTACAGCACTTAAACGTGGATTTTTTACAATTTTTCTAATTATAAATCTCTGATCACATAGTGTTAACTTTTATGGACGATCTTTTCTTGCCTTATTTTCGATCCGATTTTCTTCTTTAAAGCGTTTTATCACATACTACACCATAGAATAGGTTAAATTAACTAATTTAGCAATATTCTGAACTGATTTACCACAACTATGATGAAAGATAATCAATTTTTGAAGGCTCTTAGTTGTTTCTTACGACTACGAGCGATATTTAAATAATAAATAGAATATTACGGAGAAAACAAACCAAAATTAAAGCCAAACGATTTCTTAAATGTCCACACAACACAAAAATAAAAATAATACGACAGACGATAATTTTAATTACGAATTTATCCGAAAAATTTTCAGTGTACGAAAACTTTTGTGGCGTATTCTTTCTCTGCCTCCTTCCGTTTTCATTTTTATATAAAAAGAAAATCAGTCAATAATAAAAAGAAATGTTGATCATTATTTAGAATAACATAATGAAGATGCGTAAAAATATTGAACTTCATATTCCGGGGAAATTTCTTTTTACTATAAATTTCTAAAGTGTAGCCACTGTATGCACCCAGAAAACTAGAATGTTGTGGCCATCACAAAACTGTCTTCTATATAAATCAAGCCAATTAAATCATTTAAATAGTACAAGAAATTACATCAATTTAGCACCAATTCATATCAAAGTATATCTGAATCTGAAGTTCATTGAAAATTCGTGCATTAGTTCTTGAGATAGAACTATAGCGGAAATTCTGAAATATGTAGCATAGCAGCACCACCTGTTGAGCGATTTACACCAAAACATAAACAGGACTAATTTATATCAAGGTATACCTGAATCTGAAGTTTGATGAAAATTCGTGCAGTAGTTATTAGGACAGAGCTATGCAGGAAATTCTGAAAAATGCAGCATAGCAGCACCACCTGTTGATCGATTTGCACCAAAACAAAAACAACACTAATTCATATCAAGGTATACTAGAATCTGAAGTTTGTTGAAAATCCAAGCATTTGTTCTTAAGATAGAGCTGTTGCGGAAATTACAAAATTGCAGCATGGCAGCGCCATCTGTTGAGCGATTTACACCAAATTGTATAAAACGTCAATTCATGTCAACGACTAACTGAATCTGAAGTTTGATGAAAATCCGTGCATTAGTTCTGGAGATTGAGCTATTGTGAAAATCGTGAAAAATGCTGCATAGCAGCGCCACCTGTTGAGCGATTTACAGCAAAGCATAAACAGTGCTAACTCATATCCAGATATATCTGAATCTGAAATTTGTTAAAAACCCAAGCATTAGTTCTTGAGATAGATTGCGAAAATCGCAAAAAATTCAGCATAGCAGCGCCACCTGTTGCGCGATTTACACCAAAATGTACAAAACGTAAATACATGTCAAGGACTAACTGGATCTGAAGTTTCATGAAAATCTGAGAATTATTTCTTGAGATAGAGCTATTGCGAAAATCGTGTAAATCCTGCAAAATGCAGCATCTGTTGGGCGAATTACACAATTTCATATCAAGGAAAAACTGGACCTGAAGTTTGATGAAAATCCGTGCATTAGTTCTTGAGATAGAGCTATTGCAGGAATCGCAAAAAATGCAGCATAGCAGTGTCACCTGTTGAGCGATTTACACAAATTCATATCAAGGAATAACTGGATCTGAAGTTTGATGAAAATCCGTGCATTAGTTCTTGAGATAGAGCTATTGCAGACGTCGCGAAAAATGCAGCATAGCAGCGCCACCTACTGGGTGATTTACACCAAAAACTAATCAGCACGAATTTATATTTGGGACTACTGTAATATAAATTTTTATTAAATTCCGTGCATTAGTGCTTGAGATAAAGCGCCCACAAAATTTGTGTCACATACAGATAGACTCACAGACAGACATTTTGTAAAAACATGTTTTTTGGAATCTCTGACCCCCTATAACGTGTAAATCCGTCGAAAACCGGAAGTCGGAATTTTTCATGAATCCAATACTTTCTTCTTGTAGAAATAGAAGAAAGTAAAAATGAGCCACGATCATGAGACTTGGTATATAAGTAGTGTTTTCTTAGATGAACAAATGATTATAAATTCAGAACAAAAAACATTTTATTGACTAGTAGCAACAAAAAGAATGTAAATTTCAGTAGGCTGCAAAGCGATATTTGGAAGCTATAAAAGCCGATACTTTGGAGGAGAGAGATAGATGGAGATGCAGTAAGGTGGTTGGAGGTGACGCCAAACAAGTAACCCTAAAATCCGCTACAGTAGGTCCAAACACAAGCACGCTATTTCACGAAAAAAAAGAAGAAAACTTTTAGTAATACAGTCTTTAATTAATAATACAATGGAATTCTGCTTTAGAATGCTTAAAAATAGGACGATCATTTTCATTTAGAAAAAAAAATGCAAGGGTGATGTCAAAGAATTCGGTCTCTATTACATGTGCTTGTTTTGTTTGAGCCTAGTGAGAGCATTTAAATTTGAGCGATAACGCGCGTCATATTGCAAACCGTTTCTTTGTCACACTGCATCTCTATCTATCTCTTTCCTCCATGACTGTGAGGCATGGAGTCTATTAGGTTCAAGATGTCCCTGTACGATATACTCTGCCATAAATGTAGCAATTGATAAACTAGTTCGGTGGTATTCCGAGACTGCTGAAGTCGCCTTTCCAATATATCCCAAACATTCTCTATTGGAGCAAGATCTGGTGAACTGGCAGGCCGTGGAAGGACATTAGATCCTTGTAGACATGGTTGTGAGTGTCGTGCAGTACGTAACTTGTTAATAAATGACACAATAACGCAGGCCGTACCACCGGCCCGAAGAATAAAAATAAAACCTGCATGAAACCCTGCATCAGCGATTGTGTTTGGCTGTGTTTTGGTGTACAAATGGCATGCATATGAAATTTTAAAGTATAAAAATAACTTCAAACTAATACAAACTGGTGAAATGCTTTTTAAGAGACTGTAAGAGACTCGACTTGTCTTCAATTCCTTAAATAATCTAATACACATATTTATTTAATAGTTTTCTGAAGTAATATTACATGCGAAGTTCATGCATAACTGCATATTACATGTAAAGCTAAAATTTTTCAAAATTTTGACTTCCCATATTCGAAGTTATGAATCCAATTCGACTTGGAAAAATGGTCGACGCATAGCTTAAATAATTTTTATTTGAAATTTCATATTAAAAGAAAAAATCCGTTCTCTGGATATTGCTTATGTGTATTTTATTCTTTACTTTTCCTATAGATGACTGCCACCTGAAAGAGTTTAGACATACTACAGGTTACTTCTTAATTATAATCCCTTTGCCAATATCTATTTTCCATTGCATCACGTCACCTCAAGAGTAAATTCAAAAGCTGTTATATTTATTCTACAAATTTCATGTTGAGATTTCTGTATATAATTTCTGTACAGACATAGTTTGAATAACTCTATTATGTAACTTTTTTTATTATTTTAAATACTAAATACAGAAGCATATTCAGTTAAAATATATGTAATTCAAAGTTTTCCCCTGTAATATCTGACATATTTCCGCTACTGCACTCAACAGTGAGATGGAGTAACCTTAAGTTAAGGTAAAGAGTTATTAAATATACAAATATATACGTTAACTTACATTTATGAAAGTAAAACATCATATTAATATTACTTTTCAACTTTAAAATCTTAGTCTCTGGTTTGGTAATAACCAGTCAATTTGTTTCTTAGATTTTAAATTCTACAGTAAACTCCATTTACAAGACATTTTGTACTGTATACAGACACTGTATTAATTTTAAAAATATAGAGGAGAAGGTTCAAATAACGTCTAGTTTTCCAAATACCGACTACTAGGTGTTTTGAGAACTGAGCGCAACGCAGCCTAGCGGCGACAGATAGAGTTTGTAACTTTAATTGAGAGAAGAAAGTTACGAAAAGTACGTCGCTGAAGTCTGTCTCATTTACAAACAATAAATGCAAAAGTGTCGAAATGACGTAATCTGGCACATCAAAAGTTTTTCAGATGTGTGTTTCTTATTTTTCTTTTAAATATACTGAGCGTATATTGGCTTGAATTGATGATTAATTTATTTTCTAGACATATTTAGCTCTCAATTGCCGCGCGCACATTATTAGTATTGTATTACATAAATTAATAATACCGGTTTTAACTTAAACATACATTGTAAAAAGAAAGGAGTAATATTACGCTTAATTTTGGTTTATGAAATGCCAAATGAGGTTTAAATATAATCTCGTTATGTGCGAGCACCAAATAAAGTGTTATGATACACTCAAAATCGTTTACTTTTAATATTTTAAAGAAATTGTGGAAACCGAACACCGTTTCGTGTGTAAAGTTTTTAAACGACATATGACACAGTCCGCCATTTTGAAATCCGGGGTTCCCGGACTCTGAACCTTGTGTGAGTTTTGATATGTTTCTTAGTAAGGATTACTGATTAAAAAGACAGATAACAGAGCTTCCGTTGCAGTTTTTCCTGAGTTGAAACTATGTTTTTTCTAATTTGCTTGGACTATTTACCCGAAAACCAGCCAACACCGGCGCTGAGTATTAAAAAAAAAGAAAGTCACGTACAAGCCACCTAGCGCAAGTCCAGGTGTAAATAACGAATGATTTGTGTTCTTTATGAAAGGAAAAACAACTGCTACTCTGTATCATTGGAATAAATTGAATAACCCATATAAGTTTCATAAAAGAAATCTCATGAAATTGTAAGTATATACATTTATTTATTGACTATTTGGTTACGAACACTAAATTATATTTTTAACTGTGTATTTTTACCCTTGGTTTCATCGTGCTTATCAGTTTTTAATTAATTGAGCTAAAACAGCTTTAAAGTATGTAGTAAGCCTATCTATTGTGTTATATGTACAAATTTTAACAGTTTAGTTTTTCAATTGATCGTAATTATTGTTTGTTTGATTACATACATCAGAAAATCTAAGTAAACAAATCTGTTTTCCTTGCACTTGAAATTACTTTTAAACTCCTGCCTTTGTGATACATACATATATTTGTTTTATGTACAGTCGTGGAAAAAAAAGTAAACACCCCCTGCAAAAATTATACAAATGGCAACATTCTTCCATTTGTATAATTTAGTGAATAGTCTGGCGATTTGTATATTTTTGCGAAATTGGTCGAAGGGATAATCAAATAGTACCAGCATCACCTTAAACATTTAATTTTTTGAGTGAAGAAGTTCATGGTTTTTTGAACAAAACTTTTTTTATGTAGAATTCGAAAGTCCTGAAACAATTTTATAGCAACTTCCTTGTGATCAGGTCAGGGGCGGCGCCAGAACTTGCCCGACGGGGGGGCATGGTATCCCCGACAGGGGGGCCGAATTAGTCCCTGCGCACCCGACCCGAATCCAAAAATTACATTTGAAGTCAACCCGCAACCCGATCCGAACCCGACATATTTCAATCTGCATCCGGCCCGAACCCAAAATACTTTAACCCGCAACCCGAACAGAATCCGAAATGAAAGGAAAGTAAATAAAGTTTTAATGCAAATGTGAAAAGTAATCTATAATTAAATCTCTAATACCAATTTTATGTTTTCCATAGAAAAATGGACAAATCTGTATTCTTTAATATTCGAATATAGTAAAATGAATAGCAGACACCTTGTTAGATGGAGTAGTGCATCGGGTCGGTGTCGGGCTGTACTTAATTTTCCTTTTTCGGGTCGGGATGACTCCATCTTTCTTTCTCTTGGTCGGTTTCATCCTAGAATATTTCTTGCTGGTCATATTTATGCTTTTTGCAAGTTGGGTTTTTAGGATTTTCAGAAAAAAAAAAAAAAAAGTTTGAGCAGAACTGTGTTTTAAATGAAAATAAATATCTATATGAATATGGATGAATATATATTCAATTTACTGCATCAGATATAAAATGTATATAAGAAGTTTGATCATAGGTTATTCTCTCTATAAGAATCATTTTTTTTTTTCCCGTGCTCCGGCATATAAAAAATATTACCATCATTTCTTTTCTGATAAACAGAAATATGTATGTATCGTATTTGTGATAGTTTTTGCACACATGCACATGTTATATGTATGTAGATTGGGAGGTGACCACTATTCAAAAGTATAAGCGTACGAATATATAAGTGTAGGAATTGAAAAACTGTTCACTAAATAGACGCGTCCGCTTTTTCGGGAGTGTCCATTGTGGAAATCTTATTACATATAGATTTTTAACCAGAAAAAATATTTTGGAGATTATTTTGAAAAATCGGATCAACCCGAACCGGACCCGCAAGAGTCAAAACCCAACCCGAACCCGACCCGCAGCAAAAAAGTAGAAGTCAACCCGACCTCGACCCACAACAAAAAAATATAGCTCCAACCCGGGGTCGGGTCGGGTCGGATGCGAGTAAAAGCGGGTTACCCGACCCGATGCAGAACTCTAGGCCGATTTCGTATTATATATTAAAAAAGTCTCGCCGAGCCCGGGCCTGTCTCGAAGCCCGAGTTCGGTAAAATTTTCGTTCATTAAGCTCGGTCAGGGCTTAATTTTTATCTCAAGACTCGGGTCGGGCTGAGACTCAATTTTATTTTTTTTAATGTTGGGCCGGGTAGGAATTTCATTCTTCCAGGGACAAGTCTGGGTCTTGAATTTTTTCTGTAGATTTGGGCCAGACCGGGACTGTATTTTATTCTTTCGGGGCCGTATAGGATGATCATTTTTTTCTCAAGAGTAATGTCCCGGTAACGTTCCTCCGTTATTAGTAGAGAAAATGGACGATAAAACAGCATATCTTTGTTTGTTTCTTCTTCTTTCTTTTTTGTTTGCGTTTTTAAAATAAAAGGCGGGGTATTTGGTTAATTTCTAGAGAAATTAATGAAATCCCAGCAATTTCTGAAGAAATTAATCAAATCCCCCTGGGCCAAAAATGCGAAAAAAGCAGACAGACCGTGCCGGCATGGTATGCTTGTAACAGGAAATGCGCAAGTGTTTAGCTTTTATAACGGGCCGGGCAAACAATAGTTCAGCTTGATACTATGCTAATTTAAGCAATAACATAAAAAACACTCTTTGTTTACCCATTCAATTTATAAAAATACTCGCCAAACACTTTTTAATAAAGGTTAAAGTGAGCAGATGTATTTTACCATGTCTTATATCTTCTTGAACCTTATTTCGTATAGGCGCCTAAAGATTGCGGTCAATCCAATAAACATTAAACAGAAGAGCACTTGAGTTCGTTTTCGGCCCTGTAAACTCATAAAAATTTGATGTAATTTGGGCATGGTGAAAAAGCGGAACATTTAACATCCGGCTCCGTGGGACGAATCTCGGGATCCCTGAAAATCGGGACATTCCGCTTAAATCTGAACATCTGGTAACATTAAGTTCACACTACAATAATTTATAAGGTTCATAAGCTTTTTGCAATTCGGGTTGCTGGGTTCCAAAGAAGTTTGACCCCAAGTACGTATCAGATGAAAAGAAATACAAATTTGAATATGAATGAGAATACATTCAGTTTACTGCATGAGAAATAAAATGGTAAGAAGTGTCATAATAGATATCATTTCTTTAAGAAACATTTTTTCTTCTTTCGAAATTTGGAAAATATTATCAACTTTTCGCTTTTCAGACATACAATAACATATGCATCATATTTGTGATAGTTTATGCACACCTACACGTTACATGTTTGTAGATTGGGAGGTATCCACTATTCAAAGAGGTATAAGCGTACAAATATTAAAGTGTTAGGAATTGAAAAAGTGTTCACTAAATAGAGATGTCCGTTTTTCGGGAGTGCACATTTAGGAGGTCTTACTGTATATAAATTTGTAACCTGAAAAATATTTTGGATATTCTTTTGAATAATCTGGTCAACCAGAACCCGACCTGCAAAAGTTAAGACCTAACCCGAACCCGAAACAATGAAAGTCAACACGACCCGTTGGGAAAAAGTGAGTCATCCCAACTCAAACCCGACCCGCAACAAAAATATATTGCCAACTCGACCCGAACCGATGGTCGAATCGGGTGCGGATAAAATTGGATAATCCGACCTGATGCAGGACTCTAGTAGATGTTTGCATGGGCCTAGATTTCCAGGCCCGAGAATGGCGGAATATCCCGGTGATTTGAAGAGCTTTTTCTCTTATTTTAAGAAATGTTTTTCTTTTCACCTAAAAATTTTAGAAAATCTTGTGCATCTTGTTCATGAATTTTATTTATTTTTAGATAAAAGGGATTTATAAATTCCGTTTCTAAAACGTAAAAATACTAGGCAGCAGAGCTGCCGGAACACCCATGTAAATTGACGATCATGCTGCTTTATGTGTGAGTATTTCAGGTAGTTACTTGTTTTCTGTATTTTGAGGGGAAATGGGCAAATCAAAACGGAATTTTTCATGTTTAAATGAAATATAATCAAGGGAAAAAATTGTTCAATTCACAGATTATTTTAAGGATCAATTCACGGATTATTACTACAGAGTCCTGCGTGGTTTGGGTTATACCCGACCCGAACCCGGAAATTCTGTGTCCATTCATCCTGAACCAGTTAAAAAAAAAAAAAGTCGACCCGATCCCGACAAACATCGACTCAAAACGACAGGATTCAACCCGAACCCAATACCAACACAAAATGAAAAAAATATATACATATTGTAATGGAATAATGGAAAAGTAGTCTGCAATTATATCTCTAGCATCAATTATATTGTTTATGTAGAAAAAACAATATATCTGTAGATGTACTCGTTGATACTCAAATAATATAGTTTTTCATTTTAAAATATATTGAGAAATCGGGTAGAATCGAACCCAACAGCCAAAAAAAGATTAAAGTGAATCAAACTCGAAAAATAGAAGCCCTCTCAACCGCCGCGGCGAGCGGCCCCTATTCGTCCGCAGCCCTTTATTCTTCCACTTATTCCGACTCTTTTGCGGAAGCAAGGTTCGTAGATCCCCAACCAACGTCCCGAGTGAAAGACACTCTAGCGAAAGCCAATTTGGGAAAAAAAAAGAAAAATCAAAAATTGAAACCGGACAAATTTAAAAGAGAAATTACACAAATTAAAGACACCGAAAATCGGGAGGGTAGGGCACTAGCGTCTCGGTGTAGCTCCGCTCCCTATGGAGATCGCAGTGACTGGATTCAACTTAGTCTAATCGAAGCTAGATTTGGCGAAGAATTGCTAGTTTGGCGAAGTGTTGCTAGTTTCGCGAAGCATAAATGTTATATCGAAAACAATTTACTAGAAATTTTGAACACAGATAGAACCTGAATAGTAATGATGCTTATTATATATTCCGATTTCGAAAATTTCCACTTGTGGATTCCAAGGGGTTTCGCCTCCCCCCCCCCCCCTCACGGAAAAATAACATTTTTGATAATGTGTCTTCTAATTGTCATATAAATACTTGCATTTTGTAGGCAGGCACATTCTGAATAGAATCCTACTTAAATGTGAAAAATTCTAAAAATATATATATACCTTTGTTTAAGAATTAAAACAGTCATAGGTACTAGAAATTTTGAATGAAGAAATAACCTTAATAGTGATGCGAAAATACTCCAATTGAAATTTTAATGAGTGGGGTCCAAAGAATGTTTTCCCCCTCCCGTCCCCTGATAAAAAAAGTAACACTTTTGTTTAGAACCCTTCAAATTTTCTTAGCATATATACTATTAAGGATTTACCTGCATACAAAATTTAAAATACCATTGACTATTCGAAGTCATACCACCAAAACTTTTTTTTTAATCAAGGAGGGGGGAAGGGGGTTAGATTATCTTCTCTTAAAGTTTTCAATAAAGTAACACTTAAACAGGATTACTATTCAAAATGTACCTGCCTGCAAAATTCAGGTATCAATGTCAATCTAAAGAATAAAATTGCATTTTTGGAGAGGAGGGGGGGGGGGGGGTTGATATCCAAAGAGCCTAAAATGCAGGCATGAAAGTGGGAAATAGGAAAAAAAAGGAGGAAAATATTTTCGGTCCATATGATGGCGCCAAACTTTTAAAATTTAGACACATTTTAACAGTTATTTATGGGATAAAATAAAATATAATTGTATGTTGTTATTTTCTTTTCATAGCTTAGAAAACATTAAAAACAAATTAAAACTTTTAAATCAAAAGTGTTGCATAAATAGAAGAAAATATTCTATTCCAAAAAGAACATTATGAAACTTCCTTTTTCTTTTAAAGTCTAAAAAACTTTCACTCTGGAGAGATACTTTAATCAAATTTATTTACACGACTTTCATATGATTATAATATAAACTTCCCTTTGATTTGATAGATCTATTGCACAGCAATTCAGAAAGAAAAAAAAAAAATCCTCCAAGGATTTTAGTTAGACAAAATGTCTGATTATTAAATTTTCAAGATTCCTCCCCCCCCCCCCCTTTCGCACCTCACATGCTTCCAATATTTTCTTTGCATTTTTGCATCAATCCAGAAAATGGCCAAAATTATTTTTAAAAAGGTGGAATTCCACCTTTAGGAGGAACACTTTCATGCCTGAAAATGGTTTCATTTTTGAGAAGTGTTTACTGTACCTTAATAGAAGAAATGTGCGATTTTATTGAATTTTTATTTGTAGGTACCACGGTTCACATAATATTTTGAGAAGATTTTAGGAAAGAATTTTTCTAGTGTTTAATAATGCACAAGAAATTAAAATCCTATCTTCCAACCTACAAAGATCATGCTGCATACAATTGTTTTTGCTGTTTATCTAAAAACATGCTAATTTGCCATGTTTTAAAAAGATTACCCAATTACGGAAGATTAAATTATAGCATTTTAACTATTTTTAACACAATCAACTGATTGATAAATAAATAATGAGAGTAGAATTGTAGTATAGAAATAGTAGAATGTGTAGAATTGTAGTAGTGAAAATTTGTGAGTATGAAATTATCGCTGTATTATCCGCCATCGCCATCTTCGCTCAAAAAAACAACATCTAACCTAAACAGACTTTTCAACGACAGCGCGAGCGAGCGCTTGTGCTTCGTCTGAAATACTGCAACCTCAAAAATAACTAGCGCCAATTCCTCAGCCAAGAGGTAGGAGAAAAATCACCATAGGGAGCGGAGCTACACCGAGACGCTAGTGGGTAGGGCCCGGGGGCGATGAAGCTACCAAACGATTCCCAGCTACTTCGAGCTCTTTATTAGTCTCGGTCGGCGGTTGGATCAACTGCCGCGGCGAGCGGCCTCTCTTCATCCGCAGCCCTTTATTCTTCCACTTATTCCGACTCTTTTGCGGAAGCTAGGTTCTTAGGTCCCCGGCCACGTCCCGAGTAAAAGACACTCTAGCGAAAGCCAGGTTGAAAAAAGAGCCCATCTGAAAAAGTATTCTCTCCGGATCCGACTCAAACCACCAGCCGGGTTGAGTTTAGTTTGCCCAACACGATGCGGGAATCTACCCGAAACGCGATCTGAGCCAGACAAAAATTTTCATCCACCGCATTTTTTCGACCTGAACCCGAAGTACTCGAACCTCAATCAAACCCCAATTCTAAATGATGAAAAGAAAAAATGCCTGTATATATATATATCCATATTGTAATGCAACTATGTAAAAAGTAGTCTACAATTATACTTCTAGTATCAATTTTAACTTTTAAGTGAAAAATTCAATATACATATATTCGTTAATATTCAAATATACAAGTTTTTCTTCTTAAAATGAATTTTGTAAATACTTTTGACAGATCGATTAATCTCGAATCAAGAACCGTAAGTGTTATCACCCAACCCGAACCTGAAACAATTAAAGTTAACCCGACTCGAATACATTTGCCATCCAACTCGACTCCGACAAAATAATTTTCGCCCTCCGTATTCTTAACCGAGCCCGAAATACTTCGAAATTCAAACTAAGCCAACCGTAAATCCACAATGAGTGAAAATTGATCCACAATGTAATGTTATTTATAAAAAAATAGCATATGATCATAATTTCAGAATAAATTTTACCTTTTATATTGCAAAATATACATGTAAAGAGTCATCCATGTATCAAATATGTAGATTTTTATCTGAAGGAATTTAAACTTTTTTTCTTTTCGAAAAATCGGGTTCACCTGAATTCAACCTCCGAGAATCACAATTCAATCTAGAAAGCGACTCATACCCGGAAGAATTTGTTTAGTCAATCCGACTTACAAAGAAAAAAAATGAGCTTCAACTCGACCCAACCCGACCGGGCCGAAATTCAAGTCAAAATATTTTCCCCGACGACATTGAATTTTGACCCCGACGGGGGGGGGGGGGCAGGTATGCCCGACGGGGGGGCATATGCCCCCCCGGTCCCCCCTCTGGCGCCGCCCTTGGATCAGGTTATCAAATGGTAAAATTTATTACAGCAGCAGTAATAAATGTAAGTTATAACTTAACAATAAATATTTTTGATTTGAAAAATAGCAAATTAAGATGTTTTGTGAGGTTACTTATTTGCTTCACACGAGGAAGTTTTTTCAGAAAAAGTTTTAACACGGAAATCTAAATTAGTAAACAATATGAAACAAATATTTTGAGCATTTTAATACATAAAAATTTTTATTAAACAGGTATTTGATATGGAAGTCTTGAAAATTGATTTTTTTAAGCATTGCAGCATTCAAAGTGTAACAGTATCATCTTGGGACATTTGTCTTGAGTATAATCAAAATATGAAAGGCATGACTTAACATGAGATTCAAAATATCTGTAAAGTGCAAAAATACTTTTCCTTCGTATGGATGCGTAAGTGTCTTTTGAGAGCCCCACTTTCTGAAAATACTTTGGAACATATTTCACAAACAAATGGTGTTTCCTTTGTATGTATGCGCAAGTATTTTTTCAGAGTCCCACTTTGTGAAAATGCTTTGTAACATATTTCGAAAATAAATGGTTTTTCTATCGTATGGATGCACAAGTGCACTTTCAGATGACTACTTATTGAAAATCCTTTGGAACATATTTTATAAACAAAAGGTTTTTCCTTCGTATGGATGCGCAAGTGTAGTTTTAGAGAACCACTTACTGAAAATACTTTGGAACATATTTAACAAACAAAAGGTTTTTCATTTGAATGGAAAAGCAAGTGTTTTTTCAGATCACCCCTTTGTGAAAATCCTTTGGAACATATTTCGCAAACAAAAGGTTGTTCCTTTGTATGGATACGCAAGTGTACTTTCAGGTTACTATTTGTTGAAAATCCTTTGGAACATATTTCACAAAGAAATGGTTTTTCCTTTGTATGGATGCGCAAGTGTACTTTCAGATCTCCACTTTTTGAAAATCCTTTGGAACACATTTCGCAAACGAACGGTTTTTCCTTTGTATGGATTCGTAAGTGTACCTTCAGATCACCACTTTGTGAAAATCCTTTCGAACATATTTCGCAAACAAATGGTTTTTCCTTTGTATGGAAGCGCAAGTGTTCTTTCAAATGACTACTAATTGAAAATCCTTTGGAACATATTTCACAAATAAAAGGTTTTTCCTTCGTATGGATGCGCAAGTGTGTTTTCAGATGAGTACTTGTTGAAAGTCTTTTGGAACATATTTCACAAACGAACGGTTTTTCTTTTGTATGGAAGCGCAAGTGCTGTTTCAAATTACCGCTAGCTGAAAATCCTTTGGAACATATTTCACAAATAAAAGGTTTTTCCTTCGTATGGATTCGCAAGTGTACTTTCAGATGACTACTTGTTGAAAATCCTTTTGAACATATTTCACAAACAAAAGGTTTTTCCTTTGTATGGATATGTAAATGTTTTTTCAGATCTCCACTTTTTGAAAAACTTTTGGAACACATTTCACAGAGAAATATCTCTTCTGTTGCTTGAGAGTGAATATAAAGCACTGACATTTTTCTTAGAAAAAATGTTTAATTTGATAGTCGGTAGAAGATAAAATGTCTGCATAAAACGATACTTTGTTGAAGTTCTCCAAATATGCTCTTAAAACAATATGTCAGTTGTCCACCGTTTAATCTAAAATGTTGAAAAAAAAATGAGACCTTTTTTATCTGCAATGTTAAATGAGATCTTCATCCATCTTCAAAGCATTCAATAATTTATACAGTCACAAAATGAAAATAAGAAATATTTGTAGAAACTACTTATTTACATATTAACCTTTATATAAAAAAAATGATGCTTTTAAAGAGCAAAAGAGCATCAGCAGCATCTTTTGTAGGCTGGCACGTTTTTAAATGTTAAATATTCTCATTAAATGATATTCTTTTATAATGTAAAGTCAAGTCGTAGTATAAAAATATTAAACTAAAATTGAAAAACACTAATTTGGTAAGAAATAATATAATAAAATGTGAATGACAATTTCTAACATTACAAATTTAAAACGAAAAACAAATAAATTCAAAATGGCAAAAAAAGAATTTATATTACTTGGTTAACCCTGCTTTATTGAACAATTATGTCTGTTCATATAGATGCCATTAGGTATTTTCGAAAGTGCTTTGCATGTAAAGCTGAAATAACAATTAGAATTAATACAATGAGAAAATTTTCATACATAATTGAAACAAATTTTATGGAAGCTTTTCAAGTCTACAATTGTATAATTTTTTTTACATAAGTCATAAAAATTTTGTTACTGCTTATCTCTTTGAAAAGGGAATAAATATTTAGTTTAAACAAACTTTTTTTTTCATTTTTCCTTTAATTCAACCTTTTTTCCTCATTTACAAGTATAAAATAAAATTGCCCCTAGATGCAGTTTCAAATAGACAGTATTTCAAATTATCAGGTGTAGCATAAATCCTATATGTTCTAATTCAAATACATATCTGTTTTGTATTTGTATTACTTCAAATATTTATTTTTTTAACTCCATAGAATTATTTTTTATGTCCTAAAAAAATAAATGCAACCACTTTAAATGCATTTCCATTTAGTAGGATTGAAACACAAAAGAGTTATAGAATTTTTAGTAATATTTTCAGTTTCTGAGATGAGTGCATTTTTACTTCGTAATATCTGTTACTCTAATTTGATTAAATATTAAATGTTGCAATTTTATAAAAATAGACAAGTTTTACATGAAACGCAATTTATTTCCACACAATTACTGAAGATAAAAACTTAATTTATTGAACGTAAACTTTGTTACATTACTTTTCAATTTTACTCCAAATAAAACTTTAAAAGAGTACATTTCAATTTTAAACTTAAATTTTTTCGTGCTGGCATAACTTAGAGAGAGATTTTAGGACAGACTAGATATGAATGGCGCTTTTTTGTTGTTATTGTCTTGATTTAAAAGTATTGAATCTGGAGAGTCATACTTCAGCTATTATAATGAAGTATGGACACACCAACACTTAAAACAAATGGTCAACGAAAACATCAATTTCGTCAATCATTCGCAGAAAAAATTGCCAGTTTTGTCATAGGATCCTGGAAAAAACATTAATTTCGTCAAAGGATCATTGAAAGAACGCGATTTACGTCAAAGGATCGTTGAAAAATGCTGATTACGTCAAGTGAAAGGATCGCTGAAAGAGCACGAATTCGTCAAAAAATCGCTGAAAAAACGCGAATTACGTCAAAGAATCGCGAAAAAAACCCGCAATCTTAATCAAGATCGCGGAAAAAATGCGAATTAAATCAAAAGATCGCGGCAAAAAACGGAAATTTATCAAAAAAATCCCGAAGAAAACGCGATTTTCTTCAAAAGAACGCGTAAAATACTCAAGTTTCGCCAAAGAATCGCAATAAAAAGCTAATTTTGTCAAATATCGTGGAAAAAAAAGAAACTTTTATCAAAAAATCGTGAAAAAAACGCGAATCTCGTCAAAAAATTGTGGAAAAAAAAGCAAATTACGTCAAAAGATCGCGGAAAAAATGGAAATTCCGTCAAAGAATCACTAAAAAATGCACATTTGATCAAAGGATCACGAAAAAAAAGTGAAAATTGACAAAGGATCGCCAAAAATACACATTTCGGCAAAGAATCGCAAATTTCGTGAAAGGATTGTGGAAAAAAAGTAATTTTCGTCAAAGGATCATGAAAAAACTGCAAATTTCGTCAAATATCCCGAAAAAAATAGCAAATTTTGTGAAAAGATCGCGGAAAATCCCATGTATGCGCCCCATCTTACTGTTTTACGATTTTCTGTCACGTCGGGGGGTGAAGGGCGGAGTAACGGTATAGGCAGATCATCTAGTTACTAAAAAATATACCCAAGTAGCAGCAGTGGCTGGTCGCAGTGTTGTAACTGAGCTTTAACTCATTCAGTTGAAATTTATGAGTTTGACACATATACTGTGAGTTTTGAGTTCAGTTTATTTTTTCAAAAAGTGAGTGTGAGTTGAGTTGAACTCAAAAAATCTGTGCGTTTGAAAGAAAATTACAATTCAAACATATTCGTATATTTTATGTTTTAAAATAAATGGGTTCTCTAAATTAACTTCTTCCCACATTAACAAAATGTCAAAGGCGATCAGCCAAATTAGAAAAAAGTGGAAAATCTCCCCTTTGCCTTCTTGCCCCCGCCCCCCCCCCCCCCTAAAGCCTGTTTAGAAATAGTATACCTTTTCAGAGGATCGGGATAAGTAGTGGATATTTAAAGGGAGAGTTAGATAAGTATTTATTTTTATTGTTGCTACAAAGCAAAAATACAGGATAAAATCTTTAAAAATAGCTTTAAAAGATTAAAAGCTTTAAATATTTTTAAATTGTTGAGGGGGAGAGAAGAAGTGGAATTTTTTTTAGGATAAGTAATTTAAATGATTTTTTAATAAGTGTTACAAGAAAATTATAAAAAGAGAAAAAAAATCTGTTTTTTAATAATATAAACAAAATTCACTGGGGGAAGTGGGTGCTAAAGGAAAAATTAAAACTTTTTTTGCTGGGAGGGGGGGACATAGTTTACATATCTATTTAAATATAGTTAGTACTATGAAAGCACAGATAGAGCAGAAAAAAATTTAAAGACATTTAAACTGCATGAGATGCGGGAGGGGGGATGAACTTCATTAGATAAGAATAACTGGAGAGAAACAATAATTTCATGGGAGGCGTTGATGATTGATTTACTTATTGTTACAATAAAAATAAAGAAAGAAAAAAGATTTTAAAATTTGTTAAGGAGGGATTGGTGGACGCATTTAGATGATAATTCTTATTTAAGTAGAAATTTTCCAAAATACAAAAGAATCTTATCCCTGTATTTACATCTAAATTAATACTAAAAACCAGTATTTTAATGACTTTTTAAAAAATAATCTTCATTATAAGCCACCTCCCAAATTTTACAGTTTTAACTTTTGAAAAAGGTGGGCTTACAATCAGGATTGTACGGAACATAAAATATACAAATTTAAACAAATTCACTTTGTGCCTGAGTCGAACACCAAAAGTAGGATCAGGTGGATGTAAAATCAAGTTTTTTTAAGATAAGGCCTTAAAACATAACTATTAAATTTATTTGAAGGAAACTTTTGATGTATTTTATACACATTGGATTCATAACATGAAGCATAACCATTAAATTTTGTTCAATTGTTTTCTCACAGTGATCAGGAGCGTAGCTACAAAAAAAATTTCGGAGGGGGGGGGGGGAGGAGAGGAGAGCTCAAAATTTTCCCAACTTATACTTCAAAAATTTCCCAACGTGAAACAAATTGCTCTATTTTCCAAACTAAAATGATATGTTCAATGTGTGTTTAATAATAATGATACTTACATGAAAAAAAAATAAGAAAAAATCAAAGAAAAATGCAGAAAATAAAAACATAAAAATTATAATTATTTGTTCATTTAATGAAAGTTTTGGTCCTCAATTGTGTATGAGTCATAATCGTACTTCATATGAAAATAGCCTCATATTTTTAGATTTTTGAGAAAGGGACACAGTTTTGGAGGAAATGTATTAGCGACACTGTGGATGGACAACAGTAGAGAAATTCATGTCTGGTAGATGTATGATATTTTCGTAATACAGAGAAACATAATGAGAAATTGAGTCTGGCTGCTTTTTGTTTTTCTTTTGAAAATTTAACTATTTTACTATAATCGGACCCCGTTAATACGCGAATCAAGAGACCGATCAAAATTCGCGTATTAAACGGGTTCGCGTATTAACCAAAGTTTGTAAATTGTCGTCCAGTGGTCCATATAATAACGACTTACACGGATAAAACACACCTTTATGATAACTTTTAGCAGTTTTAAGACATAAAATGATATTCTATTTGTTTTTATGATTATGTGTTTATTAAGCAGGAACGTTCGAAATCGGAAAATTCAAATAAATGTTATGTAAAAATCCTATGTCTTTTCAAAATTAGATTTATTATGTACGTTACATAAAATTGGACAAAACGAACACAAAAATTTGTGCTAACCCTGTAAACTAAAACTAATATTAACAAAATTAAAATCCTTGTTCGCTCTACAGAACAAATATAGAACAGTGTTTGTAAAACTCAAAATTCGGTATAAAAAAAGTTTAAAGTTAATAAAGTCAATAATTACATAAAAATTACTTTTTTGCAGCAAAGTAGCTATCGTTTTTGTCCTGTTTGACATTCGCCCGTACCATGAGCATGATGTTTTCAGCCCTATTCAGGTGATGGTAAGGCTCGCTCGTCAAAGTTCCTTCGTCCCGTGACGATGAATACTGTCTGAGAAAATTGAATGTCTCTGAAACTTTGGAGAATGGATATGGGGCCGGAGGAAGAGATTCATCCTCTTCTTCCTCATCATCCGGTTTATCAGGCGCTGTTGATGTCATCCTGACTTCTGAGCTAGGAGGCTACTAGATCTTTGTCGATATTAATGAACGTGTCTAAGTAGACAAAATCTTCCCCTACAGTTTCTTTTTTGCCAAGCCAGTTCTTCAACATCAGATTATGCGAGGTCGGGTCTTTAGAAATGATGTCCTCGCTACTTCCAAAATCCCCTTTTCTAAAACAATTTACAATCGTCGTTGGTATGCTATGGTAAGCACGTGCATAACGTCAAGGGCTGTAATAGGACGGCCTCTTAGCAAGAATGGTGTTCCATCTGGCGAAGGTATAATGTCGTACTATACGTGAGTCTTGTAATTTACCTTGGCGCTGTTAATAATTCATTAGTCTACTGGTTGGGTTACACTGGTAGAATTTGGAGATGAAAATTCAATTTGGACTTCCTCAGGCCTTCGTTATTTTTCGGATGCGCAGGCCAATTGTCCACATTCCACAAGCAATAACACGTGGCAGAAATTTTTCCCATACACCGCGCTGGTCAATAATACGTACCCATATTGAAACTAGTTGGATGAGCCAATCCCAAAACTTTCTTCTATCTCATACATCAGAATATTTCAAAAAATACTTACAGATGTTATTTTTTCAATATTATTACTCCAATACTATATCAGCGTTGATTCTCATCTTAAATTTCTGCTTCAGTTAATTAATCGAAGTAAAAACGAATTAATCTCGATCATGATATTTATTAAAATCAATGATTTTTAGTTATTCTGCCTTACATCAACTGTTTGCGAATAGTCGCCTTAGCAGGACGCAAGTTACCATTGCTGCACGAGCCGCCGATGGACAATAGAATTGTGAAAAATGAGGAAAATTATACAAAAATCGCATCGCTGCGCCCCTTTTCGGCGGAATATTTCCAAATTCAAGGAGGATATTCTGGGTATAGACAAAAGCATACACAAAGGTTTTTTTTTCAATTCTATGCATAACTTTATACACTTTCCGATGGCACAATAATGAAAATGGCACAAAAATTGCTATTGCAGAGCCCCCTTCCGGCAGATTTTTTTCAAATTCAGGGAGGACCTCCTTACCACAGCCAGAAACATACACGAAAAATTTGGTTTAATACTGTGCATAAGACTTCATGCACTTTTCGATGGTACATGAAGGAAAATGGTACAGACATCACTATTACAGCGCCCCCTTCCGGAGGAATATATCCAAATTAAAGGGGAGCCTGCTGGCCATAGCCAGAAGCATACACAAAATAATTAGTTCAATTCTATGCGTAACTGCATACACTTTTCGATGGTACAATAATGAAAAAGTCACAAAAATCGTTATTACAGCACCCGCTTCCAGCGGAATATTTCTAAATTGCAGAAGTACCTGCTTGCCACAGCCAAAGGCATACACAAAAGTTTGTTTCAGTTCTATGGATAACTTCATACATTTTTTGATGGTACAATGAAGACACATGGACAGACAGCTATTTTGTATAATCATGTTTTTTGGAATCTTTGACCCCTAAAACGTGTAAACCGGTCGAAAACCGGAAATAGAAAATTTTTTTGATTTCAATTCTTTCTTATATTGAAGATAAAAGAAAGTAAAAAGATTGCCCGTAATCGACACTCTGTGCTGACTTTCACACACGAAGGCAATTCTTTTGACGTTTTTAAAGCTCCGCGGGTTGCGTGATTTCCCTATGACCAGTAGCTTAAACTTTTCTGATCCATCAGCTTTGGCTTCGAATTGAACAGTAAGTCGTCTTTCCTTAGTTTACCCTCAGGATATGCTTCTCCTTTTATAGCCTTTCTTTTGTTGGATGTCATTTTGTAAAAAAGCCCAAATTCGTCACGTTGTAAATATCACGACTTAAGTAGTTTTTTGCAAACTCCGGAAGCAGATTTGTTTTCCGTCAAGCGACGCTTTCATTGTTGATAGCAGCTGATTCATCTCAAACTTCCTGGAATTTTATTCCGGGGCGAACTTTAAATCGATCCATCCATTCATTTGAGGCACTGAAATCGAATAATACCATTTTTTGTTGCGACTACAGAACATTTTTTTGGATTAGCATGCCGCTTATTGGGATATTCGTAGAGTGCGCCTGCACAATCCACTCGTGGAGGGCCTTCTCCATGTCCTTAAACTTGGCGGTTTTTATTTTCTTGTTCCTTGTTCCACCAACTACAGCTTGGTTGACGATGACATCCCTAATCTTCAACAAAGCCCTTAAAGTTGATTCTGTATGCCTTTTTCTTTGGAGAAAACCGCCTTATTCGGGATAGCCGGGCATCGTACTGATTTATAATTTGTAACTTCTCAGTGATAGGAATAGCCTTTCTTTTAATATGTTTTGCTCCTTTTGCCACGAAGAACAGATTAAACTTTTAAAAGAATACATGGACATTGTAGACAAGATTTTACCGGGTGCGCAAGCGACTCTCTTGTTTCGTAAGATATCACAGCACTGATCAAGCAACGAATCGGCACTGCTCTAAGTTAGGATGGGGGTTAAATCGCTTCTCCAGCATAGGGAAAATGTTCGCTTTTCGCTTCCAAATCGGATAAGACCTCAACTGGCTCATTCTGATCAGGGGGAAACAACATGTTTGCTTTTCCATATTGTGCACGCTTTAGCAGTAAAATTTCCTCTTCTCTCTTCCTGGCCTGTAGCAGAGGTTCAAACTGATGTTTTTAGTAAAGCTATTCATGGTTGCATTAAATTTGGATATAAAAAAACATTCCTAGTTTAAAGAATTGTCGTATGTTACACTTGGGACATTATTTCCTCTAAAATGTTCTCCGTTTAAAAAAAAAAAGCTCATTCGCGTATTAAACGTAGGTTTTTCTTGCCACGAAACTGATAAAATTTCGCGTCTTAAGTGGGTTCGCGTATTAAGAAGGGTATTTTTAATGCAAAAGATAGGCTTTTTTCAAGGGACCAATGAAAATTCGCGTATTAAGCGGTTTCGCGTATTAAGCAGGCCGCGTATTAACGGGGTTCGACTTTATTACAGAACTCAGAAAAATAGTCAGCAAAACAATAAAAAAATATTTTTTTTTTAAACTTTTTATTAAAAAAAAAGAAAAAGTGTTTCAAAAATCTATAATTTCCAAACTCTAAGCTCAAATTTCCCAAGTTCACATATATTGAGGGGGGGGGGGGATAGCTTCCCATCGCGATGCCTCTGACAGTGATACATTTAAAAGAGCATGTTTGATACACCACTTTACCCCATGGCAGGGGTAGTTCCATGATTCGTGTATATTTAAATAAAAATATGTAAATATTGTTTTCGAAATAAGAATACACTGAAATAAATGTATCGTAAATATATTTTAAGATACAAATGCACAAAAAATATTTTTCCCATATTATTTAATTAAAGAAATGAGGTCCATGATTATCAAAATTAGGTTCAATTAGTATGCAGCGTATATTGCTGAACTCTACACAATCTTCATCGTCAATAGCAGGAAAAGTGTAATAGCCCCCCCCAATGGTGACACAGTCAAATATTTTATGTGATATAATGCATTAATTTCAATCACTTTGTTTGATGAATTTAGCTGATTAGCTTTTTGATTAACTTCTGCCCATGAACCTTGCTTTATTTCTTAAAAGTCTATTTTTATATTATCTGTTTCATTTCTTTTATTTTTTATAATTACTCTGTTTTTTAGATTTTGGATGTTCTTCCTTTCCTTTTCTTTATAGATTTTTTTCTTATAGTCAGTTTCTTCGGTCTATTTTACATCCTTTCCTATATTTGTTTGACTGAAATCTTTCTTACAGTCACTTTCTTCAACAGTCAACCTTTCCAAAACAATTTCTTTGGATAAAACCACTCTTGCTCTGTAATTGTTTTATTATATGTCTGCAGGCATTTTCTTATAAAATACAGAACATAAGAAATTTATTAAAGTTAACACAAAGGTAAAAATTTTATCTATCATACAACACTTAGCTAAGCCTAGCCATACCCTCAAATTATTCCACCTCAAAAAACAACTCATAATAAACAGAATTATAAAATTTATTTTTTCCTTTCTGTGTAGATCAATTTCTTAGATGTTCCTTTACAATTCTGAACTAAAATTAATTTTTTTGACAGTTAATTAAGATTTTAGAAGCAAGTTCATCAGAAGCTTAAACTAACATACCATATGCAATGAGCATAAACATGATAGTTTGTAAATATTAGAATTCTTGCCAGTTTATAAAACTATAGTAAAAATATTTGCCATAATCTCAATCTATATTTCTAAAAAAGAATTAACTAAATATCTTAATTTAAAAAGAGAAAATAGGTGTTTTTCAATGTACCCTCACCTTACTCCATGGGCCCACATTACCCCAGCCGACCCTATATAGTAGAAAAATATTAACAACATTTTAAAAGTTTTTGAAGATTAATTTTATCATTTAAAAATCACTTCTTAATTAAAAATATATATTAATACTTAAATACTTCCCCCTGATAATATTTTTTAATTTTCGTGTCCCGGAAAATTTGTTTAAAATAACAAATTTGTTATTTATTCCCAACCACTGGCAGAAATCTCCTAAATCCACAATTCTTATTCTTTTACCAAGATATCGCAGCACAACTACGGCAGTAAAAGATGAACACTGTTTTCCAGTCCTTCTGAAAAAAGACTTCAAACAAAAAGAGAACATACACAAAAGATACGTCATGGCTTCTTTATGTTACTAACTGTGCCTATGCCAAAGCTTCAGAATCAGATGGAATATTTCCCTTTATACTCTCTCAATAACAGTTCATTTCTCTTTGAAACTTATTTTTAGAAGATTGAAAAACAATTTAAGAAGCTTCCCTTGCATTCTAGATTTTCGAATAGCTACTGACAATTTGTTTTCATTTTTACTTTCTTCTATCTTTACAAGAAGAAAGTATTGGATTCGTGAAAATTTTCGACTTCCGGTTTTCGACGGATTTCTACGTTTTAGAATGTCCTGAACACGATTTGATGGTCTTTAGAAAATGTCTGTCTGTGAGTCTGTATGTGACAAAAATTTTGTGGGTGCTCTATCTCAAGAACTAATGCACGGAATTTCACAGAACTTTAGATTCAGTTAGACCTTGATGCAAACTGGTCCTGATTAGTTTTTGGTGAAAACTGCGGCGCTGCTATGCGGCATTTTTCACGATTTCTGCAATAGCTATATCTCAGGAACTACTGCATGGATTTTCATAAAACTTCAGATTCAGTTAGCCCAGGATATAGTTAGGTGTTGATTACAATTTGGTGAAAATCGCCCAACAGGGGGTGCTGCTATGTTACATTATTCATGATTATCGCTATAGCTCTGACTCAAGAAAAAATGCACAAATTTTCATCAAACTTTAGATTTAGTTAGTCCCCGATATAAATTAGTGCTGTTTAATTTTTGGTGTAAATCACCCGATAAGTGGCGCTGCAGGGCTGCATTTTTCTCGATTTCCGCAATAACTATATCTGAAGAACTAATGCATGAATTTTTATCAAGCTTCAGATTCAGTTACTTACTGGTATAAATTGTTCCTAATTAGTTTTTGGTGTAAATCGCCCAACAAGTGGCGCCGCTATGCAGAATTTTTTACAATTTCCGAAATAGCTCTCTATCTAAAAAACTAAAGCACGGATTTTCATCAAACTTCTGATTCAGTTAGAAGTTGTCAAAGTTGTTGATAATTAGATTTTTATGTAAATCCTCTAACAGATGGTACTGATATTCTGAATTTTACAGGAAGTACACTGGCTTCCAAAAGTTAAGGTACAGGGACTGGATGCTTTCGATTGCACACGTTTTGTCGAATATCTACAAAAATTATTGGCGAATTGTTCTTGAACTTCTTGGATGAAAAGAGCATGTTTGATTTTATATTTATCGGTGAAGATTTAGTCGGGGGTACAATTAGGGGCTAATAATAAATTTAATAATAAAATAATATTTGCGATCACCTATGTAACAGGAAAGGCTGGAAATGGTTTGTCACTGTGGTAAATGACTAATTGGGTCCTGTTCAATGTTTGTATGCATTTGTGTAAGCATAGCACTCATATTCGTGAAGATGTTAACGTTTTTGTGAAAAATCCAAAAGGTTTTTTGTTTATAGCATACAGAGTTTTCAACCAAATTTAACGCAACTTTCCAAAAACCTGACAAAGAGTAGTAGAAACATTATACTGCAATTAAAACATGAATATATTGAATATTTGATGAGATATGGGCATTTT
This sequence comes from Maratus speciosus, assembly GCA_963932465.1. Taxonomy (NCBI): domain Eukaryota; kingdom Metazoa; phylum Arthropoda; class Arachnida; order Araneae; family Salticidae; genus Maratus; species Maratus speciosus. The sequence continues at coordinate 63,036,447 of OZ010797.1, read as the reverse complement.
TATGAGATAATTTTTAACTGCGCCTGCGCGGAAGATTTCAAAATTTTTATTTCATAATTTGGTAGTAAGCTATTTAGGTCAACTTATATAAAAAGTCCAGTCAAATATCGCGAAAATTCACAAAGATAGGGTCGATATAGTGAGTTGCTTCCTAAAAATAGCTTTATTATAAGGGATTTTCCACAACTTTTCAATCAGCTCGCTATATCTTTCTAAGTTTTCACAATATTTGATTGAACTTTTTTTTTAAGTTGCCCCAAAATACTGACTACCAAATTATGAAATAAAAATTTTGAAATCTTCCGCGTATGCGCAGTTAAAAATTATCTCATAAAAATGCCCATATCTCATCAAATATTCAACATATTCATGTTTTAATTGCAGTATACTGTTGCTACTACTCTTTGTCAGGTTTTTGGAAAGTTGTGTTAAAGTTGGTTGAAAACTCTGTATGCTATAAACAAAAACCTTTTGAATTTTTCACAAAAACGTTAACATCTTCACGAATATGAGTGGTATGCTTACACAAATGCATATAAACGTTGAACGGGACCCAAATAGTCATTTACCACAGTGACAAACCATTTCGAACCTTTCCTGTTACATAGGGGATCGCAAATATTATTTTATTATTAAATTTATTATTAGCCTCCTAATTTTACCCCCGACTAAATCTTCACTGGGAAATATAAAATCAAACATGTTCTTTTCATCCCAGAAGTTCAAGAACAATTCGCCAATAATTTTTGTAGATATTCGACAAAACGTGTGCAACCGAAAGCATCCAGTCCCTGTACCTTAACTTTTGGAAGCCAGTGTATTAACATGTATCAGATAGAAGAAAGTTTTGGGATTGCCACATCTGACTAGTTTCAATTTGTTATGAAATAAATGTTTAGTATAAATCAGAGTCTGGAGACTAGTATAAAAATCAAGCCAATTTCAGGCATGTGCTTAGGCTACAACATTTTCAACCCTAATATATCCATGCATAAAATAAAATAAAAAGTTATTTGCATTTAATGTTTATGATTTCGAAAAGAACAGTCTTAGAAAAACTATTTATATATTTCTTATTTTAGAGCACCTTATGCCTAATTTCGAATTTAACACGTTGAATGCCAAGTCTATTTTGTCTGTCCTTCCGTTTGGGCCACGAAATAAGATTCCTGTTACACAATCTATAGGTGTCAGTCACCGATGAATGACGCGGCCTAGAAGGAAAGTTCAGTGTCAGTGAAGGAACGTGGCACTCAACGTATTAAAGAAATTCTTGATAGATTGGGAACATTTGACAAAAGATGGCAATGTTTTATTGCTAATAAATTTATTACTCATCTTAAATTAAATTTCGAAGCATATATTTTATTTTATAAGTCTGTATAACATTAATCAATCTTTTTATTTAATACACAAAATAGAATATGTATAGTAAGGAAATTTTAAAACATAGAATTGTGTACCATATTGCATTTTTTCTTCTCCTCTCTCTACAGTCATTTTTTTTTCTTTTAATTTTTTCCATAAAACTCAGTAATTTTCACAATGACCCTTAAAAGTGGTGATTTCAGTGAAAATACCGAATTTTTTTACACCTGAATTCAGCACCAAACTCAAGTTTTATTTATTCTATTTGAGGTTTTATTAAAAAATGTAACAATAATGAATAGATTTTAGAAAACATTTTAATAAGCTTATTTTGATGCTTACTTTATGACATACTTTATATTATTTGCTTTGATGCTTACTTTAATAAGCTTACTTTGATGCGTAGACATTACAAGAAGAGTTCATAGTGGCCACCAGCCATATCTAAACAACACTGAGCTAGATTGTTTATAGGATGCAGTTGACAGAATCTATACTAACATGATATACAGAAATCTGAAAGAAAGCATGAAATTTTAATGGAATTCATTAATTTAGCATCTACTATGAGCATTGCCCTGTTAGGCATACTTCTTTGAGGGGGAAAAAAGTTTACTGTACGGAAAAATAAAAACATATGAAAGTGAAAGTACAATTTAGCTTAGTGAAAGTACAATTTTGTAATCTAAAAATCCTTATAAATGGGCTTTAATTTCCTTGATACATATAAAAGAAAGCGCTATACTACCTCGTTATAGAAGCCCCTACAGTTATAATTACACAAAGCTTACACTTATCATTTCGCTAAGTTCCTATACCTATTTATGTTATATATGAGATATATATGCTATACACCAATGTATATGTACACCATATTTGGCATATATATAAATCAAGTTACTATGATGTCATATATATATGTACAGTCGTGGGGAAAAAAAAGTAAACACCCCCTACTAACTCCTCAGCAAATTATCGTAGAAGAAAGTTACTAATACCGAACGATTGGAAATAAAGTCTATTTTTAAATCATGTAAATAAAATTTGCTTAGGGGCCATCTGCATATTAAAACGAACCCAAACTTCATGTTTTACAATAGCAATACCCAATTTTGGCATTATACTTTAAATCTTCGGTTCAAACTATGCTTAGACACCAAATTTTTAGTCATTTGAATGATAAGTTTTTGAATTATAAACATTCAAAATTTAGTGCTTCTATGATAAATTACATTTTTATATTTTTATTAATATCTCCTGAAATTATACTCCTAGTGTGCTAATTTTTTGTGCAGCAACATTACTAAAATACCCAAACATAAATACATTGAATTTGCAATTTTTGTAATTTTATGATATGAATTATGAAATTAATATTCGAAAAAAAAATATGAATTGCAATCTACAATTTTTTTGATGGATTTAGATTTATTAAGTCCTGCTTTATTGAAATCCAAAATTTCACATTTTTCTTCCAAGTAGTTTTCAAATTATGCTTAAAAAATAGCAAAATGATGGTTTAAGGGGCCGTCTATGATAGAAGTGACTAGATATTTTGAAAATTTTTATGCTATCTTATTCTAGCAGTCGTCAGTGATTGCTTCAGTGGTGCCTTGATCAAGAAGAGAGCTCTCTTGCTCACCGAACTTCAATTTCGATACATTACCTAAATTACCCGCTCATTTTAAAATAATTAATTTCTCAGAAACTTATTGTACGAATTGCATAAAAATTTGTTTTTAGGCTAATTGAAGGATGTAGAGTTCATTTATGCTGTCAGAATTGTGTACTGCTATTGAAGAAAACAAAGTTATGGTTCGTTTTAATATGTAGATGGCTCCTAAGCAAATTTTATATAGGGGAGATGGGGGCACATGTGAACAGGGGGCAGATGTGAACATCGCAGTTTTTCAATAGTTATTATAAGTTTTTTTATTTGAAAAAAATTACCAACGATGGCAGCACCTGTAGACACATGGTAAAAAAAATTTTAAGCTTTTCGACATTTTGTTTGTCTTCAGTAGCCAAAACACTGTTTGTAGATGTCAAATGCAAAATGTCGGTTTCAACTTTGGTAAGTGATAAAGTTTATTTAGTTAGTTAGTTATTCGAATTTTAATGTTTTAACATATACTATGACTACTAATGAATATTTTGGATAAAGTTGTTTTGTTCCCTAAAATTGATAAATGTTAATTATTTATCAATTTAACTCTAGCAGCCATGCGGGGCACTTGTGAACAGACTACTTGGGGCAGATATGAACAGTTCACAAAAATCAAAAACTTTCTCTGTTGGCCGAATAGAAAGAATTGATAATGATAAAATGTATGTTAAATTCCTGAGAAAGAATCTCAGATCCAATTCATATAATTTCCCTGAAATAGTAGACATTTCTGTCATATAAAAAAGTGATATTGTATTGAAACTTCCACTTCCACATTTGTCAGGAAGTACACAAAGAGCAAGAAGCTCATTTGAGTTCAATTATAATTTAAATAAATTCAATGTTTCCTAAAATGCAATAAGTGTTATGTACTATTTTAGTAAACGGTTTAAAACAATATTTTTTAATGCATTGTTAATACAAAAAGTATTATGACAAACAACTTTGTATTTTTTTTTCTTTTCATTTGTCTCAAACCCTCAGTGATGGTTTACTTCCACCTCTCAAACAACAGCTATGAATAAGATAATTTGAATTGGGATGGATATCAGTAACATTTTTAAAATGTAAAATTTTCAAATCGATAACTAATATAATTCTTGGGTGTGGTGTCAGAATAGCTTTATATATATTTAGTTTCATTTTAAAATCTTTTGTTTAAACACATCACTCAGAAACTAGAAAAAAAAATATTTTTTTTTTCTTTATGGTGAATTTAACTGATAATATAAGTAATGGATATCATAATAAATTAATAACAGGAGAAAAAGCATGTCAAAGGATATTTTTTTTCTTGTGTTCACATGTGCCCCACGAGTGTTCACAACTACCCCGCTGATGGGGCACATGTGAACAATTTTTTGAATTTATAAAACTATTAAAAAATGTAAGAACAACTATACAGGTGATTTAAAAAAAATTACCATGTGTAAAAGAAAGTTCTGTTTACTATACTGACTAGTTTTTATTTATAAAAATTAATCCAATTATGAGAAAAAGCTATATTTATGCGAACTGTTCACATGTGCCCCCATCTCCCCTACATCATTTAAAGGTAGGCTTTATTACCAATTGTGTAGTACCAGTAATATTCTTCTATGATAATATTTTGCAGAGTTAGTTTGGGGTGTTCACTTTTTTTTTTCCACGACTGTACATATCACAGGACTTAATTTTTAACAAAAAAACTACTGGAGCCGTAATATTCTGCAACATAATAAAACCATAACGTGCCCCCCCTCCCCCCTCTGCCATCAATCTAATCTGCATATTTATATTTCATACATTATTTGCAAAATTCAAAGCATTTTCTTTTCTTTAGTAAAATAAAAATTTTAAATATATCTACCTGCATATATTTAACTATCAACTGTTCCACTTTTTAGTTTATCGCTCCTTCCGAATGGAAATCTTTGCCTAATTTTAATGTTAATTAATCACAGAATTCTACAATTAAATAAGGTAAGGATTATGTTTCGAAAATAGAGTTAACACAAAACAGAAAGATTTGATGCTTTTATTGAAAAACACTCCTTGAATGTTTTCTATCAGAATAATGCACAATACATGGTTATTATATCTAATGACAAATGAAAGCGACTTTTTAAATGTGCAGAGCACAGACTTGATATGGGCAGAATTCATGATGAAAAATAAATAGAAAAATCACTAACGTTATTTTCATACTTGTATACAATAAAAGACTAAAAATCTCAAATAAACAAAACCTCAAACTGACGCTCATTGAATAAAAACAAAAAAAATATATTATTTTCTGGTTAGATATCCAAATAAAAAAATCTAAAGGATCCAATTAAAAAATATCCTACTGTGACAAAAGAAAAATGAACTGAAAGCAAATTTATTGTTTGCTCTCTTGAGTGGTGCCATATCAATATGTCACCGCCATAAATGCCAGACATATTTAATTCTGCAAAAATCACTAGAACAAAATAAAGATTTTACTGTTAACCCTCCACTCTGATCAAAATATTATTAAAATGATTTGAAATGGAATATGTTATTTTTAAGAGGAGAAGGGTTCTTTTTTTCTATACATCACTAAATAAAATTTTGAATGCAATTTACAAATTGAGTTTGAGCCAACCTAAATCCAAAGACTGGTATAAAAATTGACCTTCTCCTATGTGTGCGACACATTAAGTCACATAATACGTGTTTTGATAGAAAATAAAGTAAAAACTTCTAGACGAGAGGGAAAAGAAAAGATAATTTAGGCTTCGGTTTTTCGGAAGCAGTATATCACTGGGCTCCGAAGCCCAGCGGTTATGAGTTCCAGCGAATTCTGACCAATAGTTAAATATTTACTAAAAACAAACAAGTACCGAAGCTGGGCTCCAGTGCAAATGAAGCCCTGATATATCATCTATTTATATAAAATCCAAGTCTCTGGTTGTCCCTCCCAATTCCGGTAGGACCGCCTCATTTTAATGAGTAATTGTTGAAAATTACTAAAGCAGGGTTACTACAGCAGCGCCAAATGTTGACCAACTTGGCGAAATATCGCCAAATTTGGTGACAAAAATAAGTTGTCATATATGAAGCCAACTTGGCGATAGCTAGCTAATTTGGTGAAATTCCCATTTAAAACCATTCATATATCATAATACAGGTCACCGCAATTTAAATTAATCTCCGTGCTTTTAAGGTTTTTTTTTTTTTTTTTCAAAATCTATGGGTGAGAATTTAAGGTGTAATATACGAAAATGTAGTTCTTTACATCTTCATACCGATGCTACTAATAACATAACAGCCAACAGACGGTGCTATACTGTCTGAGCTCCTAACTGCCCGATTTTAATGTGCTTTAGGTACTTTTCCAGTATAGGAGCCTTGGCGAGAGAGAAAATGAAATTTGACAAAATATTTTTAGCAACTTATTCACTGCTTCATATACACAAGTAATTTTTCAATATTTATACAATTTATTTTAATATAAAGAAGCCATTTAACTATTTTTGTATACAAGCTGAAGTAAATTGTATATAATACAACAACAATAATATAGATATAAATAAAATGTTTATAGATTATATAAATAAACTTAAAAGTTCATTAATTTTGTTTTCATAGCTGTTTATATCATTTGGTGAAAAATCTCACTTCTGAAGCCCAAATTATGACAAACTTTTAAAAAGTACGCCAAGGCCTCTATACTGGAAAAATACCGCGCTTTATTTAGTTGGATAAAAAAGTTAAATTCTCGGTACTTTTCCACTTTAGGGACCTTGGCGAAGAAGAAAAATTGGCAACATATTTACTGGTAACGTATTCGCTGTTTCCTTTCATATACATACGCATTTTTTTTTCAATAATTATACAATTTATTTAGCATAAAGATACCATATACCTAATTCTATAATATAGACATGACCTGTGTAATCTGCAATAAGCCTCAAATCCGCACAACACTTGGAACCAAGCTTTGCAGATTAGTGGTCTTCTATACTGTATTACAATTTTTCATAAATGAGTTTCGTTTTTAAAATCTGTTATTTTCATTTATCACTGCGGAACAAGTGAGAAAAACGCATATTCTTGCATATGTGTTGTATATATCTTTATATCTCATATTCCGTCATTTCTGATGGGCTATCTTTCTAGTATATTAATAATTTATGCATAAAAAGTAGAAGAAGTAGAGCCTCCCCTTAAGAATCTAAACTAGTAAATCTGCAGATCAAGAGCCTCAACGTCATCTCTGCAACTTATTGTTTTTAGCAAACTTTGCGTAATATTAATCTTTCTACAAAAACAAAATTTAAACTTTTTAAATTACACAAACATTTATAAAAGGAAAAAAAAAAAATTCGATGGTTTCAGACATTAGAAGCGTTAAATTAAACACGTTGCTATGTAATGATATTCTGAAATTCTCACGAGCTACTTATTCTAGTAATTTTTATATAATAAAGCAAATTTCTTCAGGGGGGGCGCCCCCCTGAACCCCCCGTTGTATAATTTATTTTGCATTTGTAATTTTCTATTGATTGAGTTAATGATTATCCTATATCTTAGATTCTTTTTACACTGCGATTTATAAGGATAAGCAACAATTTGGTCAAGCATTTTACGTTATCCTAATATCCATACAGCAGTATTTACTTCCCTGCTAACCACAAACACCTGTATCTAATGGATAAAGAACTTTTGGAAATGTAAACTGAGACATCTAATTTAGAAATCTAATACCTTTATAATTTTTGTTTCCAAAAAATAATTTTGATTACCATTCTGCAATATTTATATCTAAGATCTAATCTAAATATCTAAAAATGTACTCGATAGCATTAACTTACTAAAATCACCCTAAAGTAGGGGGACTTCTAAACCTAACGGTTCATAATTCATTATCGTGTCCACTTCCAATTGACTAAATAGATAAACGTGATCTGGCGCCGTTAAATATTTTTTGTGATAGCCTTTTAATAGTATCCACATTTAATTTAAAATCGTGATGTTACAAACACCGTTGAAATTTGACGCACACCTGTGTTCAGGTCAAATTACGAAAGGTTAACTAACCTTTTATTTCCCTTAGCCAGGCATTTTGTTTCATTTTTCGTAATAGGGATTATTTTAATAATTTAATTTATTTTACACTTTACAAGCTGTTACACAGGACGTTGTTCACGTAGCATTAAAATAGAGATAAATGCATTAAATAAAACATTTCACTCCACACCAGACATGGCAAGTCTCAGGCTTTTTGAACAACACTATTATCTTACAGAAAATGTTGTTCTTTTAAATCGCGCAAATGTTTCAATTAAATAAAGTAACATTTTTTGTATTAAAATACTGGTATCCAGAACGCTGGAGGCTTGGCAGCTCTGCTCCTCTTAATAGAAACATATATAATTAACAAACACTTTATCACATTTTATAGGAGACAATACGGAATTTCTTATTTGTATAGCCTTACATATAACTCAGTAATAAAAATGTAAAATTTTGTGCCAATTAATATACACAATTGCGAAAATGAAGTCGCAACCAATGAGAAAAGGAAGGCCAAGTAAAATCGTGTAAATCGACGAATCTTTCTTTGTAGTGTTGGGAAAATACCACTACAAAAATTATTTTAGGTGGTATTTGGTGTGAAATGTTTATATGTGTTCATTCCTGTCCTATTTATCTTTTTTTATTATTTGTAATTTGCTTATTCCATTTTCCTTTTGCACGTGAAAATCTTACAAATTAAAATTAACTCTTTGGGATAAATTGTTATTCCTTTTTTTTTTTGGCAACAATAAAGTTTATAAAGTTTAATAGAATAATGACAGTTTATTCTGTATGAAAATGAAAATAACGAACTTTTTCATTTATAATCAAAATAGTTGAATACATAAATAAAAATATTATTCTATATAGTATATAAATACTATTTTCATTTCTGCGTTTAAATCAATCTATATGCAAATATCTATACAAAGGCATTCATTAATTCATTCCTTTTAACTTTGATTTGACTTAAAAAACCATACATACTTTCACATTTATGATATTTTTAGATGAGATATGGTTGCTACGCAACGGTTAAAAGAAAAAAAATAAAATATAAGTAAATTCATAAAATAAAATGTTTTATATTATTCGAACACATGTATAAAATTCCATCATAAGTTATACACCTAATTTAAAAGCTCTGACCAATGTTTTGACAATATTGCAAACTAAAAGGAATAATTTAATACTCTTATTTTAAAATTTCAGCATCCAAAATTTACCATTTAAATCTATTATTCATATGAGCGATTTCTTTCAACAAATGAAAATTTGAAAATCGTCTGACTTCCCATAGAAAAGCATTATGTCACAAAATAAAATGTTCTATATATTCCAAACGAATGAACCAAATTTAACCCAAAACTATACAGCTAAATCCGGGGAGCTCACCAATATACATCCTTAATTTCAAGCTAATCAGATGCTTTTTACGGCAGTTATCGCGGGACAGACAGACTAACTAACAAACAAACAAACAGATGGAAACCAAAAAATTTCGGGTCTCCACAGTAAGCCTTCACTGACGTTTCGGCAAATATGACCTGGAAAAAGCTTTATATATATTGATAATATATACATAATTAGTACTAGATTAATTTTATTGCATTTATTCTAATTGGTAAACAAATCATAAGAGTTGTAATTTTCCAACAGGGCAAGAAATGTCTGCACCAGGATTCAAACCAGGGATCTCTTGCAACATCTTATATGTCATTAATCTAATAAATATTTTTTAAAAAAATGTATATACACAGGGCCTGATTAATGCACGGGCCTCCGGGGCCTCGGCCATGGGCCCACCAATTTCAGGGGCCCACAAATTTGTGTGTATTTTCTCACAATTTAAGTTTTTCCACTGTTTGCATTTTATATTTTGGTCCCTGACATAAAAAAAAAAGTTTTGCTGTAATAAAAAACCTCCATATTTAATTTTTCTGTAAATGTCCTTTTCAATTTGAGAGTACCTATAATTTTCAAAACTTACCGTATTCAGAAAATCAAATTTGGCGAAAATGCCAAAAACTGCATACTGTGTCTATTCGTTTCAATATAAACGAGGATTTTACAATGTCAGAATTATAGTTTAAAATGATTACTAGACTGTTAGGGAAAACACAATTTTTATGGTTTTTGATAAGGCGAGTTTTGAAAAAGACGTCCTCATTTATTCTGCAACATAAACTGTGGATCATAGATGTTTGTGAATTATACAAATGTTTATTTGCGAAAGTGGACGGTAATTCATTTTTTTGATTATTCTTGTAAGTTAATTTTTTTTTTTGTAAACTTGAAACTTTCACCCAAACAACTTTGTCAACTCATCCATTAAACCTACTTTTTTTCTGAAAATGTCGCCGGGAATGGGGAGGTAGGGGGTCCCAACTTCAGCTTGATCGGGCTCTGTATATACATAGCATACATACAATCCACCAGATTTGTCCGAGATAGCTCAGATGGCAAAGCATTGACAGCTTTAGCCAAGAGATCCCTGGTTCACATCCTGGTGCAGACATTTTTTTCCCAGTTTGAAAATTACAACTCTTATGATTTGTTTACCAATTAGAATAAATCCAATAAAATTAATCTAGTACTAATTATGTATACAGTGTGTCCACGTATAACCTGATCAACCTTTATTTTCGCAACCGTTGGTCCTAGATGCATACTTCCAATTACAAAAATGGTTTAAATAACAAGTAAGACAAAAAAAAAGTCCAGTTCATCTAACTTTAAAATTGACCGAGTTACGAAACTTTGAAATGCATGACTTATACCACTTTTTTGCATATCAAAACAGATGATTTCAATCATGCTTTCAGGGATCATGTATAAAGTACTTAAATTTATTTCAAGGTATTTGCGCTTTGAAAGAAATCGTACAAATACACTATATGGCCAAAGGTGACCGGTTACTCGCGATTTTAGACGTTTTGTTCAATATCTAGAAAAACACATGAGCAATTAACCTGAAACTGCAGGTGTGTAAACAGTGTAATATAGGTCATATATTTCCGGGAAGATTTTTTCCTGAAACCCCATAGGGGACCATCAACAAATTGAAAAAGAATGAATATCTTTTGGATAACCCTGTAAAAACTAATGTAGCAAAAGCGTTCAAACTCGAGATTATTAATAAGTGGCTTATTGTAATATACTGTGTTCATTTTTATGAGGATAGCATGTATACTCGTAGAGAAATTAAGGTTTTTATAAAAGCAGTCCCAAATTTCGCCAACTTTTTTGCTTATAATTTGCAGAGTTCTTAATATAAAAAAAAGTTCTTTTCAGAAAATATGACAAACAACATTGTACATAATACTCTGTAATCAGAATTAAAAAATAATAAAAATTAGATGAAAAATGAGCAGGTTTACTAAAAAACGTTTCACTGTGCATGTGCGATTGCAATCAAAATATTATGTGCATAATGTGTTAGCTAAGTATATAGAGCAACTTTTGTGAAAGCCTCAAAATCATAGCTTGAAAATTCTGAAAATAATCGTCGACAGAATAAGCTCTAAATCCGTTATTCCCAAAAAGAAGCAAAATGATGAGGCGTGGTATCCAAATATAGTAGTCAGTGCAATATTGTGTACGCTATCTTGGCACTAATCAACAGATATTTGATACAGCCCCTTATCTTTTTGGGAACAACGGATTTCGAGCTTATTCTATTGACGATTATTTTCAGAATTTTCAAGGTATGATTTTGAGACTTTCACAAAAGTTGCTCTATATACTTAGCTAATATATTATGCATATTATATTTTGATTGCATTCGTGCATGTGCAGTGAAACATTTTTTAGTAACCCTGCTCATTTTTCATCCAACTTTTATTATTTTTTAACTCTGATTGAAGAGCATTGTGTACAATGTTGTTTGTCATATTTTCTGAAAAAAACTTTTTTTTATATTAAGAACTCGGCAAATTATAAGCAAAAAACTCGGCGAAATTTGGGGCTGTTTTTATAAAAACCTTAATTTCTCTACGAGTACACATTCTATCCTCATAAAAATAAACACAGTATATTACAATAAGCCACTTATTAATAATCTCGAACTTGAAAACTTTTGCTACATTAGTTTTTACAGAGTTATCCAAAAGATATTCGTTCTTTTTCCATTTGTTGACGGTCGCCTATGGGGTTTCGGGAAAAAAATCTACGCGGAAATATATGACCTATATTATACTGTTTACACGCCTGCAGTTTCAGGTTAATTCCTCATGTATTTTTCTAGACATTTAACAAAATGTCTAAAATCGCAAGTGACCGGTCACCTTTGGCCATATAGTGTATTGCGATTAACTTTTAATAGTTAAGTTTCAGATTAGTTAAAATAATTGTATTTTAACATACGTTTTGTTTTGAAAGGATTTGAGGCTAGGATTTCTTTTAACTAAAATTATGTTGTTTTCATAAGGTTTTATTAAACTTGCAATGATCGTCTTTCCAGTTTAAAATTTGTACTCGAACTTTAACTTACTTTCAAATGTCCGATCGAAGTTAAATTTTACATACTGACTTAAATCCGATGACAATGCAATATTATTATGATTTTCGACTCTTACCATCTTATACATACTTATATTAGAAGATAACACTAAAAAATTATGGATAGATTATCGTCAAGAAATTTAAGAAAGGGTTTTAGATTAGATAACATAAACTTGCAATGGTTGTGTTTTTTAACTTTTATAATTGCACATTTTATGTATTTTTTAATGCTGAATCAAAATATTACCTACACTTTTAACCATCATGTCAAGATTTTTCGCAAATCATAAATTTCAAAGTTAAAAAATAGTGAAAAATCTGATACTATAAAATAGATGTAAGACTTTTTTATTCAGTTTAATTTTATTTAATTCAATAATTTATTAGGCTTTTAGGCTTAAGCTTGGTTTCTTACAGCTAAACAGCTCGGGGGTCCAATGAGGTTGGGAAGGGACAGGGATCAATTTTAAATTTTTAACTTTGAATTTTGCGATTTGAGAAAATTCCTGACGTGATGGATTAAAATGAAGATCATTTTCGGATTCAGTGCTAAAAAATACATAAGAATCAATTTTCAAAAGCTAAAAAACATACCACAACCCAAAATTTGAAAGGCAGTGTAATCTAATAGCATTTTAAAATATGTATCATTTTGTAAAGAATTGAGGCTGTTGTTTTTCATCCTTTTATTTAACAAAAAATCTGTTATTTTTATCCTCTTATAATGTTCAGTACCGATTGCACATTTTGCAGTAATATGTCATAATGATTAAAGATTTCAAATTTATATTACAATGTTAATTTTACTCCCAACCATTACTTAAATATATGAGACGAAATTATATTTCTACTAAATTTGTGAATGATCTAATATGCAGCAAAAAATATACTCCAAATTTAAACAGCTATTACACGGTCAATTTTAATCATAGAATAACGGGATTTTTTTTACCTTACTTGCCAGTGTAACAGGGAAATTTTAGTAAATATAACTTATAGGACCGAGGGACTGTATAAAAATTTAGATTCTGCAATTCTTCACTAAATTGATTTTTCGCTTCAAACTTTTTTTTTTATCTTAACCCTGCACCTAATTTTGACCATTTTTGTAATTGGAAGTATGCATCTAGGACCAACGGTTGGGAAAATAAAGGTCGGTCAGGTTATATGTGGACACACTGTATATTATATATATATATATGTATATATAGAGACAGAGCTTTTTCTAGATCACATTTTAGATTCTTAAGGGGAGGTTCTACTTCTACTTTTTTTTTTATCCCTCAAATGTCTAGATCGTTGCTCTAAAGTGATTTTGCGATGACCACATTCCTTCAGGTCAAATTTAATGATTAGGCATAATATCTTGGTTGTGAAATGCAATAATTTAGTTGCATTTCACAAGTAACAACTGCTGATTTCTAACCCTGTGAGGAAAGGAGTGTCTTTTATGATCAATTATTCATTGTTACAATAAAGGGAAAATAGAGCAGAAAAAGTCTTTTGTAAATTAAAAAGTTCTTAAACTTTGGTACAGCGCGGGGGGGGGGGGGGGCAAAAAGAAGAAGATAAATTTTGAGAGGAGGGAATTAAGATAAATTTTTAATGAAATGAATGTGATGGAATAGATTGTTAATGAAATGAGTTTAAGAAAAAATAAGGAGTTTTAAAGACGTTTAACTTTAGTACTGTTAGGGGGGAGGATAGATGGGGAGTAAAAAGAGGAAAGCAAAATTTTGTGAAAAGGTACAGAAAGGGAAGAGGATTTGATTTAGATTATCTTTTTAAATCAGAAATTCAAAGAAATGCAGAAGAATTATAATTCTAATTAAGAAATAATACCAGAGTAACATTAAGTACATTTTGCAGGTTTTGTATAGAAATAAATACTTTGAAGGACAAAAAGTTACTTTTTAAAATTTACTTTTAAAGAATTTAAAGAACTGTAGAAACTCTGTGTTAGGAAAGAATATAATGTGAAATTTATCATTCTTACATAAATAGTATTTTTTTGTAAATAAGTATAACAGAAAAATAGTTTCCAAAAAAAGCTCTTTTATAAGCATTCAATATTATATTCAAAATCACGCCTAATTTCATGACTATAATTCATGTTTTTCACCAAAAAAGTACCATAGCATATCAATTTGTTGTGGGCACTGAACACTATTATCGAAAATTTGCTGCTATTTTCACTCTCAAGTGCAAGCCAGTGAATTTTTTTAAATATACACAATATTTGCTCTGTTTCCTTTTTATGATGCAGCAACATAAAAGAAAAAGAAAAATTTCATAATCATAATTTAATTCATATTAAACAATTAATTGATTAAAAGATTTGTTTTTATGTTACACATTTAAATTTAATATTTTTTTAGCATTTCAAATGAATCAATGTTGTAGTTTCACTGCCGTTTAGTATATTTTGGTGCTTTGATAAAACCATTTTTGTAAACTCATATAGAATTGTAACACTCAAGAATATTTGACGATTTATCACTAGTAGCAGGCTAACGGAAAAATGTATTGCCATCGGAAACTCACCTGTGTACATTTTTCTTATAGTTCAAGTGTATAAGAAAGTGTGTTAAAAATCAATTACATACTCACCAAGATCAGTTTCTGTAAAAAAGAGAAACACTTTCACTGATCTAAATTCCTTTTCTTTTCAAATTGTGTAAACTTAATGAAAAGTGTAAAATACAAAATTGATATTAAATATGAGTGTTTAGATTATGGTAATACAAGTAAAAGGAACTGCAAAAAACTGTACAATGAAATATGCTTTACATCCTAAAAAGGTAATTTTTTAAATATTAACAAAAACAAAATGTATCTTATACATGGAAATACCTTTAAAACATATACTGATTGCAAAAGAAATTATACCATATCCTTAAATAAGTTATCTTCAAAGGAAATGTTGCTTAAATGATGATCATTAGGCCTAGAGACTAAGCAGTAACTGGTAACATTCTTTAAACTTTTATATTTTTCTGCTAATTTTAGGAATCAAAAGAGAAATATAATAAATCAAACATAGGATGTTTTTTACAAAGAAATTGGTAAAAATACCACGTGAAAGTTGCGATCGAATATGCTGATGGAAAATTATGTAACGACTTACATAACGCCATTTTCCGATTGAATTTCCAGACGCGATACCGAAGATCCATATTCGATTAATAATTTTCCATGCTGCCATCTACCGTCGGACAAAAATTGCAGCAACCTGTGTTTCTCGCACTGTCGCCAAACCCCCCAAAGAACATAAATATTAACTGAGATCAAATTTCATCGGCCCCCCAAAATTGGTGCTATTTCGGATGCTGATTTTCTTAACGAAATCTTTAAATTCGAGAAAAAGTTTGGAAAAGAAATTGTTCTCCAAACCTTTAAAAAAATGCTTACCGCAGCTTCGTACTGCACCTACGGAAGTTGATCGGCTTTTTATATTGTATGAAAATTTACCCAGAATACCTGAGTAATTTTCTTTTTTCTTTCTCTTTCATAATTGACCGTTTTTTCGATCTACTCCCCCCCCCCCCCTATTTGGCAAATTCCCAGCCTCAAGGAAATTGAATTTTCTCTCTATTGGCATATGGAATGCTAATGGGCTTAAAAGGCAAGCCTTTGATTTCAAGGATTTCATTATTAGTAATGATTTAGACATCATGTTGGTCTCTGAGACCAGGTTCCAGGGTAACTCTGTCCAGATTGCCAACTATATGCTTTACAATATAAACAGACCACCTACAGTTGGCGGCATCCCTAGTGGTGGCACTGCTGTGTATGTCAGAAATGGTCTCAATGCTACCCTTGCTAAAGTCCCCCATTTGAATCACATTGAGGCCACTCCCATTGTTTTAGATTTTCCCTCCATTCCCCACCTTTTGATTGCAGCTATTTACAATCCCCATTCTAATAATCGTCATCTGCTTGATCAGGACCTCTCTAATTTAAGCCATGCTTTTCCAAATTTTATCATTGCGGGAGATTTTAATGCACATCATTTTTCCTGGGGCTCTCACAGCTCTAACAGATCGGGTTATAAAGTGCGAAGGTGGACGGATCAAAATCATGCACAAATTATAGCGCCAGCTGAGTCCACCCGCTGGAATTCCCACTCCATCATTGACTTTGCCATCACCCGTAATTTTCCCTTCCCGTTCACCATTCAAACGGTGAATGATCTCTCATCAGACCATCTTCCAGTTGTGCCTAGATTCAAAGTGGGCAACTTTCAGCTCGATATCCCCCAGGCCTTTTCGGTCAACTGGAAGGATTTCGGTCATGTTCTCGAAAACATGGATACCCCGCCCATTGAGATTCACTCTGCCGAGGACGTAACTTCTGCTATTCAGGCATTTGGGGATACTCTCCATAATGCTTTCCAAAAAGTTGTGAAACCTAGACAGAGGGTGGTTGATGCATTTCGACTGCCTGAGCACATCAGGGACTTGAAAAGAGAGAGAAATCGTTTAAGACGGGACTGGCAGATAACTAGAGACACAGTTCTTAAAACTGATCTGAACAGAAAAAATCACCAGGTTGCTGCTGCAATCAAGGAGTTTAGTGTCTCACATTGGAACACTTACATCGAGTCTTTATCAACTGCTGACAACACAATTTGGTCGGCAACGGCCCGCATCCGTAGGACACGAACACACATCCCGGCCCTAATTGGCCCCAATGGTATGGCCTATTCAAACACAGACAAGGCTGAGCTCATTGCTGACAGTCTTAAAAGCCAATTTACACTCAATGATGATGTCATTAACCCTAGAATGGTCGACGTTGTCAACACTGAGGTTGAACATTTCTTAAACACTACTCATGATAATGCACTCACTCCTGCTACTCCCTCTGAGGTGATTTCTTACATTGGGAATCTCAAAAAGAAGAAATCGCCAGGCCTCGACCGCATCTCTACCAATATGCTGTTGCACCTTCCACTTCACTTCATATTCTTTCTAACTATTCTAATTAACTGTATGTTTCCTGATTGCTGGAAGAAGGCACTGATTGTCCCAATCCCAAAGCCAGGACAGGACATTCACGCCCCTTCTAGCTTCAGACCCATTTCTCTTCTATCTTGCTTGTCTAAGGTCTATGAATACATACTAACGAACCGTCTGAAAGAGTTTGTTACCTCCAATTCGATTATTATACCTGAGCAGTTTGGGTTCAGGCCCAAACACTCAACTCAACATCAGCTTTGGAGAGTAACTGAACTTATTCAAGAGGTCTTCATACATAATAAAAGAACTGGTGTTGTATTCATAGACATTGCTAAAGCTTTCGATCGGGTCTGGCATTATGGACTTATTTATAAGTTGATTCTGCTCAAGTTCCCTCCCCAACTTATTCTTATCTTCTGGGAATACCTTAATGGTAAGACCTTCTGTGTTAAAGTTAATAATTCTCTATCCTCTTTTCGCATTATCGAGGCAGGCGTCCCTCAGGGCAGTCTTATTAGCACCTGGCTGTTCAACCTCTACATTAATGATATTCCTCGATGGATTCCCAACATCTTCTTAGCATTATATGCAGATGACACGGCCATCATGACCAGCAACAGTTCACTACACATTGTCTTGACTAAACTCCAAACTTACCTTTTGGCTCTTTATGTCTGGCTT
Source organism: Maratus speciosus (assembly GCA_963932465.1). Lineage (NCBI taxonomy): Eukaryota > Metazoa > Arthropoda > Arachnida > Araneae > Salticidae > Maratus > Maratus speciosus. The sequence continues at coordinate 63,018,243 of OZ010797.1, read as the reverse complement.
AGGAAATGGCGTATTAAAGTCAATGCAGCAAAAAGTGCCGCCATGATTTTTTCCAACAATTCTATCTCCCCAGAGGTTAACCTTTCTCTTAACGATGATGACATACCCTGGGTCACAAATTATAAATATCTAGGTATTTATCTAGACTCAAAATTAACCTGGGCTAGGCAGATTCAGGACATATTATTGAAATCTGCCAAAGCTCAAGGATCCCTTAAATCTCTATTGGCGTATCACAGCCCTCTGTCACTTTCAAATAAATTATTACTATATAAATCCTTCATCAGTTCAACTTTGACCTACGGGTCAGTTGTTTGGGGATCAGTCTGCGAAACTCAGATGCAGAAAATTCAAACCTGTCAAAATTCTGTATTGCGTAGGAATTGTAAGGCGACAACTTTTGTCCGGAATGACGTCATTCACGCTGATCTCAAGATTAGGCCTATCTCGCAAGTTATAAAGAAACTTGCTCAAAATTTCCACAGAGATCGCATTCTTATACCCAACGAAGCGTTGCGATCCATCCAACCATACAGCATAAATAGCGCTCGTGGAAGGAAAAGACCGCTTGCCATCTTAAGCAGAGATGACGGCTTTGCCCCACCTTCCAAAAGAAGGAGGAGGGAGCCACCTTAAACGCATCGTTGTGTAATTCCAAATTCTAAAATTTATTGTACTATATCTTTCTGCCATTTGGCTTATTACCATTAATTTCATTTAGGACGTCTTCCAGCCTTGCTTTTGGCATCGGGTTCTGTTAACTTTCCTTCCTAACTTCATGTTTATTATTGTTAGAAAAAAAAAATCTCAATTTTATTTTGTATTGTTTTATTTTATTTTTACTTATTATTGTACTTTTACCTTATTCTAGACTGTTTGCATCATTTATCATATACAACATCATTTATCCTTATCTTGGAAAAAAAAAATTATATATATATTGCAAAATGATTAGCTCTGTTTTGGCCCATTTGTTCCCCCTCCCCTATTATTGCTCACCTTTCCTGACTATCTGACAAAGATCAAAGCACATCTACAGAAAGCTCCTGTCACCACCAGCTTCATTCCACCGCAGCCTGCTGCGAGATGAACTTTCTATCTTACAGAAGAAAATCCTGATGCTTCCTGCATAGACTGTTCCCAAATAGATGTGAAGTAAACGTGGGCATTACGCCCCACGTAGGCATTCAAGAAACAATCGTCTTTGATCTTTGACTCAAAAAAATAAAAATTGGACTAAATTAAAGATGATATAGATAATGGAGAAGTTGGAAATTATTTCAGTTGAACAATTTATATCCAGCACTATACAGACCTATTTCTTACATAGATCTACTTCATTTTAACTTATCTATTTACCCAATTAGAATGTCATTTTGATTCATTTTAATTTCTAAAAAATAATTTCATTTGCTCAAAATTTGCAATTTTCCTATTAATAAAACTGTCCTTCCTACACTTTATTAATAAATTTTAACTGCATTATTTCTCAAAATAATCAACTCTTTTTTTTTTTTTTTTTTTTTTTTTTTTTTTTTTTGAAAATGAAAATTAACGATTTTATTAAATAGTATTTAATTTTGCAATTTTTTTTTTTTTTTTTTTTTTTTTTTTTTTTGTCAAAGTAATAGACATTATTCATCTGAAAATGCATTTGAAAATCCTTACTTATGTTATTAGGAATTAATAACAATCAAATTATTTTTGCTGAAATATTTTTTCATAATTTTATATATGAATTTTTTTCTGAATAATGTGTTTTAGAGATTTTATTTTAGCCTTCAGTTAAATCTAGCTTAATTTTACAGCTATCTATAAAACAGCTATTTTTTTAGGGATTGTGATTACTATTTGTATAATATACTCTATACAAGATTTATTTTTATAAAAAAGTTGTCTAAATTTCATCTTTAAAAAAAAAATAACTTATGGTATTTGCCTAAAAGAAAAATGGTAATTGAAATCTAATACAATTGCACACACACCCATTCATTCTGAAAACTTGATTATACATATTAAATTCTGGTTAAAGTTTGTGTTGTGTACTTTCAGCCTTTTACAGTTTATGGTTTTCTTGATAAAAGGCTGCTAAGCATAGTCCCCTATCCATATATTAAGCAATCATAATAATAGCAATAAACTTTGTGATGTATTTATAATAGGGTTTAAAGATTTAAAATAATCTGTGGTATAACTTTATTTTGATTTTTTATTTAATATATTCCTTATTTCTTTGTTTATTGATAGTAGGAAGATATAAATAAAATGCTAATTTCAAAAACTCTCCTTTTTGAATAATGTCATAAAAAAAAATGTCCGCCTTTATCTTTAAAATAATAAGTTCAAGTCTCTTACAACAAGCTGACCAGGACCACACAACCATCAGGCAATCAGGGCAGCCGCTGAAGACCATGTGACAGTAGAAGTCTTCTTATGGCCCCTAAGCTCTCTATAGAATCCGAAATAACATTACCCTATACAAAATAATGATATTATTTTTTAAAATTTGTTTTTAATGTTTTCTTGCAAAGCAAATTTAGTATTAACTCTATTTCTTACAGCAAAAGTTGATATAATGTCTGACAATCAATAGATGTGCAGATCTGAAAGTAACACTAAACACCGTAAAAAATTTTACAGAGGATGAAAAATTTTTTTTAATTAAAAATAATTTTACACATTACATGTGAAAGAATGTGCATGTTATTTTTCATACATTTTATATGTTATATTATAAAATATTCTTTGATATATCAAAACTTTAAAAACGAATTTATTAATCAAATATTGCAGTCAGAAACGTTGGGCCTCACTAAGTGATTTGTCATGTCCCCATGCAACATTGCACCAGTTTTTAAGTTGACAATAACCTGATTTCAGCTAAAGATGTTAGTTCTAAAAAAAAGAATGATTGTGATTGAAATGCTATAGCTAATATTAGTATATCATGCAGAGTATTTGTATTACAAACCTTTAAATTGTACAAGTAGACATTTTATTTTATTTTGCATGGAGCCTACAGTAAAATGTGAACACAGTAAAACGTAGATGTAAACAATGCACCGAAAACTGGTGAGAAATAAATAGAATACAAAACTGTTGATATCACGTAAGCAAATTCTATTATACATTTAGTGGTGATTTTCTCAACAACGTTTTTTACATTGTTTAAAGGTTATAAATGGGATATACAGTAAAATTGCTAAATTTGATTTTGAACCATACAGTAACATCATATGGAACTTGCAAGATTAGACTTTTTTTTTTAAATTAATGTTTATGGCTGTTCAAAATGATTATTTAAAAAATATATGAAAATCCATAATGCTAAATGTACTAGGAAAGGCTAGTTTGGAATTTGTGGTGCTAAAAGGTTAAAATTTTAATATCAATGTGATTATTATTTTTCTATTTATAGCGTATTCTAAAGAAAGAATAACAAAAACTACTTTATATAAATTTCAAAGTTACTTATTATTATTATTTATAATAAAATATGACTATTAAAGAAATTTTAATTGGCAAGATTTAGTTTTTGTGGAAAAAGCCCAATTCCTTACACTGCATCAAAACTTCGGGACATTTTATATCTGTAGTTAATAGACATTACAAGTCCAACATTGTACTTTAGTATAGTTTTTATAATAAAACATTTTATAATTAAATATCAGTTATATTTATTTATCAGTGATATAAATATCACTCATATTTAATTATCAGTGATATAAATATCACTTAACATTAAAAATGCTGTTCACAGACTTGTATTTTTATATTTAATGACTCTTAAAAATCTCTACATGATGAGAATACAAAGACAGATGCGAGGAATGGAAACAAACAGCTATATCAGTTTCAATTAATCTTCTGAAACCACCAGAGACTGTAAGCCTGAAGCGAGTAAAAGGATTTTCTGACCTAAGCCTAACACCCTTTCTTTCACAACACTTCTAAATCTACTTGGTTAATATTTTTCATGTCATTGAAAATATATACTTGTACCAACTACATTGCTACATTGTACATTTTTAAAAATTATTTTGTACTTGTACTCAATCTGCCATGGATGTAACCAGAAAAAAAAAAAAAAAAAAAAAAAAAAAAAAAAAATACATGTGAGTTTTTTTCAAAAAATTAAAATTAATTTTTTAAAGCAATTTTATACATTTTCTCAATTAATGAAAAAAATGTAAAAAAAAAATCTTTTTCTTATAAAATGTTGCTATATTTATAATGTCATTTTATTTATTTATTTTTTTTTTCAGAAAATATATTATAGAAAACCTGATCCTTACGTAGAATACATTTCCAAGGAAAGTGCCCAACAAAATTTATTTCAGAAGATCCAAAAATATAGAAGTGTGGTTTCAAAATTTTCCCTTTTACTGTAAAATCAACTTAACAAATATGACTTATCTAATTGTATTGGCCTTTAATACGACCGATTTTTTTAATAAAATTCTTGTAAGAGGGAAAACACAGCCCTCTAATTAGCCTAATCTTTCATGAAATGTGCAACAGAGAAACACAGATTGCTGAAATTTTACTATGACAATAGATGGCAGCATGGAAAACTATTAATCGAACATGGATCGAAAAGTTTTTTGTATAGCGTCATCCTTAAATTTAATCGGAAAATGGCTTTCCTCTGTTCCTTACATAATTTTCTATCTGCATGTTGGATCGCAACATTCACATGGTATTTTTATTAATTTCTGTGTAAAATAACATTCTATGACTGATTTATTAATTTCTCTTTTTATTCCTAAAATTAGCAGAGAAATATAAAAGTTTAAAAAAGTTACCAGATACTGCGAAGTTTCGATTTAAGCTTGGATCACCATCTAAGCAACATTTCATTTGAAGGTAACTTATTTAAGGGCATGATATTGATGTTTATCTATTTACTTTATTTTCTTATTAATATTTTAATACACATTTGTCAATTTTAATGTCATTTCTGCGGTAATTTAAATATACATTAATTAATCAAATTTCTATGTGCTTAAAATGTATTTTTTTTTTTTCTATTTCTTTTGTAATCGGTATACAGTTTAAAGATATTTCCGATGCATGAGTTACATTTTGTGGGAGTTTTTGTTAACATTTTAAAAATTCTCCGTAAGATGTAAATTAATTTTCATTGCACAGTTTTCTATACTTGTTTTCCTTGTATTACCATAATCTGAACACCGATATTTATTATCCATTTTTTGATTTTTTTTTTTTTTTCACTATTCATTAAATCCCCACAATTCAAAAAAAGAAAAGGAATTTAGATCGGTGAAATTGTTTCTCTTTTTTACAGAAACTCAATTTGGTGACAATGGAATTTTTTAGTTGATTTTTAACTCACTTTCATTTTTGCTCGAACTATTAAAAAGATGAACACAGGTAAGTTTCCGATCGCAATTTAATATTTTTAGAACTTAATTATAAACTAGATGGTACCCGTCAAGATTTGATGGTAAATAATTTGAATATTTCATTGGAAAAATTCTTGAATTTTTAATTAGTTACTTTTAAATTATTGAAATCATGATAAATTTCTATACTGCATAAGTGATTCCCATATCTTTAAGATGATAGAGTGTGCTGCCAGTCTAACCAATTCACTGAAATGTAAGAATTTTAAGTTTATAATTATGCTTACTGTCAACTGGGGTACCAGCATGTATAAACTGTACAAGGCTACTTCGGTCCTTGAAGAGTTACTTTGGTCCATCCCATAAAAAAAGTTTTTATTCTTTGTTTTGAACAAACAATACAAGATATTTTGGAGTTTTTGCCCTTGAAAAATATTTTATACTCTACTATTGGGTATTTGAATAGTTTGGGGGTAATTTAAATTTTTTTAGTGGCAACACTGGATGTGTTTGTAAACAACTGTTTTTATGAGTAAATTTTAACTCTTCAAACTTTCTATAGTGAAACAATCTGGATAAGAGCTACAAATAAGGTAAGTGTCAAAATATTTTCTTTAGTAACCTGTAACCCATGTGTGATCATAGTTTTTCCTTTAACTTTTTATTTTGAGAGGAAATGTTTGCGTTTTCATAAAGCTAACATGAAAACTAGTATTTCGGGGCTACTTTGTGCCAGGCCTTTTTTGGTCTGAAAATAGCCCCAATTATTTAGAAATGCCTTTTATACAACCAAATCTCTTGAAACATGTTTTAAGTAACATTTTTTTTTTCAAATTTTACTGTAGCAAAATGTTACATTAGTTGTTTTTGTTCCTGTTGCTGAGGATAGCATGACAAAAACTATTTCTCGTTTCTTTAATATTAACAATTGTTTAATTGTGTTTAAATGTAAAAAAAAAACTTTTGTTTATCGAGTTTTACGGTGTTAATTTATTAGCAAATGCTATTGCAAAGGAGTTTCAATAAAAATGTATTCATTTCATTTGCATATGAAGTGTATTTATTTTATATAAAACTAAGTGAATGGACCAAAGAATCCCCCAACAGGAACTACTTTGCTCCAAAACTTTAAAAATAGTTTTTAAAAAATTTTCCTCTTTAAAACCAGACAGTTTGCTTCATTGTTTCATATTAATTGTTTGCAACTCCATTTCGACGATGAAAAATCACGTATAATATTTTTTAATAATGGAAATGAGAGTGGAACCAGGAAAAAGTGGCTCAAAGTAGTTGTTGGTTGAGGGTACTTTTTAACAGAACTTACCTAAATATAATAGGTAGCACAATTGTTTTTACTTACTATGTTTTTTTTTATAACAATATTTACTTTTTTTTTTTTTTTTTTTTTCAACTGCACAATCATTAAATACTTCGACAAATTTTATCAGTCTCACTCTCTAAAAGTCTAAATTTGAAACTTGATGCAGCTGACAATTTTTAATATATATTTTTTATTGTTTGTACTATGTTATTTTACATTTTAAAAATTTTAAACCATGGACATGAAGATAATTTTTTATATTTCTTATATGAATATATTTTTCTTTCTTTCTGTTTTATTTTTTACTGAAAAGAATGGCAAACGTTTCTTTCTCACTCACACACATATATATATATTTTTGATAATGGTCAGAAAATATAACAAAAATTGTAGATCAGCTCAATTTATTTAATTGATATTTACATTCAAAATATTTTAGTTTAAGCATTTTACATATAAAGTTATTTTTTCAAAATATTGTTGTGTTAAATTTCATTTAATTATAAAGCATTCAGATAATAATAAAATATAAATCATATAACTTCTCCTCCTAATAAAATATGTCATTATTAAAATGCATTATCACTAACAATATTATAGAAATCATTTTGCCAGGCATTGCATGCAAACTTGCATCCTCTATAAAAATTCCGAGCTTTAAATTGGTGCATTAGACTACTGCGCCAGTAAGAACACATTCTACTTTTCTCTAAATTGAAGATGTTTGAAAAAAATTTGACGCATGTGCAATTGTATCGATTTTGATCATATTTAAATTTTTACCTTTTGCATTTTTACATATATGATTATTACTTTAGATTCAATGTATTTCCCATTAAAACTGCTCTTGTGATAATTCTACAAATGTGCTTGAGGCTTACAATTCTGTATGAGCTACAAAAATGGTTTTAATAAAGCTGCAAAATATGCCAGATAGCAGTGAAATTATAGCAATGATTCATATGAAATGTTAAAAGTAAAATATGATTTCAAAATTAAAAGTGTAACATAAAAAAAATATTTTAATCAAATAATAGTTTAACATTTAATTATGATTATGCATTGAGAAATTAATTTAGAAATCCTAAAAGATAGTTTAAATAATAATTCATTTTTCTTTCCTGATGCTGCATCATAAAAATGAAACAGTGCAAATATTGTATATATTAAAAAAATTCAGTTGCTTGCACTTTTTATCAAGAATAAAAGTAGCAGGAAATTTCCAATAATCGAGTTCTTTACCCACAACAAATTAATGTATTATGACGGTACTTTTTTTTAAAGGAAAAACATGAATTGTAAGCCTGAAATTATGCATGATTTTGAAGATAATATTGAATGTTTATAAAAGAGCTTTTTTTGGAAACAATTTTAGTGTTACAGAGTTGCCACGTTTCTGCTTTTTACTGCTTTTATATCTGAATACGAGTATTATCTTAGAGAAAATGTTGTTATTTTAAATTGCAGAATGTTCCGATTACATAAAGCAATATTTTCTGTACTAAATTACTGGTATCCAAATAGTTGGAAACTTAGCAGCGTTGCTGTTATACTTATTTACAAAAAAAAAAAAAAAAAAATACTACTTATATAAGAATGATAAATTTAACATTTTATTCTTTGTTAAGGTTTGTACAGTCCTTAAAAGTACTTAAAAAAATTTTAAGTAATTTTTGGTTCTTTTAAAGCTTATTTTTATACAAAATCTGCAATTAGTCCTTAATTTTACTCTGGTATTATTTCTTAATCAGAGTTTAAACACTTCTGTGTTTCTTTGAATTTCTGATTAAAAACATAAATCTAAATCCCCTCACCTGCCTCACCTTCTTCTGAAATTTCACTCTCCTACTTTTTTCTCCCCCATCCCCCCCCCCACTGTACCAAAGTTAAGCATCTCTAAAACTCCTTAATTTTTTTTTATGATTTTTTTCTATTGTATTTTATACTTTATAACAACAATAAATAACCAATCATAAATTTCATTAGCAATCTGTTCATCACATTCATTTCATTAAAAAATTACCGTAATTCCCCTCCACTCTCAAAATTTCTTTCCGACCTTTTGCCCCCCCTCCCCCCAAGTACCAAAGTTTAAAAACTCTTTATTTTTTTTTAAATCTTTTTCTGTAACAATAAATAATTGATCATAAAAGTCTCCCCCCCCTTCTCTAACTGAATTTGAGGTTTATCCGTTGCCCCTCTCTCTTACAAAGCACATAAAAGTTAAAGTCTTTAAAATGCCTTAGTTTATTATTATTTTTTATTTGTAAATATTTACTATGGTAAATAAATGATAAGTCATGTAATAAACTACCACTCCCCCACCCCCAAAAAGCTGTTTTTGCCCTTCAGCTCACAAAGTTTAAAACTTTAACCCCTTGCCTGAAGAATATATTCGGGAAAAACGTGCCAAAAATGAAAAAAAAAATTATGAATGGTTTGAATGAAATTTGGGAGGAACTGCAAAATTACAAAAATCCGACAAATGGAGCAAAACTGAGGAACTTTTTGAGGGAAAGTATCGTCATCTATTGGGAAAATGGTAAATTATGTATTATGCTTGAACAAACTGAGTTAGGGCTTCACGGAATTGAAACACCAATTTTTCTCTTGCCCGAACTGAGGTCGAGCATTCCGAAATTGGCGCATTTGCGTTGTCTGAACTGAGTTCGGGCGTCACATGAAAGGGACTAAAAGTCGTTACCTTTTTCAAAAACATTTTATGCTCTATCTGTTACTTTATTGTAACAATAAATAATCAATCATATACTTTTATGCTTCCCCCCCACTGAAATTGATACCCGCTCCTCCCTACCAAGCACACAAAAATTAAAGTCTTTAAATCTTTTTAATTTTTGTCCTATTTATTAATCTTTAGTAAGGTAAATAAATAATAAGTCATTGAATAAACTCACTTACTCCCCCCCCCCCCCAAACAAACTCTGCTGGTGTGCAGTGAGGTCTTTTTTGTTTTTTTTAAAAACAAAGTGGTGAAAGTCTTTTTTCTTTTTTTACATTTTCTGCTCTATTTGCTACTTTACGTAACAATAAATAAACAGTCATAAAATTTTCCCACACCTCCAGCCAAAATTTACATTTTCCCTATCCCTTCTTCTTTCCAAGTTCACAAAACTTAGTTTTTAAAACTTTTTAATTTTATATTTTTGTTATGTAAATAATCAGTCATCTATTAAACTCCTCGCACCAAAAAGTTAAATTCTGCTTCTAACCATATTGCTGTTATTGTTCATATAAAAATTTTTCTCGTTTTTTATGTCGTACACCGTTCTAGGACCAATTTTGTACAATTGTTCTAAAAAACTCGAATAAAGCTTTTTTGTGTTGTCATACTAACCTGTTTTCTTTTCCTGTTTTTTTTTTTCTTTTCATTAGACATTTTAATCTGCCATACTAGCCAGGATTATGTACGAAATCACAAAGAAAATCATTACAAATTAAAACAAACAGAATAACAGTTGCAAAATAGTGAATATAAACAATGTGGTTTCAACAATTGCAATTACAAGTATTGTGGAAAAGCTACTGTTTTGTCTTACATAAGAAAATAATGTTCACTATAATAAGAAAATAACGAAACTTTATGTCCTGTTTATCCAGATTCAATAAACAAAAAAGCTTGATTAATTAAAAATATTGCTTGAAAAAAGATTGCGATTGACACTGATATTAGCACCATCTTGATTTTTTCTGGAAGTAAATTCATATTTCCTGAATTAAAAAACTTGAGTTTGGTCATATTAACCAGATTAAAATGCATATGCATCATTGGAAAAATAAATATTGAAACAGAAAAACAAATGCAAAAAAAAAGAAAAGAAATAAATAAATAAACAAACAGTTTGGTTACAGTTTACACTTGAAAATATTGTGCAGGACCTGTACATATGGTGATTTTTTCTATAGATATGCTAATTTACATGAAAATCAAAAGTAACATAATTTTGTTTAGGAATTAATCAGCTTTAATAGCCAAAAGAGCATGATTCCATCCAAGTTCTTCCATAATTGAAAATACGTTAATAGCTGTGACAAATTCCTTTTTCCTTTCTTTTTCTGGAATATCATTGCTTACTGCAATTGAAAATACAGTAATCCCTTAAAATTCGCGAAATAAAAAATGTAGAACAATTCAACATTCACGAATACTTAACTTGATTATTCGCGAACTTACCTTGGTTATTTATAAAGAATATTTTTTACAAAGTAAACTCTTTTTCTTTTTACCAATTCATTAAACAATTTGACAAGCTGCATTGTACTGTATAGTCTAAGTTCCATGAACTTCAACTCTTGTATTGAGAGAAAATATAGAACAGTCATTCCGAGAAACCTGAAATATGATTATATACTAAAAGTAAGAAAATTCTTAATTTGCTGAAATTCAGATTTTTATTGAGACTGAAAAATTATCTTCAAAAATTGTATGAGAAATTCTAAAATTCCAACAACAACCTGTTGAGAAAGCAATAGAATCGATCCTTAACTCACAAGGAGTCTTAAATTTAAAAGAGAAATCGAGAGCACAACTTTTCCTATAGAAATTCATTAACAAAATATCTGTTCTTCCAAACAATCGTGTATCAATAAATTTTTTCAGCCATCACCTAGCAACTAAACTGTACAATATGTTTATAATTATTCAAATTTATTTACATCATGTACTTTTTTCCTGCTTAATAAGTATATTTTTACTTTTCTATTGTTTTTTTAACATTAAAACAAAATCTTAAAATCTAACCCCTTTTTATACACGGGAAGATAGTCTCAACATTCTCAAAGATTTCCGTGAACCTAATCCTCCAGAATGTTAAGGGATTACTGTATAAGGAATATTGTAACTTATTCATGGGTCTGTCCAGGATTTATGTGTCCTGTTTTTGTGAAGTTTTTTTTTATTAAAAAATGTAATCATACTTTTGTGAATTTGAATTTATCATTATATGTAGGTTCTTGTTTATGTTTTTAACAAGATCGTTTATTTATTTATTTTTTAAAAAAGGTATGTAATAGGTACTTTGGTGACTTCAGCTGTTTTGTGACAGATTAAACTTTATTTTAAAATGATTAATTTGGGAAAGTTAAAGTTTGGTGACAGAAAAGTTCAGAAAAAGGACTATTTTTAAGACAAAGAATTTTGTGAAGGGCCTTGTTTTAATTTGAAAGTTTATGTGAAGGTCCTGTCTTAATATTTAAAAAATTGTGAAAGGTCCCAATTTTTTCCTAAACAAATCCCTGTTATTTCTAATCTAAGCAGTCATTCCTACTTTCAAGTAAGCATGATTGCTGATATTGCCAACGGCTGAGGGCTAGATAACATTGATATAATTGATAGTTTTGGACTTTCAGTTATGTGATTATGTTTCATGTGGTAACTGTTTTGTCAATCAAGTATGGTATAGTGTGAATCACAAGTTCAAACAATAATGCCATTTTCTAATACTAAGTACAGTTACAGAGAGCTTTTGGATTTGTTGATACAAAAAAAAAAATGGCTGAAAGAAAGAAAGATCCAATGTGGCTTTATTTTATAGAAAAAAGATATACTATTTATAGAAAAGGTGTAATAGCAATATGCAAATAGTGTAATGATGAATGATGGGGATTGTAAAAAGAATGTTAAAACACAAAGAAAATTGCAGTTTATATGATAAGGATAACATTGATGAATCTGAAACAGTCGGAATGCACATATACGGGGTAAGCCAAAAGTTCGTTACAACTTAAAAAACTCATAAAAAAGGAAGAAATTGTGGTAAAGGAGTGCAGCTTGCAAGAAACAGCTCACAAGGTAGTCATATTTTTTTACACAAAAATAGTTAGTTAAAAATCACATATAGAAGGTGCTGACGATCCAAAACACAATAAACAGGATAAAAATACGCTCCATTTTTTTGTTACTCCAATAACAAATGTTCTACATGACCTCCAGACATTCTACGACACTATTTTTGTCCTGTTTATTGTATTTCGGGTGGGGTATATAAAAGTCCCTTTAACAGTAGCCTACCCTACCTTGGTCAAAATTAGGACTTGTTTATAGATCGTAGTTATAAAGATCTTCTACTGTATAACAATCATCGGTAGAGCCTAGATTTATCAGCTGAGCAAATTAATCAATATTTCCAAATATTTTGATTTTATATTTTAAATATGTACGTCTTGGGAAAAAAAAGTGATCATCCCTATAGAACGGAAAGCGGCAGCACAGACAATCATTTTATCGAGTTCACGGCTGAAATTCTGGAATTATTAAAAACTTGAATCGCATATTAAGAGCCCACTTCAGTCAAATGAAAAAGACTCGTTCGCTAATGCTAATCCCATGGAAGAAATTTATAAAGATATCTCGGTCACATTTCAATATTTTTAAATGATTTTTTTTTTCTTTTTTTTTTTTTTTTTTTTTGCATTGGATAACTGAGATCGATCTGTATGCAGGCTGTTGTTTACTGTTTCGATTTTCTTTACAGGTATTTTTAATGAGGACACTTTCATTTTCGGAACCGGTTTCGAAAGTAAAAGCATCCTTATAAAAAAATTCCGCAACAAAAATAGAAAAAGTAAAAAACGGTCTGCATACAGATCGATCTCAGTTATCCAATACAAAAAAAAAAAAAAAAAAAAAAAAAAAAAAAAAACTAAAAATATTGAGATGCGACCGAGATTTCTTTATAAATTTCTACCATAGGATTAGCATTAGCGAACGGATCTTTTCAGTTAACTGAAGTAGTCTCTTAAAACGCAATTGGTATACCAATTCATATCTTGGTGGAAAACACCTGAAAACCCGATTTTAGCAGTTGACTCATAGGTTTATCATTGTGTTTTCCTGTTCTCAGTCTTCCATGTTTTCATACATTTGGGTGCAGAAAAATACAATGGTTTTTTTACAGAGTGGTTTAATAATACTTTCTGGTAGTTCTTATGCATTCTACTAAATGGTAATGGAATAAAAGAGATTCCATTTATCTTTCTAGGGCCTATCATAAATTAATTCTGTGGAGTTACCAAAAAATCAAATAATTAAATCATATTTATTAGAGTAATAACACTACTATTTAAATTTAAGCAGTTAGGGATTATATGGCATAATCATGTTTATAAATACAGTCTATTTGAATAGCCATTTGGTCAATTTCATATTTTTTAAAGGGGGAAACGGGTAACTTGGGGGTGGTGGACTGGAAGTTTGTTTAAATTAAATACTTAATTTTTTTTAATGAGATGGCAGTAACAGATATCTAATAATCATGATAATAATAAAAATATGAATATATATTTGTGGTATAACAAGTGTAAAATTGGTTTCGGCTATGTATGTAATTTTTTTAATTAACCCTTTCGGCCCTGAATTTTTTTCAGTTTAGGGTAAAAATCCCTTTTATGCTAATAAAATTAAAAGTAACTAACCAAATCACAGAAGTCAGGGTTTACTGAAATTTAACGAATATGTTGGTTTCTGAAACGTAACGAATGTAGTTATTTCGCGTTCTATTCATATGACAATAGTCGAAGGAAGAATTTTTGAAGACATTTGGAAAATGTCGTATTACAACAGGATTTAACGGACATAAAAACATACTAGTATTTTTTATTGTTTATCACAAATTATTCATTTGGAAAAGTCGTCCCTAATTTAAGTATCCCTTTCGGCCCTGGCTTTTTTCTTAAAGTCCAAAAAAATTAAAACTTTTGACATTGTTATTTGTACTAATTTACTATTTCAAAGGCAGATGGCGCGACTTGTCCACTAAAAAGTCAAAATATAGAATGCACATATGTGATTATGAGGTTTTTATGTATCTGCAAGGCGTTATTTATAGTTTAAAGCATTGTAAAAGTAAGGAACACATTTGTAACCGCCAGGGCCGAAAGGTTTAATCAAATCCTGCAAGTTGGAGATAAATGCTGGAATGTAGAATCCTATTCATGAGAGTTTCATTGATGGCAGCCTCCTATCCAAGAAATTGCAGCCATTTTTTAAAAATCAACTAACGTAGAGAAGCAATGTGAGCACTATAAAATTAAGACAGTGGAAATCACATAATATTATAAAAATTACAATAAAAAATTATTGATATAAATTATTTCGCCGATGCTTTGCCTGTTTTCTATATATTAATACTTATGGTTCATTTAAGCACGTTAACCCATTAACCGCTGACGTTGCGTTCACGCAACAGTCAAAATAATTGCTCACGCAATGAATTAATTACATTGGCACCACTATTTTAGAATTTAAAAAAAAATGTCTTATTTATTGACAGGAATTTTGCTATTTTAATAAAGCGAAATTTACCTTACTGAATTTGTGGTGGGAAACTACTTTCAACAAGAAATTTGAAAGTTTCTATCGTAATAGTTTTGGCGGTTAATGTGTTAAACCAAATGCAAGGTTAAAGACAGTTTTCTATTTTATACTCTTTCTTTCCTGAACAGTTCTACTCTATATAAATGTTTTTAAGGAAACTCTCTTAGAAGGAAATGAATTTAAAGGCCTGTAAATAATGGATTTGTTTAACGTTTAAGAACATGCATGCATACTAGTTGGTAAAAGCAACTACATTTTTGAGAATAATCGTGTGTTTAACCCTGTGCGGTCGTATAAGTTTATACATAGGTGTCATGCTGGTCCAAATTAATTTTCATTGAAAAAACAGTAATACAGTATTGTTCTTTGCTGTGGTTACTAAGAGCAGACATACGACTGCAAATGGTTAATACCTACAAGTTATTTAACTTTTCCCCAAAAACCCTTCGATGTTAAACAAATGTTTAAATTTGAATGTTTCAACTTTACTATCTTTCATTATTTTTAATTAACCCTTTATGTGCTGAATTATGAATTTATGAAAATTTTATCTTCTAAAGCATTTTTCGTGAATTGTTTAAACTGCATTAGAAGAATTAATATAATCAGTTAATAAATTTTAGAAGGATTTTAGAAAGATTGGAGGATTTAGAAGGATTAATTAAATTTGAATTTATTGGGATTGTGTGCAATATCTATAACCCTACTCAAACCTTTTAATTTAAATATTTTTCTTAGTATTTTGTAGAATTAGGAAATGTACAACTATAATGTTCTTACAATAAAAATATTTCCGAACTGAAAAATCCCCCCTCCCCTACACCAAGAAAGCTAAAAAGATGCAAAGGCAAAAGAAGTCATCCTTTTAAAATATTTTTGTTTTGTGTAACCAATAATGCTTTTGGAACACGATAAAGTAATGCAGCTATATCACATTCTAAACTGTGTTACTAATAATCGATGAATTATATGAATTTTATAACAAGTTATTTTAATGGTACTTATAAGTACCGCCAGTAGATAAAGGGTTAAAAGCCAGTACTGGAATGCAGAATATGTCACTGGTTTTCTTCAGTTTTATATCAGAAGCACATCTCGTCCAAGCGCACCTCTAAGAATAACTCCAAGAACAGCCATAATTGCTCAATAAGTTCGAGCAACAGAAATTATTTTTGTCATTTTGAATTTATTTTAATCGAATTAGTGTTTTTCTATTTTATGTTTATTTCTTTAATGGTCATTGCGTAAGTGTAACAAAGCGGCCAGCGTTGAAAAGAATGTAAAGAGATCTCGGATAGACATGCTGAATGCCACGCTTCGCGAATTCTGCGGCGGAGAACGGAGTCTTTTCCGACTCACTTTCAAGTAACAGATTTTTTTTTTTTTTTTTTGTGAAATATGATCTAAAATATTTCTACAAATATAATTTAAATTGTAATTGTGATTTAAAAATATTTTGGCTTACAGAAGATGCCTCTAATGTTTTATTGTTATTTCAAACCATCCATGTTCTTAAAGATTAATACAATAAATAGTTTCTACAAATATTTCTTATTTCAATTTTTGTGGCTGTTTAAATTATTGATTTTTTTAAAAATTCATTTTTAATATATATTTAAATCTACAGATAAAATTAATTTTTTAATTACTTTTTTTCAGCATGCTATATTTAAAGGTGGAGAAATGACATACTTGTTTTTAAAGTATTTATAGCATTTTCTTATGGAATTCTTCTAAAGTATCTTTTTATCCAAATATTTTATCGTCTGTGTTTTATGAAAGTAAATATTTTTCGTAAATAAAATGTCAGCTCTTCAGATTCACTCTCAAGCAACAGAAAAAACTTTTTTGTGTGAAATATGTTCCAAAGGATTTTCACAAAGTGGCCTTTTAAAAGTACACTTACGTACCCATACAAAGGAAAAACCCTTTGTTTGTGAAATATGCTCCAAAGGATTTTCAGTAAATGTAAATCTGAAAAGACACTTGCTCACCCATACAAAGCTAAAACTGTTCGTTTGTGAAATATGTTCTGAAAGATTTTCACAAAGAGCTCATCTAAAAAGACACTTACTTACGCATACAAAGGAAAAACCTTTTGTTTGTGAAATATGCTCCAAAGGATTTTCAGTAAATGGAACTCTTAAAACCCACTTGCTGACCCATACAAAGGAAAAACTGTTCGTTTGTGAAATATGTTCTAAAAAATTTTCACTAAGAGCTCATCTAAAAATACACTTGCGTAGCCATACAAAGGAAAAACCTTTTGTTTGTGAAATATGTTCTAAAGGATTTTCACAAGGTGGTAATCTAAAAAAACACTTACGTACCCATACAAAGGAAAGACCTTTTGGTTGTGAAATATGTTCTAAAGGATTTTCAGAAAGTGGTCAACTAAAAAACCACTTACGTATCCATACAATGGAAAAACCTTTCGTATGTGGAATATGTTCCAAAGGATTTTCAGAAAGAAGCTCTCTGAAAGTACACATACGTATCCATACAAATGAAAAACCTTTTGTTTGTGAAATATGTTCTAAAGGATTTTCACAAAGTGGTAATTTAAAAATACACTTACGTACCCATACAAAGGAAAGACCTTTTGGTTGTGAAATATGTTCCAAAGAATTTTCACAATGTG
Source organism: Maratus speciosus (assembly GCA_963932465.1). Taxonomy (NCBI): domain Eukaryota; kingdom Metazoa; phylum Arthropoda; class Arachnida; order Araneae; family Salticidae; genus Maratus; species Maratus speciosus. The sequence continues at coordinate 63,000,583 of OZ010797.1, read as the reverse complement.
GTCATTTAAATATACACTTACGTACCCATACAAAGGAAAGTCCTTTCGTTTGTGAAATATGTTCCAAAGGATTTTCAGAAAGCGGTTCTCTGAAAAGAACACATACGTATCCACACAAATGAAAAATCTTCTGTTTGAGAAAGAAGTTCAAAAGGATTTTCAATAAGTGGTTATCTAGAAGTGCACTTGCGCTAACCAAAGCAATGAAAACCCCTTTGTTTGTGAAATATATTCTAAGCATTTTTTAGTGAGAAAGAATCTAAAAAGACATTTGCATGCCCATAGAAGGGGAAAATCTTCTGTTTGTGAAATATAATCCAAGTGTTTTTACAAAATAGTCATCTAAAAGACATTTTCTTACCCACAAAAAACCTATTCTGATTGTGAAATCGGCAATTTAATGAGGAATTATCGTACTCATACAAATTGAAAAACCTCTTTATGATTTATATGCTCTAATGAATTACCACAAAATGGTTTACTAAAAACACGTTTGCATATTCTCGCAAATAAAAAACATTTGTTTTTTAATTGTAAATGATTTTCTTAAAATGATTTCTTGAATATATCCATGTTTTCACCAATGCAAAGTCAATCCTTTGAGAAGTATGTTCTGGAGCACAGGTTTCTATTCTTTTGACTCGTGTACCCCTTTTGAGATTGGATTTCTATGACGAAGCCCCTTAATTCTACCGTACCCTATATTACAAAGTAATGGCTTTTAGATACATTGCTTTGACATACAAAAAGGTCGAATGAATTATTATCTAAAAAATTGTGAGTTGTCCCTAGAATAAAATTTTATTTTGAAACCCTTTTTTTTAGTGTTGAAATTATTTTCAATAACCGTCAATACAGATGATTTTGTCAAAAGTTTCCAAACTTAAAAATTCTTCAAAAATCAAGAAATCGTGTTTGATTTGCATTTGGGGGAGTCAGAAAATAAGTTCTCCTGGCGACTGTGGACAGAGGTGTGTATGAAAGACAAAAAATGTAACGAGACTTTAAAGATAAAACATAACTTTATTTTTCCACATAAGTACCAAGTACATTGAGACTTTTTTCATACCACTTTATAAGCTTGAAAAAGCCCTGCAGGAAAAAATCAGGGCTTTGCATACGTACGATGTGTTGAACGGCTTTGGGCAAAAGACGACACAGCAGGTGAACGCAAACCTGCAAGACACCGATACACCATTGGGTACACCATCTGCTTGATCTCGGTCGACCTCTGCCCAATGGTGTATCGGTGTCTTGCACGTTTGCGTTCACCTGCTGTGTCGTATTTCGCCCATAGCCGTTCAACGATTCGTCCGTATGCAAAGTCCTGATTTTTTCCTGCAGGGCTTTTTGAAGCTTATAAAGCGGTATGACAAGTGTCTCAATGTACTTGGCACTTATGTTATAGCGACTAGAATACATAGTGTGGAAATTGGCTATCTCTCTAATACTTAAAAAAGCGCTAAAATATTGTATCCCTTAAATATGCAACGATGCTGCTGCAATATACAGATCGCAGCGACATCTGCAGGATATTTCTACAACTGCAAAGTATTGCTAGTCTATACAATGTAATACTAGTAATACCAAAATCCCGCAGATGTCGCTGCGATCGACACTTGGCATTTTAGCAGTATCGTTGCATATTTAAGGGATTAAATTTTTTAGCACTGTTTGGATAGCATATTTCCACACTAGGTATTCTAGACACTGTACTTATGTGGAAAAATAAAGTTATGTTTTATCTTTAATGTCTCATTACATTTTTTGTCTTTCATACACAAATCTGTCCACACTCGCCACGGGAAACTTATTTTCCGACTGCCCCTCGTATGTTTAATGTAACATGTGTAATTTAATTGTTTAGACCAGCGGCTCCCAACTCGGGGTACACGTAACTCTGGGGGGGGGGGGGGTACGTGAAAATAATACCTGTAATGGCGGAAATCACAAAGTGGTTAATAAAGTCACAAAAATTTTAGAAATCACAATATAATGTGTATCGATTTATTAAATAGTTGTGGTAAGAAGATTACTTATGAAAATATCATGTTTATGTTATTTATCTTAGTTTTAAAGAAGTGTGGATACTCCGAAATGAAAAGCCTAAGAAAGGGGTCCGTGAAAGAAAAAACGATGGGAAGCGCTGGTTTACACGAATATCGGAATTCCAGTCCAGTCCTTTATTACTTGCAGGCGAATGCGTTATTTCGCAAAAGTTTTATTTAAAAACCACCTTCTGGCCCCTTTTATTTTGGTGTCTGTGTAAGCCAAAATTCGTGCATCATGGGCTCGGCATATCCTTGAGAAAACAGCAAGCTAACTCTGCTTACTCAGACAACATTTTTAAATCATCTGACAAATGATGTAAAAAATATTATGAACTTTCGTTTTTAAATATGATCTTCAACTTGCTTTGAAATATCATATCAAGGAGGACCTTGTGTTTCACTAAGTTTAAAATGTGTGGTTTTCTTTTAATGCTGAACGTATTAAATACACAAAGTCGCCCAAAGACATCTATTGAACTGTTAAAAAATATTATTTAAACGAGTCAAATATTGCTTAAACGGGATGAACAACAATAAAAGAAGGACTGTGAAAAATGCCAACTCGCACATCACACTGAAATTTGCAAGAATGGGAAGATAAGAGTAGTAATGCCTGTGCCTCATGCTCCTCACATTGCTGTTGTTTGTATTAGCTAGTTTTGAAAGAAAATTCTTCAATCACACGTGCAATCCTGAAAAGAAGAGGTGCTGTTCTTTATTAATATTTTCTTAGATTTATATTAGTATTAGGGTAATGCTTTGTGATGTATTTATTTAAAAGAGGGATCATAATTAAACACCTCCAAGAATTTGAGGAGAATATTACAAATCTTTCATTAAATTTCTTAATTTATTTCTTAGTTCTTCTTTGAGAGTTTATGTGTGCCAATCAAGGAAGATGCTCCTGCTCTGCATGCAGTATTATTCCTAATACGTAAATACTCTGCTTCGACATAACCATCTTGTTTCACTATGCTGGAGGAGGAGCGTATGATGATTTGTAACTTCACACATAAGTTAAAACACTTAAGTTCACATTTAACAGATCGGTATTTTGTATAGTTTATTATATAGCGACTAGAGTACATAGTGTGGAAATCAGCTATCTCTGTAATACTTAAAAAAGCGCTAAAATATTGTATCCCTTAAATATGCAACGATGCTGCTGCAATATACAGATCGCAGCGACATCTGCAGGGTATTTTATACAACTGCAAGGTATTGCTAGTCTATACAATGTAATACTACTAATACGAGAATCACTTGGAATTTTAGCAGTATCGTCGCACATTTAAGGGATAAAATTTTTTAGCACTGTTTGGATAGCATATTTCCACACTAGGTATTCTAAACGCTGTAGTTTATTAATTAATGGCCCTTTCAACATTTTGATAAGTTGAGAAGACATTTTGTCAAGATAGCATTAGTCAAAAAAGAGTGTCATAGATGCTGCTAAAGTACTCTGCGTAATGTTTAATTTCTGTAATGGTTTAAGCATTGTCACCAGGGGCGTGCCTAGCGGGGGGGTGTTGGGGGTGTAACACCCCCCCACTTATTTGGAAGAGTTGGTAAAATTTAGAATAGTCGGAAAGTTAAGAACACACCCTGCAAAAAGTCCTCTCTCTCGTCGTCAGTATCATTTCAATTCTCTGTTGTCCGTCTTTAAAGGGGAAAAGACAGAGCTTCTCACGGAAGATTGTGTATGATTCTGTGTGGGAGGGAGGGGTTGTCAGAGAGCGGAGGTGATAGCTGCAGAGAGAGAATCGCGTTTCTGAGAATTTGAGACTTTCGTGAAAGGAAGGAAGAGAGGCGGGGGGGGCAGGTTGTAGCAATCTCTATTGTAAGTTTTCCCATGTAGCATCTTTAATTGCTCCCAATGTTTTTGAAAAGGAAGATACCTCGACTTTTCTAACAGTTGTGATCCAGCCGATCGTACTGGAAAGAATTTAACCGAAAACCAGAAACTTTTCATCCTGTCTCGTGGACCTTATCAACCTCAGATATCATTATACCCTGTGAATCATGACATAGATCCTAAGAAGCAGAATAATTTTAGCTCCTGCTGGTATAAAGAATATCCATATTTAGAATACAGTGACCAACTGGATGCCGCCTTTTATTTTGCTTGTTCACTTTGCTTTGATGGACCGGGGACTGAAAACGCAGAAGAAGCTTGGATCAGTGTTGGTATTCGTGTATGGCATAAGATGAAAGGCCGAGGAAAAAACCGTAAAGGCAAGTTCATGGCTCATTTTACGAGCAATGCTCATAGAGCTGCAGTGTATAAATTAGATAATTTGGCCCAAAAAAGTAAGCACGTTGACAACTTTCTATCTAGTCAACGTAGAGAGGCAGCAGCTAACGCAGAGCAAATTCGTCTAAGAAACAGAGAGATTATTAATATACTTCTAGACTGCACCAGATATCTAAGTCGTCAAGCACTTGCATTTCGGAGACGAGAAAGTGACATCGGTAACTACATTCAGCTCATTAGATTAATGGCCAGGTAGATTCCAACTTTAAAAAACTGGATTAATGATAATCATCTTCGCCCATACCATGCCAACTATCTTAGTAATAAGTTGCAAAGCGACTTTATTGGGGCTCTTGGATCATGTGTCCGTGAAAAAATATTGCAAATGTCAAAAATTGTGGATTTTTTAGCATTATGGCTGATAGCACACCCGATCTCTCTCATCTTGACCAGCTCTCAATTGTAATCCGATACATGACCCCAAAGTTTCAGCCAGAAGAAAGGTTGTTAAAACTAAAAGATTATCTGGATAAAACAGGCAAAGGAATGGCTAAGCTTATTTCTGAAATTCTACAGTCAGTTGGAATATCGCTTTACCAAGCTCGCACGCAGTCTTACGACACCACGTCATCTATGTCCGGCCGCATTTTAGGCTGTCAGTCAAAACTTTCAGAAATAGCTGGTAGATCTATTTTATACATACCCTGCCTCGCGCATAAAGTGAATTTATGTGTTGAACATGCGTGCGAAGAAAGCAATTTAATAAAATTGCTCTACGACAGTATTCAGGATCTCTATAACTTCTTTTCACTGAGTACAAAGCGATTCGGCATACTGAGAGAGAAAATGGAAGTTCTTCAGAAGAATCTTACCTTGAAATCTTTGTCGAAGACAAGATGGACTATGCGAGCGGAAAAAGTCACAGCTATTTTATCATCCTATGATGCCCTCATCCATACTCTGCAAATTATTTCTGAAGACATGAAGGTTGACAAGGATGCTCGAGCTAAGGCGGCAGGGTTAAGAAGCAAAATGATGTCATACGATTTCATTGTTTCTTTACTTGCAATGAAAACAATTATGTTTAAGACCAAGTTAGCAACAGAGCAATTGCAACGTGAAGACCTGGACATTTTAGAGGGAACCGACATAATGCAGAAAACTTACGCAAGCATTCAGAAACTCTGGAATGATGACGCGGCGGCAATAATGAACATCATTAAGGAAGCTGACAACATCTGCGAGACACATGGAATAAATCAAGATTATGAGTTCAATTTGCAGCACAGGCGACGGAGGCCTCTATCGAAGATCGACGAAAATCCTAAAACTGCAGTTCTATTTTTCACGAGAGAATTATTTTAAAGCAGAAATTTTGAAGGTGGTATATCGGCTTACAACTGCATTTGGAGACATTCGTAAGTTGGTATTTAAGAAAGTTAAACCACTGGCCTGTATCCTTCCATCTAGGATTAAGTATAGCTCTACCGAGGACATTTCTAAACTATGTCAATTATTCCCTGATGATCTCAAAGATGTAGATAACTTGGAATGTGAAATTGATCTCATGTCCACAGAAATAGCTAGTTCTGAATCGGATACAATTGGCGCAGCAGCGTAGAAATTGTGGGGAAGGGTCATTTGTATCCTAACCCTTCTTTGGCCTACAAGTTGGCCTTAATTATTCCAGTAACTGTGGCAAGTAAGGAAAGAAGTTTCAGTAGGTTAAATTTAGTAAAAAATTACTTGCGTACCACCATGTCGGAAGAGCGACTGGACGAACTAATGCTATTAACCTGTGAAACATACATAACTGACATGTTGGATTTAGACAGTGTAGCTGGAAAATGGGCTATGCTGAAGGATAGGCGGCTGATAATTTAAAAATGTTGAAGGATAATTTTTAGTCTCTTATACTAATAAATATCTTATTTTTAGCAAGCAAGATTTTTTTTAATGTATTTTAAAATTTATACACTTACATTACACAACAGCAAGCGGTTTTATTTACAGAAACATAAATTCCGAAGTACTTCAACATTCTTAAACTGTTACTTTTGAGAACTGGTTAATGTACGGTACATCTGTACACATTTTCTTTTAAATCGTAAGCAGAATCCTAATTAATAACAGGATTCTCAACTCTACTTATATAGTAAAATAATTTTAAAAAATTACACATACTGAATAACAACATTTAATTTCGACTGTGGTTAAGGAGAATGCAGGTCAACACTTAAGACTTTTAGTGATTTTTATAAATTCAAAGTATTGTAGAACAGTTGACTCCGTCGCTGAGGGAGGGGGGGGGGTATCACACTTTCTCACCCCCAATCTTCCAGTCGGCAAAATTCAGTTCACACCCCCCCACTAAAACAGCCTTCGGCACGCCCCTGATTGTCACCCGTCATTGCTTTTGCATAATCACTGTATATATGTGCATAATAGTTTGTTAGGACATCACAGTTGAGGATAAGTTTTCAACCAAAATATTTCCTTCTGTAATGTGTTAGTTTGAAGTGCATTTAAAACAACTTTACCTCATAGCTTTGTAAGTACATGTAATGGAGAAACATTAATAAACGTCCTGATACTATGACGTCAGTAGATTCATCCATTTGTAGTGTGAATTTAGTAAATCTAAAGTGGTTGTCAATTGTTTCTTTTACATCAACAATCATGTTAGAGATTTGTTGAACAAAGGTTTTATTTCACAAAAGATTATTGAAAACGAAATTACCAATATTTTCACCAAGCAAATTCTTAGCAATATCGATTATACAAGGTTTTTTGAGAGTATCTGCAATTGTGTGATTTTCACCAACTCAAGCTACTCCTTTGGGTATTAGATAAAGAAGTTTCTAGGATTTTTCTATTGTTTGTTTAAACAAGTGGGTCATAAATTTGTTTGAAGAATACATTTCTTTGTACTTGATACTGCAAACACCCAGTGGTTTATCTTTAAAAATCAACATGATGATGTCATAATGAAATTAAAGCACATGAAGCATGATGTTATTGGCTAACAATTATTTGCAAATCTCGCACTGAGAGAAGTTGCAAAATTTAAATTAGCAAATTTTTATTCAAAATGCAATTTCTTGCTATCTTACATTAAGTCAACATTTTATTTCTTCATTTACTGCAATTTCTGAATCAAAAACTTAAAACTAAATTAATGTTTGCAGTGGAAGTTTTTTATTGAAAATAAAAAAAATTTTATTACAAGGTGTGCGCGGGAAGGACCCACTTTCCTGAAACAAGACATTGTAAATTTTTGCCCACAAGGGGACTCTTATAAGAAAGACGAACAATTTTTAAAGGAACTAAAATCAGTTCCGGTTCTCACTTCAGTTATAAATTATGACTTTAATGACTCTTTTCTTAATATTTCAAATAGTTATATCAAATTAATGAGAGTGTTAGCATTTATTTTCAGGTTTGTTCACAACTGTAAAAATACTGTCAAACTTAAAGGTTCCTTAACTTTAGAGGAACTAAAGGTTGCTAGAAACTTCTTAATTAACAGAGCTCAAGGTGAGTATTTTTCATCAGAAATTTCGGCATTGAAAAAGGGCATGTCTGTCCCTGTAAAAAGTAAGTTGAGATTTTTAGATCCCTTCCTAGATAAAGATGATCTATTAAGAGTGGGTGGTCGTTTGGCCAATTCAAATTTAAGCTATGACCGATCTCACCAAATTATTTTACCCCCAAGTTGTAAATTGACTAAAATTATCTTTCTTTACTATCATAAAAGAGACTTACATGTTGGTCCTCAAGGGTTATTAAATAGTGTAAGACAAATATTTTGGCCTGTTAATGGAAGAAACATTGCTCGTCAAGTTGTACACGAGTGTGTTCATTGTTTCAAAATTAAACCTACAATTGTAAGTCAAATAATGGGTAATTTGCCCCCTGAAAGAGTAATACAAGGGCCACCGTTTTCCAATGCAGGTCTTGACCTATGCGGTCCATTTTTTATTAAATATCGCAATCAGAGAAAGGGAATATTTAATAAAGTTTATGTAGCCATTTTCATATGCATGGTTACTAAAGCAGTGCGTTTAGAACTACTTTCTGACTTAACTTCTAATGCATTAATTGCAACCCTTAAAAGATTTTTTGCTCGCAGAGGCAAAGGTAGTACAATCTCTTGTGACAATGCATCCAACTTTGTTGGAGCATCTGCGGAACTAAAGAGATTATTAAATTCTATAAATAAAAAAAATGATGATGTATCAAATTTTCTGTCATCCGAGCAAGTTCTCTGGAAATTTCTTCCCCCTCGTTCCCCAAATTTTGGAGGACTCTGGGAGAGAGGCGTCGGACAGTTCAAATACCACTTAAAAAGAACTATTGGTGTTATGAAATTAACTATTGAAGAATTTTTGACTATTACTACGCAAATTGAAGGTATTCTCAATTCGCGCCCTCTTTCCCCATTATCTTCTGAATTAGAAGACTATGAAGTTTTGACCCCAGGTCATTTCCTGATTGGTAGACCAATCAATGCTCTTCCTGAGCCAAATTTGATTAATGAAAAAGAAAACTTGCTCGACAGATGGCAGAAAACTCAGAAAATGGTGCAATTAATTTGGAAAAATTGGTCCAATTCTTATTTAAGCCATTTGCAGCAGAGATCCAAATGGCTCTTTAAAAAACAAAATGTTGCACCAGGTATGATGGTTCTGGTAAAAGATGGAGACCTACCAGTTTGTAAATGGATAGTAGGTCGTATTTTAGAAATCATCAAGGGAAATGATGACAATGTTAGGGTTGTAATAGTCCGGACTCCATCCGGAACTTACAAAAGAAGTATTTCCAACCTTTGTGTGTTACCTATTGTAAATAACGAAAATATCAATTAAGCTTAACCTATTTCTATTGAATTTATTATTTCTTATTATTGTATTTATATGTAGTGCTTCATGTGTAACCATTAATTTGTAATATCATTTGTATGTTATTGTATATTTACTTGTTGTGTATCATTGAACTATCAGAATACTTCAATGGGGGCCGGTATGTGCGCTCCCGAAGTTTAATTAAGTGATCAGCGCCACCTAGCTGATAGATGATGTAACGTGCAGTTGAGCTTCGTTGTCTCCCGAGTAACACGTTTGTAACGAGCGCCCTCGCTCTCAAATCAGAAGCTCATTTCAAAGTTTGCCCCTTGGCAATAAATAATATAAATAAAAACCTATGGAAAAGTACCCACAGTCCATTGCTTTATCACTGCTCGACACACAAGGGTTCTGTAAATTAAAGCTAGTTTACAATTTATAGGTATTTTTCTGACAATAAATCCACGAACACTTTTTATAAATTCCCCTGCTTGAAATGTTTCAATCTCACTCAAATTTACTTTTTTTCTAAAATGCTACAGCGCAACTGAAAAGTGCACGCACAGTCCTTAGGACTCCGTGAAGCTTAGGTTGGGAAATTCTGTTTTAGAAATTTGTAACGGTGTCTTGTAAAGATATTTTGTATCTCATGTAAAGGAAAAGCTTTTAATATATTGATTATGCTCTAACGTTTGTTCCAAAATTATATTTTAAGACTTTCACTGGAACATTTTTTGAAAAAAAAAAAAAAACTTATGCCTTTCAAGTTGTAATTTTGAAGACTTTTATATCAACTGCCTATTTTAATCTAAAATTTTATTTATTAAAATGCTCCAAATAGTTTTTATTTTAATTCTTTTAATAATTTTTACAATGAAACATTGTTCGGAACTAACTCCTTTGTACGAAGCAAATAAGATCCCCGTGGCCCATTTAAAAATTCCAGTGGATGAATTATGCATATATTTCTTACACCGGTTAATGTGTTGAAATTTGTGCTTACTCCAGAAAAAAAAAAAAAAAAAAAAAAAAACAGTTTTATTTTATATAAAGGATTGTGTCATATGAATAGTGTATATAAGAACTTTGTCTTGAAGGTAGTATAAAAAAACTTTTCTGCCCATGATACAAAAGATTATTCCTTTCACAGAGAATTTTTCGCAAAGGTGTATTTTTGAGATAAAAAGCGTCCATTTGCCAAATTTGGTAATCTCTCACTAATCTTCACTGAACCTATGTCAGATTAATAAACATACAATATTTCTGAGTATTCAAATAAATTTCGTTTGTAGTATACTATAAAATAGGACAAAAGAAGAGTTTTCACTGTTAAGTATAAAAAAATTAATATTAGATATTTTTAAAAATTAAATCACGAGCAATGCTTAGTAAAAAATAAATGTGATCAACACTGATATCAGCACGATCTTGATTCTTTTTAGAAATAAATATATACTTCCTTCATCTTCATGAGAAAGCTTGTGTTTAGTCGGCCAGAATTACAGATTAAAATGTGTATTGAATGATATGAAAATACAAACAACTAGTTTTTCAAAAAATGAGACAACAAACCCAACACAAGTAAAAAATATTCCTTTACAGTTATACATGCGAATACCGAGCAGAAACTACATTACTCAAAGATTTTGCTCTAGATAAGCTAATTTATATTGGAATCGTAAGTAAGAAAATATTTATGTGTAATTAGCCAGCTGTACTAGCTGAAAATGCATCATTGATATAAAAAAATTATTTTTAAAAACTGTGATGGTGTTGACGTGTGTCTGCAGCATTTTTTTTTCTTTTTAAGTAAATTTCAATGGGATTGACACATTTCAAGCAGGGTATTTTATCAAAAGTTTTTGCGGATTTAAACAAAAGTGTTGATGCCATTTTGAATTTTCATCCTACAACTTAATAGACCAGGAGGCGGCACCACAGACGATCACCTCATCGAGTTCATAGCTGAAATTCCAGAATTAGTTAAAATTTTATTCGCATATTAAAACGCAATTGGTCTGCCAAATCAAATCTTGTTGGAAAGCATCTGAAAACCCTATTTTAGCGGTTGGCTCTTAGGTTTACCATTGTGTTTTCCTGCACCCAAAGGTATGAAAACGTGGAGGACTAGAAGCAGGAAAACACAGCGGTAGATCTACGAGTCAACCGCTAAAATCAGGTTGATAGGACTTGGCAGAGCGATTGCATTTTAATGTGCGAATAGAGTTTTACGTAGCTCCAGAATTTCAGCCATCAACTCGATGAGGTGATTGTCTCTGCTGCCTCACCTCCTGGACTATGACAGAAAGTAACAGACACTGTTTACGTCTGCAACAAACCACAGTTTTTAGTGGGTCGTGAGTTTGAATAAATCTACTAGAAATCTAAATCTACAATAACAGTATTTTTGTACTTGCATAAATATTAAAGAAATCGAATTTTTATGATTTTTATTGATATTTGCTATCTTGTAAGTATAAAAGCAACGATACAAAAAATGCAAAACTTTTTTCGTCCAATCATGTTCCAAACTGTAAAAAATAAATATATTAAAATGACTTTTTTTTTAATCTTTAGGATGTTTTAGTCTTGTATTCTTTCCATTCTGTGGTATTTTATTTTTTTAAATGTAAAGTACCTGGTGCACCGAGCATCACTCGGTGATTTTTTTTATTCTGCTAAACATATTGCATTGAAAAGATGTTACAGTGAAACCTCCATGTGCGACCACCTCCCTGAACGACCATTTTTTCATGAAACGAAATTTGTTTCCATAGGTTCAATACTAATTTTACCTCCATTGAGAGACCATCCCAGTTGAACTTTCTCCATGAGCGACCAATTCCTTTTAAGAAAATGAAACAAATTCCGTTTTCTCCTGGTCGTTTGAAGAAGATTTTATTAGAAAAATAATTCCGGAGAGCGCATTAGTCATCAAACTTCTAAACTAAGTTTAGATTTTCTTTTTATTCCGGTAACTATTAAGTGTTTAAACCCTCTTGTGCCTTTTTAGGCAATGAATTTAACTCTAATGACAAATTAAGAATGACAGTCAATAAACTCCCCTGTCTTATTCTGTCAGGAAACTCTCAAAGAAATAGATAAATTAACGAAATCGCCATTATTTGTTTCCGTCCAAAAAAAATTGCATTCATTTACTGAACTTCCAAAGAACTTGGAAATAAAATTTATAAAAGATAAAACCGTAAAATCAAAGCAAACGTCAATGTATTCATTTTTTAAACGCTGAAGTAATTACCTTATCTAATTAATTTTTGTTTTGATACTTAAATTTTTATATCTTTCCTAATGTGAAAAATAAATTTTAGTAACGTTAATTGTTACCTTTTTTGAGCAATTAAAATCTAGATTTAAACATGACCTCCATTAAGAGACCACCTCTCGGAGTGACCAATTTTTATTGGAACGGAACGTGGTCGCTTCAGGGAGGTTTTACTGTATTTATTTCTTATTTAAGCGTATTTATTTCTACATGAAAATGTCATTTCTACATTCTAAAAATAATAACACTTTTTGAGCTTTTTATTTATTGACAAATCTGTATCCCTTTCTTAGTACTTTCTAGTAAACCATTTTGTTACGTATATCTGCAGTTTTTTAAATACTAATTTGATTGGTTGTTGATGTATTCAATACTTCTTTCCATACAACATTGTTTATGGCAGTTGATTAGGGCCAATTTTTTTAATCTTTAAGATGCTTTGGTCATTTTTTTAAAATTCTTTCCATTCTGTGGTATTTAATTTTTTTAAATGTAAATTTGATAGAGGCTACTTTCTTTTTAAAGAGACATTTAAATATAGTACAGGTATGGAAAAAAAGTAAACACCCCCTACTAACTCATCAACAAATTATCGTAGACGAAAGTTACTGGTATCGAACGATTGGAAATAAAGTCTACTTTTAAATGATGTATATAAAATTTGATTAGGAGGCCATTTACATATTAAAACGAACGAAAACTTCACTTTGTCAGTGGCAATACCCAATTTTAACAAGATATTTCAAATCTTCGGCTCAAAGTAAGCCTAGACACCAAATTTCAAGTCATTTGAATGATATGTTTTTGAATTACAAACATTCAAAATTTAGTGCTTCTAATGTTAAATTGCATTTTCATATTTTTATTAATATCTCCTGAAATTATACGTCTAATGTGCTATTTTTTGTGTACTAATAATACTAAAATACCCAAACATAAATACGTTGAATTTGCTATTTTTATAATTTTATGTTATGAATTATGAAATTAATATTCGAAAAAATTATGAATTGCAACCTACAATTTTCTGATGGATTTAGATTTATTAAGTCCTGCTTTATGAAAATCCAAAATTTCACATTTTTCTTACAAGTAGTTTTCAAATTATGCTTAAATAACGGCAAAATGATGGTTTAAGGGTCCGTCTATGATTGAAGTAATTAGATATTTTGAAATTTCTTTATGCTAACCTGTGAGCTAGCAGTCTTCAAGGACTGCTTGAGTCGCGCTTAACATGCTTTGATCAAGAAGAGGGCTCTCTTGCTCAACAATCGAGTACCGAACTTCAATTTGGATACAGCCCCTAAAATACGCTCGATTTAAAATAATGAATTTCTCGGAAACTTATCGTACGACTTGCCTAAATATTTGTTTTTAGGCTAATTGAAGGGTGCAGAGTTCATTCACGATGTCAGAAATGGGTACTGCTATTGAAAAAAACAAAGTTCGTTTTAATATGTAGATGTCCCCCATAAGCAAATTTTATATACATCATTTAAAAGTAGACTTTATTACCGATGGTATGGTACCAGTAACTTTCTTCTACGATAATTTTTGCAGAGTTAGTAAGGGGTGTTTACTTTTTTTTTCCACGACTGTACTTTCACACTTCACTACTTTTTTGTTACTCTTTTTAAAGTTAGGAATTGGCTGTAGCAATACATGTAAGGGGTTAAGGACAGTTTTATAATAGGATAATACTAAATCTATAATCTCATTTAAATAAGTGATTTTATTTTATTTTATATTATTTTATTTGTATTTTCAGTTAACAAATTGATTTAAAATATGAAAAGTCATTCAGATGCATTCTAAACTAATGCAGGCAAAAGATGCCATCTACAGAATTTTTAAAGGATTTTTATTTTCTTCTATCTTTACAAGAAGTAAGTATTCGATTCACGAAAATTTTCAAATTCCTGTTTTTGACGAATTTACACGTTGGTAGGGGTCAGAAATTAAAAAAAACATGTTTTTACAAAATGTGAGTCTGGGACTCTGTCTGTCTGTCTCTATGTGACAAATATTTTGTGAGCGCTCTATCTCAAGAAGTAATGCACGGAATTTAATGAAAATTTATATTCAGGTAGTCCTTGATATAATTTGATGCTGATTAGTTTTTCGTGTAAATCGCTCAAATGCTGCTATGCTGTATTTTTCTACGATTTCCGCAACAGCTCTATCTCAAGAACTAATGCACGAATTTTTATCAAACTTCAGATTCAGGTATGCCTTGATAAATATTGCTGCTACTCCTATTTCAAGAACTAATGCGCAGATTTCCATACCTATAGAATCCTCACGATGGTCATAGATTGCCATTTAATTTTGGCACTCTGATAGCGATTTTTTATGTGTTAACATGTATGAGATAGAAGAAAGTTTTGGGATTACCACATCCGACTAGTTTAACGTTATCTTTAATTTCTGGATTTAGAATACAGTAAAGAGTGTTTGACATCCTTTTACTGGGCATGCCCCACCAAAGCATCTCTAAAATGACAATGTCCTCCCTTTCAATATCATGTTTCTTATTATTTAAAAAGAAGATAAAATTCGTATAGAAGGAGCCTAAACATTTTTAAAAGTAACAAGTTATTTCACATATTTTTAGCTTATCAAATAGGTATTTTTAGGGTTCGTACTTAAAAATTAAAAACGGAACCATTATAAGATCACTCCTGAGTCTGTCCGTCCGTCTGTCTGTCACAGCCATTTTACTCGTAAACTATGGAACGTGGAAAGTTCAAATTAGGAGAAGTAATAAAGAACATTGACCCACATATTTTCAGATTAATAAACATTCATAAATATATTTAGTAAAAATGTAGGGGGGCAAATTATGCTACTTGAAAAAAAAATATTTTCTTTGTATATCATGTGGGGTATCCTGTGAAAGCTTTCTTAACGCTGAACTCAAAAAATACATTCCTTTTAATTTTAGGTATTATATTTTAAAAAATATTGTCGAAAATGTAACGCAAAAATATGTTCCACCCCATCTAATTCCGAAACTACTGAAACTAAAATTATGAAAAAATTAGAGGTAGTAAATGTTAATGTAAACCTTGCTGGAAAATTATAGCGATTATCCTAGGTCACATAGTTTTTGAGAAATTAGCATTTTTCTGTTATACACAAATTTCGATTTACGGGCATTCAGAAAAATTGTTGAGCATTTCTGGATATACCTATCGTTGCAGAAGTATAAGAGAATTGTTGATAATGAATTTCGAAAAAAATCATCTGTAATTAGCTGAGATATTAACCCTTAAAGATGAGCCAGTTTGGACATACATAAGGACAGGAGCGGCGTACTCTATGCCTAGTTAACAACTTTTGATGATATATATGTGTAATTTAATGTCCAGTAACAGTATAAAAGCAATAAACGTCAAATTGTTAAAAACATACTAAGTCTCAGTTAGGGGTCTCAGGACTCTAAAATGTGGAAAAAATGAAAAAAAGACCCTTTTAAACATTTGATGTCTTAAAATGTATATGATTTTAAAAGACAATTTTAATTGGGATGAAAGATATAAGTATGTTCTTTCATTTCATGTATTTAAAAAATTGCAAGATACAGAATTAGTATTTATAGGGGGCTCGAAACTGTTAGACTTTTGTCGAACAAAAAATTGGGATAACAGTTTACGTGCCGGATGACAAAATAAATATTGCAACTAGAATGAAAATTTTGGTGCTTACTTATACTTCAGATTGTAATAATTTCCCTGAACTTAAATAAATTTGTATTTAAAGCGTTTTTATATTTTTAATGCAATGTTGCATTTAGCTAATACAAAATTTTGAAAATATCAACAGTAAAATCACCTAAAAAAATATTTCTTTGAACAATAAAAAGGAAATTTTAGGTTCCGTTTATACAGACTAACATGAAATACATGTTTTGACAATTTCATGAAAAAATATTCAGAAGTTTTTGAGGTATCCTGCGCGTTATGCCCAAAAAACACCATTTGGAGAAAAATGACTTCAAAGTTTCGGAATCACCGCTTCAGTTATTGAGCGGGTATAATTCTAAAAGTCATAACTTCTGTTCTAACGGGAATTTTAAGGAAACAATTATATCAAATTATTCAGAAAAGATAGGAGTTTAGCAAATAAAAAAATTAAAATTTCTCAAATTTTGAAGTTTTAAGACTCTTAACCGTTTCTGGCGCGGAGTAATTCTATTTATAAACTTATGAAATAACGAACTGACACCAGAATTTATAAGCGAATTTATTAGAAAATGCGAACTTATTTATTTTCACGTACATGATAAAAGGAAAATTTTAATTAAATATTCTTGGTGCCGATTGTCTGTTTTGGAATTAAAATTAGGTGTCCTTTTTTTAAGGGAACCGCCCTCGAAAGGTTTAATTAGAATGAATCGCATAAATACTATGGGATTCGCGATAGTTTGCATTGAGTGCATCTGTCAATACGCATCGAGTGACTTTAAAAGTTAATGCCAAATTTAAACTTTGAACAAAGGTTTTGTTTTAGCTACACTGTAGAAATAAAGGTTATTACTACGCTGAATTTAGTTTCGTGAAATGGCAAATGAAGTTTAACTATGCACTGCTTTTATTGTCAGTACCGAATTAAGTTCATCATAAACAGATTAGGATAATATTAAAAAAAGAGTTATACGAATAGCTACATTTGATATTATTTAGGTTCCATATCTCTTTGAACTTTCATGGTATACGCATTTACACTTTTCTAATATATACAGTTATACCCAACCCTACGTTTTATAGTTTTTTTTTTTTCAAAATCTTAGTATTCTTTTAGCAACGGTTTTTTTATAATACCATTACAAATTCATATATTTATTCTACGGAACCCTCTGTGCGCGATTAATACTCGCACTTGACCGTTTATTTCTTCCACAAATATGTTTTAATATAATAAATCTATAAAAACAACGACGCCGTATATATTCTCCTTTATGCCATAAAAAGTTGGGCTGTTTCATGCCTGTAAAACAAAAGTGTTATGTAGTCTTCAGCTTTATCTTCACAAAATTTCTTGAAAAGGTTCTCACATTTAGCATTCAATTTAATAGTTTTTATACATTTTATGTTATATTTTAATAACACATTAAGAACTAGTGAGATTTTTTCGATGGACAGAGATTTCACTATAAATAACACTAGTATGATTTTACACAACAATAAAAAGCATTTCTTTTCCATCGTAACTCCCGTGTATAGTCTAATTTTAAACTTTGATTTATATGTCCTGATATATATTTATTTACTGTGTATGAGATCTTCAGTACAGCCAAAAGAAATTTACTATTGAAGTGGTTGGTTTTCAATGTCTGACATGACATTTTTATGTTATTGTTAGATGATCAATTTCGAAATCAGTGCCTTTGAAATATTGACCAAATTATAGGACTGGTGAGAAATTTATGATGATGTTGAAAAATATTTATTGTGAATTTATTAAAAACATAATTTTTTTGCTGGTTTGTAATAAGATTTAGCTGTAACTAATAATGGTGTTTTTCGCAAAATGGACTAGCCCCATTTTAAAATAAACAGATACCCATCTTCTTTTCTGTTGCACGTTTGACATCTATGCTGTTTATAAAATTTATAGTATTTCGTTCAGCTATTTCATATGTTTTCTACATTAAATGATGTCAAGAAAGTTAGTTTTAGGTCCATCCTTATGTAGTTTCATGTATAAAAGTTTCTTCATGTGGCATATAGCAGAACGAATAAAATAACGTCTTATATTAAATAATCGAAACTAAGCAATTTGAAAAAAGTATAAAATACAATAATAACCAGAAAAATGTTAGAGCAAGATAAGGAATATTTGATGTCTAAAAGTTTTCAAAAGTTTTTTCATAAAATTAATCTGGTATAGAGTCTATTTAATTTTTGATTTCTAATTTTTGAAAATTCAGTACTTTTTTCTCCACATTTGTGCTCTTATTATTTACTTAAACTTAATTTTAATCTACAACTTATTTTTCTAAAATAAGGCAAAAAAGTACAGATAATAGGCTTAATACAAATTTTAAATCGCCACCCTATTGGGTGTATGTCCGCATTGGGAACCAATGGAACACAGGATTATTATTACAATATACTAGTATTTTCTCTGGATATGCAATAGGAGCAAAATGATAAGAACGGAATAGATTTATCTAAATTATAGAATATTACTTGTCAGTTTTGCTACTTTTATGCTAAATAATTTCAATGCAGCATTGTGGCACAGAGTTTAAAAGGATTATAACTTGTTGAGGTGACAAAACATGCCATGCCTCACTAATGATTGATTTTAATTTTACTTTTCAGTTACACCAGTCATTTCACAATTTTTTCGGGAGATATTGAACATTGTAATACCGCAAAAGATCTCGATGTGCTTTAGTTCTCAAGTATTAGCTGAGCAATCAAGTGTGGGAATATTATCTTCAAACCGTATCATTGCACTGTTAAAAATCTGTAGCGTTTGCTGCATAGTCACTCCACCGCTTTTATAGAAAACCATTACGTGACTATTACTATGGGGCATTCTCATTGGTCAGAATAGAGGTATTCTATAAAAGCGGTGGCGTGACTATGCAGCTGCAGATTTTTAACAGTGTATGCCTTAGGAATAGAAAGAGCATTGTGTTATTGAAAAATTTAGGTATGGAAGACATTTTTTTCACCCTCGTTAAACAAATGTTGTTCTGACATGTGAGTATAGGATTATCTATTTTCTCATCCTTGTTTAAAAGCGATTCTTTCTTAGAAAAATGAAACCCAAACCATTAGGAGTTTACTAAATGCCCCAGTTATAGTCGTATTGATGAGTAAAGAAAATTATACACAGGCCATACTCGGTTGAATGCTACTGAAGGCAGTATGTGTGGATTCCATCACTTATTCTCCTGTTATAGTGATCGCCGTACAGACGCTTTTTGAAAGTGATTGCAAACTATGCCGTAGTTTACAATACTGAGGTTAGTGGGGACTCCATCACTACGTTCCTTTGGAAACATTGAATAGTGAAGAGAATGAAACTTTGCTAATGGTAAATGAGAGAATAAGGTGTGGGGGTCACATTTTATCAGGCATCTTTTGGTTATACTAACAAATGTAATTTCTCCATGGAGGACATTCTGATGGGAACTAAACCGAATTCGCGTTTCCGTGCAAAGCAACTATAAATCCCTTACAGAACCACCTCATTTGATCCTGAAAAGTAGCAAACTTCGAGACGTATCTCTGTTTTGTGCAAAAAATCGAACCGCTAACGACTGCGTAAAAGAACAAAAAACGAAAATGACACAAAGTGAACAACAAAATAAATGTGAATAAATGAACTCAAAACTAATTAATTTACTTGATATTTTTTATTCCGATTATGGATCGGTAAAACACACTTCTTAACCCCACCCCTTATCATACTAAAAATATTTTATTTGCTTAAGGTTACCTACCTACATTAAAATGACCGTTTTCGTGAACATTTTCGGAAAACTTTTATTGTTTTATTTAAAAAAAAATAATCTTTTACTATTACAAATATGTTTTAATTTTATTCCTATGATTAATAGAACAGGTGTTATGATCAATTTAATAAGTAGGCATTAATGAGGCCAGCAGAAATGTAAACAACGTTTCTCCTGTGCATGTTTTTCTTATCTTTTTACATAAAAACATTAATAAACCTTTAATTTTATAGATAAGAAGTCACTATATTCAGAAAGAAGGAAAATAAATTTTTCCAGAAGGAAAGTAATTTTTTCTGTTTTTTCCTATACGATAAACGTCATTACATAAAATTTTTTAAACATATTTTACATAAATTTTCTCAGAAGGATTTCCATATTATTTACTATGTTCTGAAGTAGAATCTAAGCTCTATGTGGTAATGTAATTATTTTATAGGTATTCTAATAAAAAAAATGGTAATTTTTAATACAAAACATGTTTTTTTTGACATATTTTGAATATATTTCACTTAAATTAAAAAATGGTAATTTTTAATACAAAACATGTTTTTTTGACATATTTTGAAATATTTCACTTTTTTGATGATATCGTAAAACTCCTTGTTCAGTGCACAGGTAAGTGTAACAGTAATATATAGTAGGGGAGACCGGGGCAAGTTTTCCAACTTTTAGCCCCTGATACGATGTGCTGTTTCTTTCTCCCAGATTATTTTGTGTCCTAAAAAATAACGTTACCTTAGACAGCAATTTTGAAAAATTAATTTTTTTGTAGTTTTTAGCACCATTTGTTTAATTTTGGCAACTCAAGTACTCCATTTCTTTAGAAAGTAAGGGAAAATAGTTGAAAAATAGCAATTATATCTTTTTGTTGCCATTTTCTCATAACAACCGAAAGAAAATGTAATTAAAATACGTGCTATTTGAAAAAATATAAACGAATAATTTCTGTTAAAACATGGAACTATTATAAACTATATTTAATTTTAAGTATCCATATTAATGTTACAAACAAATGAAGGCCTATGAATCATTAGATAGCCTTTTTTTGCCGAGTTTCTTTAATGACGGCATTTTTTGCTGCATTTGTGTATTATTTTGCATTAGTGGCATCCTATGCATGCTTTACTGTAGATGTTGAAGAGTGCATCGTAAATGACGAATTCTTAAGCGGATGCGAATTACTTCATTTTACATAAAACAAAAATGTGTGCTTTAAGTCTTAAAATTGAAATATGCTTTGCACTATTTATATATACATATATTTTTTTCATCGAGGGCTACATTAAATTCTGAAAAAAGCAGAATTCCTGTTTTCTAGTTATTTTTAATAAGTTCGTCAGTATTTGATCCCATAAATCTTAATGATTATAGAGATGCTTTATAGGTCTCTATAAAGCAAATTAGTATTACTAGCCACCTTTAGCAACCAGTTTGTTCTCCCTTTAAATTTACGTTTGAGAAGGCGTGCTAATCATTGTATTATGTTACTTTTATTCATAATTTAATTTATTTGCACTCCCTTAAACATAATTAATATAATCCCTTAACCCCTTGAAGGGCTGTGATGCCGCTATGGCATCACATAAATTTAATCCCTAAATGCCACATTGGCACCCGAAATTTTTTATGAAAATTTAACTTTTATTAAGTCCTGGAAATTATACTTTTACTTGTTTACAAATAAATTTTCTTGTAAATACTGGTGTCATTCAATTGTTTCAACATTTTACGGATACAAATACCTTGCCCCTGAAAGGGTTAAGTTAATATTAGTTTTTGTTGCATTAAAATAATTCGTCTAATAATTTGACGGATTATTAATTAGTTAATGACGGATAGTTAATTAGTTAATAATTAGTCTAAGCATGGTAAGCATTGTATCATGTTACTGTTATTAATAATTTAATTTACTTGAACTCCCTTAAATATAATTAATATAATCCCTTAAGCTAATATTAGTTTTTGTTGCATTAAAAGATCTCAATTTGTTGATTTTCTGTAAGCAAGTAAATTATCCTATTGGTTTACAATTTGTTGATTTTCTTTTTCTGTGTACTCTTCTTAAAGGATATGTCTTCTTTTTTTCTTAGTTCTCAAAATATTTCTAAAATACATACCTGACTAACTATGAGTAACATTTTAACATTTGACATAAAAATGTGAAGTGTTAAAATCTTACTCACAAGTTCACCACCTTTTAACACATAAAATATTAAATTAAGCATATAGTTTTAGAAGTACTATTTTAAGAGCTAAAAAAAATCAAGTCGGAAATTGTACATCAAACGTAGCAATTGAGGTGCGTTCGTTCTAGTATAACTAGTTTTATAAACATTCAGATCTTGGTGCAATAGCTGTTGCACTCTTATGGAAAAAGTCATGAATACAAAATTTATTACGACTAGCCGCCCTTGGCATCCCGTTTGTTTCTGCCTTAAAATTAATGTTTTAGAAAGCATGCTAAGCATTGTATCATGTTACTTTTATTCATAATTTAATTTACTTGGACTCCCTTAAATATAATTAATAGAATCCTTTAAGCTAATATTACTTTTTGTTGCATTAAAAGATCTCAATTTGTTGATTTTCTGGAAGCAAGTAAACCCTATTAGTTTACGATGGAAGTCTATGGGAATTTGGCGAAATATGAGAGATATCGCCAAATTGGTGTCACTTTTGGCAACTCATTTTGATCGCCAAGTTGACGATAAACTTGGCGGCATCTGGCGACAGAACATAGGGTCTCCCCTATGGTAACCCCCTTATGGGTATGGCGATGCATTAAATGCTGTTCAATAACCAATGAGATGCGTTTCATTCAGGCGTTGCCATTAAACAATTAACAAATAATCGCGCATTCTGTGCCACGTACGATAGCGTAATATATATAGAGATTCTATAGATTCAATTCAGTTATACAGAAATAATGGGACTTCATATTAAATAGGACGTCGTCAGCATGGCAACCTAGAATCATTACCTATCACATGATACTATTGAAGTCATGACATAGGATAGGATTGAATAGAATGAAGAAAACTTTTATGAATATCTTTTTAAGTTTTGATTCGATTTTCATAAAATTTGAAATGACTCGACACAATTTTGTAATGATACTATATATTAAATTTTAAAACCTTCGGTTAGGCAGTTATTTTGCGCTGTTCTATGCGGAGAGACGGACAGGCAGACGGATGGATTGGACGACGACTCTAGGTGTTACGATTGCACCAAAAAAAGAGATATCCGTTAATAAAAGTACACAGAAATTATTAGTTTCCTAAGGAGATATTTTAAATATAGGAATGAATTTTACGCCTATATGTTTAACATTAGCGAGGGGAAATGGTAGTTGACTCACTGACAGCCTTAAGCCCTAAATGTTTCTTTTTTCGAATACAAAGAAGAAAAAGAAGAAAATTTCTCGAAGCAAAGCCAAGTACAAAATACTAGCGAAGAAATTCATCAAAGAATATAAAAACTTTTGTCGACTCGGTGAGCTTGGAACTCGCCATAATAGGATATCGTACCATACCACATTATGGTAAGTATTCTTTCAGTTTAAAATAAATGGTACTTCCCTGTTACAGTGGCACCCGAGAGACAGTCGCCAAGCAACCGAGATGTATTGCCCAGTCATAGGACTCGGGTCCTATATAATATGCGGAAATTTAACACTCATTTGGAGTAGAAATTTTCGTCTTATTTAATCGAACAACTTCTGTTATTATTGCTAGAGAATATTTCTATTAGAAAACTGTGGTAAAACGTCCGTATAGTTTGAAAGGTTTTACTATACGAGGGGATGCTGATAAGTTCCTGGCTTTGGCTAGAAAGAAGATAGCTAGATTTAAGGGGACAGTACACTTTTAAAATTTTCAAAAATCGATTTTTTTTATTTCTACATCATTAGAAAGGTTATTGTATTCTGAATAAACTGATACTAATCTTTTAACTGTGTGATAATTATTTACTGAGATATTAGAGAAAATGTAGACATCATCCTTTCATTTCCGAATTAACAGTTCTGCGACAACTGTCGTGGCGGCCTGTTTACATTTTGTTTTCATGCTTTCACATTATCGTAACTTTGGAAATATGTTAAAATGCGGCAAGTGATAGTGGTTAAATACCTTAAACAATAATAAGAAAGATTTAAAATATTAACTTCAACTTCCACTTTCGCCAAATGTATTTACTTTCATGGTTTTTCCCAGTTTTATTTGCTATTAAGTGTTTAAATTTGAAACAAAACAGTTTTTTTCCCCTAGAGCAATACTTTCCTGATTTTGTAATAGTATTCTACTTCTTAGTATGTATTAGCCTTTTAATGAAAAAATATGCAAAATGTGCTTCAGAACTGCATAGAAAAGGAGTCAGTTTAATGGTAATCGCTATACAATATACGATGATATAAATATATCCTAAGGTGCTAATTCATCTTGAAAACTAAAAAGTAGTCAATCTGATAGTGATTTTTATTTCAATTGCCAATTTATAATACGGATTTATTGACATTAATGTTTTTTTTTTTTTTTTTTTTTTTTTTTGTAAATTATCCGGATTTTTGTGTATATGAGTCAGATATCGAAATACGAAAATCCCTATAAAATGGCCTATATTTTAGATTAAATAATTTAGTTTTATAAAACGTGCATATTTAATTCACTTTACAATCAAATCTAAACAAAAATTTAAGTTATGTGTTTTATTACATCTATTTATTTTTAAAGCATGTTCCTATATTTTGCAGCATTCTACAAATAATTTTATATTTATCATTTTAAACAAGCATCTAATTTTATTTTTAATACAGAATACGACACATAATTAGTAATTTTGTTTCCTTTATTATATATTTTATATTTAAAAGATACAATTTAATTTTTAAACGGCTTTTTCACAAAATGGCATTTTTTACTTTTGTGCGCATAATATCTCAAAAACTATTTGAAGTAGAGCTTTAAAATTCTTGTCCTACAAAAATATTTATATTATTATGAAAATGAACTAGAATTATAAAGCTGTGTTCAGTATGAAAAAAAAAATTATGCGAATGAATGCATGTAAAAATTCATAGTTTTTCTAATTTTTCTAGTTAAATGTTAATTACCCTTTATCTAATTAACCGATTACAAATATCCTAGTTCAAATCGTAGACCAGAGAGTTATCTTTAATTTAAGATAAAATTTATGCAAATACAATGAAATTAGCATGAGATATCGTGCGCGCAGTGAAATGTTATCTTCTGTAAAAAATTTAAATAGCACTTTGAAATAGACCCCTTATATAAATGACCCCTTAAAATTATAATATATCCAAATAAATTTTTTTAAGGTAGTTCAATATCACCTAAATATATTCTAAAACCTTTGTGCTTCTAGAGCGGTTATCTTTTTTATAAAAAATTGCTAAGCTTATGGCAAATTTCGCATGTTTTATGACCGTTAAAAGTGTACTGTCCCCTTAAGAAATTACACATTTATTCAACATTTACACAACCCATAAAACTGATGCACTTGTTTATAATTTTATTTTTGTATTTTTTAATTTTATCTATTTTGATATCTACAGGATATCATTGTATTCCCTAGACCTTCTGTACAAACAGGCACAATTGTTATTCAAAGCCTAAATATACTTTTTCTCAAAAAATGGTTAAGTCTAATGATGTTACGTTGGAAAATGTTCCACGTATGCGGGGCAAGTTTTCCAGCCTATTAAAAATGGTCAGGGGCAAGTTTTCCAACATAACAGTAACATAAAAAACAGTTTTAATCCATCTCACATTTCAAGACGAAGGTACAAACAGCTCCCTGGCCGGGATTGGATTTTGTTTTTTCTTGCCCCTTTTATCTGATTCCTTTTGCAGTTTCCCTTTTTATAGATGAATCTTTTTTCCATTTTCAGTTGATTTTTAACAGGAGAATCAGTCAGTACAATACTTCCTATTTTTCTTTCCACGGCGCGTTTGCCTCCTTAGTGCAGCCTTCGCAAATGTCCTTACTTCTTCTGGTGTAGGCGAAATTTGTTTGGATGTAGAAGAAATGCCTTTTTCATAAGCAATAGGGAAAGTTTGAGTAAAACTTAAGGAACAGCTTCTTTGGAAGTGCTAGCCTGCGTTGGTGTAGAAGGATTTGATGCTTTCGGTGTTTTTTTTTTTTTTTTGGGGGGGGGGGGGGAAGGACAATCGATTATTGAGGAAAGTTTGAAATCTTTTCAGGATTATTGGTGCTTTGAAAATTTGGTGCGGCAGGAGCTGGCCTGTCAGAAAAGTAGGATGGCATAAAAGGAGAGTCAGTAAATATTTCAGGATTCAGTGGGAAAATTCTCGGACGTTTAAAAACCGCCATAATATTGACTGTGGATTAACGCCAGTGGAGGAGCTCTAAGCACGGTTAATTTGGTTTTTGAGGAGTCCATACACACTGCGATCTCAGTGTTGTAGCTTATGACTATAAAGGCATAATTAACATAAAATAGATTCCTTAAATGAACCCATTTTAGAAAAAAATTGACATTTTATTATATTTTTTAATTTACCTTGTTTTTTATATTGATAGTTTTACTGAAATGATTAAATGATCAAACGGGTTCGTAGTATATATGGTTATTTGGCCGATTTTACAAAACAATAAATACATTTTTGATACAATACGACTAGCTGATTTAGGAGGGGAGATTTTTTCCAACGAGAAACATGTTGGAAAACATGCCTCGTATGTTGTTGGAAAGCCTGCCCCGTCGCCATATTTGAACTTTTACACTACCTGGACGAGTAGCGGTGTAAGTTATTTGAGAAACAAATGCATAGTTTCCTGAAGAAAGAAACCCTTTTTTAGTGCAATCAATGTCAAAACAGTAACCTTTTTTTAGTGCAAGCAATGTCAAAACAGTAAGTTTACCGTTAGTACGTTTATTTTACGTTTTAATAAAGACCTGAAATTTTACTCGCCGCTGAAAAATTGAAGAAACCAGCTCTCCTGACGAAGTTACAGCAGCTACTAAACTATAACTTTTGTAGATGGTGTGTAAGATTTTACCACTTCAGCCAGTTCACTCGCTAGCGTCACCTAGAGGCTCATTTAAAAACTAAAGCGAGCTGGAAAACTTGCTCCTATGGAAAATGTGCCTTGGTCACCCCTACTAAAAAAGATATTTCGTATGGTCATAATTTTTAAGATCCCGATATGAACATTGAAATCTATGAAAGTCAAAAAGCATCATTTTTAGCAAATTATATCTAATGACATAGACAAAATAAACATCATGATGGAGACAATAATACAAAATGAAACTCCTGCTTGGATAGAGGAAAGGAGTAAACGATTGACTTTATCACACTTTGGATACGTATGTAATAAGCTACGAAAGACAAAATACGATAGCATTATTACCGTATCTTTCAGTGTATAAGCGAATATACGGTTTTTAGATGAAAAATTGTCCAAAATCGGAAACCCGTATATAAGCCGATGTTTAAAAAAAGGGTGATCAAAAATTTACCGAACAAAAAATTAGCAGTTTTTGTACATAGCTAGCAGAAAAAAATGCGCTCTTTGAAATTACTGATCTATCCTATTCGTCTTGGTGCGCTGCAAAATCTGCTTAATTGGGTTCCGCTCACCCTGATATGATTTGGTCATTCATCAAAACTAAAATTCCTATTTTTGTAAAAGGAAAAAGCTTTCTCCAATTCACGTGACAGCTAACTGTTATTTTCACTTAAGGAAAGATGGCTGGACGAAAGCGCGCGTCATTTCACGCTCAATGAAAAACAAGGCGAGAATGGAGATAGAAAAAAGACGAAATTTCAAATATTCCAAATGTAATGAAAGCTAGACGTGGGCGCAAATATGCCATATTTTGAAGAAGATGGCGTTGATGATGATAATGAATTATTCACTAAGGATATTTATCTTCATGTACCAATGAAATAAATAGATTTTAAAGAGTTGCTTCAAAATTGTGATAAAAACGTCGATAGTGAACGATGATCGGTGACTTTTGCATTATAAAAGAGTAGAGTATTTAAGTATTTCTAGAATTTTTTAAATATTTCTTATGTTTTTATATTTACTATATAGTTTATTTTAGAATATTAATTTTGGAAGTTTTCTTAGACTCGTGTATAAGCCGACTTTGAGGCCAAAAAAAAAATGCGGAAAAATTCTAGGCTTACACACGGAAATATACGGTAAAAATATTTTATATAACAATTTGGAAATAGATAGAATGAAATATGGTAGGCACCATGAAAAAGCTGGTCTTTGCGTGATAAAAGCAATGAATATCGAAGTAGAACAATGTGGTCTCGTAGTAGACAAAAAATTATCTTTTCTCGCTGTCTTACTAATAGGTGAAAATGAAATAGACGAAATAAGACGTCTTGCATCATGTAGTGACTTGTCATCGGAAGAAGTGATTTTGAGCTGCAAGGTAAAATTTTAGAATATAGACAGAAAAAGAAACACTATTTTAGATATAAATAAAAACACATTTATTATTTTCAAATACAGCGGCAGTTGCACATTGTCATGCTTGTTCAATTCCGGCTGCCCAGAGTTCATCCATTTTTTTGCGCTATACGTCAATACATCTATTAACAGACCTTTAATTTTGGATTCTTCTTTTGTCTATTTGCATAAGTTTTAATAGGACATATTCCTTACCCTCAATTTATACGGAGTTTTGGTTATTGTTATAAAATTATGTAACCGAGAAAATTCATTATATATATTAGTCAACTAATGAAATGTGAATGCGTCATTTTTTTCTTTCTCCTGTCTCTATGTTTCAATTTTGTTATTTCCAGTACAAATATTCATTAAGTTTTAGATCTTCTACTGTATGCATGAGGTTTATCCTGCTGTATCCTCACTCTATATATTTTTTCCTTAATTTGATTGTTTGAAAAATGTCAAAATTAGTCAAATAATGAAATGTGAATGCATCGATTGTTTTTCCTTTTTATAAGTATGTAATCATGTTTTAATTTTGTTATTGCCAGTGCAAATAGACCTTCATTCTCATCTTGTATATTTGTACTAGTTTTAATAACATCCTGCCGTATCCCTAATTTGCATTTTTTTCTATTAATTTCGTAATTGTGAAAATATGATTATTTAAGAAAATAATGAAAAGTGAAAGCATCAGTATGTTTTATTTCTGCTGCATGTATGTAGTCATGCTTCCAAATTGTTAATTAGTCAACTAATGATATGTGATTGCACCATTGTTGTTCAATCCTTTCGTGGGCGGTGTCCTTAAAAAAAGACACCTAATTTTAATTTTTCTGGCACCCAGAATAGTTAATTAAAATTTTGCTTTTATAACGTACTTGAAAATCAGCAAGTTCGTATTTTCTAATAAATTCGTTTATAAATTCTGGTGTCAGTCCATCATTTCACAAGTTTATAAACAGAATTACTCCACGCGGGAATAGGTTAAACGTTTTTCTTGTATGTAATCAAGTTTCAATTTTGTTGTTGCTACAGCGCAAAATAAGCCTTTACTTTTTACCTTCGTCTCTTGTTCATTTGTAGAAGTTTAATAATGCTCTGGCAATAAAATTTTGTATCGATGAATTATGTGTTTTGTAAAAAATGTCGTAATTTAGTTAGTCACCTAATGGAAAGAAAATGCATCAGTATATTTTATTTCTGCTATATGTGTAGTTATGCTTCCATTTGTTATATGTAGTCTATTCAAATGAGTCTTTATTCTTCTCTCGTATATTTTTACTAGTTTTAATAATATCCTGTTGTAACTTTACATTTTTTAAAATTTATTTTCGTATTTGCGAAAATGCCGTAATTTAATTAGTCAACTAATAAAATGTAAATGCATCAGTATTTTTTATTTCTTTTGCAAGTATAATTCTGGTTTCAATTTCGTGACTACTGGTACAAATGAGTTTTTCTTTTTGGATTTTAATCTTGAGTATTTTTATGATTTTAATGGCCTCCTGATATACCCACGATTTAAATATTTTTTAAATTAGTTCCTTACTCGCGAAAATGTTGTTACGAAATGTGGATGCACAAGTGTTGTTTATTTGTTTTGTATGTTTGTAATCGTTTCCGTTTTCTGTTGGCCTTGATTGAAAAATAAGCCTTTACTTTTACATTCGTCTCTCGTCCATTTTACAGTTTTAATAATACCTCGTCGTAATACTTGTGCCAATTAATTTTGTGTTTGGCAAAAATGTCGTTATTTAATTAGTCAACTAATAAAATGTGAATGGAAATAGGTTGCGATTTCTTTTGTATATATGTAACGAATTAGCTGCTACTCTCGTTATGGATCTTCTGTCGTGGCGTCGGTCAGTGCCCGACCGATGGGGGCAGGGGCGCGAACCGCGGCCGCGTGCGTGCCGATTTCTGAGCGAACCCTCGGAACTTCTAGCATAGTCAGGTAGTCGCCGGCCGTAAGTGGTGTCCGAAAAATCAAAGTCAGGTTAAGATAGTAGTTGTTCCTATAAAGACACAGTTTTTCCGGGGACCTGATTTATTGTTCTGGGGTTACATCCTTTTGAGAAATCAGACCCTTTTTGGCTTGAGAGCTGCTACTTTACTTTATGGACATCGGGCTTGGGAATTAGGTGTACCGCCAAGCCATACATAGAGAGCCGAGTGTCGTGGAGTTAGTGCATTCTTTTTATGGTAAAAAGCTCTGTCCGGGGACCCGTGCATCGGTATAAATATGCTGTATTTTATATTATTCCTGCTAGGGGCCGTTGAAGTCAAAGGAGGTGTCTTTAAACTATAATTAGTCGTTAGCTGAATGATTGACTGCCCGGGATAAAGGCTGTGGTTTGAGTTTGGCCGATCGAATGCAGCAAGACTTACAAATTGTACTTATTCAGCAAAAGTATTCTTATGAGATGTACAAAAACGATCTTTGAAAGTTATAAGCTGCGATGCGGGAAAGTTAATTTAACAGGGGCAGATGCATTCAATCAGTTGAGACACAATTACAAAAGCATTTTAAAAGTTTTAATTTTAATTTCTAAATTTAATTTTAAAAAGGGACAGAAAAGGGGATTTTAAAAAGGGGCTTAGCTTTTATCGTTTCATATATTTAAGATAGGCTTTTAACATCCAGAATCGTTATCTTGTCTTTTTTTGACATTATTTTCTTTATTTTACTGCTTAATTCATTTTAATGTATTTTTTCTTTTGCCGGTAAATATGTTTTTATTCTTAAATCATGCTTTTATGAGAGGTACCTTCTATTACTATCATTTTTAAGAATATTATCTATAAGCGTATTTATTAAGGATTGCCTAAACGGTGACAGAAAATTTAATAAATAAATGGATGAGAACTTAACAAACCAGCGGTGGCTATGCTGAAAATTGTCTGTTTTCAAATAATAAACATACATTTCACAAAAAGAAAAACAACGGATTACGAAATTTTCCAGATTACAGGAGGAATATCGAAAAAAAAATGTAGAAGTTAGAATTTAAAAAAAAATGACAGCAAAGTACGTTTTTTATTGTTTAAACAGCTTAAATAGAATAAAAAAAATACTCAATAATGTAAAATACTACTCGTAGAAGCCATCTTAAACAAATCTCGAACATCAGTTTGTTTTGTAGTAGTCTTCTCTCTTCTTTTTTTAAGGAAGTCATTTGGTATGATATGGATATACATAATTTCATATCCTTGAACAAACTGTTGCGGTCAGAAAACTTGATAAAGTATTCAAGGCAGCATCTGCTTGATTCCAACTGATGTTTGTCTCGTCTACATCATCTTCATTAGAGGCAACGTCTTTGGAGGCTGTTGAGTTGATAATACTTTGAATGATAGCCTCATCTCTCAAAATATCCTCTGGCGAGTCATCAAAATCTGACAATCCACTCTTTTATTTCTTCTTGATTCAGTTGTGACATGCAGTTCTCTAAAGGTAAGCAACCTAAATAATACTTTGAATGATAGCCCCATCTCTCAAAATATCCTCTGGCGAGTCATTAAAATCTGATAATCCACTTTTTTATTTCTTCTTGATTCAGTTGTGACATGCAGTTCTCTAAAGGCAAGCAACCTAAATAATACTTTGAATGATAGCCTCATCTCTCAAAATATCCTCTGGCGAGTCATCAAAATCTGACAATCCACTCTTTTATTTTTTCTTGATTCAGTTGTGACATGCAGTTCTCTAAAGCAAGCAACCTAAAACCCTTTCTAGTTCATCGTCAACTGCATCGCTTTCAGTAACTTTCATATTTTCCTCCCTTACTTTAGGCCAAAGTTTACGCCATGACTATTCAAAGTTGCCTTTTTCATCCATCATTTTTTAATTTCATCAGATTGTTATAAACATCAGGAGTGATTAAACGAGGAATCCTATTTTTTCCGAAAGTCGTGCCGGATTATCCAGCACGAAAAAATCTCAATTTGTTAATTTTAAGTACGTTTTTCTTGTCCAACTGCATAAATAAATTGCATTCCGAGGTCTCTCCGAACCTTTCCCTTTTGCTGTCCAGTTTAATTTTCATTAAGTATCTAGTCGGAAAATCTACTTTTATTTTTATACTACACTGGGCTCCAAAAGTTAAGGTACAGGGAGTGAATGCTTTTGATTGCACACGTTTTGTCAAATATCTACAAAAAGTACTGGCGAATTGTTCTTGAACTTCTGGGATGAAAAGAACATGTTTGATTTCATATTTCTTGGTGAAGATTTAGTGGGGCCGATAATTAGGGGGCTTATAATAAATTTAATGATAAAATAATATTTGCGATCAGCTATGCAACAGAAAATGCTAGAGATGGTTTGTCACTGCGTTAAATGGCTATTTGGGTCCTGTTCAACGTTTGTGTGCATTTGTGTAAGCATAGCACTCATATTCGTGAAGATGTTAGTGTGTCTGTGAAAAATTCAAAAGTTTTTTGCTTATAGCATACAGAGTTTCAACCAAATTTAACACAACTTTCCGAAAACTTGCCAAATAATAGTAGCAACAATATACTGCAATTAAAACATGAATATATTGAATATTTGATGAGATATGGGCATTTTTATGAGACAATTTTTAACTGCGCAAGCGCGAAAGATTTCAAAATTTTTATTTCATAATTTAGTAGTCGGTATTTTGGGGCAACTTCTATAAAAAGTCCAGTCAAATATTGCGAAAATTCACAAAGATAGGGTCGATATAGTGAGTTGCTTCCTAAAAATAGCTTTATTATAAGGGATTTTCCACAACTTTTCAATCAGTTCCCTATATCTTTCTAAGTTTTCACAACATTTGACTGGACTTTTTATAGAAGTTGCCCAAAAATACTGACTACCAAATTATGAAATAAAAATTTTGAAATCTTCCGCGCATGCGCAGTTAAAAATTATCTCATAAAAATGCCCATATCTCATCAAATATTCAATATATTCATGTTTTAATTGCAGTATACTGTTGCTACTATTTTTCGGCAAGTTTTCGGAAAGTTGTTTAAAATTTGGTTGAAAACTCTGTATGCTATAAGCAAAAAACTTTTGAATTTTTCTCAGACACAATAACATCTTCACGAATATGAGTGCTATGATTACACAAATGCACACAAACGTTGAACAGGACCCAAATAGTCATTTAACACAGTGACAAACCATTTCTAGAATTTTCTGTTGCATAGCTGATCTCAAATATTATTTTATTATTAAATTTATTATTAGCCCTCTAATTGTCGGCCCGACTAAATCTTCACCAAGAAATATGAAATCAAACATGTTCTTTTCATCCCAGAAGTTCAAGAACAATTCACCAATAATTTTTGTAGATATTCGACAAAACGTGTGCAATCGAAAGCATCGAGAGCCTGTACCTTAACTTTTGGAGGCCAGTGTACAACTACTTTTCTGAAAATGTAATTAACTACAACAAAAGCGCTCTGAAAAGTAGCGATTACAAACTTCTGTTCAGAAATAGCCACTACTTTTATATTCTTGAGATTTTGTGAAAGACTAATCTGCACTCGAAATTATTCGAGGGCACGGATTAAGTAATAAAGTTGCCCCTCGATTTATCGAGCCTGTTGTTATAAAATTAAAATGCTCACCCGCCCTGATTTGCCCCAAGGCCGTGATAATAACTTTTAAAGTACCTAAAACAGTGTTTAATATTTTTATATTTTTAGACGAAAATCTTTCGAAACAAAACAAATGTTGGTGTTTAGAGGGTACACTGCCTTCGGTATCGTACAATCTCAAATTTGTATGATTTTATATTTTTAAATGAAAATCTATCCAAATGAACTTGGAGTTAATGGCTTCACTATATTCGGCAGCGTGCAGCTGCTTTTGTAAACTACCCCCCTAATTTGTATGTTATTTTATTTTTAAATAAAAATTTTCAAAAACAAGCCTAGATTTGTTGGCTGCATTCGTTTAGAGACCGCTCATCTTGGCACGCACTGGTCTGTTTTCGCAAACGAATCTTGAATTTGTACGAGTATAGATGTTTAAAAGAAAATCTTTGCAAAAAAAATCTAGAGTTGGGAGTATCACTAACTTCGATAGTTAAAATTAAAAGAATCACAATAATTCAACGTTCAAGTGATTATAGATCGTAGCGAGCGTGCACCGCATGGCTGTATGCTGCCGAAGCATTTCTTCGGCTTATTTTTGGAAACGAAATTCGAATTCTTTCGTTTTTATATTTTTAATCTAAAGTATTTCCAAATAAACCTAGTGCTGGGGTGGGGGGGGGGGGACTCACTGCCTTTGGTGTTGGTGTTGTTGATGACGGAGGATTATCTACACTAGGGATCTAGGCCCGTGGGGAATCTTTCTAAGGGATCCTAACGAGTA
The DNA here is from genome assembly GCA_963932465.1 of Maratus speciosus. Lineage (NCBI taxonomy): Eukaryota > Metazoa > Arthropoda > Arachnida > Araneae > Salticidae > Maratus > Maratus speciosus. The sequence goes on along the minus strand of OZ010797.1, from coordinate 62,965,859 downwards.
TTTACGCAAGGTTTGAAAAAAAAAACTACGGGAAATTCAGAACGATTAGGCCGACGGGAGAAATTGTATTCGAACCCAGCAACTACCGTCTACCAGCTTTGAGAGCAAAACCTCTCAGCCACCGGTGGGGCTCCCCGTGCCTTTGGAAGCGTTCTGGTCTATTTTTATAAACGAGTCTCGAATTTGTACGATTTTATACTTTTAATTTGAATTTTTATGAATTTATATTTTTAAGAAAATCTTTCCAAAAGATGCATGGAGCGTCAGATATAATGCAATAACTTAGCATGTTTCTACTGCACTTTGACAAAATTCCTGTATATGATATAGTGACTGGCTATTTAATTTATGACTTTTAGATTAAAAAAATTTTTTCATTCTAATCAATAGTTCTTTAGAAAGCCTAAATAATAAAAAAGTCACCCCCTCTCCCTTTTTCAAGACATGAAATGATATCTTCCATTCTGCATCTGAAAACCACCAAAGTACAATTCTCTTCAAAGCTAAAATCAATTCTAGAAAATCCTTGCGAAAACAGAATGTTTATATATAAAGTTAATTATAAATATTTTTTTAAGAACAAGGACATCATAAAAAAGGAAAAGGTATCATCTATAAGTATTTTTTTCGTATTTCTTTCAGGAAAGCTGGTGCAGATTTTTAAAAAATGAAGAAAAAACGAAAAAAAAGAAACCCCCAAAAAATCCAAAAACGGCATTACGAAAATGTTTCTGAAAGGGTTAACATTTAATTTTTTTTTATCAGACGTTGTTAGAACAACAGAAGTACTCGGATTAAGAGAGTATTTTTAGTTTTTTCGTGTGTCGAATATAAGAGCGGATGCGAAAAAACATTCTTGTGAAAGAAAAAAAAAACACGAATTCGACGTTTGGAAAATATTTTTTTGAAAAGGTAAATATTAATATCTTATTTAACATCGTTAGAATAGAAAAAGTATGCTGATTAAGTGGATATATATGGGTCAATATCTGAAAACTGGACAATTTCACTCCAGAATTTTTATTTTTTTTTGAATTAAAGTACCAACTTCCAAATACAATTATATACTATGATACATGTTTTGTCATTTGAATGCTGTAGTTTTTTGAGATCAAAGATGTATATTTTATGCGTAAGTTAAACTTTTATGGAAGAAAGTGTCTGTTAACACCATAATCAATATCTAATAATTGGGACTGAGATGATGGGGGCTAAGGTGATGTTTTTGTCTTAAAAACTGCACAGACATTTTGTTGAATCATTTTGCCCACATGTAAATTATTAAATATGCCATGTGACATTAGTATGTTACGTAAATAAAGTTGCAATAAACTTTTTGTTTATAAATAAAATGTTAAATAGGGGGACATGAATGATGCTATAAAAAAATACTCGTCCATATTCAGAACAAAAACTAAATATTTTTAAATATGAAACAAAAAGAAAAACAACTTATCTTCATCCACGGTGGCTAGTTGAACTTTAGTTGATGTTGCAATGGAAATTATTCTGCCAGCGCTACCTAGTATCTGTTAACCTAAATGTGTGTTTAGAGGGATTGAGATGATGGTCATACAATATTTTACTATACAATCTATACTATAAAAGGATAATTATATTTTCCCATACTTTATATATATAGGTATAAATATACAGGGTGTTTATAAAGTCCCGGACCCATTTTGATGTTTAATAACTCATAAAATAATAAAGATAGATTAAAACTAATAACATAAATGGTTAGATAGACTCAAAAAGATTTATGACCCTTGTCAATGAACTTCCACGTGTGCCCCCTTCGTCGCACGGAGAATATCAAGTCGATAGTCAATTTCACGCCAGGTAGCGGCAAGCATGTCGGCATCCACAGAGGCTATTGCGGTTGTAATTCTGGCTCTTAAGTCATCAATGTTCGACAGTCTCCTCGTGTAAACATTGTCCTTTACAAATCAAGAATTGTACAATATGTAAAGGACAATGTTTACAGGAGGAGAGTGTCGAACAATGACGACTTAAAAGCCAGAATTACAACCGCAATAGCCTCTGTGGATGCCGACATGCTTGCCGCTACCTGGCGTGAAATTGACTATCGACTTTATATTCTCCGTGCGACGAAGAGGGCGCACGTGGAAGTTCATTGACAAGGGTCATGAAACTTTTTGAGTCTATCTAACCATTTATGTTATTAATTTTAATCTATCTTTATTATTTTATAAGTTATTAAACATCAAAATGGGTCCGGGACTTTATAAACACCCTGTATAATAGCAAAAGTCAATAATATTTATAGAAATGTTTACAGCATACATTTAATATTGGATATTTGTACTTGGGGACAGGGACTGAAATGATGATTTCGTTTGTTTAAAGCTTAAAACTAATTATTTATATCATTATATGTCCATTTATCATTGGTAATTGATATAACAAATGTTACAATATATTACGTTTTTCAGTTTTTGGTTTTAGTATAATTAATGAAATATTATTGGCAGTGGACGCAAATTGTCTAATTTTCAGATATTGACCCATATGTGTAGGATTTTAATTTATATATAATTTATTTTCCTTATGACGTGCGTGATAATAAAATAATCTGATCTTTAGTATTTTTTTTATTATCCATGATTTGAAAACATGAGTTAATGAAAATTCACCATCACAAGGTCTGGAGATTTTCAAAATTAGAAAAGAGTCAGTCCATTAATTTTTATCATTCATGAAGCATCAACATATGAAATGTCAATAAGGACACGGTTGGGCCTAATTGGATTCTTGGAAAGAAAGTCTATATGTTTTAAGTGAGAAGTGTAATGTATTTGAAAAAGCTACTAATGCAGCAGTGTAAAATTATCTTTATAAAATTACATTAAAGTTCATGTGATGTTATGTCATTCAAATAATCCAATAAATTAACCTTTTACATATTATCTTCCTACAAATCTGGGGGCTCGATGCCGGAATCTTAAAAGGAAAAGTGACTACTAGCGGAATAAATAGTCAAATATGAATCGAAGCGAAACTGTTGTAAATCGCCAGTATCAAAATTGTATTGTGAATTAGCAAGGCAAGTATAAAAAACGTTATCGTATTTCTGAACAATTTTGAAAGATAGACATGGGAACCCCAAATAAAGCTAAGCGACGTGATCTCTGTGAGGAATGCGGGATTGAACCACCAGAAGCTAATTAAAAGCTGTGAAGATTACGACGAAGATTTTATAAAGGATTGCTTAAAAGTAATTATGGCAGTTAGAAAAGAGAAAGCAGAAGAAGAAAGAGAAGAGAAAAAACTACAAGCAAAAGCGCAATCGAAACTTCAAGAGAAGAAATTGCAAGCAGAACCAGAATAAAAGAAATTGCGATTGCACGTTGAAGAAAAGAAATTACAAGCAGAGATTGAAGAAAAAAATTAAAAATGGAAATGGAAGAGAGTAAATTGAGAGTACAGTTGGAACAAAATGGTCGCGAAAAGGAGTTCGAGATTAAGAAAATACAAATGCAAGAAAATTCAAGAGAACACATCGACGTGAACCGAAATTAGAATTATCTACCTTATTATGAAATTAGAATAAACCTATACGAAGATATTTTTTATGGTAGTAAATTGCAATTAGGCTACACAATTTACCCTTAGCTGGCGGAATGTATTGATGTTTTTGAGCAAATTTTAGGTCGGAATTATTTAAACGACCTCCAACTCTTAGCACCTTATCTGCATCCAAAAAGGGGTTTAACAATCGCAATTTACTTTTCTTAGAAATTTGCTTACCTTCTAACAATGCAGTATACTCTGCCTTAAATTCGCTTTTTTGAACTTCCCGTATCTAAAATGCCTCTGCTCTTGATAATTCATCTATACTTACGTGTCCCTTTCTTTTTTCAGTTGATCTTTTCGTATTATCTAAAAACCTGAAAATATAACTTAAAACACGTAATGTTTTAGTATAATTATTGCTAATAATTAAAATCTCATTAACAAATTCACCATAATTAAAACAAGTTAATGTAGTATTGTTTTTCAGTTTTAACTCTGATGAAAACACAATAGTATCTTTCACATGTTCCAAGTCAATGTTTTTATTGGAAGTGATGTCACCTTCTCTTAGGAAGGAAGGGCCATGCCACCAAAGTTCACAAATCAATTAACTTGTCAAAGGTTAGTCCTCGAGAAAGAAGGTCTGCTGGATTGTCCTCTGAACGTATATGTTTCCATTGATAAATCTGGATCAACTCTTGAATTTTGCAAACTCTGTTGGCCACAAAGCTCTTGAGTAGATGAGGAGGAGTCTGAATCCATGCTAAGACGATGGCTGAGTCACACCACAAAATTACCTTATTGATATGCAATTTTAGCATATTCATTACCTTACTTGCGAGTTGAGACAACAAGACAGCTGCGGACAACTCGAGTCTTGGGATTGTCAAAGGTTTCAATAGTGCAACCCTAGACTTGCTGTACAGTAAATTTAAAGATGTATTAAATTTTGTGGGACAGCCTAGATAAACGGCTGCTCCATATGCGAGCTCGGATGCATCGGAGAAACCGTGCAGTTCAATTTCCGAATGGCTTTCGTTTAGAACAAAACGATTGATTTTTAAATTGTTTATATATTGAAGTGTTCTGATAAAGCGTTGCCATTCATCTTTAATATCATCTGGAAGTGGATCGTTCCAACCTAACTTTAATAACCAAAGTCTCTGTGTGACAACGTTAGCCTTAGCTATGCCAGGACCGAGTAATCCTAATGGATCGTAAATTCGAGCTATACCTGATAGAAGAACAGTTCTTTTCGTGTACACAACTGGCACCTTAACTGATGAGTTAAACAAAAAAGAGTCACAAATTGGATTCCATAAGAATCCTAGAGTTTTAGGGCTATAGGCCTCATCACGATCACTGAATGAATATTCCTTGTTACTAGTTGTGATTTTTAACAGTTCGGCGTGGTTAGCACACCATCTGTGCAATGTCATGCCGCCACGTTCAAGTAATGCGATTAATTGTGCTTGCAGTTGTTGGACTTCCCCTAAACTGTTAGCTCCTGTTAGCACATCGTCGACGTAAAAATTTTGGTGTACTGCACGTGATGCTAGCGAAAAATCATCTTTTTCATCAATTGCGAGCTGATTTAGAGTCCGCGTGGCAAGATATGGAGCGTTCGATGTTCCATATGTGATTGTCTTTAACTTAAATGTTTTGACCGGTTCTTCATCACCACATTTCCACAAAATGCGCAATAAATCTCTCTGCTTTTCCGCAATTAGTATCTGGCGATACATCTTTATGATGTCGGCTGTAAAGGCGTACTTGTGTGTTCGAAATCGACAAATAATATCGAAAAGCTCATCTTGAACTGATCCTCCATTTAATAAAACATCATTTAAAGAAACACCACTAGTAGTAGCTGCACTACCATCGAAGACAACCGTTAATTTCGTGCTGGGTTTGTCGGGTCTGTATACCCCATGATGCGGCAAATAATATGAAAATCTGGGATTAGTTTCCAAAGAGATTTCTTCTAAGTGTCCCAAATTACTATATTCGTTAATGAAATCTTCATACAAGAATCTCATGGTTGGTTTGTACGTAAATCGCTTAAGCAAATGATTTAATTGCTTATTTGCATATTTCTTTGATTTTCCTAAGCATTCAAGCCCACCAGTTTTAATTGGCATTTCGACAACATATCTGCCATCTTCACTTCTAGTATGTGTACGCAGGAAATGTTCCTCACAGTATTGCTCTTCTTTACTTTTTATTGAATTTGTATCATGAACTGCTCAATTTCACAAACTTTCTGCATAATATTGGATAAATCGTCCACAGATCGAACAAGACTGTACTGATAATTACTGAAATTGTCTTCTTGTGGCATAGAGTTAGAACCACTGACAACATAGCCAAAAACTGTTTCTTGAAAAACCAAATTTTGCATGTTTATTTTATTGGCTCCCATTAAATTAAAAAATACTTCGTTTGACAATAAAACCTGTATTGGACCTGGTTTATCAAATTGTGGAGCAACTAACTGAAATGTCTGTATATGCGTAATAGGTATGTTTAGATATTTAGCTGGCATTATTCGCGTAATTTTAGGAACAATAAAAAATTGCAATGTTTCTCTAAAACTTCTATTTTCATATGCGATGAATATAACACTTTCTTTTATATTCATGATTGAACCATTTAGCCCTGAAATTAGCCAGTTAATTTTATTTCCCTTCAAGAACAATAACTCGGTACATTACTTCGTCATAAAGTTATTTTGAGATCCTGAATCTAGCAATGCCCTAAGAGGAACAAATTCTCTTGTAGCATTTTGTACATATATTATCACGGTTGAAAGCAGTACTTGTTTACTAAAAGAAGATGTCATATTCATTACAGTATTGTTTATGGTTGAATGGGTGTTATCAAATGAATGCGCATTTTCACCAAAAGTGGTGACAGACATCTGACTACTTGTGTAAATATGAGGAGAAAATGCGGTTGCGGTTGGCGACAAGTTACTAATAAGATTACTTGTTTTGAGTTGGTACACTCTCAGGAATAAAACTCTCCCTTTTGACGATTCAGAAATCCTCGAGCTGTATTTCGTCGATTTTGACGATCATTTCCCATTAACATCACGTGACTTTTAACCAGTGACCCGGAGCCGAACAATTTTTGATGCTCCAGCTCCAGCTCCGCTCCTAGAGAAAATACTGTGGCTCCAGCTCCTTCTCCGGCTCCGGCTCCAACTTCGCGCTTTTGAGTTGCAGATTTTAATTTACACGTTTAATTTTTTGCTTACAAATACTTTCTACCTTCATTAAAGATCTGACAAAATGCGTTTTTCTTCTCATTAAACTTGAAATGCTTGTTCAGAAAATATGACATCTTTTATCTTTTGCTTTTAAAATAGAAAGTTTGGTGGAATTTAAACACAAAAATCTTAAATTTCTTCTACACTTTTCAAACAGCCAAAATTGTACAACTACACATGTAAACAACAGGTGGCCATATTTGTTTTCAAATAATGTTGTCACTTAGTTCAAGTAGAAAGTAGAAGTAAAGTAGTGCTACCATGTTTTGAGAAGTTTCCCTTCTCTAATAATAATAATAACCTAAAAAATGATATCTAATTAAAATACTGAATAATGATGCAATTAAAATATTTTAAGCCTAGAAATTTAAAAGACTGAAAATTTTTTTTTAAAGAATATTAAAAACTAAAGGAGCCCTGGAGCTGGGAAAAATTTAGAGCTCCAGCACCAGGGAAAACACAGCTCCGGAGCGCTCCGGCTCCGGGTTCCAGCTCCAGTTCCGGGTCCCTGCTTTTAACGAAACGTAAACCCTCAAATATTTGACGAAAGTTTTGCCTCAATCACGGTCAGACTCAATGCATTTTAAGGAAACATTCCTCAAATCCTGCGATTTTAGCAAACAGATATTTGCTTGCTTATGTTAGTCCTGTAATAATTTATTTTAAAACAGCACTTAGTGCTTTTCAGAAAATACTGAAATATAGGTAGTTATTGTTTCTTCATTCGTTAATTTTTTAGCTGTTAGAATTTTTAGGAACGCTTATTATTATTATTATTATTTTATTTATATGTTGTCGTTCGTTATGTTTTAATTCGAAAAGAATAAATTTCCTCTGTTCTTCAAAACCATTCAATAAGAAAATTAGGTCAATAAAATTCAAAACTTTTATGATATATATATTTTTAAGAAGTATATTATGTTTTCAATCAAATTAAAAATAAATATAATTGATCCCTCTCCTCTTTATAAACAGTAAAATGTTAAAATCTTATCCTCCTACTCAAAGTGATAAAATCTCACGCAATATGCACTTCACAATTCGTTATTTGTGAGCAACAAATTAATCAGACCATATTCTAATCATCCATTGATCAAAGAAAATTTCAGTTGTAAATTATTTAATCAAGCCATATTATAATTATTCATTAATACGAGAAAACCATAAAAATAAATTAGCCTTTCTTAAAACTTTCAGAAAATATAGCAGCGCCGATAAAATTGCAATCTACGTTATAAAAATATAAACACGAAGTAGAATTCATTACACCAGTCTAAAAGCAGACACTTTCAAGTCCCCAGCAGTCAGGTTGGAAGAGCAGCGGCCACCCACACGAAAGGTCGTGAGTTCGAATCACGCCGAGGAAAGAGAGAGAAGTGATTTTTTTCCTTTCCCCGTGTCAAATACTTGAGCTTCCAAACTGTTTGAGAGATGGCGCCACCAGCCCTCTTTTGACGAAACTATTGACGAAATTTATATCGTCAAGCAAGTGAAGAAACTAATTTCATCAGTTTGACGAAATGTTCGCTCGGAGCATTTTCCAGGAAACCATTTCATCAAAAACAAAGAAAATTTCGTGAAATCTGAGTATTCATTTCTGAGAGTGTATAGCCTGATTAGTATCAATACCTTCTTCACCGCGTTCCAGGTGAATCAAGCTGTGATGGCGCTTGCTACATTTTCTGCACGTACTTAAAATTTTACATTGACTAATGTTGTGAACAGATGATAAATAATTATAACATAGTCTTTTCGTTTTAACAATATTGAACCTTTTTTTAGGGGCAAATTCAAAAATTGCGAACATTTCATTAAAATGTAGTCACCCTTACACATTAAACAATTGTGTGGACCTTCTGCTAACAAGGTTAATGACTTAGAATTGCATGAACGTTTCTGATGCTTAATGAAGGGTTTTATGGAAGTGCATTTATGGATATTTCCCAAAATTTGTGAACGTTGCTCCAAAATTAAAATTAATTCATCTAATTTTGGTACTTCGTTTGCACTTATACTCATTTCATAATTTTTTCGAGTATCTTTGTCTAACTTTTGAAGAATGATGTTTAATATTAAAACATCGGAAAGATTGTTTCTATTATAGTTTAAAACGCTTAATGCGCAAATGCTTTCTCTTACCTTGTCGACTAAATTTCATAGGTCTTTAGCGGAAGCCTGCGTGAGCTTATCTGTATCTCCGTTTAGAAAATGGGACTAAACCGTCTTCTCGGCTAAGGATGCCAAGCAATTTTTTTTTACAAACTCAGTTGTTAATATTTGGGACTGCTTTCAGAATAAGTATCCCATGGGCTTTCAATTATTATAGTTTAGCTCTAGGGTAGGCTTAACATTAAAAATGTCATTACAATGGTCATTATTAAGGCGCATTGGATTTAAAATTTTAGGGGCATAGGAATATACATTTTAGACATTTTGAAGAAATCATAGCTTTCCCTTCCCAAAAATTCCCAATATTTTAATATCTGGTGAAATTTGAGCTAAAAATCAGGAATTGAAATAATTTAATTTAATCATTTTTTCAAAGCCAAAATTTTTCTTTATCCGAGAATGACCTTAATATGAATGCACCTTTTTAAAGAAACTCCAAAACTATTTCAATACATCAATATTTTTCTTATAAAAATACTTTCTAATAAATTTAGTGAAATATCTAAAAAATTACTTTAAATGTAAAAAATGGTTTTCCTGTATAAGGCAGGAAGCCTGCATTGAATCTTCTAGTATATTTAAAGCAGATGAAAATAAAAACATAAAATAGCAAATGCATCAACTGTATACATATCTGAAGAGTACTGTATTATGTATATTTTTCAGTGCTATTATCACAGATAAATCCATTAAAAATTAAATCATTATTGTTTATCAATTTTTTGCATACATGTAATTAATCTAAAATTTAAATTATACACTGCTTTCAATTAGGAGTGCATCAAGGCACGGAGTTAAGAAATAGAGATATTTATTACAACTCTGTGAGATCAAGGCAGTGGTTTTACTCATAAATATGGATTTGGTGCCATTTATCATCAATTAATATAAACAAAGGAACTTTTCTTAAAATTTGTTATTGTTTTTTATAGAAAATATGTAAGACGAATTGATTTAATTCAAGAATAATTTTTAAAAGCTTCAGCTATATAACATTGAAATTTCATTCAGTATAAATAAAATCAATCACTTATCATTATTTTTTTCGTAAAATTTTAATTTAATTTTTTTTATTAATAAGAGCTTAGCTTATATCCACTTAAAATTGATATATTGAATGAAATTTTAAGATTATATAAATGGATTTTTTAAAATTGATCTATATCGATTTCCGACAGATGACGCTAAAAGAATGTTAAAAATAAAGGATAATCACACATGGCACTGCTGTCTAGTTATGGTTATTGAAGTTAAATTAAGTATTAAGGAAAAAGTTTCAAAATATAATTTTATTCCTGGGACAAAGCACAATTCTTTAGATATGAATCCATTCTCCCTTCTTGTGCATGTACATTGAAAAAGCATCTAATAACTATTACAGTAGAACATCGATTATCCGAAGTAATTGGGACCGACCATCTTTCGGAAAATCGAAATTTTCGGATAATCGAGAATGCTTCAATTTTAAGATTAAGGAGAAATATATGCAATATTTCTTATTATGGTAACTAGTGCTTAAGGGTGTTCTCAAATCTAAAAGGGTAACTTTCTGACATAATTTTTAATTTATTTTTGTTTGAAAATGCAATGAAACCAGCTGGTGTTGTTGTTCAGAAACTTTGTAATTGAGCTGTTTATTCCCTTTTTTTTTTGTAAACGCAATACATCTTTCAGAAAGAGCACTCAAGAGCGGGCGAAAAACGTGTTTGTCACGTGATCGAAATAGCTTATAATTCAATAGGTAATTGATTGATCAAAAAGTGGAAAAAACAGTTCAATTCCAAATCAATTCCATGGCCAGGCTTTCCAATTTTATATCTTTCCATTAAAAAATGAATTTATAAATGTGTCAAAAACGTTTTGCGCTTGTTGAGCAGAGCAGTTAAGAACAGCCTTATAAAAAATAAAGCAATAATAAAAAAGAAACAAGAATAAATTAATTTTGAATTTAAGTACCCTTTACATATATCACAAGCGTTTGTCAAAACGTTTCGTTTGTCGCACTTTCGATTGCCTTTTTAATATTATTAGTTCACCAGTATCACGGTTTTTCTGCTGCTCCAACCATGCTAAAATTTTGCAAAACACTCAAAAGCTCCAGAATTGCTAAGTTTTTCGTTTTCTTCGTTCCACTCCGCAGCTTACGGGAGCCCAAGTTAAATTCAAAGGAACTCTCGTAGTTCGGAAACGACAGCATGCATACAAAGAATATGATAGTTGACAAAAAAAATTTAAAAAAAAGCTTTGTGATTAAAAAAAAATTGACCTTTAAAATGGATTTCGGTTAAAAGAGTTTCGGATAAAAGAGGTTCTAATGTACTTTGTAACATAGGATATGGAAGAATTCAGGGCTCCCATCCTAGAAATTCATTCTAAAAAGTGCTCTGCAGATTAAAAAGTTTCAGAACCACTACTCTTGAACATACTTCACAAAAGATTGGCTTTTGCATTTGTGTGAATATGGATATATTTAAGATATTATAAGAAATTTTAGAACACAATTCACAAATAATATTTTTTTTTTGTGTTAACATGCAGATGTGTTAATGGCAACTTTGTGAATAATCAATACATTATAGATCACAAACAAAAAGACTTTCAATTTGTATGGGTAAGTTAATTTTCTTTTAAATTCCCACTTACTGAAAACCGTTTAGAATACATATCGCAAGCCGAAGGGTATTTTTGGTATGAAAATGCTTTTTTAGATTACTACTTTTTGAAATATTCTTTGATTATACCTAACAAACAAAAGTTTTTTTCTTTTACATGATCAAGCAACTGTCTTTTTAGACGGTATTTCACTGAAAATGTCTCTGAACATATTTCAGAAGAAAAGATTTTTCCTTTGTATGATTCAGCAAATGTATATTTAGTGTAGCACTTTCTGAAAATTCCTTGGAACATATTTAACAAACAAAAGGTTCTTCCTTTGTATGGGTATGTAAGTGTCTTTTGAGATTATCTTTTCTCGAAAATGTTTTAAGGCATATTTCACAAACAAAAGGTTTTTCCTTTGTATGAGTGAGCAAGTGTTTTTTCAAACTACCACTTCCTGAAAATCCTCTGGAACATATTACACAAACAAAAGGTTTTTCTTTTGTATGGGTGCGCAAGTGTTCCTTTAGATGACTCCTTTCGGAAAAATCTCTGGAACATATTTCACAAATGAAAGGTTTTTCACTTGTATGAGTACGTAAGTGGATTTTTAGATGACAACTCTGTGAAAATCCTTTGGAACATATTTCACAAACAAAAGGTTTTTCCTTTGTATGAGTGCGCAAGTGTCCATTCAGATTCCCACTTCCTGAAAATTCCTTAGAACATATTTCACAAACAAAAGGTCTTTCCTCCACATGAGTATGCAAATGTTTTTTCAGATCACCATTTTGTGAAAATCCTTTGGAGCAGATTTCACAAACAAATGGTTTCTCATTTGTATGGATACGCAAGTGTACTTTTAGATTACCATTTCGTGAAAATTCTTTGGCACATATTTCACAAACAAAAGGTTTTTCATTTGTATGAATACGCATATGTTTTATAAGATTACTCCTTTCTGAAAATCTTTTGGAACATATTTCACAAACAAAAGGCTTTTCATTGGTATGGGTGCGCAAGTGTTTTTTCAGATTACCACTAGATGAAAATCCTTTGGAACAAATTTCACAAACGAAAGGTTTTTCATCTGTTTGCATGCCTAAGTGATTTTTCAGATTATCACTATGTGAAAATCCTTTACAGCCTATTTCACAAAAAGTAGTGTTCCGTGTCGCTTGAGCGTAAATATGAGGCACTGACATTTTCTTTAGAGAAAATATTTATTTTTACAGAAATTAGAAGGTAAAATATCTTCACAAAAAGATGCTTTGTTGAACCAAGTCTGTCAGTTCTCCACCGTTAAATCTAATTTTTTTTAATTAATGATATGTTGTTTATCTTATGATTTAAAGACAAATTAATTATCAGTATTCAAACAATTCAATAATTTTAACACTCACAAATTAAAAATAAGAAGTATTTGTGGATATTTGCTTATGTATTAACTGTTGAGATATGGATGGTTTTTAGTAAGAAAAGAACACGAGCAGCATCTTCTGTAAGCCAATATATTTTTTAAACATAAATATCTTTAAATTACATTTGTGATAAATGTAAAGTCAAGTAGTAGTATAAATCTAACAAATATAAAATTGAAAAACATTAATTTGATTAAAAATAATCTAATCAAATACTATAAAAAATGTGGTTTTACAATTTGTAGCATTATTAATTTGAAAAAAAACTAATAAATTTAAAATGGCAAAAAACTTCTGCCATTCAGATTGAATGAACAATTATGGCGGCTCATAAAGATGTGCTTAGCTTTTTGTCTGTGTGCTGTACATGTAAAACCGGGATAATCTGGAGATTGATTCTGCACTAGTGCTGGCTTTTAATTAATAATAATAAAAGGTAGTGAAAAGCATTTAAAAATTTAAAATTTAAACACTGAAGAGTTTTTGGGAAGGGTTAAATATGATTCATGTATTAAACACATTATTATTCTCAAATTTACAGTTGCTTTTCACGAAGCAGTATTACACTATGCACCATGGATGTTCTTAAAGGCTAAACAAAACTATTATTTATAAAGCTACAAATTTCTTTTCATCTAAGAGAGTTTCTCTACCAACATTTGTATGGAGTACAATAGTTCAGAAAGGAGAAAAAAAATTAGAAAATTATCTTTAACCCTACATCTCATGTAACATGCCATTAACGGTGTTTTACTGAAGCTTTACATTAAAATTATCTTCTGTATTATTTGTTGCTCTTTATTAGCAATAGCAAATAATGAATCATCTGAATTACAATTCTTCTTACTTCGAGATTCGTGTTTCCTCCTCATACTCTGAAAACACAAATTTTATTATTTCAAAAATTCTTATTTGATGAAATTTTCTGTCCTATTCATTAATGATGAAAAAATAAATAAACAGATAATCTGTTACCTAAATTATTTCTATACCCCAAAAATATCTACCCCTCTCCCTCACATACAAAATTTAAAATCTTTAGACCAGAACTTAAAAAGTTTCTGTATTTGTTGCTGTCTAGTAACAATAAAGGAATAATCAATCATCTGAAATACGTTCTTTTCTACAAACGTTTAATTTCTTCCTCTGTTGCTCGACCCATTAAATAGATTTAAATCTTTAACATTAATTTGAAAAAATTATACCTTTATTTCTTATTTTGAAGTAAGGCGACCCAATCAAAATTTCATCTACATCAACTCATATAAGTATCACTCATCTAAATAACTCTAATCCCTTTTGAAATTTTTGCCCTGTCCTCTCACCTCACAGCTGGTGTGTGTGTGGGGGGGGGGGGGGGTCCTAAATACGAGGCAGGAAAATAAGACTTTTTCCTCTTTTTTGTAATTTGGCTCTTATTACCCCTCAATTGCGCGTATATCTTATGTTTTAAAATAAATAGGTTTTCTAAAGAAACTATTTCCCTATTTCAAAAACATCAGGGGTGAATTCAGTCAAATTATAAAAAAAAAAAAAATTCTCTCTGCTCCCTTGCCCATTATATCTAGAAATTCACCCCTTTTTCTGGAGATGGGGAATGGAAATTTAAGTGGAGAGTTAGATGATTATCCATTTATTGTTATTTATTTATTTGATTATTTATTTATTGCAACAAAGTAACAACAGAGCATAAAATTCTTTCAAAAAATATTCAATTTTAAAGATTTCAAAATTTGTGTATTGCAAGCGGAGGGGAGAAGAGGATTTTTTTTTCTTTTCAAGGGGTTGAGAATTTAGATGTTTATTTAATTATTGTTGTTACAAGAAAATTTTAAATAGAGAAAAAGACCTATATTTTTTAAGATTAAACTGTGCGTGCTTGGGGAGTTGGAGGAAGAGTTCAAAGAGAAAAATGTGCAAGTCTTTTAGACAGGGGAGAGAAAGAATAATTTAGATGGCTACTTAAATATCTGCTTATAATAAAATCCGAGTGCAGGAACCCCCAGGGGGATACCTTCTTTAGGTATTCACGGGCTTCGCAACCCGGGGTTCCAGAGCGATCTTTCTCTTTCCTCTTATTTCCCTTATCTTTCTGTCCTCTTTGTTTCACTCTCGTTGTGGTTTCCTCTTCGGAGGTGAGGGCAATTCTGTATGAGCCGATATCATCTTGTATATCGACTTATGGAGAATTGTAAACCACCCACGTGTTTGCCGTGCGTGGCGACCCGTGTCCCTGGAAAGGGGGATCCTGGCAGTTGAGGGAAACCAACACACTGCTTTGGCCTCTGCTTCAGGTAGACGGGAGGTGCATATTGGTCCCGTATGCATCAATCGGCTGGTCAGCTGACTTGTCACTGGCTAAGGGATCAAGTGAGCGAGCAATTACTAGTCATCTCGTTAAGGGTGGAGACTGACATAGGGTTGTCTTGTGACCGTACAGATCCTGGTTAGCACTGGTGCACGAATGTGCATCCCCTTGTTGGGCTCGGTAGTGGGTGGTGCGGCCAGGGTCTGAATTCTATTATTTCAATTTTGGATGGAAAAAATTCAATTCCTTCTATATCTCTCCCTTATGGAGAGCAACAAATTGTACAGAATACTTTTACTCGCTTCTTTGTTATTAAACGTACTGATAGCCTCTCTGATAGCTCTTTCAAGAGAACGTCTCCTTTTCTTATTGCGAAAACATTCCAGTCTGTTTTGGGAGATGGCCATTCACTCAAAAAATTGCAATCTGGAGATTTACTTATTGAGATCTCTACAGCCAAACAATCACAGCTAATCTCGAATTGCTCTACAATAGGCACCTTTTCAGTTTCTGTTCAGGCACATAAAACCTTAAATACAACCCGTGGTGTTATATCTAAACCAAACCTTCTGTTCACTACAAAAGAAGAACTTTTAACAAATTTAAAAGAACAAGATATCGTAGATGTACGCCATATTACTATTCGTCGGAATGGGCAAGTGCTTCCGACCAAGCACATTATACTGACATTCAATAGCCCTAATTTACCAACCAGAATCAAAGCTGGATACTTAAGCTGTCCAGTCCGGCCTTATATCCCTAATCCTCTCCGTTGTTTTAAATGCCAGCGTTACGGCCATACTAACACTGCGTGTCATGGATCTGTTACTTGCGCACGTTGTGCAGAAGTCGGCCATGACGATAAGTCTTGTGAAAAACCTGAACACCGCGCAAATTGTAAAGGGGATCATACAGCATACTCTCGCTCTTGTCCTAATTGGATCCGTGGAAAAGAAATTGTTACTGTTAAAATTACTCAGAAACTTTCATATCCTGAAGCTCGGAAACTAGTTGATACCAGAACCCCATCTATTGGAGTTTGTTACTCTAGCGTCCTCAAGCAATCTTCAAAACCAGTAAGACATATAAGCACCCAAACTGAATCATGCTCTCCACCAAGTTGTTCACCTGAGAATCCATCATCTAGCACTCTAAAAAGAAAAACCCGTGATGTACACTCTACCGCTAGTACAAGACAAATGCCAAAATTGGAATTCTGGCCACCATCATCAGAACCTGTGAAAATTGAATACATCCGTAGTCCGTCACAAAAATCATCAGTCCAATCTAAAATATCAACCGAACACAAAACTAAACAAAAGCCAGTTACAGATAAAAGCAAATTGGTAAAGCCTATTGTTTGTCCAACTCAGAAAGCAAACGAAAAATCTTGTGCACAAAAAGAACGAAAGAAACCTCCAACTCAAGTCTCTTCACAGTGGAAAACTGTGAAGAGAAAAGACAAGAAATCATGCCTGAGCTCAGCAATCACAAATGTAAAGGATACCAAACAGTTGCTTAAATATGCAGAAGAGGCTATTGAATCCCACAGTTATGACTCTGATGACGACGAAAATACTGTTTTCGAAGAATTTCATCGTACATGATTTTTTATTGACTTTTTTTTTAATTTTGAATTATAACTTTGTTTTTAGGCAGTATTACTATAAGATGTTATGCTTTGTTTTTTGGATTAATTATAACTTTTCATAACCTCAGAGCTTTTAGAGTTTCTTAATTTAAATATCTGCTTTGTCTTTTAATTACATTTTGGTTTTTAAAACCTTCTGTATTGTCACGTTCATTGTACATTATTTTAATTACATGTATCATCACATTTCTTTCTCCAGTTTACTTTGTTTTAAACTTACATTAAAAGACTGTATGAGATATATAACTTTTAAATTTTAACTATGTTTTACACCTTACTTTTTTTTCTTGGTGCAGCATGTCCCTAAAGGGACCTTGTGCCATAAAACTCCAATCAACCAATCAACCAACCGAGTGCAGGAAAGTGTAGTTAACCATGCCGGTGCGAATCACTCTGGTCTGCGAATCGACCGTAGCTAAACGCCATGTTAGGCTTAATGAAAAACATATGCTAATATATGACAGTTAAATGATAATTTCTTTTACTTAAAATAATGTCTGCTCAGCATATTTTCACATAAAACATGTATATAATATCCATTTATAATGTATTAAGTTCTAAATTAAAATTAAGCTATTATAAACATTGAAACCAGATCTAAACAAACGACACTGTTGCCATTCAGAATCAAATTCCAGCAAATCTAGAAACAAATGTATGCCTCTTTGAATGCTTCATTAAAAAAAATACGGGTTAACGTCAATGCTGCTCTTAAAATATTTGTAAAAGTATATTAAAACATTTAAATATTTTAACTTTGTTTAAAACCTTCAAAAACTATCCAATTAATTTCTAAATTAAAAATAGGGAAGTTGCAATCAGCTGATAAACCATTGTACTTCAAGTGAAGGTCAGGGTAGTTCCATCAACCAGAACTGCCTATTTCTAGTGTGTGACCTCCAGCATGACGTCAATTGCAACTGTCCTCATGAGTATCAGGAGGGAAATAAAGAGCTTATGTTTCTTGCTATTTCTTTTGTCGCCATCTATAAGCAATTAATATAAACATAAAACTTTCTGATGTAATTGTACTTTTTTAAAAATGCATTTTATTAGATTTGAAGTCATTGCAAATAAAATGAATATTTCCTATCAATTTTCATTGGAATTGAAACATAAAGAATATATAACACAGTTGTACAACATATTTTAATTATCTTGGAGATAAAATTATGAATTTTAACATAGTAAGTTTGTAGCGAAAAAAAAGTCATAATGCAATTAATAGTCATTTACTTTCAGAAACGATGCAGATTAAAAGCATTAAAAATTGTTGTTAAAATTGTGTATTACAGAATAATTCAAAATTAGTTTCCAAGTAGTAAAATAATTTGTAAGTCACAAAATTAATATAGGGTAACGAATAATATATAAAAATAACCTTCTACTCAGTAATATGAATATGTAAAATATTTCATAAAATGTTTTATAGAATTAACTGTAATTTTTCATATAATATACATACAAACATACATATAAATATATACATATGTGTGTGGGTGTATATATATACACACACATATACATATGTGTATATATATATATACACACATATGCGTATATATATGTATAATATATATATATATATATATATATATATATATATATACATATACATATGCTACAAATGCAATGCAACTTTGATCTTTTCTCTTCAAATCATAAAAAAAATCAAAGGATAATACTTTTTGATTAACAAAATGCAGTAGGCATTATTTATTTATTTATTTATTTATTTTTTTTTTTTAGTGAGAAAAATATTTTTTTGAACATTTGTCATTCACATTCAGTCATTTTTGACGGGGGTTATATATTAGTAGTATATAAATATAGAAATCACAGATATGTTAATTAAATTTTGTAGATATACCTCTGAGACAAATGTATTTATAAACATTTAATTCTTAAACAAAAAAAGGTATATACAGTTTTCAAGTTTTCTTATAAGTATTTAGTCACAAACCTGTCCAATCTTTCAATAAACAAGGGAGCACCTCATGTATTTGCAAACAATGAAGAGTGACGTAAATCGCATTACTGAATACATGCAACCCTATTATCTCAGTGTACTGGTGGTAAAGCATATTACAGCTTTATTATCACAGGAATAAAAATTCTACTCCTTTTTTCTTTCTTTCTTTAACAGCAATTGTTGCCTTACTTAAGAATTTCTGTCATAAATAAGATGAAAATTACTATTTAGAAATACTGGTAAAAGTTTCCCTCATGCTAATCAAGCCATAAATAGTGGTAGACTTACACATCACGAGTGTCTTATATGATGCACATAGTCCTCTAGGACTTAAAAACTATGTAAAACGTATTTTCATAAATAATATAAATCATAATAAATTTAGAATTATATTTTTGAGAGGGGGAAAGGGGAACCCATCTTAAAAGTTTTGTTGGTGAAGGGGACAGAAACCTGAATCACAGTCTAAATAACAAGTTAATAACATTAAATAATTAACACTAAATAACAGTCACTGTTAACAATTAAAAATAATCCAAATATTAGTGATTTTAAAGAAAGCATCGCTTAAAGTGGATTTTAAATTTTAAAAGTGGCTACTAACAGGAACCATTCAAATGTGCAGCACATTGGACAACCCTGATTAGAGAAACAATGTAAAACAAGAACTTGTAAGAGTGTGGAATTCAATGTAGAGATGGTGTTAGCTATGAAACAACTTTTAGCGATCTGTATGAGACGGGCCTAGTCATTACACTCCTCGGCCATTTCTTTTTTTGCTAAAGGATCGACGTGGGTCTAACTTATTTTTCTGTACTGAGGCTGAGACTGGCTTCATTCTGCTACGGTCAACACGGGTCAAAATTTTCAGTGCTGGTCTCGACCCAGCCCGCATGAAAATCATTGTCTCCCCACGGTCGGGTCTGTGCAAAAATCACTAAAATTTAGCTCAGCCAAAAAATTTTTGAAAAAATGTCCTATATTTTTAAATTGTCTTTATTCTATAATTAAACTAATTTTTTGCCAGATATGGGACCTCTTTTAGAGATCTGCATGGGACGGTCCTAGTCATTACTCCTATCATGCATTTCTTTTTTTTCTGAAGGATTGGGCTGGGTCTAACTTATTTTATTCTGTACTGAGCCGAGACTGGCTTCATTCTTCCAAGGTCTGCACAGGCTGAAATTTTCAGTCCTGGTCTCGAGCGAGCCCATTGAAAATCTTGTCTTGCCATGGTCTGGTCCGTGCAAAAAGTAAAAAAAAAAAAAAAAAAAAAAAAAAAATTGCGAGGCCCAAAAATTTTTGAAAAAAATGCCGATATTTTTAAATTGCCATTATTCGACTATTAAACTTAGTTATTTTTTTTAGTAATAGATAGTATATTTCTAGGCAATAAATCTAAAATACAGTAAAGCCTATGAAAAAGAACCTGCATATGACGGAATCCTGTCTGAAGTGGAAAAATGTGTTCATCCATTCAAAATTAATAAAATAGACTCCCTGAAATCTGCAAACATCTAAAATCCACACATCATCGAAGATGTAAACAATGAATTTTTAAGTTCAATGTCAGGGCAAAGTTGCAGAATTTTTTATTTTTATATCATTCTGTATGTATTTTAATATCCAATTCTCAATAATATAACTGAACTCGTGATTTTTAATGAAGGAAATATGAATTTATTTCTGAAAAAATAAAAATATTAATGATATTACTAGTAATCACAATCTTTATATCAAATATTATTATGCATTAATGAAGCTTTTTTGATTATTAAGACTGGCTAAACCTGAAATAAAACTTACTTACTTTATGATTTTTATGTTACTTAATTGAGTACCTTTATGAGGAAAGTTTTACTGAATAATTCAAGGAAAATGTATGTCATCTTTATTATACATCCAGTCACAGAAATTTCTCCAAGTGTCTGCGACAGATACTTCAGAGGCAAAAAATAATCTGCGGGTAAAATATTTTTACAATTGAAACGTTAATTAATCAAACAATCACTTACCTGTAGCGTTTTTAGGCATTTTATAAATTTTTATTCATTGTATTAAGTAATAAAGAGCTAAACATAATATGAAGCAAAATAAAGCTTCGATGAAAAAGAATCTGTAAAAGAGAAAAGAAAATCTGCGATGCCCGTCTCCCTTCTCGAACTTTCTGCTACCAAGATTATACATATTTAATCATACATTATTAATTACTTATTTGACCCTTACTTTTAATAATTATAAAACATTATCTTACTTTTGTCATTTTAGTTTATTTACTTTACTTAATTTTAATATTTTACTATATTGCAAGCATTTATTATACTTTTGATTCCATTAAAATTACTGTTTAAAAAATGTAAAGAAATCAATGACCAGAAATCCACACAACCTCTGGTCTGAAGCTGTGTTGATTTAAGGGAATCTACTGTATAATACGTGAGAAAAGAATATACATTTACACCTGCTAAGAAGGGAAATTGTCTATAACAAAATTGTTTTCTTTCCTATGCGATTACGTCTTAGAAGATTTTATTGTATAGCATTTTTCCGATTTTTAAGTCTCCAATGTATGGATATGAATTAACAATATTAATGATAACTGAAACATTTACATACAAATATGGATCCATAAAAAAAATAATATTGCAGCCTAGGACACTTCTTCAAAGATGAAGATTATAATATAAACATGAAAAAAAAATGTTAAAATCTACTTGTGGCCAAAACTCCCCATACAAAACAATATTTAACCATATCGACATAAAAATGCATTCAAGGAGGTCCGGGATGTTAACTTTTTTCTGGCATAAAAGCACAAATACATGTGATACAGTTATCGTAATTTTAACAAATTTCGTGCATTTTGAAATTAGAAAACAGGAAGCTAATTTAGAGGTTATAATAATCCAGGAAAATAAAAATGGATTCCTTTCCTCTTTTATTTCCCTCGTAATGCCATCTAAAATTTCATCAATAAAAACAATTTAAACATTTTAAAAACTTTTGTTAAAATGTTATGAAATTATCACCATCTCATGTAATGTACAGTACAGTATAGGATCTATTATTCGGCGTCCCGATATCCGGAATGCTCTAAAAACCGGAACGCTAAACGATCCGAAACCGAAACTTAGTAAAAGCTTTCATTTCATAAAAATTTGCATTTTTTTTTTCATATTTTATTGAAGAGTTAACATGCTTTATAAATCGATATTCTATCGAATATTTTAAACTTTTTCTCATACACTTCAAGTTACCGTAATATCCCATTAATCCCCCCCCCCCCCCAAACGCTGCATAAAATCGTAAAGTAATCAGAGTGGACTCTTACAGGGATTAAAAGTGGCTATCAAAATCTACCGCCTGTTGAAATCCGAAAATGTTTATAAAAATAGTCCAAAGCCTGCCCTGATATTCAGATTTTTCTTTTTTTGTTAACCAAGATAATTAAAAAACAGAACCTAAAAAGCGCGAAAAACGTGCTCTCCCTGCGACCCCACTTATGACACTCCCGTGAAAGATAAGAATTGAATGTACGCAATCATCAGACATAAAAGTTGTCTTTTGGATCATTTTTATGACTTCACATCGGCGTAACCTTTAGAAATATGGGAAAACTAACTACATATTCTTAAATTTCGTATTTTTCTGTTCCATACTCTAAAATCCATTATAAAAAAATTTAATTTTAACCTTTTGAAAAAAAATATTTTCAAAACATCACTTAGAATTTGAATGCGTTTTCTGCGATCGAAAATCTGCTGGCAAGCTCCGACCTTTGACGTCATCTAAAGGCGCACCCACAATTCGGCCAATTAAGAGAATGAGAGAAACGTTCGTTTTACCACAGCCATCTCAACACAGGCCAAATCGCTAACATAACTCTGGTGGGTCACGTGATCAGTCGAAGGCGGTTAGATTGAAGCGAAACAAAGTGACGGGCGCCATTTATTCTGTTATTGAAAATTCCATCGTTCATGAATTCAAGTCGCAGTTTTCGAATAAAGTTGTACATGGCTCATGATTTTCATCTGGATACTATCCATTTTGTTAAGATACTTAAGTTTTCTTTCGAGAAAGTGTTTCACGTATTTCTCTTGCGTTTCATGTGCCTTCCTACTAGGGTAGAGGATGATATATATGATCTCATGCGGTTTCTCTTTCTGAAAAGATATATCTCTCAAGGATTCGCAACGATAATTTTAATTTCATCTAAAAAGCTAGAATATGCATTAAATCTTCTAAAATGATATTCAGTGGATATCCTCAAGGATTAACATACCTATTGAAGTAAGTTCTGATTTAACTTTTCAAATTTATTGTCTCAATAAAAAAAAATTATACACAGACGCTTGGTTTGAATTTTAGCAATCTAGAATATAATATCAGGTTGACATGATTGTTAAAATGTATGATGATGCAGTCATCTGTCAGTAATTATTATAAATCTCACTAGAGCAGTTGACTGAAAATGAGAAAAGAATAATAAGTCAAAAGCTCTTTCATAATAAACAAAAATATTCATTTAAATATTTAGATAAGAAATGCAATTTATCAATAAATTTAGACGCATTTAAAGACCTTTAAATGATATATTAAACCCAGTTGATGAAAACATTGTGCCAATCCTACTTTTCATTGCAGGTTATGCTGCTTTATTAACTTGTTAAAACATCACTGTTGTAATTACCGTATAGATTTTAGTAATGGTGATTTTTCATATGAATTTTTGCTGAATTTGTTATTAAAAATTAGTTAACTTTAGGTTAAAAATGTAGTGAATTACATAAATGATCATTTATGTAAATATTGTCCTCGCAGGGGTCTGTTAAGATTTTTCTTTCTGGGTCCTACTTTTGAAATTGTGAATAGTTTTTTTTTTTCATTTATGAAAAATCTACTTTTAATTTTGGGAATGTGAAATTATCATTATATTCAGGTTCTTGTGTATACATTTTCAACAAAGTGATTTGCATATCTATATCTTGATATTAGGTTCTTTGACGACTTCAGTTATTTTGTGACCCATTAGATTTTACTTTTAAGTAATTAAATTTGTGAAAAGCTCAGTTTTGAAATGCAAAAGTTTTGAATAAAGCTAATTGTTAAGTTGAAAAATTTTGTGAAGCATCCTGTTTTAAAATTTAAAAAAAAATTGTGAAGGGTCCATTAAAGAACCCAATTTTTTTTCTAAACAGATCCCTGGACTCAAGACAGTTTTATTTATACTTAAAAATATGATCCAAGTTGTATATAAGATCTTACCAAATAATTACTCAAAAATAGTTATTGAAAATTTTAATTAAGAAAAGGAATGCACGAGAAAAATTAAAAAAAAAGCTGAAAAATAAATAAATCGGTATTTATTTTTAGCATTCAACCTTAGAATATATGATTTTAATTTCTTAACAATACGTGAATCATTTTTCGTGTCATGAGTTTTTCATAATTTAAATATTAAAATTATCCTTTCATTTATTTTTAATTTGTATAAATGCATTTAGCCAATATGATACGTTATTCTTTTCATAACTAAGGAGCTCCACATAAAACTTTGATCATGATGCTAAACAAAAATTTTAAACTTTCTTTACTTTTCTGACAGATATGTAATACATGAGAAATAATTTTGTTAATTTTTGATAAATATTTTTGAATGATGGCATATTAAGTTTCTTGTCAAAAGAAATTTTTAGTAGCAAATTGTACATTCGGTGTATGACATATTCAAAATTTTTCACGAGTTATTTTGAATACAGAATATTGCTTTTTACACATTAGTATAATAATACTTTACTTTGATGATGAGTCAATAATAAATCTAGTTTTATATTTTGAAACAGATTTTTTAAATAACAACCATAAAAAGCATAAATCCTAAGGGTACTTTTTTTTACAAGCATATGATTTTTTTGTTACATAATGGTAATTTTATTTTCGATTCCTAATGTCATTTTAATGCTTTACTGCATAATTTCTTGTGGTCGCGAAATGCTTAAAGGATTGGAATGTTTTGTAAATGTTGTTAGAAAACAGAGAAAGGCAGAAAATTATGTTATTTGAGTATGAACCATAGTGTCAAAAATATTAATTGATTGATTGAGCTTAATGAAAAATCTTTCAGTAAAATAATATTACAAGAAAACCGGGACCTAACTTTTCGCCTGGTCTTATGGAGCAAAAATATAAGGGAGATTCACTAGGTGCTCAATCACGATCAAATTATATTAGGGGGGAAAAGTCCGCCTTCGGCGGCCGCCATTTTGAATGAGCACTCAGGCCTAGTGTTCAGAGGGCTGTGGTTTTACCGTGATCAGCTGCGTCCATGGAATGGAACGGTAGTAAAGCAGAGATTCGGAATCGGATAAGACAGAAAGGTGATACGGCGCTTCGTGCGATTTTTTTTTTTTGGGGGGGGGGTGCTTTTGTGGGATTTTTTTTTAAATATCAAATTTGTTTACAAAATAGGGGAGGGTGGAATATTACAGTAATTATGCATTTCTTTATCTCCGCGAATTTGCGGAAATCTGCATTTTAAGTGTTGATAATTTTGCCTCTTGTATTTTTCTGTCCCCTTTCCATACGATAAATTCGTAAACAAAACAAAAATAAATAAAAAGTTAACTTTCAATATATTCCCCCTCCCTCCCGAATTATTGGATGAAGATGCAGTTCAAGTTTGTTTCAATATTGACAATAATGCTCCACTTAGTCATCAGATGACATACAGTGAAATTTGTGAAATGATGACTAAAGATGCATTCGATGATAGCAGTGATGATGATGACAAGAATGAGGAGGTAAAAAAAAAAAAAAATCTAATGAACAAATGATATTTTATGCTCAACAATTAATTCAAGGCATGGAACAAAGAAGTTATTTCCACGAACAACAAGTAATGTCCTTATATAAAATTCAAGACCAGCTTGTAAAAGAGAAACGTTACAAGCAGCCAACTTTAAAAGGATTTTTCCAAAAAACTAATTCCCAAGCATTTGCATCTGAACCCCAAAACTAAATTTTATTTTTGATCGTGTTCATTTGTAAGTCTCATTATAATTTAAAATTATTACTTAACTTTTTTTTTAAATAAAAATTAAACCTTTCCTCAATTGTGTTTTATTGAATTAATTCAACAAATGTGTAATACAGTATTTTTAATATTATTTATGCTAACCTGTATTTCATGTTTATGTACATTAGAAAATATTTGTGGTACTGTTCCGAATTACGGAAAAACCCCTTATCCGGAATGCCCCAGGTCCCAAGGATTCCGGATAATGGATCCTATACTGTACTATAATACATTGCTTTACTTTACTGTACAGTTTATTTTTTGTAACAGGTAAACAGAGAGGGATGTGGATATAGCAGTTAACCTTATTTTCTTTGTTATTTCTTATAGTAGAAATTTGATTCTATTACAATAGTTTTTTCGAACAAAATGTGTTTGAAAACCAAAGTAGCACTATAATCATTAAATAAAGAATACGCTTTAAGATAGGTACTTGATAACTCCCCCCTTTTTTTCCCCATGATAATTTCACATAAAATTGCCTTAATAAAAGCAATTCAAATATATATATATTTTTAATTTTGTTAAAATTTTATGAAATTATCCAAACTTGTGTAATGTTTGCTACTATAATGCATTAAAAATTTTACTGTACTGTACAGTTTATAATTTGCAACAAGTAAACAAAGGGGGTAACTTTGGAGGTGGGTACCAGTTAATCTCATTTTCTTCATTATTTCTTATGGTAAAAGTTTGATTGCATTCTAACAGTTCTTTCGAATTGTGTTCGAAAACCAAAAGATCGCTGTACTCATTAAACAAAAAATCGGTTTTAAGATACTTGATAAAGAATATAATTATTATGAAAGAATTAACGTTTTATTCAATTTATCATCTCTTGCATAAAATTACAGAAACAGCTTGAAGCATGCATAAATGTTTTCAAAATAGGTGAATTTAATCAAAAAATGGAAATGAAATATCAATATTTGAATTCTATTAAAAGGATGCCCAAAAAAGTGACCAATGAACACAAATAATTTATGTATTGAAGACTAAAAAAAGAAAAATATATATAAATAAAAACAAAATGTAAGTTATGTATTAACATAATCAGTAAGTTTTCAAAAAAAAAAATTAAGAAAACATTCTGAAATGACCACAAAAGTAATAGAAAAATACTGCATTAAAAATTGAAGTAATAAGAAAATACATTAAAAGAATAGACATAAAAATCATACCTTAAAAAAATTATTGTCAAATGAAATGTTGTCGAAATGGTGATCAACTCATCAACAACTCAATTACATCTTAACTCAACTACATTATAACTTACAACTTTCTTTTAATTATTAATATTTCTCTGTTTTGTCAGCAATCTACAAAAGAAATAAAGGAAATCAGACAGAGAAATATTCTTTTAACAGTGAAAATAATAAAAAATACTATGTGATAGTTGTGACATAAAAATGAGGCAGAAAACTATGTAATGAGATATGCAACACCATTTATTTCGGTAGATGTGTTGATGTCAAAAACTTTCTGATTACACCTCCATGTTCGATTAATAATGTACTAACTATCGTCAAAACAAAAGTATAACAACTTTTAATTGTTTGTTGTACACGTGTAATATTAGGTTAGTTTCAAAAGATTTTGAATTTTCCCTCTTACAAAGGCTTGAGAAGTATCACCAAGAATTTTATCAAAAAGTGATCTTTTGAAAAGTCAACATAATTAAAGGAGTATTTAACTTACAGTTTTTAAGAGATTGGTAGAAAAAGAAATCATGCACAAATGCAGATGATTATCCCCTAGAAAAAAGCAGAAAATCGACAGGAAAAGTGCCTCAAAACATAAAGTGTGCTTTTGATAATATTTTTTTACTATTTGTAACTTTCGCTATAAAATTAAAATTTATAAAACATAATAAAGACAACTATCAAAGTAAGGTAAATTACCTATAATGATATAATTCTGCCTTACATTTCGAATTATAATATTAAAAAAAGTGACTGACAATATTTTAAGGAGCAGCTATGAAATCATAAAATTTTCCTTAATAGTTTGTTAAAAAAATAATAATTCTTGATCTAACTAAAATCATTGGACTGTTATTGAAATTAAAACTCAGAATGATATCCCGTAAGCCAGCTTCCGGCCTGTCCTTGGACTACGCCATTTTATTTTCATGAAATATTAGGTTTAAAAATTAGTTTGCTCTATTTTCAAAAGATGGCGCTAGCTGATTTCGGTGACGTTAGACATCTGTCAACAATGATCAGTTTTGCTTCAAGTATCATACAAAACCTTTTTTTTTTTTTTTACTGTGCTGAATAGGTCAAATTTTGTGTTAACTAAGCAGCATTTGAGAGAGATTTTAGTTTTCTGCTTTAATTGGAAGAAAAGTGCAGCTGAAGTCCATCCAATGCTTGTGGAAGTTTATGGTAACGCTGCTCCAACTGATAAATCATGTAGGGAATGGTTTTTGATGTTTCAGGAATGATGATTTCAATGTTGAAGGCAAGCCTCACTCTGATCAACCAAAAAAATTCGACGGCAAAGATTTAGAGGCATGACTGGATGAAGATCTGAGTCAAATAGAAAAGGATTTTGCAGAATCATTGGGAGTGAGTCCACAAGTTGTTTCTGTATGACTGAAACCAATGGGAAGATTCAAAATCAAGGAAATTGGGTTCTTATGAACTGAAATTGAGAGACGATTCTTTGCAAAAGTCGTAAAAAAAGTATTTGGAATTGCTCAAGTAGGATGTTTTATTATACCTGCCGTCAGATATTTTTACTCCTGATTACTGGTTGTTCTGAGGGTGCAGTATGATTTGGCTGGTCACCGGTTTACTTCAGTCATAGAAATTGAAAATTGGCTTCAAACTTGGATCACTTCAAAAGACACATTTTTCTTTTTTAGATGGAATTTGAAAAATGCTTGAGTGGCGACAAAAAGTAGTAGCCAGTGATGGACAATACTTTGATTAATCTGTTCATTCATTTTGTTTTGAAATAAATGCATAATGAACACAAAAAAACAGACCTAACTAATTTGTACTTCAATAAAATTAAATGTTATTTGCATTTAATTTTTAGTATTTAAAAAAATAGCTTTTAAAACACCATTTTTTCTTATTTTAGAACCCTCTCCCTAATTTTGAATTTAAAGAAATTCTTGATAGGTTGCGAGTATTAGAAAACAAAATGGCAATGTATTATTGCAAATAAATTTATTACTCATCTCAAATTCAACTGTAAAGCCTATATTATTTTATTATTATCATTATAACACTTATTATTCTTTTTACTTAATACACAAAATAAAAATATATGTATTACAAGGAAACTTTAACCCCTTCAGGACGGGAGTATAACGGCTTTACCGTTATATATTCATTATTCTTCCTTGCCCCTCAAAAATCAACTTTTAACCTTACTGGTTCATTATAAATTGTCATTATTCTCCCCCCCCCCCCTTCAAATAAAATATTTAGTTTAAATTTGACATTTTATAGTTAATTTCATATGGCTTTAGTCATTCTCTTCCCCCCTCCCCTTCACACCACTGTAAGTTTCACGTTTACTTTTTAAAGTTCTTTTTAATATGCAGACATCATTTATCTCGGTTCCTTTTTCTCTCTTTCAAATTCACACGGATAGAAAAAGATCTTAACCGCAGCATTTTTCCTTGAAATAAATAAAAGAATAAAATACAAGTGAATGTCTTTTCGCTTCGCAGCCGACAATATCTAATGCATATTTTCCCAGCCTCTGGGCTTGCATTAGTATTCAATTCTCACCCTTGTACTTTGTCGGATACAAACCATATGCCCATTGCTGACTAATTTTCAGCTGTCGTTATATCTGTAACGTGAATATAAAATCACGTGTTCCTATTTCTTTAAGACTCCCTGCTTACCACTGGAATGTTCTTTAGTGTAACCCTAAAGAGCCCGCCATAGCATAGTTTTTAACTCAATGTAAAACTTCATGATTGTTTTGTCTACTCAATTTGTTTTTCGCCAAATATCTTACATATGGTTAAATAATGTTCGCCAATCTGTAAGTATTGGTAACAAAATCTAATGCACTTTTGACCTCGAGCCATGTAGTCTGCAAATTAAGCCCCGCTATGGGGGCGTCTGCCAATTCGGCAATTATTGAAACTCTCCCCGTTACTCTATACTGTTCACGGCTCTGCATTAAAGGTGTTTCATAATAAAGATGTAAGTCCTCTAAACTTTTGTGTTGGAGTTTTTTTCTCTTACTCATATTGTGAACCTGGGGCATACGAATCACCGCCACAGGGAGCCTTTTACAAAATTTTTAATAGTTTGTCACCGTTTTTTAAGAACAGAAATTTGTGTCTTCTTGAATTGAGAAAATGTGCTGATTAAATAAGGCAAATTTTACAGGTGAGGAAAAACAAGGATTCTGAGCACTTCATGCGGCACGTATGTGTCGCTCGTCCCCAAAGGCTTAAAACAGAGTCGTGTATCACATTGCATATTTTATTGCCCCTCCCCCCTTCCTCTACTATCATTTTTTTTGCCTCAAACTCAGAAATTGTTCCAATGACTTTTTAGAAAGGATAAGTTTACTAAAAATACTGAAATTTTCAAGCTTGAATTCACTTCCTACCAGTTTTATTCATTATACATAGTTTTACTTATTCTACGTGAAGTTTTATTTATAACTTTAACAATAATGAATAGATTTTAGAAAACTTTTCAACAAGCTTACCTTGCTGTGAAGACATTACAAGAGGAGCTTAATGTGTCCACCGGCCATATCTATACAATACTGAGCGAGACTGCCTATGGGATATAGCTGATGGAATATCTATTATCTTAGAGTTCAGACTTATCTGCCATACAGAAATCTAGAATTTAAAGAAATAGAAATAGAATTTAAAGAAATAGATTGCATAGAAATTTTATGCAATTCATTAATTTAGATATTATTGTGAATAGGGCCATATTATCATATTGTTTTGAGCAAAAAAAAAAAAAAAAAAGCTGACTGTACAGAAACAAAAATATGTGAAACTTAGTGAAAGTACAAGTCTAAAAACAATCCAATGAACACAAATAATTTAGTCTTAAGGACTAAATAAAAATATATACAGTAGACTCCCTAAAATCTGCGTATTTTTTCAGATGTAAACAATGAAATTTACAGTTAAGTTGCAGGAACAAAATTCAAGATGGCGCCAAAATCAGAGGCTACCACAATGATTTCTTTAGCAGCTAATTTATTACTAAATATATTTAAATTACTTATGATTTTGATATAAGTTAGCATATCTATATCAAAAATTCCAGGGTTCAAAATGGAAAAATCCACGAACCGTAACGCTATTTTAAAATTATTATTCGGAGATTTTTTTTTTCCAAATTATAGACAAATTTATTTCTAAACATACAAAGCAGTATAATAAAAGCATTCAAGACCCTAAATAACAATGAAAAAAGTTACAGAGAGCACAATAAGCTATATATACAGATACTAATAGCATTAACACTGTTTTCCTTGCTTCTTTCCCTATTTCTTATGTCATCACTGGTTTGAAATACCGGTCTTTTGTTTACCTTATACACATTATATTTAACTACAGTTACATTAATAGTTTACTTTAATTCATCTTTATTTATTTAAATATAGTCTATGTAGTGCTAAAAACAAGTAATGACGTATCGATTTTACGATCGCTTTACCAGTGGATGGCAGCATAGGATGCTTGGAATCGATTTCATATGTAATAATTTTTTTCTAAATTTTTATTTTACATAATTATTTTAATAATTGCTTACTTTTAAACTAATAAATTATTTTTATATTTTACTTATTTTAATGTTTCATTTTATTGTAAGTATTCATTATAATTTCCCTTGCTTAACTACCAATCAAATTAATGTTTCAAAGATGTAAACAAATCAATGACCAGAAATCCACAAAATTCTAAAATCCGTACAACCTCTGGTCCCAAGCTGTGTGGATTTGAGGGAGTCTACTGTATAAATCATTAATAAAAACAAAATGTAATTTATGTATTAACCTTTAATTGCTGTGACAAAAATTGTCACATAAATAGACCGCTGGAATGGAGGATGAAGAAAAGTCTCGATTAGCTCATATAATACTGTTTCTGTACAGGATTATCATAATTAAATTTCATCAATTTGGAAGTCTGTAGCTATGGTCATATGAAAAGTGGAAAAGCAATTAAACTACTGCTTAATTTATCAGGAGACATGAAAACACAGCTATATATTCATGAAATATGATATAACGAGGGGCTAGTCTTTGTACAATATATTATGTATAATCATTCATAACACTGTTTAAATTTAATTTACTATTCTTACAGTAATTATTGAATCAAGATGTAAAATTACCATTGACATGTATTTACTAATAGATTTTTTTACTTTATTCTTCAATACATTCTTAATAATATGCTAATTGTATTAATTTCTATTGATAATGAATTATATTCAGTTGTCTAATTTTATAATCAAGAAATATTAGCAAAACAACTCTAAATGTAAGCAATAAATAAATCTGTAAATAAAACAATTCCAAATAATAAGAAACCTGACATTAAAGCATGAAAATCAAATAACAAATTGTTGGCTGCTAGAAAATTAATTCCTTTGGTGGATTATTATTTAATTTTTGAAAAAAGTATAAATATGAAAAATCTACGACTTCATGTGAAGCATTTGTATATGTTGTAACTACGATTTGCAATTGTTGAGCTGAATAAAATTTGCACAAAAGAAGCAAGTTACAGCATCTTAATTTGTAGAATAGTCTTCTTTTTCTCTGAAGTAGTGCTAAAGTAGCATCAGTTCTTACTACAAACTATTGATTTTTTGTACCACACTATTGACACTATTTGTACATTACGCTAAATGTTAACATGTTTTGTTACAAACTACTGTAAAAAGTGACTACAGTAGTTAACTAGTCCAACCCCTGGTCATCTCTAAAAAATCATCAAAAGCCAAGAAAATACTGCAATATTTTTTCAGAATTTGATAAAATTTGAAGTGTTAAATAGCTTTAAAAAAACACCATGTCTAATTTCTTCAATGCTGAAGAAGAGTGTTGATGATTATGATACATACAACCAGGGTTGTAGTGGAGAGTAGGGGACACCAGGGTACAGTGGTCCACTTTTGCAGTTAACATTTTTTTTTCTCTTTAACGGAGAGACCAATCTACCTGAAAATATTTTTGAATATTCTTTAAACCTTTCTACATGCCTCATATTTTTCACAGAACATAATTTCCAATACATTTTTCAAAAAAAATGTTTTTTACATACACTGGTCCACCCACTGGGGTACAGTGGTCCACTACTAGTTATTGTCTAAAATACAATATAAATCTATTTATAATTAATCTAATTCTTTTTTATTTTATCCTTTACCTCCAAAATAATATAATAATACAAATTTGCAAGTAGCATTTTCAAACAAAAAACATATAAAACTAAAGATTTATCAAAAAAGTTATACAGTAGACTCCCTTAAATCCGCGACCCTAAAATCTACGAACGCCTAAAATCCACGCATTTTTTTAAGATGTAAACAACGAAATCTACAGTTAAGTTGCAGGAACAAAATTCAAGATGGCGCCGAAATCAGCGACTAACGCAATATTTTTTTAATTTAATTTTTTGTTAATCATTCTCATTTGGCTATTACAGCTGATTTATTACTAAATAAATTTACATTACTTTTGATATAAATTAGCATATCTATAGCAAATATTCTGATCTTGCGATTGCTTTTCCACTAGATGGCAGCATAAGACTTTTGGAATCGAATTGAATCGATTTCATTGGTAATAATTTAATATTTTTCTAAATTTTTATTTTACATAATTATTTTAATAATTACTTTTAAACTAATAAATTATTTTAATGTTTCACTTTATTGTAAGCATTCATCATAATTTAACTTGCTTATCTACCAATCAAATTAAAGTTTCAAAAATGTAAACAAATCAATGACCAGAAGTCTGCAAAATTCTAAAATCCACACAACCTCTGGTCCCAAACTGTGCGGATTTGAGGGAGTCTATTGTATTTTGAAAATAACAATATAAGATACAGGAGTGATGGCAAACAAGTTATTAAATACAAAAAAATTAATAAACATTAAGACAAATATGATGAAAAATTTATTAGAAGCTCAAAATAGTCAGGATAAAATAGTTTATTATGAGCTAACCATGTGCTCTGAAGTTATAAATAACCAATCCAGTGAGGTCATCTATTACTTATTAGGCTACAGTTATATTTTTCACAGGCAGTAAATACAAAACAAAATATTTCTTAATATGTTAATTCTACAATGCATGATTTTCATTTCTCTTCTCCCCCCCCCCCCCCAAAAAAAAAAAAAAACAAACAAACAAACAAACAAACAAACAAAACTGCTATATTGAACAAGAAAACTTATTTTAAAAATCACATGTGAACTGTTATCCATAATTTAGGAGAAAACTAAAGTGTCAGATGGCTACATTATAATCTGAACAACATAATAACATGGAATTTAAAGTGTGCCAAATGGCTAATCTATGCATTGTAGAGTTAAATAAATTGTCATTTTTCTTTGTTTACTTTATTTTATAGTTAAATAATTATTTTAAAACAATATTTCTTTATAGAGAATAAGTAATTATTAAATATTTTGAAAATTCTTCATTACAGGAGCAGTATTTATTGTGGACCACTGTACCCCAGCAGTGGGTGGTCCACTGTGCTCCATGTTAAAATTCAATACATACTCATAAAAATATTACTTAAAGTTATTACTTTAAGTTACTACTTAAAGTTATTACTTTCAAGCATATAAGCTTTTAAATTTTATAAAGACTAGTGTTTTACCTTTTCAAAAAAGTTGTTTTATCTTATTTATCCGTAACCTTTAATTACTCAAGAAAGAAAAGTATGATGATGAAAAATTTTACTTTTAGGACTTCAAAACAACCAGTCAGGATAAAAGGATTCATTCTGAGCTAACGATGTGTTCTGAAGGCTATAAGTAATCAATCCAGTGCTGTTATCAATTAGCCTAAAAGAAAAGCTTTAAAAATAAGTAAAGTATAAAGGGTGGTCAACTGTACCCTGGTCTCCCCTATACAGTGGTATACATTGCATACCTTCTGGATTTTTTTAAAGATGCTCTGTATACCCAAATGTTTTTATAGTAAAATTATAGTGAATACCCCCAGGGATATACCCGCTGCTTAAAGTACATCTCCCTGGCATTTTTACAACTGCCACACTGAATATGTTGATTCTGTTATGTAAAGTTCTTAGAACTATTTTAATTTATCAGTGATGAAGAATACAGATTTTCCCAATGAATAACTTTCATGATCAAGATAGAATTAAATCCCTCTTTATGTTGATACTTTTTGCTAAAGATATCTGTTGATATACAAATTTATCTTTCACAATTCTTTTTACTGTAATTATAACCACATTTTTCATTACAATTTATTTCTCTGTGGAATATTTTGGAAAGCACCAATCTAAGTTTTATTCCACATACTTAAAAAGAAAAAAAAAAGGCCTTTGCTAAATCTAAATAGGTTGGATCTTTTTAAGAGATGTATCAGTCCTGCTATAAATTCTTCCCAATAAATACGAAAAAATTTACTTTAGTTCATTTCATAATTATAAACTTTCCTCTAAGTCATTTTTTTTTTTTTTTTTTTACTAAAAAGAAATTGATGTTTTTAAAACGATAATTATTTTTAATTATTATGCAAAATGTATAAAAAATTATAACTCTTTTGGAAACATAACAACAAGGAAAAGATTGACGTTTATCTCGAAACCATGGTTACAAATATAAATTGCGACCATAAACTGTCTGATTGTATATGTGGTGTATACGCTGACAAGTGAATTTTCTTTGCGTTTTGAAAGTTTAAAAAATCGACTTATAAACCGAAAAGTACGATTAATAAATGCGAAAGATATACATTTTATAAATCTAAATTTAGAAATATGATTCTCTAACACATACAATTCAAATTGCCAACATTTATACCTACTATGTTTAAAAACAAAAGCTGTTCAGGAAAACGATACCATAAAGTTACTTATACATCTGCATGAGATAATATCAAACATAGCAGCACGATTTACCTTTATTTTTCTGTAAAATCGTTTTAAAAAGCCATTCTACACTCCACTTTGCAGATTTCTATAAAAACGCTTTCGATAACCCTAAATTAATTGTATCATGGATGCAATTTTTTTTATCTAAAAATGTTGAAAGATTCTAACACCAGATTTACTTGTTTACACAACAAGCATATTTATAAAAAGATTTTAACGTAAAGTTAAATATTTAAATTTATTTAAGTTCTGCTACATATTCGTCAAATAAATGCAAAGTTAGAAATTGCTTTTGGGTATCAACAAATGTTCTGGATTCATTCATTACAGTTTATGAGAATCATTCAAATTGAATCGTTCGTTTAGCGTATCTTGTTTCTTTACACTTTTGATTATAGCAGTCTCTTGCATTTCGATAAAAAAGCATTTTCAAAGGTATTTTTTTTTTACCATTATATACCCCGGTTATTATAATGATTCTTTAAAATTAGATGTTTTTCTAAGCTATCTAAACAATCTATTTTAGTCATAGGGCCAGTGTTTATGAAATCAGTGCACTGATTTTCTTTGCTATGAGTGACATACAGTCGTGAAATAAAAAAAGTAAACACCCCCTACTAACTTCTCAACAAATTATCGTAGAAGAAAGTTACTGGTACCGAACGATTGGAAATAAAGTCTACTTTTAAATGATGTATATAAAATTTGTTTAAGGGGCCATCTACATATTAAAACGAACCATAACTTTGTTTTTTTCAATAGCAGTATACAATTCTGACCGCATAAATGAACTCTACACCTTTCAATTAGCCTATAAACAAATTTCTATACAATTTGTGCCATAAGTTTCCGAGAAATTAATTATTTTAAAACGAGTGTATTTTAAGGGCTGTATCTAAATTGAAGTTCCGAACGCGATTTTTAACCGAGAGAGCCGCCTTCTTGATCAAGGCACGTTTAAGCGTCAATGTAACCTGTTTGATTACAGGATAGCAGAGTAAATTTCAAAAATTTACGCACTTCTATCATAGACGGCTCCTTAAACGATCATTTTGCCTTTTTTAAGCATAATTTGAAAACTACTTGGAAGAAAAATGTGAAATTTTGGATTTCTATAAAGCAGGACTTAATAAATCTAAATCCATCAAAAAAATTGTATGTTGCAATTCATAATTTTTTCGAATATTAATTTCATAATTCATATCATAAAATTATAAAAAAATTGCAAATTCAACGTATTTCTGTTTGGGTATATTAATATTATTGCTACACAAAAAATTAGCTCATTAGGAGCATAATTTTAGGAGATATAAATAAAAATATGAAAATGTAATTTAACATTAAAAGTACTAAATTTTGAATGTCTATAATTCAAAAACTTATCATTCGAATGACTTGAAATTTGGTTTCTAGGCATATTTTGAACCGAATATTTGAAATATCTCGTTAAATTTGGGTACTGCCATTGAAAAAAATGAAGTTTGGATTCGTTTAATATGTATATGGCCCCCTAAGCAAATTTTATACACATCATTTAAAAGTAGACTTTATTTCCAATCGTCCGATACCAGTAACTTTCGTCTATGATAATTTGTTGAGGAGTTAGTAGGGGTGTTTACTTTTTTTTTCCACGACTGTACATATTTTTTAATGGCAAGTATAACTATTTTATTCAATATAAATTGCAGAGGAAATTCACAAACACTACAATTATGGATTTTTTCTTTACTAAACCAGTATAATATTAATGATATCCTTTAACATTACTGAAGATTTTGTTAATGCCTGATTATCTGATGTTTTTTAAATGCTACTGGCGCTATAAGAATTCACTTAAATATGATTTGCCAAATATTCATCATCCATGGCTGAAGATCAATGCCATTCCTCATACAGATTTTGATCTCCAGAGGCTCCGGTGAAACAAAAGTATTACTTTCGAAAAACCCAGATTAAAAGTCAAAGGCTTAGGCACTTCTGTGGATATTCAGTCTCTCCAGGGCCGAAACTAAGGGGGGGGGGGGCATGTGGCCTGGGCGCCAAATGAAGGATTATACCTTTGGAATGGATCATTTTCTTCTGATGGTCTGATGGCTTTCATTATTATGAAGGAGCTATTATAAATGAAGTGTTATTATAATGGCTGTTTCATAATAATGCAAACCATCAGCCCATCAGAAGAAAATAACTCTGTGAAAGCAGAAACTCGGATAGTCGGGACTCTACTGTATATTTCTTTTTTAAAATGATCCTTAGAATATTTTTGTTGGTGTTCAGACGGGGGGGGGGGGGGGGGAAGTCATGAATCCTGTGACCTCCCTCTTGGATGTGCCATTGTAGATTACGTAGTTCAGTATTACATATTTTAAATTTTAAAATAGGTCAGCTATTATAAAATTCTCTTTGTAAACAAACTTTGTGGAAGAAGGGTGGGGGGGGGAGCCAAAATCCATGTTTGCCCCGGGTGCAAAAAAAACTAGTTTCGGCCCTGAGTCTCCCCGAAGCTCTTGGGGACTCAATGTAGCAACTCAATCCTTTTTAACATTGGCTTTGCAAGTTAGCTTTTAGTTCTTATGGGTTTTGCTGTTGTGATGACCAAATCATCCAATAGTTCCGGGTTTCAGGAGTAGTGATGCGATGCTTCTTCTTTTGTGGAAGTCTATACCTGTGCAATGCACTTGGGTAAATAAGGACCAGCTGATGCATATGCATAAGGGCACTGTAAGCCCGGGACAAGAAGGTAGTTACTACCATTTTACCAAATATTTACAGAAATTGTTGGATTTATACCAGAAATATATCAATTGAACAGCAGTTTCAAAGGAGTCTTGAAGTGAAGTTTTAGTAAGTATACCAGGGCATAAAATAACATATAAAGTAGGCGACACTAGTGTCGCCCAGTACCAAGTTATTGTCGCCCAGTCACCGGGGATGGTGCCGGCTAGTTTTAAATAAAAAACGAGCAAATAACATACGTTAACTCTGTGACTCAGGAGATGATACGAATGACAATGGTCGTCATAGCAGTAAACACAAACAATAGAGATCGACCGAAAATTCGGTTTCGTTTTTGGCTCAAAATCTGAGTTCTAGTCCAGTCAAATTGTCAAAAATAGATGCAAAAATTCTGCTAGAAGATTTTATGTTTTTAAACTGTTTATGGGGATGCTAATAACAGGAATTAATTGTTTCCCAACAAAATATCTCGAGGCTAAACTTTGTGGAGCCAAAAAACCACGAAATTTTCGGACTTTTTTCAGTTTTTTGCCTATAACTCGAAAATTATAAACTTTTTGTGTACCATACTCTATTACAAAAAGAAAGAACATTAAATTCTCTACAAATTTCATTATAAAAGTATTTTTCTAAATCCATTATTAAGCGCGCTACAGCTTCCTGAAAATGATACTTTTTTTCTAACTTTGTGAAAAAATCGCAAATACCAACATTTGACACCATTTTTATTTCTTTTATCCTCTTTAATGTAACTTTTTATATTACAGGTATTTGCATGATAGTAATAATGATTAATTACAATGGTAAAACCGTAAAAAATTGACAACATTGTAATTTTTTTTTGTATTTACAACTTAAGGTGAGAACAATAATAGTAGGTATTATGAATGTAGGTAGCATGAATGTAAGTAAAAAAATACTTACAGTAACATCTTTAATGAATTTAGTAACGTCTGGAGCGCTTGCGGGTTGATGAGTTTGGTTCGTCAACCTCAGCTTGAGAAGCAAAGGGGCAGGCTGCATGATCTTCAACAGCTTTGAGCTTGTTGCGACATCATCATCCTGGCTGCGAAAGTCATCGACGTTGCTGGTTTGGTCGATGGTTTCCCAGGTATCAGCTTCATAATCCTCTTCTTCTGCATAAATAATATCATCCACATTTTTACAATTGGCCCCGTTACAGTTTTTGCAAATTGCCGAGCATTTGAGTCCTGATTTTTGGCAAGAGCATGCCTTGGTGCACCCTTTTTTACAGCTACATGAGACAACATGCAGCAAGGATTCAGGTGCTGGGTTTTGGTACATTTGAACTGGCTGAAAAAGACCGTCAGACCTGCGAACCCACCCCCATTCTTCAGGGGGCATGTTGTTTCCTAGCCAAGCTTATACCTGATGATAACATCTTAGGAAATGATGCTGCGCAGCCTCTTGCGTCGGTGGCAGCCTTGCAAGATGAACTTTGCTTTTTGTGGCTGATTTAGCAAATAACTGGAACCTCAAACTGTTCAATGTCTGCGTGGTTTGCGTAGGGCTTTTTTGATTGTTTTTCGTTGAAGTCATCGGGATTACCTTCTCCACATAAGAAGCAATTATCTCGAAACTTGAAAGAAGTGTTCTCTCATTCACATATTTTTTTCGGCAATCCTCATGTACTCTAACTTCCTTGCCACTTTTCAGAAAACGTTGATGAGTATTATTCTGACGTTGAACGCTACATTCAAAGAGCTTGGCAAGTCCTTTCTGGGTCACAATGCGTGTATCACGATTTGAAGCCGTTTGGCAAACGAAACACAATTTTGGATCGGGATCGCTCATTTTTCACTACTGCACGAGAAGCAGACGCGCAATAAACTGAATAGTAAGATACCAGACCAGTGTAGAGAGGGAAGGGTGAGTCTTTAAGAAAGAACACCTGCGTCGGAAAGTCACGTGACCGCTATCTTCCAACTGCATTCCCTATTATTATCCCCTGCCACCCCCCCCCCCCCTCCGTTCGTAACTGTCTTTCTGCTAGGGTTGCCGGATATCGTCCTTCTGCTAAGGTTGCCAGATTTATCTCAGAAAAAACGAAGATTTTGATTGACACTAGTTTGTTTTTATTTTATCGCACTATCGTTCTTTTTCGTACCATGCTAAACTATATTGAATGCGCCAGTAATGTTTTCGTTAACGAATTTCCTTAAAAAGTGGTTATTATTAATTAATCGATCTAATCATTATTCTCTAACTGCATTTGTATTGCATTATTCTGTTAACATTTTAAAACTAATTTTGCAGTCTTATCCAATTATGAATGAAAAAGTAATTGAATTGTAAGAATAAAGATAAATCAGACCATCCTGCAATTTAATAATTAGGAAAATTTTAGCAATGGACACCCTGAAAAATAAATATTTGTATTTAACCTTGTAATAATCGCGCCCGATACAATCACGGACAAATTGCCCGGGAATGTATCAGGCTCAACGTTTAATGGTTAAGCATAAAAGGTGATAATAAATCAAACAAAATATCTAAACTTATGATACAGTTAGACTAAATAAAATTTTTTATAATGTAGATATTTATCTATAATAAGGTAGAGTTCACTTGATCTATTTCAACAGCAAATGCGCACTTAATATTACACAACTCACCCAAGATTTTTGTATTACTGATCTAAAACAAGCCGTTTTTACATTTGATGCGCATATCCATAACTTATTTTTGGCAAAAGGTGAAATTTTAAAGTAAACTGAAAAAGAATATTTTTTAAACTATCAAAAGTGGGATGGGGTAGAAAAATGGAAGAAAACGTTGTGCTCACACATTTAAACGTACACCTAATACCTAAAAAGCGCTATAGACCTAAAAAATACTAAAAACATATAACGTACGAGAAAAACGTACTATCTGGCAACCCTACCTTCTGCCTAACCTTCTGGAAAATTTGCCTTCTTACTTATTCATCAATAGGTGCATTTCATTTCCACAGTTAGTGATGAAAAGAAATTTTTTTTAGGGATGGGAGGCGAAAAATAGGTCACTTTCTATGAAGTTGAAAAAAATGTGCTATTTTCAAAAAGTTGTAGTGCGCTTAATAATGGGTTTAGAAAAACGTTTTTAGTATGAAATTTGTAGAGAATTTAATTTTCTTTCTTTTTGTAATTAAGTATGGTACACAAACATTTTATAATTTTCGAGTTATAGGCAAAAAACTGAAAAAAGTCCGAAAATTTCGTGGTTTTTTGGCTCCACAAAGTTTAGCCTCGAGATATTTTGTTGGGAAACAATTAATTCCTGTTATTAACATCCCCATAAACACTTTAAAAACATAAAATCTTTTAGCAGAATTTTTGCATCTATCGGCCCAATTTTCTGACAATTTGACTGGACTATTCGGCGAAAATGCTGTCGAAAATTCGGCCGGGTCGAAACTCTGTATTCCAAAAATCGCGTTTCTTCCTTCGTAAATTTTCACCATTACTCATTTATTTGAGCTGTATGAGCTCAAATGAGACACTTTTTATTTATTGTTATGTACGTCACTGTTTATAATTATCAGTCATGACTGACTCAAGAAATGAGTACAAATTATAAAGCAAGCAATGCCTATAGGACTAAACTTTGAAGACTCTTTTTATGTGCTCCTTAAAAGGTACAGACTTAAGACTAATAGAAAAAATTTAGTTTAAAACTGCAGAAGTGTTTCGAATACTCTTTCAGAAAGTTCTACCAGTATAACAGATGATAATTTGCAAAAATCATCGTAAAAGAAAAATCGAGGTATATATATCTAAAACATTTCTTAATCACAAGAAATTCGTATAGTTTGAGTCGTACATAATAAATTAAATTTTATTTTATAGGAGAATAAAAAGTTTTGGTCAGAGGCGCAAAGAGCCAACTTGAGCCACGTGATAATTACACGTATAATTAATTAATAATTCTGTATATTTATGTAATGTATTAATTACGCAAAAACATTTTTTGGGCATTTTCATTTTCAGCCGAAAATAAGAAGATTACCGAAATCCGGCTCCTATCTTAAAAATCTGTTTCGGTTGATCATTCACATAAAGTAAAAGAGAAACAGTAGCACAATTACAATATGCTGATTGTTTTTCTATCCAAGCAGATGGTTCTATTGAGAAATGTGGAGTTGATAACAAGTTTGTTACAGTACGATTTATTACAGCAGAACAAGAAATGAAATCAGTTTTTCTAGGAGAATGTGAATAAAGTAAGCGAGGTGCCGAAGGCCTCGTCAATACTGTCAGGATTGTGTTTGATAACTTGGCATTTTGAATCTCGCAAAAAATAAGTTGACAGGCATAACTCCAAATGGGAAATATGTAAATACTACAGGCAAAGAAAATCGACCTTTTTGTTCGTATGATACACTATTTTAAGAGAGATTTGCTTTGCATTTCGTTCAGGGGGGCGCCAGCAGTATTCGGCGCCTGTGTGCAGAACTTCAGTTGGCGCCCCATATTCCTAACCCCCCCCCCCTTGCACCACCACCACCACCACCATCAAAAAAAAAGAAAAAAAACTGTATAACTTTTTTTTTCTTCTATGAGTATAAATGCATAGCTGCCAAATCAACCTTCCAGCAGTTTTCTCCAAATCAAATAAATGAATTTGGAACCAGAAAATTTATTTAATGAAATGTTTCTTGTTTCTACAGGGTTCTTTTTTATTTCATTTATTAAATTAAATTTCTAGTTAAAAATATGGTTGTTTGAATTAAAAACAAGGAATGTTGGCAGCAATGCAAATAACGGACATTCCTAAAAGGTCGGTGCTTCAGCTGTTCGCTCCCTCTCCCCACAATGGCATACCTCCTAAGTAAATGAGCTTCTTTTACCTGCATCACTTCCGTAATTTTTAAGATCTGATCTTTATTTATATTTATACTTAAAACAGTTAAAATAAACTTTAATTTGGAAATATAGCTCTGTTGAATTAATCACTGGTAGGACTATGACACAAAGAAAGGGGTGCTCGTAATACGGCAAATACACATAAAAGTATAAAAATATTTTCTCAAATTATGACGTTTGTAATACACCGGAGCGCGTTATAGTACAGTAAAGCCCCGATTATCCGCGAGCGGATGATCCGCGGTGCGGTTTATCCGCGAAGCGATTTTTTTTTTTTTTTTAATTTTTATTTATTTAATTTAAGCCAACAGCAAGAAAATGCAGTAAGTCCTACTGATAAATATAAACAGAAAAATTCGTGTATTCGAAAGTAATAGAAGAATATTTCTAGATTCAGTTGCCATGTTTAAATATCAGATATAAAGTCTTGATGCCTTTTCTTGATTTTATTAACAAAACGTAAACATACAGCAATTAAAGTATTTAACAATTAAATAATACTATTATGATAAAATCCAGGGGAGCATATCACGAATAGCTTTCTTTTCGAGATAGAAAAGGTGTTTCCAAAGCAAGAAGCAAAAACGAGTGACTGATTTTTTTAAAAAGGTGTAACTCGACACTTTTTGTGCAGTATGCATGGCATTGTTTCTTCTTTACTGTTTTTTATTTTAGTGATTTAGACGTAAAGCAAAGGTTTCTGCTGTACTGTGCATATGTATGTATTTTAAACGTTTTATTATGTTTTTTGTAC
The DNA here is from genome assembly GCA_963932465.1 of Maratus speciosus. Classification (NCBI taxonomy): domain Eukaryota; kingdom Metazoa; phylum Arthropoda; class Arachnida; order Araneae; family Salticidae; genus Maratus; species Maratus speciosus. The sequence continues at coordinate 62,921,403 of OZ010797.1, read as the reverse complement.
ACTAAAACATAGTTTTAATGTTGAATTTTCTTTTCTTCGTGCTTGCACCCCATTTTCAGCCTTTTTCGAGTTATCCGCGGTGCTCTTGCCACCCAATTCCGCGGATAATCGGGGCTGTACTGTACTTTTATTTCTTTTAAAATAAGGTAACATCAATTAAGATGCGCCTTAAACAATTACCGCTCATTGATCATAATTAGAGGTGCATTCAAAAATGTTCCAGTCCCGGAACATTTGATTTTGTATTAGCAAATATAGAACCCCTATTCTGTCTATATAACAATTGTTATGAAAAATACACATTCGTTTCGACGTTTACATTGTTAAGAAGCTAAGCGTATCTTTATCTTGTCAAACTGTTAACCCTTCCTTCTCTATCAGCTTTTTTAATTTTCGAATTTCCAATTTTCATGCAATAAATCGAAGTTCTAAATTAAAAACATCTATACTAATAAAACAAAGTTTCGCTCTGTCTGTGAGTGTGTGTGACGGCTAGCAGAATCTACGGCACATACGAGGGTCAAACTTTTTGTGAGGATAGTCAAAAGTATCTCCTGGTGCACCCTACACGTAAGTTTCAGAATTTTAAATCTCTAATAATTAGTTGAGAATTAATTAAAAAGCCCAAATAAAAAGAATGCAAAAGTATTCATAATTCAACAAGAGCATAGATTTTTTTCAAACCGTAGACAACTTCTTCGAAAACTCGAAGAGATGGGGAGGGGTTTTTTTTACAGAGGATTTACAGAGATGCAAGGGTGATAAATGTACTGGACCTTTTTAAAAAGGGCTCTACCTTAAATTCTACTGGGGCTAACAGCTCGAAAATTGCACAGCCAGACGCAAAAAAAAAAAAAAAAATTCCCTTTTCAGAAATTCTAAAAATTATTCCGGTACGGTTTCAGGAAGTCAAAAAATCCACGAAAAATCGATTTATGAAAAATCTTGTTATTTCCTTCGAAAGAAAGGTTTCGGACGCCAGGTCGGACGCCAGGAGTTCATTACAGATAACCAACGTCTTTCAATAGTGGACATTTTCGAAAGAATATAAATTTTTTAAAATATAAATTTATCGATTTAATTTTTATGCATCTGGATGTAGAATTTTTCGGTGATTTCAGATATCTAAATTTCTTCACGGTCGCTCAATTGCAACTTTAGATATTAATTATTATTTCATTAATCGGATGATTCCTTTCAAACTCTCAATTTAAAAGCCAGTCTTTCGAAACCACAAATGATTTTTATGCTAGGATTCTTTGGAACGCCATCACATTTTTTTTAAGTACACCATTTAGAGCTTTTAAAGTTATGCATATATCCCTATCTTTAAACGCTGTTTAATAATATCTAAATTTTATAAAAATCGATCCGCAAGATTTTGTTTTATAAAAAATTCTATTTTAAAAAAGGAAAAGAAAAACTTTGTTGAATCGAATTTGTTAAAATTAAGAAAACGGACGAACCGTTTGGAACTTTCAGATAGTTCATAATACATAATAAAAATTTTAAAAAATAGGGGGCATCAAATTGCAGGGGGGGGGGGGAGGGAGGCGATAAAAAAATTTGGAGGATGGGATCAAATATTTAAAACCGTACCGTTTTCTACCGTTTTAGAAGTGGGTTTTTGACGGAGCCCTGGGATAAATATTACTTTTAATATAAAAATTTCAAAAGTGTACTTACCACTATTTTCGAATAGTAATTTCAGAAAATATCTTAGATCCTTGCTTAAGTCCGCCACCCCTTGACTAATATATACTAATATATGGCTAATGACTAATATATACTGACTATGGGTAGGTTGTTTAACAGAGTTTCGTTCAGAAACAGTTCTGTTAAGAATAGAGTTCTCCCCTGATGTTGGAATATGGAACTAAAAGATTCGAGGTTTTTTTTTTTTGCAAGATTTTGCAGTGCGAACGCAGCACGCCAGCTAAACCCTCATGTGATATATCATCGGAAAACCCTGGAACCATTTTACCTCCCTCACTCAGATTCAACCCCCGGGGGGTCACTTTTCTGAGCTCCTAATTAAACTGCAGCAAGATTCGAGCTCATTTGAAGGCTTGACCGAAGGTGAAACTCTTCACGGGCCTTTGGTTGGTGAGATCTGTGTTTAACTCCAGGTTATTAGTGGGCGTTCTTCCGTGGGAGGGGCGGGGGAAATGAATTTTTTCATGTGACATATCGTTTTAAAGCTTTTGGCTTGTACTTTACTAAGCACTCACTCCTCTCCTCTTAACTCATTTTTTCATCAGTAAGTAGAGGTCATTTTAAAGTTTTTATTTGTTCATTACTACCCCATGCAATTTTCCAAAAATCATGAAAAAAATTTACATAACAAATCTGAACAATTAGCAGCTTCGCTCCCATTTTCACACAGTGAGCGGATTCATACTTCAGACAAAATCGAGTTAAAGATATAAAATCATATAAATTTAAGGTTCATTTAAAAATCATCAAAGGGGGGGGGGGGGGCGTATCGTTTGAACAAGCTCTTAACACAGAACTCAAATATATACAGTGAAATACGTTTAACACGAAACTGAGGGAACCGAAATCTTTTTTCGCGTTAAAAGATTTGAAAAGAAAGAACAAAACTCGCAAATTTTTTCGACGTTGTCAAATTTCACTTCGATTTCATGTTAAACTACTAGTAAGTTGCATCCATTAGGATAAAAAGCAAGTAATTTTTTTTTGGGGGGGGGGGCGATCAAATATCATTTTTTAGTGTCTTTTTCAGCATTCTGAGATCTAGCTTGTTTGAACCAAATAAGCAAAGCTGTCTCTAAATCTTCGCGCTTAGCAGTTCTCATACGTTTTCTCTCCCGCTTAAACATACTGCACTCAAACATTAACGTAATGGGATCACTGTTTTTTTTTTATTATTGTCTTCTTTTTTTTATTATTATCTTCATTTGAAGCGAAATAGCAGTTCGTTTTCGCACCGATTTCTCAACCATTGTGCTAATAAAACATAAGCTAATTTACAAAAAATACGAAATTCTCTGATTTTCACCCAAAATTCAGTGGTTTTAACACAAAATTCACCAATTTCAACTCAAACTAACTAGCTCGAAAGCGAATTTTTTTCGTGTTAAACGATTTTTGTTTCGTGTTAAAAGAAAAAAAAAATATTAAATTGCATAGTATACTGTCCGGACCGCTACATCATTTCGTGTTAACCGATTTTTCATGTTAAGCGTTTTCGTGTTAAACGTATTTCATTATATTTTTCGAAATTCGTCGAAAATGTATGGCAAAATTGTGTTACCCCCTCCTATTTCCGAATCTACTGAAAATAAAATTACAAAAAAATTAGTAGTAGTTGGAATTTATTTAAATCTTGCAGGAAAACTATAGCGATTATCCTAGGTCATAGAGTTTTTCAGAAAATCGCAGTTTTCCGTTATACATAAACTTTATTTGGCGGGCGCTCAGCGGAAGAGTTCGAGGTACCTATCGACGCGAAATCGTCTAAGAATTGTCGGTAATTAGCCGAGATATTAATTAAAAATCTATCTAAAAAATGTGGCACAGGCCAAAGTGGCCATGCAACTTTGCGACCTCCTTTCGAAGCGCACTTGGCACAATGGCAAGATTAAACTTTGTACAAGGTCTTTTTTTAGGTAAGACGGATCACAATGATAAATAGTCAGCGTTTTTCATTTCAATTGAATTCAATTATTGAAGGCAATTATTGAAAAATATTTAATAAAATAATTTCAAATTATTTGCAGTCTTATTATTCGTTTAACAACTATATTTTGTAAGATTGCAGTTAGTAATTAACAAATTTATTGTATGAACTCTCTGTACGCGAGTGAAACTCGCTCTTGACCGATTATTCTTTGTTCGAAGCAAATCTATAAAATATACAAGTAAAATTTCAGTAAACCTTAATTCATTTTGAGGTTGTTCTAAAAACAAGTTTCCCGACTTTAAATGACATGAAACATTCTTACATGCTCATGGGCTCGTTTTTATCCGTTGCATACAATGATAGGCTAAATTATTAAATTTGTTTGGAATTGAATGGCGTTTTTCATTTTTTTTTAAATGTGTATTGCATTTTGAACTACATCCTGTTTTATTTATTTAGTCAGGGCCGAAACTAAGGGGGTGAGGCAGAGGGGGCAAGTGCCCCGGACACCAGAACGAAGGGGCGCCCAATAAAGGATTATACCTTTGGAATGGATCATTTTCTTCTGATGGACCGATATCTTTCATTATTATGAAACAGCCATTATAAGTGAAGTGTTAGGTCAAGATAATAGAGCAGCCGTAAAAAGTTAGATCTCTGGTTTTCTGGTCAAAATGGGGAAAAAAATGCCTCTTTCATCTTCACCTAACACTTCATTTATAATGTCTGTTTCATAATAATGAAAGCCACCAGTCCATCAGAAGAAAATAACTCGGTTAAAGCGGAAACTCGGTTAAGCAAAACTCGGATAACCGGGACTCTACTGTAGATTTCATTTTAAAAATGATCTTTAGAATTTTTTTTTGTTGGTGTTCAGAGGAGGGTCATGAACCCCGTGACCCCCCCCCCCCTTGGATCCGCCATTGTAGATTATGTAGTTCAGTATTACATATTTTATGATTGCATATTTTAAATTTTAAAAATAAGTCGGCTATTAGGAAATTAGTTTGCCCCGGGTGCAAAAAAGGCTAGTTTTGGCTCTGTATTTAGTACTGTTTTTGTTATAATGTAGCCGATTGCTATGATTGGTTTGTGCTTTTTTTAGCGATTTACTTTTACATGGGTACCATGCATAACCTGGAGGCTTATGTTGCTTTACTACTGTGCAATATAGTAATATACTACCCGTTTTTATATCGTCAGTATGTGTATCACTACCAATACTACAGTAAGATAGAAGTGTTATATATTTTCAGTTATTTGAATAATGGAGCCTTCCATGTTTGTTACAAACTGTAGTGCGCCCCTGCTTTCTGAAAAGCTGGTCAGGCCTGATCCAGAGCAGGGATGGCAAAAGGAGCATTCGCGGTCGCTCCTTCCGAATTTTTTATGTTTCTAGCTTTTTTGAATTTATTTTAGGCGCTTGACGGCGCCCTTAAGCCTTCCGTGGCGCCTTACGCCCGTTACCTTTCGACACCGTGGCGCCTTTTGGTTTGAAACTCTCTCCGCCCCCTACCCCCAAAGTTACGCCGCTGACGAGCATCTGCAAATTTCATATCTTATAAGTAAAAATGAACTCATAAATGCGTCAGAAATGACGTACTTTCGATTTAAATACCGCTTTAATAAATTTAAATTGGTTAAAAGTTTTTCAAATTTTTCAGCTTCGCCTAAAATATTTGGTGCCTTTACTATTCTGGCGCCTGTGTGCGGTGCACACTTTACACACTGGGTCGGCGCGCCCCTGATTTCCTTCGTTGCTCACAAGTCCGAGTTAGCTATGTCTAATTTTGAATCCTTAGTTATCAAAGTACAGCCCCGGAAATCAAATATAAAAGCAGTAAGGTCATTTTATCGAGTTTCTGCTCTATGCTTTGAAGAGCTTGAAAGAATAGCTGGAACAGAAAGTCAAACTGCCTTTTGTTTTACTGCATATTTTGAAATACAGTTCGTGAAACACTTAAAATACTTAACAAAAGCAGTATGGCAAAATCATCCTTTCATGCAAAAACAGTGTGAATCATCAACTCGGTTCGACAAAAACTGAACAAGCTTCTGTTCGCGGGTTCCTCCAATTGTAGATGAAAGATAGTGAACAACAATGCCTGACTTGCCTAGTTCTAGATCTTCTTAAACACTTTGAAAAAGTTCAAAAAGACAGTCAACGATCTTTCATTACACTGCCTGATATAAAATTGCTAAAAAATAAAAAAATACGAATTCTTTGACTCTTGTCGAAGATAGGCGTTATTCTGGTGGATACGATGAACAGCTGATAAAAATAAATTAAGGCACTAAGGAATCTGAAAATGATTCGGATATTGAAGAAAATCCTCGTAGATGTAAAGTTAACAACACATCAGTTTCTATCAAGAGATGCTGGTGTGCAGTGAGAAAATAAACTTTATTGTGTTGTAAAGAATTTGTTTCCAAAGATTGGAAAAAAAATCTACATCTCCAACAGGATATATGCTTTCGTAAAGGCAAGAAGACCAACAAAGGTTGTTAGTACAGCTCGCCAAGATGTTTAGAACCTTTTTCATAAAGAAAAAGTTGCCGATTTTACTGAGGATGCAATGGCTTTGTATGCAGCTGAAAACTGAATCTTTCTTCAGACATGACCTCATCGAAAGCAAGATTATATTACTAATTTAGGGCGTCTCAACCTAACTCTACAAATTGATGCAGCCATATGTTTATATGATACCTCACAGTGCTGACCCAGAAACAGCTGTGTCCATACATATAACGTTTAAATCCAACAAACAGTCGGGACTGTCAAAAGAAATCTTAAACTCAAAGATGTTAATTAAAATTCATAAGATACAAATAAATGTAAAAACATTGCTTACAGGTGCGTCAAATACAATAAAATCCTTTAAAAACACATTAAAGTCATTTTAAAAACCAAAACGTTTTCAACCGAAACTTACTCGGCATTCATCACTGAAAAACTAATAGCTGTTGTCTCTCTCCATAGAGAGTATGATCGATTCCGATCCTACTTTTACAGAAAATATTAAAATTACAGTTAAATCGGGTTTGAATTTAATTATCAACAACAACGTTTTTATTTTCCACAATCAAGTTTACAAACAAGTCAATGGGGCCCCAATGGGTTCCCCCATTTCATGTTTGCTTGCAGAGTTTAAACTACGTCCTCTTGGAAATATAATCCTGCAAACCATAAGACCGGGTCCGGATTGCTGGTTCAGATACGTTGATGATATACACTGGTTATCAAAAATTAAGGAAAAGTCACAAAATGCTAATTTTCAAATACGCGAACACTCAAAGGAAAATAATATAATTCGAGTAATTACTATCTCTACAACACAGCTAGCCCATATAACATCTCATTCATGTCACACATGGTCACAAGTGTCACAGTCACTACGGTGAAGCAAAAAAATAGGAAATTCCATACATCTCAGTATGAGTCTCAAATGATCACTATATGTGACTCCACTGAGAAGTCAATGTGCTTGTGACGAGTCACCAGGTGACTTTACAATGTAGTTAAATTGGGACTCTCATGTGACTGTCATTTTTAGACTCAATTTCATAGTCATCATGAACGTTGCATTATGATAAGTCACCAAATAATATCATATTATAGTCACATGGAGACTTTTCCCAAAAGAGCACAATGGTGACTTCACAGTAGTCTCTCTGTCACCTGAAAGTCATCATGTGACTTTAATGTGACATTATTTCGTAACTTATCACAATGCTGCGTTCACGATGACTTTGAAATTGAGTCTACAAATGACAGTCACATGAGAGTCACGATGTAACTACATTGTAAAGTCACATGGTGACTCGTCACAAAGCAGCAGTCACAGTGACGTCTCAGTGGAGTCACATATAGTGATCATTTGAGACTCATAATGAGATGAATTTCCTATTTTTTTGTTTCACCGTAGTGACTGTGACACTTGTGACCATGTGTGACATGAATGAGATGTTATATGGACTAGCTGTGTTGTAGAGATAGTAATTACTCGAATTATATTATTTCCTTTTTTCGTGTATGTGAAAATTAGCATTTTGTGACTTTTCCTTAATTTTTGCACACCAGTGTATTTACATTATATGGAATCACGGAAAAGATGAATTATACTCCTTTCTAGATAAAATCAATAGCTTAGACAACAAAATAAAATTCACACTAGAAGTAGAGCAAAATCAAAAGCTGGCGATTTTGGATGTCTAACTAATCAGAAATATGGCTAAACAGAATCTTGATCGAACAGTTTTTAGAAAAGTTAACAGATCTAATTCCACTATCCCATTTAGTACCAGTTCACCTATAAGTTACAAGTTAGCACCTTTCAATTTTTAAGTAAAAAGAAGTTTGTTCAAGCCATTTCCTTAATGGGGAAATAGATGTAATTAGAAAAAGTCCTTCCGGCCAGTGCCGGGAGGAAGAGGTAGCTTTCATATTCCTTATTTTAAAAAAGCCAACTTATATTATTAAACACACGAAGCTCAATTTAGTGAAAACCGAATATAGGAGATTCAATACTAATTTTTATCAATACTAAATCATTATGAATGAGAATTTCGCGAAATTAGTCAGCTTTATCCAAGCTGCTTTTGTATAAAGTAACATATATTTGGCTGCCAAATTCGGCGATTTCTTAAAGTGCCTGCCATTTTAAGACAACATGGTGGATGAGGCTAACCAGGGAACTTGGTCGAGACCTTAGTAATTGCTGTGCACATGCTCACTCACATCGGAATCGGTTGATATATACGAGTGTTGTCGCAGACAAAAAATCAGATTTTTCAAAATGTCACCCACATTACAAATTGAAACTGCTATATCTGAGCCATCTTTTAAGATAAAGACAAACAAAAAATGCTCCTGAATCCTTATATCAAGGTCAAATACTTAAGAAAGAAACCATTTTCAATTTCTAATTTTTTTGCACCTCACTTTAAATATAATTTTTTTTAATTTAATGGCCGCCATTTTGAAACAAGATGGCTGATGAAGCTGGCCAGCGAACTTGGTCGAGATATTGATGTATACTATCCACATGCCTTCTTACATCGAAATAGGCGAATACGTGTGATATCGCGTAACAAATACAAGATCTTTTCAAAATGTTAGCCATGCTAGAAATTCAAAGTGCTATAATTCAACCATTTTTTAAGATATAAACAAAAGAACGAATTTTCAGAAACAAAAACTGCTCCGGAATCTTTGTATCAAGGCCAAACACATAAAAAAAAATCTTTTTCATTTTCCTATTTTTTAATACCTTAATTTAAATTTTAAATTTGATTTTTTTAAATGGCAACCCTTTTGAAACAAGATGGCGAATGAAGCTGGCCAACGAACTCGGTCGAGACATTGGTATGTACTATATACAGACCAAGTTACATCCAAATCGGTTCATAAATACGCATGTTATCGCGTGACAAAAATCGGGTCTTTTTAAAATGTCAGCCACAATAGAAATTCAAAATGCTATAACTCAGTCATTTTTTTAGATATAGACGAAACAAAAACTGTTTCGGAATCTTTATATTAAGGTCAAACACATACGAAAAAAATCTTTTTCATTTTCAAATTTCTTGGTATCTCATTTTAAATTTAAAATTTTTAAATTGTTTTTAAATGGCCGCCATATTGAAACAAGATAGCGGATGAAGCTGGCCAACGAACTCGGTCGAGACATTGGTATGTACTATGTATAAACGAAGTTACATCCAAATCGGTTCATAAATACGCCTTTTATCGCGTGACAAAATTCAGGACGTTTCAAAATGTCAGCCATGCTAGAAATTCAAAATGCTATAACTCAGCCATTTTTTAAAATATAGACGAAACAAAAACTGCTCCGGAATTTTTGTATAAAGGTCAAATACATAAGGAAAATATATTTTTCCATTTTTAATTTTTTGGTACCGCATTTTAAATTTTTTTAAAAATTTTAAAAGGCCGCCATTTTGAAACAAAATGGCGGATGAAGCTGGCCAACGAACTCGGTCGAGACATTGGTATGTACTATGTACACACCGAATTACATCCAAATCGGTTCATAAATACGAGAGTTACAGTGTGACAAAGGTCATATATATTTTTTTTTTGAAATCGCTTTCCTCCGAACGGCTGCAATAGGTAGCTTTTTGTAATGAAAGCTACCTAAAATAGCTGCCGAGAATTCAGTTCCACCCGTTTCATTGAAAAAAAATCATAAACAGATTTAAAGTGAAAAATGAAGTAAAACGAAGTACAGTTCCAGATAAAAGTTTGAAATTTTGTAAAGTTAACTACATCCCAAGGTTTTTTGAGAGTATATGAGGCATTCCCTTTCTAAGTTTGGTGTTACATTAATCGCAGTTCCTCCCCCAAAGTTAAAAATTTTCTTAATTACGAAAATTGACCCAATTCAAACCATCAATAGATCAGGGGTATATATTATACCCTTCAAGAAAGAGAATAAAGATTTTATGTACATAGGTATGACACTAAGGAAATTTCGAGACAGAATAAAAGAACATGAAGCAGATCTGACAAGGAGAGGGCCAACCTTGTTAATCACAGATTTTGATTATTTTAATATATGTTGTAGGGTAGAGACCTCTTAGTGTCAGGTTCAACGTATTTTATCCAACGCTGCTTTGTTCTTGAGAAACCGGGGGGTCTAATAATAGTACACAACTTAAATACTTACATTGCAACCGCAATGATAGGTTGATCGTAGCTCAGTTGGTACGGCGTTCGCTGGCTGATCTTCGGGTTCGGAACCCGAACGCACTACATTTGTTTTTCTCCTTTTTTGTTTTATAAATATACTTGTAATTATAATTTAATAATTTAAATTGCAAAATTTAATATCATACATTAATTATAATGTTAACAAACTTAAATTTATCATTTTTTAAAATTTTTAAACTATTATTTCTCATCCTTTAAAGAGGTTTAAAAAGAAATTGGATCTATTATTGAATGATAAAAATTCCAAAATCATGACAAAATCTGTTGTGGTGCCATCTAGTTATGATAAAATAAAACAATATTCAAATAAAATAAAAATAAAAGCAGAAAGAAGATAAAGGTGAAAGCAAAATACACTGCTCAAAACAATTAAAGGATATTGCAGTTTTAGGTCGATTTTGTATCTGGTAAACTGTTTAGCTGATTGATACATGGTCGACAGACATAGTAGGTTATATGAGAATAAATTACACATGTTTGGCAGAAAAAAATGCATTTTATTGCGCATTTGTGTACTAAAGGAAAAAAACACAATTTGTGCATATGTGAAAAAAAGAATAAGAAAAGGTGTTTTATTCAAAGAAAATCATTTTCAGTAGGGGGTATGGTTTCCACGGGCGGCCAGCAACGTTGAACACCTTTGAGGCATGGACTCAATGAGGCTATTAATGACGAGTTGGGGTATTCTGCCCCACTCTTCCAGAAGAGCTCTTTCCAGTTCTTGGAGAGTTTGTGGCGGTTGTTGGCGGCCAGAAACTCGTCTTCCTAGAGCATCCCAAACGTGCTCGATTGGATTCATGTCTGGAGAACACGCTGGCCATTCCATTCGAACGATTCCTTCCTCGAAAAGGAAATCCTCCACCAGGTTTGCACGATGTGGCCTGCAGTTATTGTCCATTAAAATGAAGTTATATACGATTGCTGCAGCGTAAGGGACTACAATAGGTCTGAGGATCTTATCCCTATATCGGCGACCAGTCAGAGCTCCATCTCGAATGATGTAGAGGTCAGTGCGCCCGTCAATGGAGATGCCACCATACACCAACACTCCTCCACCGCCAAATCTGACACTTTCGTGCACGAACGCAGGATTATTCCTACTGCCACGGTACCTCCAGATGAAAATACGCCTATTATCCGGATGCACAGAAAAACGGGACTCGTCAGAAAACAGAATATTGCTCCATTCATTTCTCCTCCAGTTGACATGCTCGGTTGCCCACTCCCTGCGGTCGCGACGATGCCTTGATGTTAATCTAACACATACCATCGGTCGGAGAGCATACAGACCTACAGCATGGAGCCGGTTTCGGACAGTCTGAGTTGAAATCGTGGTGCCTGTAGCCGAGCGAAGATGTTGGAGAAGAGTAGCGTTCATGGTTCGGTGTCTCCGAGCTGTTAACGCTAAATACCGATCTTCATTGGGCGTTGTTGCCCGTCTACGACCTTGCCCTGGTCTTCGGCCTGCACATCCACTCTCCAAAAAACGGTTCCAGATCCTGGAGATGACACTTTGTGACACTCCAATGGCTTGCGCTACTTCGGCTTGAGTTTGGCCCCCTTCTAACCTACCAACAATTCTCAAAGCTTCTGAATCTGTCAAATGACTTCGCTGAGACATCGTACTCATCGAAACAAAGCAATCACTGAATGCCGATCATCCTTGTCTTCATTCTCTTTTATCCAGTTGAAAGTCAAATTTCATTCGCTGCCGCTGAAGCGACGTTTTTGACGTCGAACTCAAAATTTGCATACTCCACAGTTTGAAAACCAGAAAAATTTGCATTTGTGATTCTCTTCTTCTATTTTCGGCAAAAAAAATTTCGTTTATATCTTTATTTTATATAAAACTTCAAATATCCTTTAATTGTTTTGAGCAGTGTAATTGAAAGCGCAAGCATACGTATTACAAATTTAAAAATCTTTAATATGCAAAAAATCGGTTGTAATTTAATTCTGATGCTAATTTTTAATATAATTATGCTTGTTACTTTAAAAACAGAATATTAACATTATCGCATTGACTTCCTTTGTTAAAGCAATGCGTGAATGATGTTTCTTTAAAATCACGAATTGACAAAATTGCTCAATATCATTGCATCGATAAAGAATAGTATATGAAATACATTTTAAAAGTGATTATTTTAAAAATTAACAGTTTTATGATGTTTTATACAACTATTTAGTTAAAAGTAAAAAATTAAGTAGGTTAAAATTGATGTACAATATTATAAATTTTAATTGACAATGAGATTATTAATTATACTTACAAGTATATTTATAAAACAAAAAATGAGAAAAACAAATGCAGCGCATTCAGGTATCGAACCCAGGCCCACGGAACAGCCGGCAGACGCCATACCAACTGAGCTACGACCAACCTATCACTGCGGTTGCAAAGTAAGTATTTAAGTTGTGTACTATTATTAGACCCCCCGGTTTCTCAATAACTAAGGAGCGTTGGATAAAATCCGTTGAACCTGACACTAAGGGGTCTCTACCCTACAACATATATTAAAATAATCAAAATCTGTGATTAACAAGGTTGGCCCTCTCCTTGTGAGATTAAATAGACCCCACATTGCGCTAGCAAGATTAGCACAAACTCAGTCTATAAAAGTAGATTTCAATAGATCCAAAATTATCTTCTGTATAAATAATAACCAAGAAGGTATCATAAGAGAATCGCTAGAAATAATCGCTAATAAAGGAATAGTCTGCAATGATATGTTATCATATGATATCCACGCAGTCTGGAAAGAATTAATACATAATTAATAAACCTGTACTTTTTTGAGAAAAAAAATTCCATTCCACCTTATATTTCATACCACCCTTGAAGTAAAATGGTCTGTTCCGGGCAAAGCTAGAGGGCGCAGAGGGACAACAGCTATTAGATTTTCACTGATGAAGGCCGAGTAAGTTTCGGTTGAAAACGTTTTGTTTTTTAAAATGACCTTAATGTGTTTTTAAAGGATTTTATTGTATTTGACGCACCTGTAAGCAATGTATTTATATTTATTTGTATCTTATGAATTTTAATTACTAATCAAGGTGAATTTTGCACGGAAAAATTTTAACTTTATATTGAATTTAAAGATGTTTATTGCTCTTAAAGGAATTGGAACAGCTTTTTATAATCCAAAATCTGTTGTTGCACGATTCCTAGAGAGAAAAGGAAGAAGGAGAAAGTTTGCAGACAAAGAAACCTATCAAAATCATGAATTTTTCAAGACATTCTTTTCTAATGTCAGTAACCTGTAAAGAAAAACTTAACGATTGTAATTATTATTGTAGCATTTTGGAAACATGATAAAAATTTAATAAAGTTTAAAATTTTAAAACATAAAGAACTAAATCGTTTTACTTGCCAGCTTAATTTTCCTGTTTGCATACGAAAGTCCTTTGTATAAAAAATTGAGACAATAATAATAAATGTTGTAGCATTTTGGAAATATTTTATAGATAGAAGAATTTTTATTTTTTAGCATAAAGAAAAAACTTAACGATTGTAATTATTATTGTAGCATTTTGGATTGCATTAATTTTCCTTTGTAAGAGAAAGTCCTTTGTATAAAAAATTGAGACAATAATAATAAATGTTGTAGCATTTTGGAAATATTTTATAGATAGAGGAATTTTTATTTTTTAGCATAAAGAGCAAAATCAGTGTCCTTGTTTAATTTCACTCTTTGCAAAATGCAGTAACTTGTAAGAGACAAAATAAATTTAACCAATATAATTATTATTGATTTGGCATTTTGAAAACATGTTTTAAAATTTAACGTGCTATTTTTTTTATTTTAATTATATTTTTAATTTTTCATGTTTTTAAAACAAGCATCAAGAGAAAAATTATTTTCATGATGGGTTTCACTTTTGGGTCTAAAACTATAGTTCGGTACTATTTCACTAAAGAAAATATTTAATGATTCAGGTCATATTTACTTTTCAATTTTAAAATGTATTCCAGGCTCCAATTATCTAATTTGTCTGACGTATTATGGTTATGAACAAAAGCCTAATGTACAAACTAATAAAAATCTAAGCAACATTTTAGCATGAATTTAGATGATAATTTTCTGACATAAAGTTTTAAATAGGCATACAAATTTGGTAGGTTGGGTATCATGTTTGATCCATTACTAACATAACGATTAACAATTTGTCTGAACTGAGAATGTAGCCTTTTGTTTAATATTACCTAGCTATAAATGAGGTGATTTACATGATTTATTGAAGATTTTGCAGTTTACTAACCTACAACAGAAGAAGTACAGTAGCCATAACTAATAATGTATAGAAATTTGTCGCAGACAATGGATATTCTTATTATTTGTTTTACAGTTATTGAGGAAAGTGGGGGGGGGGGGGGTAATTTATAAACATTTGCTTTAGACAACAGACCAAACCTATTGTCGCCCAGTGAAAATTCCTTAAAATATGCTCTGCACCATTTATGCCCTCAGACATCTGATGATCACGATTTATAAGTGTAGCGATAGTTACAATATAAGTGTCAGTCTTTTCCGTATTGTTATGACACAAAGACTTATTGTTTTTATTTTTTTTTCGGAATAATAGAAAAATGTTATAAAGGCAATAATTTTGTATTCCAAATGAAAAAAAGTTAACTTTGAGAAAAATTTTTAAAACAGAGTATAAAATTTTGTATTTTGTCTGAAGAATATTTATTAGAACTAAAACGAAAATTAAATAATTATTTCTGTGTTAAAAATCCTATTTAAAAGATGCATAACAAATGTTAAATAATTAACTCTGGGTTAAAATTCTATTTTAAGATGTACTTATTACATAAGATACGTATTATTAAGGGACAGATAAATCTGGCCTTAGAATTTTGAAAGAATTTTTTAGACAAAATATTTGCATCCAACCAACTGTTTAGATTACATTTATGGAAACATTTTTGTGCATAGAGGAGATTAGCTTAGTGCTTTTTAAAAATGTTTTACAGAAATAAATTGCGAGGAATGATACATTGATAATTGCAGAAAAATAAACCGTAAAGTAACAATTTTTGTGTTTTCATATATTTTAAGCTGAAAGTATCAATGCAAAGAAAAATTTAGTTCACTCTTTGTCTTGAAAATCTAAATCTTTCCACCAGATTGTGGGAAATGTAGATTAGCAAAATAGCCTTAAGGAATTCTGTAATCATTTAAAAAAAAGAAATAATAAAGATAACAGGATATATGCCATTGCTTTACTTGACAAACAACGAGTATGCAAGATCTTCTTAACACCTAACAGACGAGTCACGTGTATTTGCAGATTGGGAGAAGAAAATATTACTGGTGCTGTAAATTTTGTAAGGAAAAAAGAAAAAGATGTATAATCCAAACAAGCTTGCTTTTGATTTTTTGTGAGCAGGTTTTAATTCATAGTGACATTTATAAACGTAAATTTTGTGCTCATTTTCAAAAAATATTTCCCATCCTCAATGTGTTAAGAAAATTCTGGAGGTGTATGGTGTATACCAACGTGTGCCCTCCACTACAGACCTGGTTCTTCAGGTCATGATTTTCATTTAATTCAGTGCAAGAAGTTAGAGATGCCACACTTTTTTAAAACTTATTTACCACTTCAAGTTTTATACTCTGCTTAAAAAATTGCAGTATATTTTCGTGTCTTTTGGTGTTTTTTTTATGCATGATTTTTCTCAGACTATTTTCTCAAAAAAATGTCTTTTCGCCAATGAATTTATATTAACCTTCTTTATCTATTTTTGGTACTTTTCCAGTATCTGTCTTGGCATTTTTTAAAAAGCTTAGCACAATCCAAGCTTCAGAAAGTGAAGTTTATTGCCAAATTGATATAAACAAACCTGATAAACTTTTATGCTTGATTATATACGTATTTATATGTAAAGATATTTTATTTATGTATATATTATTATTGTTATTTACATCTGTTTATATATAAATATCACTAAATGGCTTCTTTATGTTAAATAAATTGTATAAATGTTCAAAAAACTGCTTATAAAAAGGAAACAGTGAATACTTTTCTATAAAATATGTTATGAAATTTTCTTATTTCTCCAAAGGTATTTTTTCTATCTCGTGAAGGTCCCTGTACTGAAAAGTACCCTATTTTCTTTTCTAATAGATCTGTATTGGGGTTTTATTTCTGCTGTGAATTTCCTATGTATATTAGAGTGTTTTTTAACTGA
Organism: Maratus speciosus; assembly: GCA_963932465.1. Lineage (NCBI taxonomy): Eukaryota > Metazoa > Arthropoda > Arachnida > Araneae > Salticidae > Maratus > Maratus speciosus. The sequence goes on along the minus strand of OZ010797.1, from coordinate 62,904,828 downwards.
ACTTATTTAATGTCTTTTGAGTACTTCCTGATTATGGTCAGGTGGGATAAAATAATTATTTTTAAAACAGTAATTTTTTTCTTCAGGCTTTGTTTGCCAAAAATATATTGTTTTAATCTGGGGGAAAAATTACATAAAACATGCAAATAAACATTGTTTTCTACATTTCAAAGACAATTTCAACAGTAAAATTGCAAATTATTACTAATAATGAAATTTTAAAACACATTATCAATTAACTATTTTACCCCATACATTGAAGTAAAATATGTACCTATACTTATTTAAATCTTTCAATTTCTTCAATTAAATAACACAAGCCTGCAATGGTTGTTTTTTTAAATCTTTAATAATTGATTTTTACGTATTTTTTAGCACTGAATCTGCAAATGACCTTTATTTTTACCATCACATTAGAAATTTTCTTTTGCAAATCTTAAATTTCAAAGTTAAAAAATAGTGAAATTTTGATACTATAAGATGTAAAACTTTTTTTATTCAATTTTATTTTATTTAATTCAATAAATTATTAAACTTTTTGTCTTTTATTGGATATTCTTACAGCTAAACAGAGTTGTCCAATGCAATGAGGTGGGAGGAGAGGTTAATTTTAACTTTGAAATGTATGATTTGTCAAAAATCCTGACATGAGAGTTTAAAATGAAAATAATTTTCATATTCAGCGGTAAAAAATACATAAAAATAAACTATAAATATTTAACAAAAATGAACAATCACATGTGTTTTATAGTATTGGATGTTCGTTATTTTTTTACTTTTTAAATTTATGATTTACAAAAAATCTAGGTTAAATTTTTGACCTCAAACAGTGGTTTTTGACAGGACATGTCAAAAACTGTCACAAAGTGTCAAAACTCTTATAGACATTTTTTTAGCAATCATTAGTGAAATTTTATATTAAATCAAGCTAAATATTGATTAATTAATAATTTATATGTTATATAAATAACTTTTATTTAGATATACAGGGTGATTCATAAATATCGAAACAATAGTCTATTTTCTTAAATATTGCCCCTAGCAGGCTCGGACTGGCCCATCGGCCCGAGGGCCGGCGCGCCCTCGCCCAGGGAAAATGTCGCGCCCTAGTGCCTAAGCCGCTCCAATGTTTTTTCACTTGTTGTACACATACATTTTGATTAGTATACTAAATATCCAGAATTCGTTTAGGGATAATCATCAATTAATAGACAACACAAGAGAGGTATTTTTTATTATCACAAAGAAATTAAAGATATATCGTAGCAATTTCAGAATCGGAAACCAAAACGGACATCCTTGCATGCGATTCAAAGAGAAAATATGCACCCAACGAGAGCTTTAGTAGCCATTGCGCCCTAAACGAAATTTTTTTCATCGCTTCTTTGAACGATATCTTTTAGATTTTAACCAGTATTTTGCATATTTTAAGTCATTTTGCTTTTAGTACTCTGCATTCCCTTTCCTTATAGCCGCCCCCGAATGCACATGTAATCACGCTTTTTGAAATCAACGTACCAGACGTACCAGAAGGCAAAAAACTTTTTGTATGGATTTTGTTTTTGATTGGAAAACATGATATTTCTTTTCGGGGAATACAAAGTTGATGATACTTTTGGATTTAAATCCTGCAAGCTGTGGGATCTCGCGGACCACGTTTTCTCATTCATAAAATCTGCCATCATTTTCGGATAGTAATCTCGCGCATAGTTTAGGAGTAATCAGTGAAAATACATAAAAAAAAATACATATGCATCGAAATAAGAACCTCCTCCTTTTTTGAAGTCGGTTAAAAAATACTGGTATCCTGCGGCCGGCATGAATACAATACCGGGGGCACTGCACTCAAGTACAGAAACTTAAATATTCCCCTTGATCGCATAACAATGATAAAAGTTTTGCAAATCATGGCAAGAGTGCGCTGAGAATAGTAAATTTATTAAATTGTTTTAGCGATTTTAGGCTAATAAAGCAGTTTTTAGGGTGTACTTTTTCTGTAGAAACCTTTTCATAACGTGATATCAATTCAGCTCTTTATGGACGCATAATAGTAATTTATTAAGAATACAAAATACTAATTATTTTCACAAGCAAGTACAGTGTCATCGAAAAATAATGCCTAGATTTTAAATAACTGTCACAAAAAAACTATGAAAGGTAATTTATTGGTTTCTCTTATAATATGCGGCAAAAAATAAATTTTTTTTCATACTTTAGTATGTTTCAATGTGAGCACCAGGAGCAAATGTGTGCAATGTGAGCACCAGGAGCAGTTTGACCTGGATAAGTTCTCCGAAAGAGCTGCTGTACACTAAGTATTGACTTTGACTCCACATACCAAATCACGCACTGTGTTTTGTGTTGCACGGTCAATATCCTAGTGTGGTTTTTGTTGCACGGTCAACATCGTACTGAGCAGTTGCAGTCTGGCGCGCCAGCTGACCTTGACGACTGCGCAACTAATCCGCGCACAACACAGACATGCAAACGAATTCTGGTGAACTAAAACCAAACTTGCGTTCACCAGTTATCGTGTAGTGAAATAATTACTCATTTAACATAAAAGGTTTCGATGTTATGATTTTTTAAAAATCTAAGCATTATTTTTCGATGACCCTGTATTATTTTCACATTCAAATACCTTATAATATGTGGTACTTTTATAAAAGAACAAAAGAAGCTTGAGATTTAGTTTTCAAAATTTTTATTTCCAAACAGAAAATAAATTTTTGTTTTAAACATAAATATTTTTTAAACGAATTTTGCATATTGAATGTTTCTTGTGTGTGTTGAAGGAGATATTTGCAGATACCACATTTAAAAATGCTACTCGGTTAATAATATTAATAATAATAAAACAGTAGATAATAAAAAGTAGTTGCTCTCAGATTGTAACAGAAATTGAATTTATGAGCAAGGAACTCAAACAGGGTGTCAAAAGTGGATGTTACCATTTGAAAAATCAACGTTCGTGTATTTTTTTAATATATAGACAGCCTCCAAAGCAAAATTTATGAAAAGAATTTAATAATAAATATTATTCCTAAACAATTGGTATCCTATGTCTTTTTTATACAGTGATTTTCAGGAAAATTGGTAGGGCCGATCACTTTTTATTCTACAAGGTTTCTATCGATAGAAGAAAATAAGAAAGAAAGTCTTGATATCAGCAATCTACTTCAAGGTAATCTATGTTCAACTTGCTGGAGCTTTTAGATGTTATATGATGTGTTTTAAAAAACTGCATAGTATTGTGTAGGATGGATGGAACTTTAAACATGCACTTAGAATACAGCGAAGCCTTCTATCTGGAGTTAAAGATATAATTTAAACCATTATCATGTACTTGTTGCTATGCAAGTGTGTTAAACCTTGTCAAGCCAGATCGAACTCAAGCAAGTAAAATTGACTTGAGTTCGTTAAAATTTTTGCGCCCTCTGAAAATCCAAGGTGTGCGCCCTTTACACTGATCCAGTCTGACCCTAGCCCCTAGACCCACATTTCCAATTGCAAAGTTTCATAAAAAAGGTGCAAATTTTAATGACATAAGTTGCAACTCCATGGGGGGTCTATTTGAGAAAATACAAAAACTAAATTTTTATACGGCCCCCGTAGAGTAAATTTCCCAATTAGGAAATTTTTCCTTATCCATCCCTGAATTAAACACAAAAAAATTCATCTCGATATCTTCAAAATTCGCAGAGATATCAAAATCCAAAATTAGTGACTTACACCATTTATCCATGTCTCTGAGCGACGAGTTTTTGACTCATATTGAATGCAAAATAGGGATCATCCACAAATTATACATTATTAAAAGTCGATTTAAGACAGTGCCTCTCTTTTGGACGTAAAATAGGCAGCATATAGATTTTACGTTAAACCTACTTTCAAAATATGCTGGTGGTCCGCACTAGAGGTCTGCACGGGTCGAAATATCTAGGTCCTGTCTGGAACCGACCCATAGGAAAAAAAATTCGGCCCTGCCTGGAAAAAAGTTCAAATCATAGCCTGGCCCAGCCTGACTGAATTTCTACATAGTTTTTTTACATCGATAATGTTAAAATTTGCTTCGTATGGAGGAGTTCTGATCAAAAATACTTATTATAGCTTTTCTTTTTTCATGTTTATAATTATTATTTTTAAAGAAGCGTCAAAAGCTGTGATTATTTGTTTTATTAATGAATCTCTATTGATGTGTAAATGATTCACTTCTCCTTTAATATCGTTAATCCATATTCCATGTGTTGGAGACATTGCAAAATGCTATAAAGTAAAATCTTTTAAGACGGAATCACATAGGAAAGAAAAAAAAAGCGTTATAGACACGTTCCCTTCTTAGGAGTAGTATATTTTTTCTCAGGTATTATTATATTGTTTTCCATGTATCAACAGATTTTTCCATTGAAGAAAGGATTCCGCCATAGGCAGATTTTTTTTTTCACTAGTTTTACTGTATTTTAATTTTTTTGCTTTAAAATCTACTATCCTTTAAAAATATGAATTTTAAAGTTTTATTGTAAAATAATGGTCATTTAAAAATACATGCATTTGCTTTAAAAGATTTTGAGCTGAGCCATATTTTACTTATTTTTGCACGGGTTAGGTCAGTCAGAGATAATGATTTTAATACGGTTTGTCTCGAGACCGGGACTGAAAATTTCGCCTCGTGGAGACCTAGGAATAAGGAAGTAAGCTCTGGGTCTGGCCCGGACCAGCCCCAGACTACAGACTTATTTTAACAGCCTCGTCGGGACGATAAAAAGCCTGAAGTTCTAAGGGTTAAAATTATGAAAAACTCTTAATCGGCATGTTAGAAAAAGCATTATTTCAAATTACACATTTAACATTTTTTTAATTACAATTACACATTTATTTATGGACATTTAAATAGTAGGTACAAAAAGGAGGTGGGAACTGCAAAAGTTAAACTGAATCGGAAGTTTAAGCTACAGAGAGAAGAAGAAGTTACTTTTACACGTGCAATTTTTTAAAAAGCATTTAAACATTTTATTTGGACCCAATCTATGTTTAAAACTTTAAATGCGTTTTTCTGCATGATGTTTTTTTATTTTATTTATTTATTTTTTTTTTTTACCATTTTTTGTTTTTAAATTCATATAAGTCAAGAATCGTAAATTAAAAAGGTGCAAATTTGGAACATGTCTTTTTTGATTAGTTTACATTAATTTTGTTTCAACAAATTTGGAAAAGAAAATAAATACTTTTGAAAATATGATTTTTTTAAAAAAATAAGTTAATTAATTTTTTAAAAATATATTTTTAATATTTTTAAAATTAATATTTAAAAAAATCCTGAAACAAAGCTGAAATTAAGGTTTCCTCTTTAATTGAAGGAAAAAAAAATGAAATCCGATCAATAATGTTTCGAGTTATAAAGATTTTAAATTAAATCTGCTTAAAAAATACTAATCATTCAATTAAAAAAAATAATATGAGAAATATTAGGATGTGATTTTGTTTACAAATGATATGGTTAACCATTACAAAAAAAGAAAAAAAAAATCAAAATTCTAACTCGACAAATATATTTTTTACATGTTTCCTAGAACTTTTAAAGTGACATTGTTTCTTGGATTGCACGCATTTCAATTTGTGTCTAATCCCTTAAAAACTGATGAATTATTTAAACGGCCATAACTCTGCGAGTTTTGCAGATATGAAGATGCAGTTTTTTGTGTTTAATTCAGGAATGGATAAAGAAAGTTTTCCTAATTGGAATTTTTACTCTACGGGGGGCTGTATAAAAATTCAATTTTCGTATTTTTTCAAATAGACCCCCCCCCCCATGGAGTTGCAACTTATGCCATTAAACTTTGCACCTTTTTTTATTAAACTTTTCAATTGGAAGTATGGGTCTAGGGGCGCTATTTAAGGAAATAGCCTATTGTTTCGATATTTATGAATTACCCTGTATAATTAAATTGTAATAAAATTGTAAATCATAATTCAAATTGTTTGTCAATTATCATGCTAGGAAAAATGAATAAAAATATTGAAACTACTATTAATTTCGTTTTTTAAAGTATTATTTATATCTTTATTACTGTTAAGTGTTCAGTTAATTATAAAAAAATTAGCAATCTAATTTATGCTAAAAATAATCCTGTGTAAAGCTAAAATGGCCACTATTTAATGAGTGATCATAAGTTTCTTAGATTTTTAATGATTCTAAATGTTTATTTTTGTACATTAACATTATATATAAACCACAATTGCAACATAAATGTTCTCTGAGTAAATGATTTATAATATGAAATCAATATAATTAAACATTCTTCAAATCAATAACTTAAGAGAAGATGGTTTATTATTTTGACTGTTTACACATATATTATAATATATCTTCATTTTGTTATGTTAGTTTCAATTTAATTATTTAGAACAATTTGTTTTTGTTAAATTTTATTTTTATACATTATAGAATAGTCTCTTTTTCTTTTTATTTGAGCTTAATATTCAAATTGTAAATTTAATACTGTTGTAAAAATAACTTTAAACAGTTTTTGGACTCGGTTACAGGTTTTTCACAATTGTTGTCAAAAACAAAGTCAAAAAGCGTTTTTTGACATGACAATTAAAATTATGGTTAAAACCGCCACACTGTTAAAAGCTTGCCAACCCTGCAAAAAATTCTTACATGATGGTAAAATATACATAAGAATCAATTATCGAAAGCTTAAAAGCCATAACACAACCCAAATTTGGCTGGGTAGTATGATTGAACATAAATCTAATCTAATAGTTTTTTTAGAATGCTGAAAATATTAAACAACAGATTTAGGGGAAGAAATAGTCTGGATTATGGTTCAATGGGTCATCAGAAAAGACAGCTTCAATTTAGGATATATCAAATATGTAATCTTTCTCGGGAAACTTGAAATAGGAACTAATCAGTTTTGTGAACTTAACTGTGTATTTCTGATAATTGTGATTGGGTACGTTTTTATGCTTCTGTACAATTTTTTTTCCCGGCAGCAATATAGGCAGCAGGGTGTCCGAGAAAGATCCGTACAACTTCAAAAATTTATTGAAAAAGAAACAATAGGGTTACAGCGCAACTAATTAGTACATTAGATAGAATAACTCAAAAAGATTTTTTTTCCTATAACTTAAGTTATTACCTTAGGAAATTTCTACATGAGACCCTTTCGTAGCACGAACAATATCAAGACGATATTCCAACTCCATCCACGACCGTTTCAGCATGCTAACATCAACAGTAGCTACAGCTGTTTGGATGGTTTGCTTTAATTCTTCGAGACTGTTAACTTGCGTTCGGTATACAGTATCTTTAACATAACCCCAAAAGAAAAAATCCAGTGGTGATAGGTCAGGAGACAGGGGTGGCCATGCAATGGGACCATCCCTGCCAATCCAACGCTGTGGAAAAGAATTATTCAGCGACTCACGAACTGTCAATCCCCAATGAGGAGGCGCATCGTCTTGTTGGAAAAGGACACTCGGTTGAAGGTCTTGCAGTTGTGGGAATGCATAAATCTCAAGCATATCTAAGTAGGTACTTGGAGGTCACAGTCGTTTCTGAGAAAAAAAAAAGGTCCAAGGATGCGATCGTGAAGCAATCCGCACCACACGTTCACCTTTTCACTGCTCCGTTGGAGTTCACGTACGGCATGTGGTTGTTCGGAGCCCCAAAATCGAACGTTATGTTTACTGACCCTTCCGGACACATGAAACGTTGATTCATCGGAAAACCGTATTCGTTTCAGAAAATGTTCATCGGCATCCAAACGATGCAGCATGTCAACTGCAAATCCATAACGCTTCGCATAATCATCCGGTTGTAACGCATGCAGAATCTGAACTTTGTAGGCTGTAAGTCGCAATCGTTTATGAAGCACATCATGTACAGTGGATCTTGGCATTTGTAGCTTCCGGGATGCTTGTCGAACTGATTTTGTAGGGCTCCTACGAAATGTTTCACGTATTCGTTCCACACTTTCTTCGCTAGTTCTAGGGCGACCATATCCTTTTTTATGTTCCACACTACCCATTGTCATAAATTTGTGATACCACTCACGAATGCTTGACCGAGATGGTGGCGATTCCCCATACGTCGTTCGATAATTCCGTTGTGTTTGCGTATCGGATTTTGTTTCGATAAACCACGCAACACATTGAGCTTTCTTCACGCGATCCGCCATTGAAATAACTAAAATGCTTTAATATTCCTTTGCATGACATGTAGCGCCATCTATGGTCAGAAACATACTGCAGAAAAAAACTTTTTGAGTTATTCTATCTAATGTCCTAATTAGTTTCGTTGTTACCCTACTGTTTCTTTTTCAATAAATTTTTGAAGTTGTACGGATCTTTTTCGGACACCCGTATAACATGGCTCTGTTCACAATAATTTCTAAATTAATAAATTGCATTAAAATTCCTTGCTTATTTCTAGATTTCTTTATCGCAAATTAGTATACATGCTGTCAGCTATGTTCCATGAGGCAATCTAGCTCAGTGTTTAGACATGGATGGTGGCCACTTTAAGCTCTTCTAGTAATGTCTTCACAGTAAGGTAAGTCTGATGATTTTTTTCTAAATACCATTCATTATTATTAAAATTATAATAACATATCAGGTAGACTCATTAAAACTTCAGATTGGCAGTGAATTTAGTCATGAAAGATTTCTATATTCTTTCTGAAATCACCTTTTTTTTAAAGTCATGGTGAGAGTTTTAGCCCAGTGGTAGGGGAACAAAAAAAGGCCCAATTCGGAAATAATTAGGGGAAAGCTGGAAATTGTTTTAATCCCTTCAGTTTATGTCTAGAATGAATATGCTACGTTTCCCCCTCGTACTAGGTGAGCGTTAGGAATTATACATTGATTTATAGTCAAAAAACACGTTTTTTTAAATACCATAACACTATCTCGAAATCACTAACTTTTTCAAACATTGTCAGTACAAATGTTGTAGAGCTTAAAATTCTGAATAAAATGAGTGCCTACACTTCATACTTTTGTTGAATATTAAGGTCAGAATTTTACTTTAAAATTTTAGCCCTGTGGTCAGAGGGTTGAACTCAGAATTAATTAGGGGAAAACTGGAAATCGTTTTAATCGCTTCAGATTAGGTCTAAAATGAATATTCTATGTTTTCCCCTTCGTACTAAGTGAGCGTTCGGAAATATGTACACATTTACATTAAAAAAACACGTTTTTCTTTAATATTTTTAACAATATCTGAAATTGCGACCTAAATTTTGAACAAAAATATTAATGTGAGTATTCATTTTATTCAAAATTTTATGCTCTAGAACATTTGCTCTGACAATGTTTTTGATAGACTTAGCTGTTTTGAGATATTCTTACGTAAGTTGGTCTCTCCGGACTTCAAACTCTTGATTAGCGATTAAGGCAAAATTTTGAAATTAGAATTGCAACCTTAATTTTGAACAAAAATACTGATGTGGGTACTCATTTTAATTCAGAATTTTAAGCTCTACAAAATTTGCATTAACAATGTTTTTGATAGAATTAACTATTTTGAGATATTGTTAAAAATATTAAGGAAAAACATCTTTTTCGAATGTAAATAAGTACATATTTCCCAACGCTCACTTGGTACGAGGGGGAAAACATAGAATATTCTTTTAGACCTAATCTGAAGGGATTAAAACGATTTCCAGTTTTCCCCAAATTAATTCTGAGTTCAACCCTCTGACCATGGTGCTAAAACTTTAAAGTAGAATTGTGACCTTAATATTCTACAAAAGTATTAAGTGTAGGTACTCATTTTACTCAGAGTTTTAAGCTCTACAACATTTGTATTGACAATGTTTTTCATAAAGTTAATGATTTCGAGATAGTGTAATGGTATTTTTAAAAAACTTGTTTATTGACTTTAAATCAATGTGTAATTCCTAACGCTCACCTAGTACGAGGGGGAAAACGTAGCATATTCATTCTAGACCTAAACTGAAGGGGGTTAAAACAATTTCCAGCTTTCCCCTAATTATTTCCGAATTCAACTCCCTAACCACTGGGCTATTTGAGTTTGATGGGGAAAAAAAAGAAGGCATCATGACCAAAAAATAAAGGGAGATGAGTGGGAGAGTAAATAAATAAAAATACAATGTGGACACATTTTATGTTTTCCTTGTAATACATAGCATTCTTATTTTGTGTGTTAAATAAAAAGAATATTATTAAATTAAAACTAGAATATTTCAATATTAAACAAACATATGAAATTTTTTCATTAAGATAATGCATAAAACTATAAACTGAAACTAGATGGATTTGAATTTTAACACGAGGAATTTATTTGCAGTCATAAGTTGTGAATGTATTTCAGCAAAATACTCTCGAGTGCATAAAAGCAAATATAAAAAATGTGATAAAAAAAGAAATCCAAGTGATCGGCATTAAAATTGAATACTTAACTCGATGTATGACTCTATTTTAAAGTATTTTAATTAATTACAGAATAATAGAAAATAACGAGACATTAAATTAAAAATTAAAATATTACTCAAACATATAAAAATTGACTTTTTCATCAAAGGAATGCTTGACAATAAAAAGTTAAACTCGATTAATTTGATTTTAAATATAAAACTTTATTTTTCTTTTCAACCAGAAATACTCAATCAATGAAAAAATAAAAAATTATCTTAATTCAGAAATAAAAATATTTCTTGTAGATCACGGCCGAATTGGGACGCACAAAACAATGCAGGACTTTAACATGTTTTCATTATTACAGAGTAATAGAAAAAATATATGTTAAAATTTTACCCAAGCATGTAAAAAATGAATTTTTCATTCAAAGAATTCACAAATATATAAACTGAAAGTCAATGAATGTAGATTTTAAATATAAAACTTGATTTTTTTTTTCAGTCATATTAACACTGAATCAATTTCAAGAAAACAATCTTGTAACAATGCAAGATTCTACTTCAAAATATTTTAAATAATTATACAATAATTGAAAATAAATATATTAAAAATTACTCATACACGTGATAACTTAATTTTTCATTAAAAGACATTGGAACATTCCAATGTGATTCTTGGCTTGAAAGGAGTCAGTTCTCTGTTTCATATTTTATTTCGAACACTGATGACAAGTACAAGTGTACTTGAATGTACTAAACTTTTAGATGTACAATTTATATATATATATATGTATAATTAACGATAAATACCTTTTAGTAAATTTTGACCAAATTAATTTTGTATTTAAATGATGTATTATGCTTAAATTAAAATATGCATGTATGAAATTGCTTTTCTTTTGTGTTTGAAAGGAATGTCATGTATGCAATTTGATCTTAAATTCCAGTTAGCATTATTTAAATAGATTTCATCTAAAATTGAAATTATAAAAAAATATATGCTAAATGATTAAAAAGTCTTGATTAAACATTATAATAATGTTTTAATTGTTCAATTTTCAGAGTTTCCACTTCTTTTGCAAAATAAAAAATGAAGAGTTTCATAGCACTTTTAAAGAAACTTGCATTAATGCTGGAAAAGCGGGAAAATTTACTCAAGTTTTATTAAATTAATTTACACCAGATTTTTTATTTAAAAGTATTTAACTTATTTATTAAACTTTCCCTCTCTTATATTTCCCTGTACATATATAATTAATATTGTGTTTTTGATCTTTTGCTACTGTACAATGATTTTAGTCTTAACTGTACTGAGAAAAATCACCTTCCCTACAAACTGTCTCTCTATTTTTTTTTCAGGTACTGAAAGTAAATTAAATTTAATAATCATCAGAAGAATTAGTTGTATAGTGTGGGGATAGTTTCTTAATTTAAAAGAAATTATTTCAAAAGAAAAGGAAATACAGGCAAAGTTCTTTAATCAGTACAAGTTGGGACCAAAGGTCGTGCAGATTATGGAATATTGCGGATTATGGAGTATTATGGATTACATCTCATTTTCTTATTTCTGGACACTATTTTAATTCAATATTCAGTATAACATGAAAAGAAAAATATGAAATATAATAATTAATTAATATGCTATCTCAAAAAATGCATTTTTCAAATTCTTGTATTAAAAAATTATTCACTTTTATATTTAAATATTCACTTTTATATTAACTTTTATATATTCACTTTTATATTTAAAAATTTCAGATATTTCTTTTAAAAAATCACTTTTGGATCAAGAATTTGTAAATTTGTTTAATTGTTTACATTCATTAAGCAATGCAAATTATAAAAAATTGCGGATTATGGGTGTGCGGATTATAGACCCTTAACTGTATATACATTTAAAAAATTTTTAAACTATGAATGTTCAACTGATGGAGACAAAAACAAAACCTTTTATCTGTAACATTTGCAATAAAGGCTTTTCTAGAAAATCCCACCTAAATAAGCACACCTTTATTCATACTGGGGAGAAGCCTCACATATGTGAAGTATGCAATAAAGCATTTTCTAGGAAAGATCAATTAAATAAGCACACATTTGTTCATACTGGCGAGAAGTCTCACATTTGTGAAATATGCAATAAAGGCTTTTCTAGCAAACATCACTTAGATAACCACACCTTTGTTCATTTTGGAGACAAGCCTCACATTTGTGAAGTATGCAATAAAGGATTTTCTACGAAAGATCATTTAAATATGCACATATTTGTTCATACTGGGGAGAAACCTCACACTTGTGATGTATGCAGTAAGGGATTTATTAGAAAATCTGATTTAGATATGCACACATTTGTTCATACTGGGAGAAACCTTACATTTGTGAAATATGCAATAAAGGATTTTCTAGGAAAGATAGTTTAAATAAGCATGCCTTTGTTCATACTGGGGAGAAACCGTACAATTGTGCAATATGCAACGAAAGATTTTCTAACAAATATGGTTTAGATAAGCACACCTTTTTTCATACTGGAGTGCAGCTATACATTTGTGAAGTATGCAATAAAGGATTTTCCAGGAAAGGTCATTTAAATGATCACATTACTGTTCATATGGGGGAGAAGCCTCACAAGTGTGAAGTATGCGGTAAAGGATTTTCTAACAAATCATACTTAAAGAAGCACACATTTCTTCATACTGGGGAGAAACCTCACATTTGTGAAGTATGCAATAAAGGGTTTTCAAGGAAAGGCCATTTAAATGATCACGTTATTGTTCATATGAAGGATAAACCTCACATGTGTGAAGTATGCGGTAAAGGATTTTCTAGCAAATCATACTTAAAAAAGCACACATTTTTTCATACTGAGGAGAAACCTAACATTTGAGAGTTATTCAATAAAGGATTTTCTAGTGAATATTATTCAGGTAAGTACAACTTTGTTCATAATGGAATTAAGCCTCATATTTGTCAAATATGCAATAAAGGATTTTTAAAAAGGACATCTAAATAAGCACAAATTTATTCATACAAAGGCGTAACCTGACATTTGTGAAATATGTAATAAAGAATTTTTTGAGAAATATCATTTGTATACACATCTTTATATTCTTTCTGTGGACAAACGTCGCATTTACTATATAGACTGTTAAGATTTTTTCCATTGTCATTTAAATAAACTCCTTTTATTCGTATTGGGCAGAAGTCTCACATTTTTGAAAAAAATTCCCATAAATTATTTTCTTGCAAATTTGATTTAGATAAGCAAACGTTTATTTATAGCTGGAAGAAATCTCATGTTTGTATAGTACGTAATGGAAGTTTTTAAAATAAAGCAAATCTTAAAATGCATAAATATATTTATGCTGGGATAAAGCATCATTTTTATGGTGTATGCATAAATAATTTTATAATAAATCTAAATTGAAGAGATCCCTGCTTATTCACACTGACAAAAAATCTCACATTTGTGAGGCATGAAAAAAGAGATTCTCTGAAAGATCAAATTTAAATAAACATATTTGGATTCATTTTTTGGACATATATGTGAGTACTGCAAAAAACGATTTTCTGAAAGATCATATTTAAATAAACATTTAGATTCGTATAAGGGAGAAACCTTATGTTTCTATGCTATACAAAGAATGCTTATTTAACTTAGATATCCACTTTATTGAGACTGACAAGAAACCTTATAATTTTGAGGTTGGCAATAAAAGATTTGCAATATAGCGAAGAAGTAATTCAACCTTGAGGTATAAAAAGGTTTTATTAAATGATTATACACTTAAATGAGCACTTTCTTACTTCATATGGGTAATAGAAACTCACTATTATTAATGTATACAAAGAAAGATTTTTTAAGTATTTATTATTTAAATAGACACTTGCTTATTTATACTGATACTGACGTGAAGAATTTTGTTTGTGAAATAGGCAGCCAAATATATCCTAAAAGATCAACACTACATGGTTATACTTTTACAAGTTCTAATGAACAATCACATATTTTCTAGGTACGTAAAATTTTCTCATAATTTCAATTTAAAAGTACATTTTTTATTCATATCTAAAAAAGCACAATTGTCACACTATAATAAAAGTATTGCTGTACTATTGAAGAGACTGTAACATTTACTTTGTGACACATAAAATATGGTATTTTTCCAGGACCCCAATTCAAATAAGCATCTTTATGTTCATGGTCTTACACAGTTTTTCATATGTCGGATAAGCAAAAAAAAAAGTGCTTATAAATCGTATTTAAACAAATATCTGAGATAAATCCCTAAAAACCCCCTTCTGTTTGATGTTTAAAATAAAAGATTTTTTATTTGAAATCTCATTCAGATGAATTTTCTTATTTTTAGAAAAATATTCTTAAGGGGTCTCAGGACTCTTAAAGCTTTAAAATTTTCGAAATTTTAATTTTTTTAGATGTTAAACTTTTATCTTTTCTGAACATTTTGATATAATTGTTTCCTTGAAATTTCCATTAGAATAGAAGTTATGGCTTTTAGAATTATACCTGCTCCATAGCTAAACCAGCGTTACCGAAATTTTGAAATCATTTTTCTCCAAATGACGTTTTTGGGCATAACGCGGACGATATCTCAAAAACTTCTGAATATTATTTCATAAAATTTTCAAAACATATGTTTCATGTTAGTCTATATAAACTGAACCTAAAATTTCCTTTTATTGTTAAAATATTATTTTTTAAGTGATTATATTGTTGAAATTTTCTAAAATTTGCAATAGCTAAATACAACTTTGTATTAAAAATATAAAAATGCTTTAGATACAAATTTATTTGGGTTCAGGGTAATTATTATAATCTTAAGAATAAATAGGCATCAAAATTTTCGTTCTAGTTGCAAAATTTGTTTTGTAATCCTGCGCGTAATCTGTTAAGCCGATTTTCTGCTCGTCAAATGTCTGACAGTTTGGAGCCCCCTGTAAATGCTAATTCTGCATCTTGCATTTTTTTAAATACATGAAATCAAAGAACATACTTATATCTTTCATTCCCGATAAATAATGTATTGTTAACTCATATGCATTTTAAGATATTAAGAGTCATTGCATGAGCGAATCAGGCAAAAAAAGAAAAAAGTTTCCATCACCATCTCAGAATTTCTTAATTTTTTTTTTCTTGTGTTGCCTTGCCCAAGGAAAGAACAAATCTCAAACATTTTTGTTATATCTCTTTTAGTTTTGAAGTTAGGGGCTGTCAAAGTTCCCTAGACGAGGGGCGTAGAAAAATTTTGTGTCATTTTTGCCACTTTATTCTCTCAACTGTGACTGGCTCTGATGTGCTTCAGAGATTATATGTTTTCTAACTGATACTATACCTTGAACATTAACATCTCAAATCGAAAATTCATTTGAAGATGGTCAGAGCCCCGAATAGGGCGCCCCCAAATACCCCCAATTTCGTAAAAAGTCAGTTTTTAAGAATGCTTTAAATCTTGGCTCTGATGTGATACAAAGAAAATTTTTGCACAGTGTAGTTAGACATTGTCATACAAAGTGAATTTAAGGTTAATATTTTTTGAAGGTCCCCAGAGCCATTCGGAATGGGGGCCCAAACACGGACCTGAACTCTAAGTTATGTAATTTCAAAGCATTGGTGCAGCTGGCTCTGACCTCCTACATGAAAACTTTTTGCATGGAGTTGTAGCATCAACATAGTAGTTTCACATTATGAAAAAATATATTTTGAAGGTACCACCATTTTCAAGAAAAATCCACTGAAGTACACAGGTTTTGGTGGGGTAATTATGAGTTTGAAGCTCTTAAAAAAAAAAAAAAATATCGCTATCAAGTATTAGTTTAGTATTAAAAAAGTACTTTTAAATGCTATTTGTTTGAAAACTACAAATTATATTTGAGATATTAATTTTTTTGTAGTTTTAATGCCATTTCTGTAATGCTGGCAACTGATAATATAAGCTCAATATCAGCAACCACATATGCTTTTTCACCAGTCTGTAAAGAAAATTATATTTTTAAAAAAGCTGAAAACAATGTAAAATGTAAAAATGTTAAAACATTTCTTTTAAATTTCACAACATACTAAAACATAGATTACCTCTATATGTTGGCAATGAGCATAACAATCATCTCTTAGGGCTGAAAAAGCACATTCTTCACCATCTTCTTCCTCAGATTTCTTATCTTTATTTTTTTTAAGTTTTACAGTGACTAAAGAATGCCACTATTCTTTCCTGAGTCAAGTATTCATCTGGACCAAAAAATTTCCTATTCTGTATGCCCTTTGTTCCCATCAGCTTATGTACAGAATCTGCTGTTAACTTGCTCCCTGTCTTCTCACCAATGTCATAACATTCTTGAAGGAAGGTTTTTTTTTTGTTTTTTCAGTAAGTCGAATTGGTTTTTTCCTCTTTTTAATGGCCCATCTGTTGCTAGAAGTGTTTGTTTTGGAAGAAATCTGCTGCAGATTGGTTTGTGCTTGCCTTAAAATTTCAACTAGTTTTGGAGCAACAAATGTTGTTTTCAAGCGTTTTACATAAGCATGCTTTATTTTATCAAGTCCTGTAGTTGGAGTAATTAGTGTATGGGTTCCACTAACAAGATGTCCCAGCAAATCTTGTACTGATATCTTCAGGACAGAGAAATTGGACTCCTACTGCTTTTTTCTTTTTAGCTTTAGTAGTAATGGGAACAGTGCCTTCTTCAAAATCAGATATTATCACGAGACCAGATCGAAAAGACGGATATTTTTATTGCACTTCATTCCCTTTTCTACTTCATATTACCTCTAAACAGTCATGTGGTTTTCATGGTATTCAACGCTGTGGATGTTGTTAATAGCTGGTATATGTGTAGATATACCAGCTAATATCAAATATTATATGCATTCTTTCAGCTTTTTAATAGGAATTAAGTAAATGCAGACAAAATAAGTCACACAAATGTTCTTTAAAATACATTTATATAGCAGACGATAATCTTGGCATAGCATGTATTTTAATCAATTTTTTTTAATTAAGAGAAAATGGCAACAAAAAGATATAGTAATCTACTATTTTCCCTTTACTTTCTACAGAAATGGAGTACATCAGTTGCCAGCATTACAGAAATGGCATTCAAAATTACAAAAAAATCAATCTCTAAAAAATAAACTGATGTAATTTTCAAACAAATTGCATTTAAAGGTACAATTTCCTTTACAGACTGGTGAAAAAGCATATGTAGTTGCTGATATTGAGCTTATATTATCAGTTGCCAGCATTACAGAAATGGCATTAAAACTACAAAAAAGTTAATATCTCAAATATAAATTGTAGTTTTCAAACAAATAGCATTTAAAAGTACTTTTTTAATAGTAAGCTAATACTTGATAGTGATATTTCTTTTTAAAAAAGAGCTTCAAACTCATAATTACCCCACCAAAATCTGTGTGCTTCAATGGATTTTTCTTGAAAATGGTGATACCTTCAAAATAATTTTTTTCATAATGTGAAACTACTAAGTTGATGCTACAACTCCATGCAAAAAGTTTTCATGTAGGAGGTCAGAGCCAGCGTCACCAATGCTTTGAAATTACATAACTTAGCGTTCAGGTCCGTGTTTGGGCCCCCATACCGAATGGCTCTGGGAACCTTCAAAAAATATTAACCTTAAATTCACTTTGTATGACAATGTCTAACTACACTGTGCAAAAATTTTCTCTGTATCACATCAGAGCCAAAATTTAAAGCATTCTTAAAAACTGATTTTCTACGAAATTAGGGGTATTTGGGGGCGCCCTATTCGGGGGCTCTGACCCTCTTCAAATGAATTTTCGATTTGAGATGTTAATGTTCGAGGTATAGTATCAGTTAGAAAACAAAAAATCTCTGAAGCACATCAGAGCCAGTCACAGTTGAGAGAATAAAGTGGCAAAAATGACACAAAATTTTTCTACGCCCCTCGTCTAGGGAATTTTGACACCCCCTAACTCCAAAACTAAAAGAGATACAACAAAAATGTTTGAGATTTGTTCTTTCCTTGGACAAGGCACCACAAGAAAAAAAAATTAAGAAATTCTGAGATGGTGATGGAAACACCTGATATGCTCGTGCAAATGACCCTTAAATGTTGAAAATGGTCTTTTTTTATCATTTTTTTCCAAATTTAAGAGTCCTGAGACCCTTTAAAAATCACCGAGAAACATCATAGTGGAAAGTTCTTCATATTTAAGAATCTGCTTATATCTAGCGGTTCATTTATATAGAATTATTTAAAAATACACCGAAGAGCCAAAACATTATGACCATCCCCGATTTCAGACGTTTTGTTGAATATCTAGAAAAATACATGAGGAATTAACCTGAAACTGCAGGTGTGTAAACAGTATAGTGTAGGTCATATATTTCCGCGAAGATTTTTTTCCTGAAACCCCATAGGGGACCGTCCACAAATTGAAAAAGAACGAATATATTTTGGATGACCCTGTAAAAACTAATGTAGCAAAAGCGTTCAAACACGAGATTATTAATAAGTGGCTTATTGTAATATAATGTGTTCATTTTTATGAGGATAGCATGTGTACTCGTAGATAAATTAAGGTTTTTATAAAAACAGCCCCAAATTTCGCCTAGTTTTTTGTTTATAATTTGCAGAGTTCTTAATATAAAAAAAAGTTCTTTTCAGAAAATATGACAAACAACATTGTACACAATACTCTGTAATCAGAATTAAAAAATAATTAAAATTAGATGAAAAATGAGCAGGTTTACTAAAAAACGTTTCACTGCGCATGCGCGAATGCAATCAAAATATAATGTGCATAATGTATTAGCTAAATACATAGAGCAACTTTCGTGAAAGTCTCAAAATCATAGCTTGAAAATTCTGAAAATAATCGTCGATAGAATAAGCTCTAAATCCGTTGTTCCCAAAAAGAAGCAAAATGATGAGGGGTTGTATCCAAATATAGTACGTGCAATATTGTGTACGCTATCTTGGCACTAATCAACAGACATTTGATACAACCCCTTATCTTTTTGTTTCTTTTTTGGGAACAACGGATTTCGAGCTTATTCTATCGACGATTATTTTCAGAATTGTCAAGGTATGATTTTGAGACTTTCACAAAAGTTGCTCTATATACTTAGCTAATACATTATGCATATTATATTTTGATTGCATTCACACATGCGCAGTGAAACGTTTTTTAGTAAACCTGCCCATTTTTCATCCAATTTTTATTATTTTTTCATTCTGATTGAAGAATATTGTGTACAATGTTGTTTGTCATATTTTCGGAAAAAAACTTAAGAACTCTGCAAATTATAAACAAAAAACTTGGCGAAATTTGGGGCTGTTTTTATAAAAACCTTAATATAAAAATGAACACAGTATATTACAATAAGCCACTTATTAATAATCTCGTGTTTGAACGCTTTTGCTGCATTAGTTTTTACAGGGCTACATTAGTTTTTACCAAAATATATTCGTTCTTTTTCAATTTGTTGACGGTCCCCTATGGGGTTTCAGGAAAAAATCTTCGCGGAAATATATGACCTATACTATACTGTTTATACATCTGCAGTTTCAGGTTAATTCCTCATGTATTTTTCGAGATATTTAACAAAACGTCTAAAATCGGGGACGGTCATAATGTTTTGGCTCTTCGGTGTATATTACTAAAGAAAGCTTCTGTTAAAAACCAATAATAATGATATGTATTTTATTTGTAAGTTATTGTTATCATCAAGATATGCCTTTAATGTGTGAATTTGGAAACATTTACAGTATTTTTGTATGGCAAACATAAATTACCTGTCAAGATAGTAAGTTTTAAAAAAAAATGGCCAAAATTCAAGTAATTCATGCCTAAAAGTAACCCTGCTTGGTTTCATTTGCGTATAATAATATGCACCATGTTGATAAAAAAAAAAGCAAGAATAATCATAGAATCGAAATAAAGTTCAAAGATTTACTTTAACATATATTCTCAATGCATTTTCTTTAAACTTGTCAGTTGTCTCTTCTTAAATAAATAGTGATAAATAGGAATTAAAATTTGTGACATTAAAAATTATTTATCTGTTTTCAAAAGATAACTTTTTGTGAACAACAACAACAACAAAAAAAAAGAAATTTAAACCCTATTAATATGTTATGAATTCTAAATGTATGTTGAGAATTTATGACAGCCATAGGTAAAATTTTACATTCACATGTACGGTTTTTAATGTGCTGCTGTTGATTTGCTGTTTTGAAATTGGAGGAGTCCTTTGGTTGCACCGTATGTTCTATTTTCTTAAAATTAGGTCTAACTGAATTTAAAATAAAATTTTTTATAAGAATATATATATATATATATATTGTATTTGCTTTATTATGTGTCAAATATTTATAAAAACATTTTATTTTGTCTATTTTGTTTTTATTTGTTTATTTTTATAATTTTTTTATTATTTGAAGCAAAAAAAATTTTCAAATTCTGCCTTATTATTATATAGTATGAAAAGATGTTGAGTAACTCTATTTCCATATTTTTGGGAATGTCTCCATTTTAAGGACCCAAACATTAAAACCCTCATGGCATCACTGAATGTCTGATGTATTATTTCTTAAAGATATATCAAAATGTCTAAATAGTATTTGGATATGGTTACAAATAAACTGTCATTTTCACATTTTGGGTGGCAGAAACTTTGCTGACATTTAAATTCATAGCAATCTTCTCATTATGCCTTTTTGATCTGACCATGATTATTTTCAGCAAAAGAGCTTTGTTTGACTATGTTAAGTCTTTGGTTCTTCTCTAATCCTTTGTTTCAGCATGCAAAGGAATTCAAAGTCTTTAATTTTTATTTTTTACTGCATAAAATATCTGCCCTATTTGTTGCTTTCTAGCGATGATAAATTAATTATCAGTTATGTAAGTTGCCTCCCAACTGTCTAAGACAGGTTGCACACTGAGGTGACATGATTAAAGAAAAGTGCGACTTAAGAAGAGAAACAGGTCGAAACAAAGAAGAAAGCTTTTTCAAACCTGTTTTAAAGCTGTTTTTTCCCACGAAGTCAAGCAACATGCTGCATGACATGCCACAGTGTGTCACCTGCCTAAGTTTGCTGTAGCGTACAGAGTTTCATATTTTTAAAAATCCGTTTATGTTATAGTATCAACCTATCAACAAAACTTTAAACATCTAAATTACTCCCCTGAATGTCTTACATTTATGGCTCCCCCTTTCTCCGCAACATACAAAGAACTTAAAAATAATTCTTAACCTTTGTTTCTGTATAAAAGTAAATTCTACCTTATTTATTGCTTTTTAATAACGATATATATTCAATTGCATAAAATATTCCCTTGCCCCAAAATTTTCACTTTCCCTTTTTTTCGCCTCCACTCAAGCATGTGTAACATACAACTCATATGATTTATTTAGTAATTGAATAATTTTGAAAATGAATCAAGTATAATTAGGCATCCAGCGTTTACTGGCGATAAATAACCTGTGACTTATTCCGTTGAACAAATTTAGATATCAGACCAGGTGCTGTGATCATTAAGGCTACTTGGGTGAATTACAGATTCGTCCAGGATGGCTCAGTTGGCACAGCATTGGTGGCTTCAGCCAAGAGATCCCTGGTTCGAATCATGGGTTTAATATTTTTCACTCACTTGGAAATTTACAACTGTTGTATATATATGTCTCTGTGTCTAATTTATGTATCTAAATTGAACGTTCGTTTCAAAATATATATATATTTGTATATAAAATGAATGGGTTTTTTTTTATTTCTTCTGTACTTGTATTCCCTAAGTCATTGTTCCTAGGGTATTTTTTTTAGATCTGTAATTTGGCTGTTCTTATTTTAAAAGTTAGTTTGATGGGCATATTTTTTTACATATATTTTTGTGCTTCACTGTTCTGTCTTGATAACTGTAACGTTAACTATTACTGTATTTTAATTTATTTTTAATAATTTTAGCATAAATATGAATTATTTATCTGCTGCTTTTCAAACTCTATAAACAGGTTTTTTTTTTATGTTTTTGATAACAGTTGATTTTAAAGACCAAAGTTCATCCTTGAGTGAGACATCAGGAGACGTAGTATAATTATTATTGAAAGGCTATTACCCTAATATCATTTTCGTGTACCACTTTTTCTTAACCCCTTCGCGACGAGAGCCCTTTGCTTGTATTTTAATCTTTTAACAATGCATGCTTAAAATGATAACAGTACTTTTCTCTAAAAGTATTTATAATCTTTTGAATGTAGTGCTTTCACTTTTATTTTAAAACTTTTATTTATTTTATCAGTTGTATTTGTTTGTTATGGCTGTGATATCATTTTCTATGTTTTTCTAGTTAAATCGTTCTTACTCAGAATTTTGCAATGAATTCGTTTTGGTGATGTATTACGAAGAAAGATGGTGTATTGTTATTTGTTTATGATTTTACCAGTTATCAGTAATTTTGTTATAGCTGAAACTGGAAATGTAAAAAGTTTTGAAACAATGCTTTAATTTGTCAAATTCTTTTTTTAAAATAAAGATTTTACCTTTCTAACATTTTCTGAATTTCTTTTCATCTTGGTTTGCATTGCGTAGTTAAATGTTCACTTATTGACAAACGTAGAACTTTTCTTACTTTACCATTAATAATATTGCATCTATTGTTCATATAAGCATGTGAGTTTCAAAACTCGCTTTATCCAGAAAATCAAATTCTGGTAAATCACTAAAAACGTCTAACTACATGTTTTTTTTTTTTTATTAATCATTGAAAACCCAGATTTTACAATGTTAAAAATGCAGGATAAAACTTTTTTCTTTTCTTTTCTTTTTTTTTTTTTCAAAATGTAGCTTTTTTTCGATGCAGGTTTATCAATAAAACAGATTGATGCTGAAAACATATTTTGGATAAGCGAA
The DNA here is from genome assembly GCA_963932465.1 of Maratus speciosus. NCBI lineage: Eukaryota > Metazoa > Arthropoda > Arachnida > Araneae > Salticidae > Maratus > Maratus speciosus. Next base: position 62,881,540 of record OZ010797.1, on the reverse strand, counting down.
TTTTGAAACTCATGTTGTCATATTATATATAATGAAATATCGTGCGTCGCTGCTATTTACAGTGCGTTCTAATATATGAATATGTAAAATTGGGGCTGACGATAAGCCAATTTAGCAGAGTTTGGTGGTCTCGGTTTACTTACTTTTTTGACACAAGCTCTCGGTAAAAAAAAAAAAAAAAAAAAAAAAAAAAAAAAAAAAAAAAAAAAAATCCACTGGTTATGAAGGAAAATTTGCGAAATTCGTGAATCGGTTTGAGGGAAAAAAGAACAGTGAATTTCGTCAGTTGGTTGTAGAGGAAAACCCGCATTTCGTTCATCTATCGTGTGGAAAGAATCCGGAATTCATCTATCTGTCACCGGAAAAACTCGGTATTCTTCAGTCAGTCATGAGAAGTAAAATAAGGCATTGAGTTTATGGAAGAAACCCGGAATACGCCAATGGGTAGCAGGAAAAAAACAATGCAACATTTGCCAGATTTCCAGTGTAAAAAAAATTACGATATTCGTAATCACTTGGAGGGAAAAGAATCACGAATTTCGTCAATCGATCACGCAATTTTACGCTCCGTAAAAAATCAATGATCATTTTATTTTTTATTAATTAACGATCTATTTAGGTCACAATGAGGTCTACAGTACTCAGTCTTCTCCATCCACAACATGAATGATATACCGATTTCATGTTAAATTAATTTTATTAACCACTTAAGAGTTCCTTTTCTGCCATGTTTGGAAAACTAGGAATGTTTTTACTAAATAATTTTATATTGAAATAGATTATATAAAATCTAGTTGGTAAAATAAACTGTTTTAAGAATACAAGTATAATTCAGCTTTCCTTTATTAACAACGATAAAATGGAATATTTTATGGGCAAATCAAATAAAAATCCGAAAGAAGATGCTCTCAACATTTCTTGTATGCACATATTTGTTAATTTTATTTTTATAGATGTCTTTTTCATCATGGTAATAAATTGGAAATTTCTTCTCTGAACTCATTGAATCTTGTTGCTCAGTAACCTCAATTAACTTTGAATGCGAATAATTTCCTAAATTTGAAAGTTGAAAAGCAAAGTATAAGTAATACACAGTTAGCTACTATTTTGTATTTAGTAGAGTTAGACTTTTCTTTACTGAAAATTAAAATTTGATATATTAATTAAATATGATATTAACATTTCGTAAAATATTCCTATTTAATATTCGGATTCGTTGACAAAATTTTTAATGAACATTTGTCTCAAGCCATAATTTTTTTCAGGCTGATCAGAAAATACCTTGAAAATCTAGTTTATAAAGTACTACTTGTTCAAAAGTGTATATTTTACCCTATCTTTCTCAAACTAAATGAAATTCTTTTATAAAAATTTAAAAGAGGGAGGGAAAGTCAAAGCAGTAAATCTTCTCTTTTCTCAGTTGCTCTATATTTTGTTACATTTTTTTGAGATTTTGTAAAAACATCAGATTTTTTTTTTCTCTCTTTAAACATTTACATTTTTATTTTTAAAATTGAGTATGATCTAAAGATGAGACGGGCTCAGGCTCAAAGTAAAAATTTTATTTTTTCAAAAATTGGGAAAAAGAAAAGAAAAATTTGCTATTTGTGAAACAAGAATGTAGTCTAAGTTTTTTAAGGTGTTTTACAATATTTTAAAAATGAGTTTAAAGGTGAATTAAATTGTTATTTGATGTGATATTCGGAGAAATATTCTATCGAAATCTGAAGCCTTTGCATGGTCAGTGTTAGTGACATAAAGAAGCCGTGTGATATTCCTTATCAGTACTCTCTTTGAAGTATACTTTTTGAGAATTAATAAAAAACAGAACTCATGTCCTTCAGCCATCGTTGTTCAATTTAAAGAAAAATAAGTATTGGGATTTTTTCAGATTTACACGGTCTGTCCAGTAAGTAAAGACACCGATTCCATAAAATTCGTTTATTTGAAGATAATTTTACAGACACTTAATATTCCAAATAGCCACATCCTGCATTAATACACTATTGACCACGACTCTGCTAACCATTTATACCCTCCTGGAAGTCGTTGGTTGTGTTTATGACGGCCAATTATCAACACGAGGGTTATAGGACCTAAAGGAGGTGGGGTGTCCTCCGTGGTGGTCTTTCTAAGGGAATCTAATCCGTATTTACGCAAGGAAATACAAGGTTCGAAGAAAACCACTGAAAACTCCGAACGATTAGGCCGACGGGCACGATTGGGTTTAATCCCAGCACTTCCCGTCTATCAGCTTCGAGAGCAGAACCTCTCGGCCACTGGTGGAGCCGCTCCTGGAAATCTTCAACTGGAATGCTGTTCGTACGCGCGTTACTTTTTTTCTGCATGTTATCCAGATTGTCAAAAACGAAGACCTTTTGCTGGATTTTAACAGATGGAATAGTAAAAAGTCAGGCAATGGTAGATCGGGGCTGTACGGTAGTTGTGTCAGCGTTGCGACGCTGTGTTTTGCCAGGAACTGAGTCACTTTGAAGGATGCGTTGGAACCAGCTTGGTACAAATTTTTCCCATTTGAAGTTCTTCCCTGACGACATGATGCAGAATCGATTTTGTAAGTCCCAACGTCTCCACAATCATCCATACACTCCTCCGAGGATCAGAGTCCAAAAGCGTTTTAATTTTAGTTACATTATCTGAAGTTCGAAAACATGATGGACATCCAGCGCGTTGTTCGTCATCGACGTCCTTTTTTCTGTCTTTGAAGGATTTGTACTAATTAAACACTTCAACCTTGAGCAAAGAATCCTTCGTGTAGGTTTCTTGTAACATGGCAATCGTTTCAGTAGCGGATTTGTTTAGCTTTACACAAAACTTTAAGGCGTATCGCCGCTCGACACTCCACTCCAATCTAAAAACCTAAAGCCACTTTCAAACACGTATCTGCTTCACTAGCGATCCGTGACTACAAAGGCTCAAGGCTAACTGACGTCCACCAGACTCTGTAGCTTACAGCCTCCACCGCACTTACCGCCCACAAACTCCGCCTCTTTGGAGTTCTTCTTGGCGTAGAAAAATTCAGTCTCATTACTTCCTGGACAGACCATGTATTCCAGGTAAAAAATAACAATTGTAGTTTTTGCAGATTTATTCCAGTGATGAGGTATCAATAACAAATTTGCTATTTTAAGCAGCTTTTTAGTGGCATGAAATATTGTCATAAGGGAATTAAGAACACGAAATCTTTTGTAATATGAACTTGGATTATTCATATAGATTTTAGGACAAAATTGACTATAAACAAATTGTAATCGTTCCCATGTTTTCATTTGTAAAATTTTCTCAGAGGACCAAAAGTATATATTACATTTTCGTGGTCGAATATTGTTGATAAAGAGAGACAAACCATTCCAAAATACAGTTTCTGAACTGAACACGAGAGTGTCCTTTTTACTACGTTCCCTTTGACATACCTTCTGGTGTAAAGCATACAATTTGTTTTCAGATCTACAGAAACCAAAACAGCCTCTCTAATGTAATTGTGTGCAGGGTTTACAAAAAAAAATATTTTGTTAAGCAAAACTTTTTTTTACACCGGATTTCAAAAAAAAAAGTATGTCATTTCGTATTACATGTACATGCAAAATCATTGATAAAAATTACTATTATTAACAATAATGGATATTATATAAATATCTGAAAATAATTTAAATTAAAACTTATATTTACAATAAGTTATGCAGAAATGTTATTTACAATTTAAGTATTTCCAATAACTCAGCAATTTCTAAAGAAATTCGGATGACACCGTTTAATTAGAGAAATGTCCAGGATATGTTTCTTCATTTGCGTTTGTGGATGTCAAAAACTAAAAATGTTGGGAGATCGAACGAACAATCAGGTTTGATTTTTTTCTTACTTAAACGAAATAGGAGTCAACTAATTTTAACTTTTATGATATGGTGAATGAATAAATAGCTTCAAAACCGTAACCTGTAAACATTAATGATATGTTATTTTATCAGACATTTCAAAAGTATCATATTTGTCATAAAAGCATTAATAGACGGAATATCGGAACATGTTTGTAACAAGATCATTAACTGTATGAATATGTTCATTTTTAGAAGCATTCACGAGGTCTTGAGAATGTTTTACATTAAATGTACAGCGTGAAGCATTGCTAATTCTTTAGAATAATATAAATGACAACATGATTAAAACGTTTGGAATAATACATATGGCAATCGATCACATTTTCAGAACAGGAACAGGCTTTACCACAGGCCCACTATTTCAGAATTTTTTTAGCGTAGGGGGGGGGGACTCATGGAAAAAAAGATTTTATCTTGTTGTGTACATTTGAGAAGTTATATTTAGTGTCGGGCTTACGGGGGGCGGTACCTGACTGAAAACGATTTTCGGCGACCCAAGTCCAAAGTGCGTAGAGATGCTTTTTTGTCACCCCAAGTCTAGGGTACGTAGAGATGCTTATTTTAAGAACCACTATTTTAGAATAAGAACTGTCGTCTTATATAAAATTGATCACTTCTATGCATCCTGAGATCCCCAGCAAACGTACACTAATGCCGCAGAACGTAATTAAAAAATGTTTAATACAGAAAAATTATTACCTGCATCAAATTTGATATCTCTTTTAAATGTTGGGGGAACTTCCTATAAGCCAAGACTTGCTGGATTCGATTGAATTTTATGAGTGCAAATAACGCCACAAACCAACCAATTAATCAGTGTGCAGGTGCACGAAAGCAGGAAAGTGTCCTGGGCACGATGCGTTAATCTGGCTTTGACAATATATATTCTGCTTCTACATTTGTCCATAAAAATTCGACATTGTACAAAATGTATTAGATTTTTAATCTGATTTGTATTAGCAGTAGATGTTCTGAATTTGAACGGATCAGGCAATTTTGGTCATAATAATTAAAGTTATACTGATCGTACCTAAAAATAAAGAACCAAGAAAGTTGACTTAGAATAAACAAAAATCATCACAATTTTTATTTGGAAGAGTTTGGTTTGAGAAATCTTATAAATATACATATAGAAATAGAATAAAAATCAGCAATTTTTGTCAATAAAAAAAAGAATATTTAAAAGAAATTCTTTTTTCTATTACTATAAGTGCCCACACCTTGATTAACCTCTCCTTGATCATGTCACGGCTTGCCGTTGGCATTTACTGCAAATTTAACATTCACAAGAAATGGTAAAAATAAATTGTTGTATAATACTATGAGCTCTGCAATGTTTGATACTGCAATAGTGTCTTCACTTGGGCTAGAAATTTCAGTTTGTAATGAAATTTTTGACCATTTTTAACCCAGTCTCTCATAGAATTTTTTTGTCTTCAATTCTTTAAAAAAAAAATTATTTTTCACATGAAAAAATAAAATTCAACGCGTCAACGCTCAGCCAACTAAGCCACCTGGACGACATACTTAGCCTGCACCCTTACCAATATATAAGAGTGTGAAGGGTACCAGCCTATACTCCAAGTAGGAAAAATAGGCTTTTCAAAGACAAACACCCCCTTTTCATTTTCCCTTCGTTACCATAGTTCCTAACCTAAGATAAGGGCCGATGAGTGACCAACGAAGGGAAAATGAAAAGAGGTCGTTTGTTCTTGAAAAGCCAATTTTTCCTACAGGGAGTATAGTAATGTAGTTTGCTACGTGAATGAAATAAAAAAAGAGAGAATTATGCAAACATTTTTGAGCGTTTCTTTTAAAAGGATAATTAAGTTTACTTAAGTAAGTAAATAATAAAATTTTAGTCTGATAACGATTGTAGGGGTATGTGAAAGAAAAAAGTTTGGGAAGCGCTGGCTTAGAAGAAAATCCATATAGTCTCATTACTTTTACAGAGTTTTCATGATTAAAAGCATATTTTTTATTGAAAAATTACCTTTTTGACAAACTAAAAAAATGAGAAATAACGTGTCATTATTAGTTTTATACGCTCCACCATATGAAATTTCAAAAACATTCATTTGACAAAAACCATTATTCCTCTTTTGAAAAAAAATAAAATTTGTCGTTGAATAGAGGGGATGCATCGTAATTTTAGGGATGCTTCGGTGGGGCATGGGCAATAAAAGGTTGGGAACCATTGTTTTATTGTATTTTAAATTCAGAAAATAAAGATAGAGTGTAATAATGCTTATGAACTGTCGCATCTTTTGCCTGCATTACTTTTAATGCATCTGAATAGCTTTTAATGTTATTTTAAGTCAATTTGCTGACCAAAAATACGAATAAAATAATATAAAATAGAATCACTCATTTAAATGAAGTTATAGTATTTGTATTCTCCTTTGATGAAATTTTTCTTAACCCCTTACTTATATTGCTACAGCCCCTCTTGACTCCAATTAGAGTAACAAGAAAGTATTGATTAATATTTTAATGTATACACAAAAGGAAAATGGTCTCCATCCAATCTATATGTACAAGAATCAAATACCATAGAATGGGAAGAAAAAAAAACAATACTTAATAAAATAACTAAAACATCTTAAAAATATAAACTAGTCTTTATAAGATATTAATTTTTTGATAGTTTTCAACATGATAATAACTTGGGAAATTAAGTTTTACAGTTTTGATATCAATGCTTTCAAAATTACCAGTTTGCAAACATCAACAAAAATCATAAAAAGTCTATTTCACTAACACTTATGTTAAGTTGTGGAGGAAAATTCAAAATGGCACTAACATTAGCGGTGATCAGTTTTTTTATTTCAATGAAATGAATTTTTTCATATCAATGAATTTTTTATATAAATTTTTAGCTAGTACAGCTGCCTAACTACAAATGAAATTTTCCCTATTCACAATTCTGATAGATTATCAAGAGCAAAAACTCGGTATATGGTAGGTTCTGCACAATATTCGCATGTGTAACTGTAACCGAATATTTGATTACTTGTCTTGGATTTGCTGTTTTTTTAATAATCAATTATTTTTATTTCACTCTATGCACATTTTAACAAATAATTCTGATTGATACTGAACTCAAGATTTCAAATGAAAGAAGTATAAATGTATTTCCGAAAAAACTCATAATGGTGCTGATAACAATGGTGATCACAATTCTTTTGTAATTAAATAAGATTTATTGATTACTAAATCTGACAAAACATGAAATATTTTTTTTTTAATTTAAAATTCTAATGTGAAATAATAATCTTCTTTTAAGAGTTGAGTTTTATTCAATAATTCTAGAAAGATGTCATTCATCAGTATATTATGCAGAATATTTAGGATTGTATTTATTAATAATTAATTAAACTTTACTTTTAATATTTTAAAACTTCCTTAATTTTTAATATTTTACTTATATTTTTCTTTATTGTAAGCAAGCATTATAATTACAAGTGCATTATTACATTAAAATTACTGTTACAAAATAGCCACCAGAAATCTGCAACATTCCATTATCTGCACAACCAACCTCTAGTCTCAAGCCGTGCAAATTTAAGGTAGTCTACTCTATTATTATTTTTTATGCATATAAGCCTATAAATTATTAAGCAGTTCATGTAAGCAAGTCTTTCTTGTTGTGGCGTCATATAAAATTAATGTGTCACATTAATAGGATCAAATATTTATTGTGTTCAAAATTGACCCTTATTTTTATTTATTAAGTAAAAAATTTTACAACATCTTCATGTTTTAAGAATATGATAAGCTTCAAGAAATACCTTAGTGATTCGTTTCGCTTTACATTATGAGAGAAAGCCTTTATTTCATTAAAAATATATATATAATACAAAATTATCTTTATAACACACTATATATTTGTTTGACAAAAACTTTGCGTTTCTACAACCCTCACAATTGTTATGCATTCACTTGGACCTTGCACACGGATTTTATTCAGCATTTTTTAGAACACTCTTTATAAATTATTTTTTAACTTTATTTTAATTTGATATAAATCAAAGAAATTAAAATCCAAATTTTTAGATAATCAAAGAAGTAAGATCCAAACTTTTAGATTTTTTGTTTTAAAAATATCTAATAATGATTTTTTTTTTACTCTTGAAAAATATTCTTATTCACCCTATTTTACAGTATAGCATAAATGAAATTTTATTGGATTCTTAAAAATATCGAATGTTTATTAACCTGAGATAAGTTCAGGGAAGGTAGGTGAGGAATTACCAAAACTTGTCAAATGAAGGCTTTTTTCTGTATGGGTTCTAAGATATATACTTTATGAAAAATCGTATGTAAAATGGCTAATCTCTTTTATCCTGTACAGAAAGGCTCTAGAATAAAAAAGATAAAGTTTGGTACTTTCCGTTAAACCAATACCATTGTCATCAAACGATTTTATTGCAGCCTCTTTGTCATCAGGTACTAAAAGCTAAAATCTATCTCATCTTTAATAAATGTGCGTTATAACTTAATAACAAATATTTTCAATTTGAATAAAGGCAAACTAAGATGTTTTGAAAGATTACGAGTAAATAATATATTTTTTAAATAGTCTATATCTAATAAATAGTAAGTGAGAATGTTTGGCACAGTTTGCAATAACAATCCTTTACACGACCAGGGATGAAATAAATTGCACATCTGCATATGCTTTATTATGGTGTTGGCATAACAGAAAAAAACACAAGCTTTTAAAAAATCTTCTTCATATGGCACAATCCTTTACATAACAAAAAACTTATTTCTCATTTTCATGAGTAAGCATATGTTTCAATACATTAATCAGTGCACGAATTATACAGAATTAACATTGGATTTGTTTACTGGGGCACATGAATCTAATTTGCTTCACACAAGGAAGTTTGTTCCGAAAACGTTTCATAGCGGAAATCTAAATTAGTAAACATTATAAAATAAATATTACTTGGAGAATTTAAATAAATAAAATTTTGCATTAACATAAGCATTTGATATGGAATTCTTAAAAATTACAATTTGAAAGGAATCAGATTTTTTTTAAACATCGCAGTAGTTGAAGTATCATCTTGGGAAAATTGTTTAGAGCACCCGCAAAATATAAAAGGCTTTTCTTAATGCCATGCAAAATATCTTTATAAGAGACTATTTCAAACGATTCTCTAGACATACTTCCTAAAATGATTGTTTTTGCATTTGTGAGAATATGCATATATCTATTTATGAAATAATTTTAAGAAAATCCTCTAAACTGATTCACAAAAAATATTTCTTTGTGTGTGAACATACAGATGTGTTTTAGATGGCCACTTTGTAAAAATTCATTAGAAAGTTTTCAAGAGGTTTTTCAATTTGCATTATTAAGATAATGTTTCCTTAAATTGCAATTTACTGATAATCGTTGTAAACTTATTTTTCAAAATATAATATGTTTAATTATCTGAGATAAATTCAGAAAAGATAGATGAGAAATTACCAAGCTTGAAAAATGAAGGCTTTTTTCTCTGTATGGGAACTAAGATATATACATTTACAACTTTATATAAAATCCTTTGCAAAATGAATAATCTTTTGTATCACGGGCAGAAAGTTCTTTCCTTTACTATAATCAAGATAAAGTTCAGTACTTTTCCATTAAACTAACACCATGGTCACCAAACAATTTTATTGCAACTTCCTTGTCACCAGGTAACTGCCAAATGGTAAATTAAATCTAATCTTCAATAATAAATGTAAGTTATAAATTAATGGAAAATACTTTTGATTAGAAAAATAGCAAATTAACATTCTTTTTGAGATTACGATTAAATATTAACTTTTTTAAATGACACACATTCAATTAATAGCAAATAACAATGTTTTTTGCATGGTTTGTAATAAGAATTCTTTGTGTGGTTAGGGTTGAAATATAAGTTGCATTAGCATTCAATTTGGCATGGTGTTGGCATAACAGAGATACTATACCCAAAATTTTTATAAACTTCTTCATATGACACAATCCTTTACATAACATAAAACTCATTTTTCAATTTCAGAAGTAAACGGTTTAATACAATAACCACTGTAAAAATTCAGCATTGGAATTGTTCACTGGGCCACATGAGTATTATTTACTTCACACAAAGAAGTTTGTTCTGAAAATGTTTCATTGCAGAAATCTAAATTAGTAAGCAATATGAAGTAAATGTAATTAGAACTTCAAAGTGATATTCTTTTTTAACTTAGCAACAGTCAAAGCGTTAAAGTATCAACTTGGGAAAATTGTTTAGAGCATAACGAAAACACAAGAAAATTTTCCTTCATATGAGATGCAAAATATCTTTATAAGAGATTGATTCACACAATTTTCTAGAGCAAACTTCAAAAAGGATTGGCTCTGCATTTGTAAAAACATGCATATACACATTTAAGAAAACCTTCTAGGCTAAAAGTTCACAAAAAATAATTTTTTTATGTGTGACCATGCAGATGTGTTTGTAAATGGCCATTTTGAGAAAATGCACTAAAGTATAGCTGCCAACATCTTACGCTTTTTCAGACCACAAAATTTTTATAGTAAATTTTACCTTTTTAAATCACCGTAATCTGCCGATTAAATAAGGCAAAAATTTCTATTAAATTTTTGTGGTCTGAAAAAGCGGAAGAGTTGGCAGCTATGACTAAAGTATAGATCACAAACAAGAGTTCTTTCTATTTGTATTAGCAAAAATACAGTTTTCTTAATTTGCTACTTACTGCAAATGATTTTAACATATTTTACAAGCACAACAGTTTTTCTGTGGGTATGCCAAGTGTTCATTTACATGACTACTTTTTTAAATCCTTGGATTATATTTCACAAACAGAAGGCTTTTCCTTTGTATGGCCATGCAAATGTCTTTTAAGATTGTACCTCGTAGAAAAGCACTTTGAACAAATTTCACAAACAAAAGGTTTTTCCTTTGTATGCGTGCGCAAATGTACTTTTAAAGGACCACTTTGTGAATATCCTTTGGAACATATTTCACAAACAAAAGGTTTTTCATTTGTATGGGTGCGCAAGTGATTTTTCATGTCACCACTTTGGGAAAATCCTTTGCAACATATTTCACAAATAAAAGGTTTTTCTTTCGTATGGGTGCGCAAGTGTACTTTAAAATTACTATTGTCTGAAAATCTTTTGGAACATGTTTCACAAACAAAAGGTTTTTCTTTTGTATGGGTGCGCAAGTGTATTCTCATAGTGTCACTGCGTGAAAATCCTTTGAAGCATATTTCACAAACAAAAGGTTTTTCCTTCGTATGTGTGCGCAAGTGTTGCTTTAGATAACCAGTTTCTGAAAATCCTTTGGAACATATTTCACAAACAAACCGTTTTTCCTTAGTATGGGTGTGCAAGTGTCTTTTTAGAATATTACTGTTTGAAAATCCTTTGGAACATATTTCACAAACAAAAGGTTTTTCTTTTGTATGAGTGCGCAAATGTACTTTCAGATTACAACTTTCTGAAAATCCTTTGGAACATATTTCACAAACAAACCGTTTTTCCTTAGTATGGGTGTGCAAGTGTCTTTTTAGAATTTTACTGTTTGAAAATCCTTTGGAACATATTTCACAAACAAAATGTTTTTCCTTTTTATGGATACACAAATGTTTTTTCACATCACCACTTTGTGAAAATCCTTTAGAGCATATTTCGCAAACAACAGGTTTTTCCATTGTATGGGTGTGCAAGTGTACTTTTCAATTAAAAGTTTCTGAAAATCCTTTGGAACATATTTAAAAAAAAAGGGTTTTCCTTTTAATGGTTATGCAAATGTTCTTTAAGAGGACAATATTGTGAAAATATTTTGGAACACATTTCGCAAGTTTTTTCTATTGCTTGAGAGTGAATCTGAGGCACTGACATTTTTTTAGAGAATAAATTTTTTTTCATAGAACACAGAAGATAAAATACCTTCATAAAAAGATACTTCGTTGAAATACTCCAAGAAAATCCTTTAAATACTTAAAAAACGAGTATGCCAATTGTCCACCTTTTAATCTAAAATATTGAAAATCACTAATGAAATATTTATTTTGCAGATTTAAATACATATTAATTATCAATTTTCAAAAGAATTTAACAATTTAAATAGACACAAAAAGAAAAGAAAATATATTTGTAGAAACTGTTTAATTATACAGTTGCGCTCAAAAGTATTTTGAAAATATTTATTGAAGGCATAAGTTGCTCTAAAGCTTCGATTGCTGTTTATATTGACTTATTGTGATTATTTTTAAATGCCGAAACTCAAAGAACATCCTAGTGATTCTAGAAAAGCCGTTGCAAATGCACTTAAACAAGGAAGGGCGCAAGTAGAAGTTACTCTTTCTTTTAACATATCTCGTCAGCTTGTTAGTAAATGATATAACATTTTTAATAAACGGAAATCTATCGAAAATAAGTCTCGAAGTGTCCGTCGGTAAAAAAACTTGCAATATTGACCGCAATATAAAAAAGCTGTCTACAAATGACTGTCGTATGTCGGCCGTAGTAATAAAAAATCAATTGACAGAAAATTACGGCATAGACATACACTTTTCAACTGTCAAACGACGCCTAAAACTGTATGGTTTACATAGCCGAAGAACAGCAAAAAAGCCTTTGATATCAGCTAAGAATAGGAAGGCTAGACTTGCATTTGCAAAACGGCATAAATCGTGAACCAGGGTAGAGTGGGATAATGTTTTGTGGAACGATGAAATCGTGTTAAATTTAATGTTAACCAGGGTTGGTAAAAAATCGGGTTTTTTTTCAAAAAAAACCAAAAAACCCGGGTTTTTATTGTTTAAACCAGGTTTTTTTGGTTTAAACCGGGTTTTTTTAATATATTTTCCTATTAAATATGCATGCATATTTATTGATAAAAATAAACATTGTTGGATATATAAGTAATATAAATGATACAACTTCATTTACAAATAATTTAAATTAAATAATTACAATCAATTATGTAGAAATGAAATCATTTAAAATTTAAACATTTTTAGTAAAAGCTATGTCTTATGTTCCATGAATAAAATGCTCTATATAGTGAAACATAATAAAGAATCATTTGATTACTAGTACTATAAATAAATATATGGTGTAGTTTCATAAACATAATATACTTCTCCATGGCTATTCAAAATAATTTCTTCGAAATATTTGCAATCTGAGATATCTGATTTTTCTGTTAGAACACTACATGAACAATTATTATCTTATATTGAAAATTATTATCTTATATTGAAAGTAAAGTTTTTTATAAAGAATTCCTGGAATGATTTGAATTTAGCGGTAGGGTCTTTACGCGTTTCAAGAAGTATTGTGTACTGTCATTTGACACTTCTCCTCAGAAACTGCCACGTTAAAAAAGGCAACAGTAAAATAAACAGAAATACCTATTAACCAGCTTTTTAGACTACTGAAAACATTGATCTTAAAATGGAAATAATAAAATAGATTTATAAAAGTTGTCATCCACTAAAACCTTTAAACAGCCATCAGGCTTAATACACAGGATTATTTATTAAGCTGTTTTATAATACGTATTACTTTTAAATGTCTAAACTAAAAGTTAATAATATATATTTTTAGGCATTTTTATGAGACTTTTTTCTGCTACGCAAACCTTATCTCTATTTTTACCCATATTTTTCAGATCAAAATAGTGGATTCGATTATGCAATAGACGATTTAAATGTATCTTATTGCATATTTATTGCATTATATTGCATATTTTATTGTTCATTACTTAAAAGTAAACAGGTGCTTCGCTAGCACCCAATTTTTCAATGTCCTCTTATTTGACTTCATATCTTGAGTTTCTTTTTTATTCTGAAGGCTGTTCTCAAATCCGAAAGGGCAACTTTATGACATAAATTTTAATTTATATTTGTTCGGAAATGCATGAAACTAGCAGATGCTGTTGTTCAGAAACTATGTAATGGAACTGTGTTTTCCTTTTTTATTTTTTTTTTTTTAACAACACAATAGATCTTTCAGAAAATAGCGTCAAAGTTGGCGTTTTGTACCGAATTTCCGTGCGAAAGAAAAATAACTACTCAAGGAAGGTTAAAAACATCTTTATCACGTGATCAAAACTGCTTATAACTCAATAGGTAATTTATTTATCAAAAATGGGAAACACAGTTCAATTCAAATCGCTTCCAGTCAGGCCTTCCAATTTTATATCTTTCCGTTAAAAAATGAATTTGTAAATGTGTCAAAGCATTTTGCGCTTGTTGAGTAGAGCAGTTTAGAACAGCCTTAAAAGATAATCTCCCCAATCAAGAAAATTTTCTTTTGCTGCTTGACTGAAATCTTAAAGACATTTTATGTTATTAATTGTAAATAATCTGCGTTTTCTCAAAGGAAAATATTTTATTCAAAATATTGAATATTTTTTATCTATTTTATTTTTGCTACATTCACATGTTTTAAATTTTATCTTTTGAGCTTCAGATATATTCATCAACACATGCAATTTTCATTCGACATGCATACAAATATAATCTAGACTCACTATGTCTCACGCTGACTGCTGGGATAAAATTGTTAAAAGTAGAAATTATTTATATCCAATAATTTGAAACAAATTACAAAAATGAGAAAATATTATATTAGATCTATTCTAAAAAACCAGTTGGTTAACCATTTGATTTAAACCGTGCCAATCCTGCTGGTTACAGAATAAAATCATAATGCAATACCCCAATCTCAATGTAGGAATGCAAGGAAAACGAAAGCTTACGAAACCCAATCGCCATGATACAGCAAAGAAAACTCACAGCCAATCATTCATTATCATACAGAACAAAAAGTAACCAATGGAGAGAATTACTTATGATTATGTCATCATTGAGGCATATTTAATTCTTAGTAAATCTTAACTAATCAAGCAATCTAAGTAGTAAAAGTGTATTTTTAGCTCAAATCTGCCATTTTGGCTATTTTTAAAAATAAAAGGCTTAAAAAAAAGAAGAAAAATAACTACAACTTATTTTTTCTTCCCAGCTAATTTTAGAAAAATTAGTTAGTCTGCTATGTAGATTTAAAGTTTATAAGAAAAGTTTGATTGATTAAAAACGTTTGTCACCTTTACAAATTTATTAATTCATCATGTTTCTAAAGCTTTGCTTGTAGCTTCTGCATAACTTGGTGTTTGCATTTTGCAATAATGAGTAAAATAAAGGAAAACATTAGGGTAAAAAGAGAAAAAAAACCAGCATGTTTTTTTTTTTTTTAAACCATTTGGTTTAAACCAAACAACCCTGATGTTAACTGACGGTATCAAGTACATTCGATGTCCTAAAAACAAAAAAAAAAATGATGTTCGGTAACAAATACCCACCGTCTAACATGGAGGCGACAATGTGATGGTTTGGAGTTGTTTTTGACGCAGCAGAGTTGGTTCCTTAGTTCGAATTGAAGGGAATATGGATCGGTTCATGTATACATATTAAATACTCGTATGCCATACACTGAACAAAACATGCCTGCTAAGTTATATTTCCAACGAGATGATGATCCGAAACACAAATCCATATACGTAAATGATTTTATGAAACACAGAAAAGACAGGGTTCTAGAGTGGCCAAGTCAAAGTCCGAATTAGAACCCCATAGAGCCTCTGTGAAATGAGATAGATTGCATAGTAAGATGCCGAAATTATTCAAATAAGGAGGCTGTTAGGAATTGAAGTGAAATGAAACTGGTGGCACGCTCTGTGCGTGATATTGTAATGTAAATTTATTGATGATGTGTAGTTGGTAGGAGTATTCCATGAATGTATGTGAACTGTTGAATTCTCTTGAAGTAAAATGAAATATGTTTTTTATTGTCGAAATTAAATGATTGTTT
This sequence comes from Maratus speciosus, assembly GCA_963932465.1. NCBI lineage: Eukaryota > Metazoa > Arthropoda > Arachnida > Araneae > Salticidae > Maratus > Maratus speciosus. The sequence continues at coordinate 62,865,775 of OZ010797.1, read as the reverse complement.
TATACTATAAATGGCTCTTTGTATGAGTTTGAACCCAGATTCTAATTCATTAACGCCCAGCATCGTGTAGATGCAACTTGCAAGAAGAATATCAGAAGGTTAGTATTACATTTTAAGCTAAGCCTCTTTAGAACTCTTAACATATTGGTACCCTCGGCGGGACGGGCATTTTTGAATTTTGAATTTATTCGAATGAAAAGATGAATTTGAATAATTTAAAAACGCAAAGAAAAGGACTAATAACTCCTTTTACTGTCACAGTTAATAAAGTTGAGGCTGAATTATCTAAAGAAATAAATGAATTCAAAGATTCCTCAGTTTTAAAAACTCAACTCATGGACAAGTTTCAGAGGTTAGACACATGTCAAAGTCAAATTTCGGAAATGTTGTTGCAAGAGGAAGATGAAAAATTGTTCACGGAAGACTTTGAAAGTGCAGAAGCATATAGAGAGAACTATATAGAAGTATGCTCGCACATTGATGAGAAAATTCAATTATCTTCATCTCCTAGAGAAAGTGAATGAAGAGAATTTAAACTACCGAAGATTGAGCTGAAAAGATTTAATGGCGAACCAAAAGAATATATATCTTTCTGGAGTCAGTTCAAAAAAATAAATGAAGATGCCTCTATTGCTGATGAGGATAAGATACAATATTTATTTAATGCATGGAATCGCAATCAAAGGCAGAGCGATTAGTGAAGAGCTATCCGGCAACTGCTGAAAACTATCCAAAAGCTATTGAACAATTAAAACAAAGATTTGGCCGAGATGACCTACTTGTTCAGATTTACGTAAGAGAACTGTTAACCCTCGTAATGAGAAATGCTACAGCTGGAAAAATGAAAGTTGATTTGGCTTCTTTATATGATGAATTGGAAAGTAAACTCCGACCCTTGGAAAGCCTTGGTTGAACACAAGAGAAATACGGAGATTTCCTGACACCTTTAGTTGAAAGTTGTTTGCCTGAAGAAATTCTTTTAACTTGGGAAAGAAGCCGAAGTCATAATGCATCTGCCAGTAAGAATTCCCGAACTTTAGAGGAACTAATGGACTTTCTTCGCCAAGAAGTTCAAGGAAATGAAATCGTTTCTCTAGCAAGGAAAGGTTTCGGACAAATGAATGTCGGCAAAAGAGACCCTATATCTGAAAGTGTAAAGAAATCTGATTTAGCTACCGCATCGGCGTTAGTGAGTATGTAAAATATAGGTAAAAAAAAATAATTGTATCTTTTGTGAAAAATTTCTTCAAAGTGAAAAGTGCTTTAGCGCTAAAAAAAAATGTCTTTAGGTGATAAACAAAAATTATTGTTAAAAAAGGGTGCCTGTTTCCCATGCTTACAAAAAGTTGGTCATTTAAGTAGAAATTGTAATATTAAATCTAAGTTAAAGTGTACCCTTTGTAACAAACCTCATTTTGAAATAATGTGCCCACAGCAATCTAGAAAAAATGATCAAAATGATACTCTTAAGTCAGAGAATTCTCTTTCTAATTGTAATAGTAATGAAGTTGTTTTTATGCAGACACTTGGCGTGCATATTCGGTCGCACGGTCGCCAAAGGGTTGTACGCGCACTTTTAGATACTACGAGCCAAAGTAGAAGTAGCTATGTTAGCGAGAGAGTAACGAAATTATTAAAAATGCGTCCTCTGAGAAAAGAAACAATTATTCATGCATTGTTCGGGGGGGGGGAGGGGGTGAAACCAAGCCCAAACCACATGATGTGTTTTCCGTAGAAATTAGTGAACTAGAAAGAGATAACGCGTTTAGTTGTGAAGTATTTTCCGAAAGAAAGATTTGTGGATGTGTGGAAGATTATAGAATTTTAAATGAACTAAAGAAAAGACAGATTAATTTAACGCATCACTTTTGTAAGAAAACCGAAACTGATGTTTTGATAGGGGCAGATTTGATAGGAAGATTATTAACAAGTAATTTAATTCAATTGAATTGCGATTTGAGTGCCATAGAAACCAAGCTGGGTTGGACTGTAATGGGAAAACAAATTTCTAGTAAGAAACATATTTTGACAACATTGTCTATGCATGTTAGAAATGTTCCTTTGAATGAATTATGGGAACTTGAAACAATAGAAATTTCTGACCCCATTCCAAGTTTTGAAAGGAAAAAAATTTTTGATTTAAGCGATTTTGAAAATAAAATGAAAATTCTTCCCGATGGCAGATATGAAGTAGAGCTTCCATGGAAGTGTAATTCTAAGAACTTGACAGATAACAAAATTTTAGCTTGGAACAGACATGAAAAAATGATTAATAAATTGAAATGCGGGGGATTTTTCTCTGAATATCGGGAAGTATTTAGGGAATGGGAAAAATAAAATATTATTGAGCGTGTCACAGAAAATGAATTAAGTAATAAATGTCATTATTTACCGCATAAGTCCGTAATCAGGTTAGATAAGAAAACTACAAAGGTACGCCCTGTATTTGACGCGTCTGCTTCTGAAAGAGGAAAACCCTCCTTAAATGAATGTCTATATAAAGAAATTAATCTCATTGAAGTAACACCTGATATTCTTGACCGTTTTAGAACATATCCTATCGGTATAACTGCAGATATAGAAAAAACTTATTTAATGTTATCTGTTATGCCTAGAGATAGAGATTTTCTTAGATTTTATTTCCATGTAATGAAGGGCAATTGATTTATAGACATTGTAGAGTTGTATTTGGTGTATCTTCCAGCTCTTATTTATTAAGTGCATCCATAATGCATCTATTAGAAAATAGTCCCCCTGAATATAAGGAAACTGCTGAAAAATTGAAATGTTCGTTTTATGTAGATAATTGTGTATCAGGTGTTTTTAACATTGATGAAGCTGAAACATTTATTGAAAATGCAAAATTGTTAATGTCTAAAGGGTGTTTTAATTTGCATTGTTTTGAAAGCAATGTAGCTTGCAAGAATGTCGATAAGAGTTCTGGGGAAACTTCTATTTTAGGGATTATTTGGAATTTAAATAATGATTCTTTAAAATATTGTTTAGATTTAGAAGCAGTAATGTGCGAAAGGAAAATTACTAAGAGGTTAATCTTGAGCATTGTACAAAGGATTTTTGATCCTATCGGCTTATTCTCACCAACTACATTGCTTCCAAAACTATTATTGCAAGATTCATGGAAACAGAAAATTCCATGGGATCATGAATTGCCTTGTAATATTGTAAATTTATTTTTGAAATGGCTAAAGAATATCGATGTATTAAAAGAAGTAGCTATACCTCGCTACTTGGAGATTAATACTTCATCTGAACTCCATGTTTTTGTTGATGCAAGCAAAGGGGCATATACAGCGTGCGTCTTCGGTAGATCAATAATTGGTTCTGAAGTAAAGGTTATACTTGTTAGAGCGAAGTCTAGGGTTGCTCCTCTCAAAACTTTGAGTATGCCGCGTTTAGAACTAATGGCTTGTTGTATAGGTGCTCGACTCGCGGATTCTGTCATCAAAGCGATCAATATGCCAAATCTGAAAATAATATTTTGGTCAGATTCTACTACTGCACTTTGGTGGATAAAAGAACATGGAAATTGGTCGATTTTTGTGAGCAACAGAGTTAAAGAGATTCGACAATTGACCAGAACGGAATCATGGAAGCACGTTCCTGGAAGTTTAAACATAGCTGATATACTATCGCGTGGGTGCTCTCCACAACGAATGCTTAGTTCGAATTGGTGGGAAGGTCCTAAGTGGTTAAAGGAAAATCCTGGGTGTTGGCCGATGGGCGCGATTGACTGTCAACCTAAAGAAGTAGATTTAGAAAAAAAAAGTTAAAATTATGAATGTTGATCTAGCTAAAGACCCACCCCATTGGCTCTTAAATAATATATCTAATTATGACAAAATGATAAGAGTATTTGCTTATGTTTTGAGATTTGTAAATAATTGTCGTAAGATTTCTGATAAATGTGACGATTTGAATCTTTCTCAAAATGAAATTCAGAATTCGGAAAAACATCTAATCAGTTTAGTCCAAAGGTATTATTTGTACAATAAAATGTCTGTGCGTGATATTGTTACATTCATAGATAATAATAGAGTTTTAAGGGTAAAAACTAAAATAACTAAAAGAAATGATCAAAAATCATTTTTGTATCCAATATTGTTGCCAGATAAGTGTGAATTTACTAAACTGTTGATTAGATCTGTACACCAAAAGAATTGTCATACGGGAATAAGAATAATGCAGTCTTTAATAAGAGAAAGATTTTGGATTATTAGAGCTAGAAGAGCCATCAAAAATGTGTTATTTGTTTGTATTCATGCAAACGCTTTAAAGCAAAATCCTTGTCAAGCGAACCGACGCCTTTACCACCAGATCGCGTGACGGATTGCGCTGTATTTGAAATTATAGGAGTGGACTTAACAGGGCCTCTATTCCTGAAAACTGGTGAGAAAGTTTGGATAGCGTTATTTACTTGTGCAGTTTATCGTACACTTCACTTTGAACTAGTTAACTCGCTATCTTCTGATGCATTTCTTCTAGCACTGAGGCGTTTTATAGGTAGACGCGGAAGACCTAGTACTATTTATTGAGATAATGGAACGAATTTTAAGGGAGCTTCCAATGAACTTTCGAAATAAAATTGGGATAAAATTTTAAGAGAAACTATGACGCATAAAATTGTTTGGAAATTTATACCTCCCACCGCAGCTTGGCGGGGAAGCTGGTGGGAAAGGTTGGTTCGTATTGTAAAAGAATTGTTAATATGTACTTTTGGTAGATCAGTATTGACTTATGAAGAATTGAATACATTTGTATGTGATTGTGAATCTGTAATTAATTGTAGACCTCTAACCTATATCTCTGAGGAGCCACTAGAGCTAGTTCCTCTTACACCCGCTATGTTTCTTACTGAAAACAGATGTTTTAGCAATTCAGATATTATCGAATTAGATTCTCAAAGTTTAAGGAGAAGGGCGAATTATAGAGCTAAACTTCTTACCGATTTTTGGCAACGCTTTAGAAAGGAATACCTCAGTGAATTAGTCCAAAAACATACTGAAAAACACACACGTAAGCCTCGATTGGGGGAAGTAGTCTTGTTTGGGGATGATAATAAAAAGCGTTTATTTTGGCCCTTAGGGAAAGTGATTCAGTTGATTCTTGGACGGGATAGTAAAATCCGTACTGTTAAGTTAAAAACGCAGCACGGCACGGTTTTACGTCCGGTGCAGCGCATCTTCCCTTTGGAAATATATTCGAATGATACGAATGAAATCGCATTTAAAAAGTTGGGTGAAGGGAAATCTAGTTCTAGTGAATGTATTAATGATAAAAATGTATCTTCTCCTGATAGTGTCATAATTAAGAAATATACCTCTTCTGGAAGATGCGTAAGAGTTCCGAAGAAATTAGATCTTTTTAATAACAATTGTTATGTATTTGAAACTCTCTGCAAGTTTCAAAGGGTGGAGGATGTTAGGAATTGAAGTGAAATGAAACTGGTGACACGCGCTGTGCGTGATATTGTAATGTAAATTTATTGATGATGTGTAGTTGATAGGAGTATTCCATGAATGTATGTGAACTGTTGAATTCTCTTGAAGTAAAATGAAATATGTTTTTATTGTCGAAATTAAATGATTATTTTAAACTATAAATGGCTCTTTGTATGAGTTTGAACCCAGATTCTAATTCATTAACGCCCAGCATCGTGTAGATGCAACTCGCAAGAAGAATATCAGAAGGTTAGTATTACATTTTAAGCTAAGCCTCTTTAGACCTCTTAACAGAGGCTTTACACGAAACTCTTAAAAATGAGTCGGACCAAATTCCTTTAGATCGAATACAAAAGTTAGTTGGCTCAATGACTGCATGTTGTGAGGCTATAATAAAGGCCAGAGTATATGCTAATAAATATTGACTGACTCATTACTACATTTGATAATTAAAACAATTTTTTATGTCAAAATACTACTTTTGACTTATCATTTTCTGAATTTTCTTGGGTTTTACGTTATTTTCTACCAAATGATAGTTAATTTACTAAAATTCTGCAAAACATTGAATATGGTTAAATAAAATAAATCATTGATTTTTGTATATTATTATTGTTTTTAATTAAGTCATCATCTTTGTCAAAGTACTTTTGAGCGCTACTGTATATTAATTTTTAAGAACATGGACGGTTTTAGTAGCAAAAAAACATTAGCAGCATTTTCCATAGCTCAACATATTTTTAAAAACTAAATATCATACTTAAATAATGAACTTCGTTAATGTAAAGTGAAGTAGTAATATAAAAGTAACAAACAAATGCATGGAAAAAGACTAATATGATTACAAAAAAATTAACGAAATACAGTTCGTGTCAAAAGTTTCAGCATAGCATAAAATTTCTAAATAAAATTTTATTATTGACTGAAAATTACTTTCTCTTTCACATGAACTACAAATTTTAGTTTCAAAAGATATTTAACAGATTTATACTTTAAGATTAACCTCAAATAATAGAATTTATCAAAAGAACAACAATGAGTGTGTCAAAAGTTTAAGCACAATAGTCCTTTAGTCGAACAAGAATAGAAAAAATTAATACTTAAATATTGGTCCATTCACCTGAATTACTTTAAATATACAGTCTTCCATTGATAAAATGAAGTTCTGTATTGTTTCTGGTTCAATTTTAAAACATGCGTTCTCAATGGCATCTTTCCAACCTTTAACTGAAGAATACTGTTTTCCCATTTGGATAAACTGCCTGAATGAGAATACTCCAAATATTTTCTATAGGGTTTTAATCAGGGCTAATTGCCGGCTATTTCAAAACATATACTTTTTTCGACAAGACACGTGGAAGTTGAGTTTGAGGACTGGATCAAAGCATTATTTTGTTGAAATAACCATTTTTCTTCTCCCAAAAACCCTTGGCAACAGAGAGCAAATTAACCTTACTCGACCCGCAAATTCCATTTTAAGTCAACCTGCAACCCGACAAAAAAAGAATTCCTCAATCCGCACCCGACCCCGCAAAAAAAATTCAGCAATTCGCAACCTGCCCCGAACCCATAATGAAAGGAAAGTAAATCTTGTTTTAATGCCATTATGGAAAATAATCTATAATTGTATCTCTAATACTATTTTTATGTTAGAAGAATCAACAAATCTATATTCTTTAATATTCAGATATAGTAAAATTTCCGAATAGTGGACACCTTGGGATCAATGAATACAGTCAAATATTTGATTGGGTTATCCCAAATTTTGTTTTTTCGGCTCAGAATGAAGCTAATTTTTTTGTGCAGGTCGAGTTCACACTCGAAGTAGTCTTGTGGGTCACATATAGGTTTTTTTGCTACTCAGGTTGTTGGGATTTTCACGAAAAGTTTAAGCGCAACTATGTTTCAAATGAAATTAAATATGTATTAGAATATATATGAGGATATATTCAATTTACTGCATGAGAAATAAAATATATGTAAGAAATGCGATAATTTTTTCTTTAAGAACCATTTTTACTTCTTTCAAAATAGGAAAAATGTTATCAACATTTTGTCTTTTATACACATAAACACACATGTATCGTATTTTTGATAACTTATGTACACATACACATGTTACATGTGTATAGTGTGTGAGGTTCCCGCTATTCAGCGATATAAGCATTCAAATATATAAATTTTACGAATTGAAAATATGTTTGTTAAATAGAGTTGTCTACCTTAGAGGTACGGGTCAGGTTGTATGCAACCTGAACCAGAAAATTCCATTTGAAGTTGACCCGAACCCGAAATAAAAGAAAAGTAAATCATGTTTTAATGCAATATGATTTATAATAATCTACATTCTACATCAATAAATAGAACTATTAATATAATAAAATTCACCCTCAATTAAATGAATATCACAGGTATGATAAAATTTAGCAGAACTTTGATACAATGAAAGCAAAGAAAGAAGAAACAATAATGTTTCAATAGATATATAACAATATAAAACTAAAAATCTAATCTTTAAATCCGCTTTAAAATTAGTTGCAGCTTCAAAAGTTCCACTTATAACGGTACACCTTGTTTTACACAATTGGAATTCACCCTTTAACTTATCATCGTTATCAACAGTTACTATTTTGAAAATTTTCCACTCTAATATAGCACATCCTGTACTATATCATCTACATTTTCAATGGGAGCTCTAGAAGTATTAGTCATTCTTTCCCGAATCATTGAAATAACAAAGTGCATTATATTTCTACAGCAGTTTAAAAATACAATACACAGCAAAACGTTAGAGTGATCTTTCCTTTCTTCCTGTATTCCACACAGTGGTTTTTTGCCATTACAACATTAGAAGTATCAAGAATTAGAATTGTGCCTATTCAGCAGAAATGTTTCAGCAGTGCAGAAGCTTTTGTTATATAATCTTTATTTTACCAATAGTTGAGAAAGCATGGTTATATTAACATCCAGAAATGAATTCTAAATGACTAGATAAAACAGACAGGTATCATTTGGCTTTTGTGAAACTTTGATCTGTGGTTTATATAGACTTTTAAAGTTAAAAAATAATTTGGACATTCTTTTTAAAAAATCCGGTCAACCTGAACCTGAACCGCAAGGGTCAGAAAGCCAACCCGATACGAACCGCAATGGGAAAATATATCTCCAACCCGACCTGACCCGATGCAGGACTCTAATTCAAGTTATTTACCGTCAAATCTTAACAGATACTATTTAGTTTACAATACAATTCCAAAAATATTGAATTGTTGTATTGCCATTGGAAACTTACCTGTGTACATCTTTTTTATAGTTTTAACACAGCGGTGCACAAACTGTGGATCACGAGAAAATTTTTGTGGGTTGCGAAATTCAAAGAAATTTATTTGACAATAAAGAACACAAGGCTTTTCTTCAAAAAGCATCAGGTACCAGTAAAATAGTGACATGAGCTATTATTTATAAAAATTCTATTACATTTTTTACGAAAATAACTGTCTGTATTATTATAATATCCATACTTTGGCAACCGGCAAATGAACAATGCAGTGGTCATCTTTGATACAGCTTTTGAATCTACATGTTGACAAAAATTTTAGTCATCTAAAATCGGAAATGGATCTTCCAATTTGAAAAAAAAGGTAATTAATATTTAAGTTTGGTTTGTATCGACTTACTTATGCGAGACCGACTTTTCACAATTAGTTGCTATTAAAACAAAACATCAATTTTGATTGGATCCAGATGACTTACAGCTTGTGATTTCCAATTTAGATTCGAACCTAGAAGAATTCACGAGCTCATTGCAAGCACATACCTCACTAGATTAATTTTCACACAATTATTCTAATTGGTAAACAAATCATATTAGATGTAAATTTCCAACTGGGCGAGAAATGTCCGGACCAGGATACGAACCCGGGACCTCCTGGCTGAAGCCGCCAGTGCTCTGCCATCTACATCACACTGAATTTGTATAATGTAAAGATCTTTTAAAGAATTTTTTATTAAAAATAGTTATACAGATATGCATAGATAAAACCACAGCTGTATAAAATATGTCTTTTATTCATACACTAATAAAGCAGAAATATAAGCGTAAAACCAAAAAGTAATTTCACTTTAAGTATGTTGACGATTTTATAAAGTCTATCTATCCAGGAGTCGCGACAAAATTTTACAAATAATGGGGGGGGGGGGGGGGAAATTAAAGTAGTTTGCACACCACTGTGCAAATGTTCCACATACGGAAGTAAGTTAAAAATCAACAAAGAAATTGCATATCGACCAAGTTAAGTTTTTGTAAAAAAGAGAAACACTTTCACCGATCTGCATTTCTTTTCTTTTTTAAATTGCGTGATTTTAATAAAAAGTGTAAAATAAAAAATAATCAAAAAACGGGTATTAAATATGGGTGTTTAGATTATGGTAGTACAAGTAAAAGAAAGTCTAAAAACTGTACTAATGTGAAAAATAATTTACATCTTAAAGAGATCATTTTTAAAATGTTAACAAAAACAAAATTTAACTTATGCCTAGAAATGTTTTTAAAATATATAAGATATACTGATTAAAAAAGAAATTGAAAAAAAAAAATTACAATTACACATAGAAATTTGATTCATTTTTGCACATTTAAATTATTGCAGAAATGGCATTAAAATTCACAAATGAACATTAAACTATCAATAACAAACTACATTAAATAGATAAATATTAGTATTATAGATTAAAATAAGTTACCTTCAAACGAAATAGCACTAAATGATGATATTAGGCCTAACTCGACCACATAGTAACGGGTCACTTTCTTTAAAGTTTTATATTTTCCAGTTAATGTAAGGAATCAAAAGAGAAATAAGATAAATCAGACATAGGATGTATTTTTACACAGAAATTAATAAAAATACCATGTGAATGTTGCGATCCAACATGTAAAGTAGAAGTAATGAACAAAGTAAAGCCATTTTCTGATTGAGTTTCCGATAGACGCGATAACAAAAACTTTTTGATATATATTCGATTAATAACTTCCCATGCTGCCATCTATCGTTGTAAGAAATGTAAGCAACCTGTGTCTGTGTGTTGTGCATTACATGAAAGATTAGGTTAATTAGAGGCCTTGTTTTTCTTCTCACAAATCACCCTCTTCAAGAATTTTATTTAAAAAAATTGGTGAATTTAAAGGTCAATACAATTAAATAAGTCACAATAGTTTACAGATTTGAAGAAAGAGAAATCATGCTAGAACTTAAATATATAGCAAAACAGAAAATGTGTAAGATACGTATCCATTAACCACAATCCGTTAGATATTATGTATATTATATATATTTATCCCAACTTAAGTTAAAAATTAAAATTATTAGAACATAATACAAACATGTGTGTAATTAAAATAACTTATACATAATGTATTAATCCTGCATTACTTATCAAATTATAATTTTTAAAAATCCATCAATATTTAATCTATGACGTGATATAATGTATCCTAATACCTCATTTGAAAAACCATAATTCACGACTTAACTATAATTCACAACTACAGAAATTAAAGTGCCGAACAATATCACTAAACTAGGAGGATTTGGAATTGTATTTGATTAGTTAAATCTTGTTTCAGTGTTCAATTCTCAATGTAATTAAATAATCAAATGTAATCCAGTGTAATCAAAATAATTTTTAATAATTAATTGCTTACTTTAAAAGAAAACAAATTATAGAAATTTTTAACCCATTAATTTGTGTTAATTTAAGGGTACTCAGTATCATTTGAACTGTTTTTTATTTCAATATTTTACAAAATCTTATTGAGACATTTTTGGATGGTTTTATGAAAGGAAATGAATTAATAAAGCAAATTTGGCAGTAAAAGTTGAAAATTTACTTTTAAAATAATTCATAAAATTTTAGAATCACACTTCTATGATTTTGGACATTCTGAAATAGCTTTTGTCCGGTATTTGCCTTAGAAGTATATTCTATTTAAGGATCATGGCATGTCTCTTTGGAAATTAAATAATAAACTAAAAATTCATTTGGAAAAAGTTTTAAACTTGCCCCTATGAAATTCCTAGCATTATCTGTAAGAATCTTAGAGCATTTTTCACATCCAGCGGTAAATCGCTTAAGAGTGGCATCCAGAGCATCCCTAAACGATGATCAAACTGCCAAGATCATGTTTTCAAAAAGGCAGTTTCATAAATAAAATGACATATGTAAAAATAGAGTAACTTTAAAAAAAAAAAATTGCAGTTTTGAATCATTCTAAAGGAAGTGTGTAGTGTAGGGGTGCACAACCTTTTTAAGAGAAGGGCCACTTTCAGAAATGTCTGGGTTGTCGAGGGCCACATCAGTCACGCGAAGAGAATTCTATTTCAGGGAGTTGGGTGGGGGTGGGTTCCCCTGCCCAGTCAACATATGCTATTCAGTTGGCAAGGATATATCAACAGTTTACGTTTGTATATATAACAAGAATTAATTTGAAAGAGTGATAATATTTTTGTACTTTATTAGGGGAGTAAATTTTGTTTTATTAAAAGTGCTAAAAAACAAATATACGCATGAAAATGGCTGGTGCAGAATAAAAATGCGAAATTCATGAATGAAGGGGGCAGGAAGAGCTGACCAACAAGATTTGACATTTTTACGCGCCTGATCAACGAAATTTGGGATTTTTCCGTCCCCGATCATCGAAATTTGAGATTTTTCCTCGCCTGATCGACAAAATAAGCGATTTTTCCGCGCCTGATCGACAAAATTAGCGATTTTGCCGCACTGGATCGACGAAATTCGCTATCTTATCACACCTGGTCGACGAAATTCCTATTATTCTGACCCGATCGATGATATTTGCGATTTTTCCGCGCCTGATCTACAAAATGCGCGATTTTTTCGTGCCCGAGAAACGAAATTCGTGATTTTTTGGATCCCGATCGCCAAAAACTCGCGATTTTTTTGTGCAAGAACGACGAAATATCCGATTTTTCCACTCCTGACCGACGAGATTCACGATTTTTCCGCGACCGATCAACGAAATTCGGAATTCTTTACTGACTCTGACGAAATTTCCGATTTTTTCAAACGGTAAATTGACGAAATTTGCGATTTGTTCTCGTGATAATCTAATGAAACTTGCGATTTGTTCTCGTGATAAGCTGACGAAACTTGCGATTTTCCCGCAGCCAATCAACGAAATTTCCAATTTTTCCGCGCATCATCGAGAAAAGTAGCAATTTCTCTGTGCCTGACAACGAAATTTGCGATTTTTCCGAGCCCGATTGACAAAACTCAAAATTTTTAAGTGTCCGTTCGACGAAGCTTCCAATTTTTCCGAGCCCGATCGACGAAATTCGGGATTTTTCCGAGCTCAATTGACAAAACTCGCGATTTTTCGGTGTCCGTTCGACGAAGCTTGCGATTTTTCCGAGCCCGATCAACGAAATTCGCGATTCTTAACTGACTGACGAAATTTCCAATTTTTCACGCAGCAAATTGACGAAATTCCCGATAAATAGAAAATACACGCGATTTTTTTGCACCTAATTGACCAAATTCGCGATTTTGCCACATTCGATAGACGAAATTCACGATTCCTAACTGACTGACGAAAGTTGCAATTCTTTTCCGCGGCAAATTGACGAAATTCGCGATTTTTTTCGCGCGACTTACGAAACTCACGCTTTTTTCAAGATAAAAAAAATTCGCAATTTTTTCGCGCATCATCAACAAAATTGACGATTTTTTCGTTCCCGGTCAACGAAATTGGCGATTTTCCCGCGCTTGATCGACAAAATTCGCGATTTTTCCGTAACCGAATTATGAAATTTACGATTTTTCCGAGCCCGTTCGCGAAAACTCGCGATTTTTCCTAGCCTGACTTTTCCGTGCCCGATCGACGAAATTTTCGATTTTATTCCATGCTTCAATACAAAATTCGCGATTTTTCGGTGACCGATCAAGAAATTTGTGATTTTCCTCCGCCTGACCGACAAAATTCGCGATTTTTCCGTGTCCGATCAATGAAATTCGCGATTTTTCCGAGCCTTATCGACAAAATTTGCTATTTTCCCCCACCCGATCAACGAAATTCGCGATTTTTTCGCGCCCGATCTACGAATTTCCCAAAACTTAACTCACTGACGAAATTGGCAATTTTCCCCGCAGCAAAATAGACGAAATTCGCGATATTTTCTCGCGACTGACGAAACTCACGATTTTTCCGCAGTCGATCAAGAAAATTTGCAATTTTTTCTCCCATCATCAACAAAATTTATGATTTTTTTCGTCCCCGATCAACGAAATTAGCGATTTTCCTGCGCTTGATCGACAAAATTCGTGATTTTTCCGTACCCGACAAACAAAATTCGTTATTTTTCCGTGACCGACCAATGAAATTAGCGGTTTTTCAGTGCCCGAATGGCAAAACTCGCGATTTTTCCGCGCCCGATCAGCAAAATTTGCGGATTTTTCCGTACTTCATTACCAAATTTGCGATTTTTGCGTGCCCGATCAAGGAAATTTGCGATTTTTGCGTGCCCGATCAAGGAAATTTGCGATTTTTCCGAGCCCGATCAAGGAAATTTGCGATTCTCTCGAGCATCATCGACAAAATTCGCTGTTTTTCCGCACCCGATCAACGAAATTCGCAATTCTTATTTGACCAACAAAATTTTCAAATTTTCCCGCGGCAAATTGACGAAATTCTCGATCTTTTCCTGCGACTTTTGGACAAAAATTGCAGTTTTTTTCAGTTATAAATTGACGAAGTTCGCGGGCCACAGGTTGTGCATCCCTAGTGTAGTGTAAATTGTAATTTTCGCATATTTTTTATTATTGTATCTTTTATGGCACTTTGTCAGAAGATAATAAGATTTCAAAATTTATTTTAAGCAAAATGTGAGAAAATTGATATTTTGTCAATTTTTTCAAAACGAAAGATACTGCATTCCGTTAATAACACTGGTCTGAACCAAATCCTCTCTATAAAAATAATGGTTGATTCTTATAGATTTCTTGTTACTAAATTAAAATGTGGCAATTATATTGCTGTACCACATGTTTTTTTTTTTTTTTTTTTTTTTTCTTTAAGTAGGAAGGCTTGTTTTAAAATTAAGGTATTTTATGCCTTGCTAAAACTGAACTGAAAATTGTAAAAATAATGAAATGTATGTTAACGATATGCAAAATTCCTTTCGGAAAATGTATAAAAACATTATCTCAGATATAGCAGCATAAGGATGGAAAATTTGTCAGTGGGGTAGCAAATAGTAAATTTGGTCACAAAAGTGGTAAGACATGGAAAGTATAATGCACACTACAAGTGACAACTAACTAGATTTTGATGCTACATTCCAACAATTTGTTATGTAAGACAGTGAAAATACGTTTTCATGATTTCAGTTTTATCTAGCATTGCTAATTAATATGGGAAAGCATCCCTGTTGAAGACTTTTACTCGAAGAAATGGTACATGCTGGGGCAATCTGGATAATACAGTAGACTCCCTCAAATCCGCACAGCTTGGGACCAGAGGTTGTGCGGATTTTAGAATTTAGCGGATTTCTGGTCATTGATTTGTTTACATTTTTGAAACATTAATTTGATTGGTAGATAAGTAAGTTAAATTATAATGAATGCTTACAATAAAGTGAAACATTAAAATAATTTATTAGTTTAAAAGTAATTATTAAAATAATTATGTAAAATAAAAATTTAGAAAAATATTAAATTATTACCAGTGAAATCGATTCAATTCGATTCCAAAAGTCCTATGCTGCCATCTGGTGGAAAAGCGATCGTAAGATCGGAATATTTGCTATAGATATGCTAATTTATATCAAAATCAAAAGTAATGTAAATTTATTTAGTAATAAATCAGCTGTAATAGCCAAATGAGAATGATTAATAAAAAATTAAATAAAAAAAATATTGCGTTAGTCGCTGATTTCGGCGCCATATTGAATTTTGTTCCTGCAACTTAACTGTAAATTTCATTGTTTACATCTGAAAAAAAATGCGCGGATTTTAGGCGTTCGCGGATTTAAGGGAGTCTACTGTACATATATAAATTTTGGAATAGGTACTTTTCCAGTATAGTGGCTTTGTCAAGATTGACAAGTTGGAAATTGCACGTCAAATGTGGCAAATGAGGTGTGTTCGTACTATAACTAGTTTTAGAAATATTTTTTGCACCGCATATAGTACTGAATGTATATTTTAGTGCACTTCATAAGTGCATATCCATTTCATTCTGTTCGAAAGACTGTAACACCGTTAAAATGCATTTGATATAATTTTTCCCCATTGGCTGTAATGTAGCGGAAAACTTTTGATTGCCCCAGTAATTAAACTATGCATCCAACTTTCTTAAAATTTGAAATGACTCGACAAAATTTTGTAACAATTATATATTTAAAATTTTAGACCATTTGGTTGGGTAGTTTTTTGCTCTGTTATATGCAGATGGACGGACCGAACAATGACTATAGGTGCAACGTATTTATATAATTACGAACACACCTAAAAATGGTCTTGGTGAGAGAAAGAAATTTGGCGACATACTTTCTTACCACATATTTACTGTTTCATATGCACAAGCAATCGTTTCAATATTTATACAATTTATTTAATATTACGTAGGTATTTATATATTTTTATATAGAAATAGAATTAAATAGTATATAAAAAACAATCATAATATCTATAAAGGTAAAATTTATATGTATAAATTTATCTGTAAACAATCATAAAAAATTCATTAGGTTTGTTTTCATAGCTGTCTGTATCATTTGGCAACAAATCTCTGTTCTTGAACCCCAAGTGCCAAGCTTTATAAAAAAACACTGAGGCCTTTATAGGAGAAAAGTATACTTAGGAGTACTAGAACGGTAAAGTTTAAAGTTTTGTTTGCAGGAAGAAATTATTTTACTTTTTTGCTAACCAGTGTAATTTATCATACACAAATTTTCACTTATGCATTTGTTTTTGATCATTCAGTTTCCAGAAATTATTTCTCACCTTCATTTTTTTCACCTTCTGTCATTTATTGTTATTCATATTGATGTTCTGAAGAATAGCAATTTTATGTTTGAATATCCCATTTGATGTCGATCTGAAATGGACAAAATAACGTTTGTCAGCCGGCAATTTGCCAATGTCCAAACACAAACTTAACACAAGAAGAAATAAAAAAAAGATGATGACCAGGTCATAATCATATCAGGCAGGATTTCATGTAATGCATAAGCAATTTATCATAATTTAAGATAGTTATATAATTTAATAACTTCTAGGTTAAATATATATACAAATTAAGATAAAAACATTACTTTACCATGACAGGCGCCTAGATATAGCGGTCAGCAGTGATCTGATTGGCTCTTCAGATCAAGTTTTCCTGACAGAAGTGTGACAGAACAATGCTAACCGCTATATCTAGCCGCCTGTGTCGTGCTGTCGTTATTTTGCTGATAAACCAGTATTTTAAATTAAGAAAAGATAGAAAAGAATAATGTTATTAATCTCCCTTCGGTATGTAATGCTTTTTTTTTACTTTACTGTAGAGTTTTATGATTTTTTTTAATTTAAAATTTGTATTTTTTGTTAATTGTCGTTATGTTGGATACACATATTTAGGCCTAACGCGAATTAATATAGCGTTTCATGTTTTTGTAATTAATTTTACTGTCTGTCTCAGCGCTATTGGCAGTTTATATGTGTACCGTAACAAATATTTTGCAGGGCAATGTCATAAATTGAATTTTTCAATTTCTTGCAAATAATTTTCTGAATTTATTGTTCGTTTCCCAGTGACTGCACAGTCTAGACTACTAATGTCATTTTATACTTTCATTTTAAAGCCTAATGGGAATGAATTGTTATTCAAATTGCTTGTATTTAGAGTATTTTATATTATAAAATGCATGATCTTTATGAATCATGCTTTAATGCAGGCCCCTTGGACGAATATCCAGTTAGGGTCCCCTGTAATTTGATTCTAACCACTCTTTGTAGTCTGTTTAAGGAAAATGCTTATTTCTTTGCTTTAGGAGCCCTGGGCAGCAGCTTTGTTTACCTTTGTGAAAATCAGGTCCTGTTTTAAGAAACTATCACTGATATTTTATTGTATATACATTTGTTAATAAATTTCTGTTGGCATTTAAATATTTAAAATATCTTTTCAGATTCTTTAAATTTTCCCGAGACAGTGGGACTACTGTGCTATCGAGATAAGAAAAACCCTGAGTATGTTTCCCGCTTTCGAAGGTTCCAAAACTTGTAGGGAGCAGATTTCATCCATAGGACAAAAAAAGACCACTAATTCTCAGAATGATCGGTTGAATGGAAGAAAAGAAAATGCAGGACTTCCCTAAAATAAAGTCGACTGAAGAGTTACCTTGGCAACAGGACTGAGGCGAGACCGGTTTTAGTCTTTCTTATCCCAGCCAGACACTACATTAATCAAAATCCAGGCACAAAGGCTGCAGAAGTGTTGCCGAATGGATATGTGAGTGATTTTCACGGCATATTCCTTGGTAACATTGCTCCGGCTAAATTCCATTTCAAAGGGCCTTCAGAATCGAAGCTTTCTGGCAGAAAGGAGATGTGCATTGAACTGTCGAAGTAGAAGCAGGGCCGAAACTAGGGGGGGCAGAGGGGGCACGTGCCCCGGGCGCCGCTTTAACAGGAGGTGAAGGGGGCGCCAAAATGAAGATTTTGTTTGACGTTTGACACAAGAATGTATATATATATATATATATATATATATATATATATATATATTATGAAATTTGTATAAAAATGTCTCGCAGCTGGAAAATTTAAAAGGAAAACTGAACCAAATGCATTAAACTTTACAAATAGATAAAAAGATTCATTACAATACAAAATTTCAAAGTATCATGCCTATGCGTTTGCTTTCTATCTTTTAAATCACTTCCTGTGAGGAGAATCCGAGAGAGAATCATTACCGTTTTTCAAGGTCAGTCTCTATTGTGGGACACCCTACTGTCCACTACGGATAACTACCAAAGGAGAAGTGACCCCTCAGTCTAGATAAAAAAATTCCATGAAAGATGTTTGTTTTTTTTCCGCTGAACTGTGTTGAGCTTCCTTTCTTTCCTTTTTTTTTCCGTCTTGCCATGGGCGCTGACTGCCCAGGACAACGGGAAGGGGAATGCACAGAGTAAAATTCTTAGTAAAACCTTTCTTTTTTAGATATCGACCTCATTTAGACTATGCAAAAAAAAAAAAGTTTAAAAAGATTAAAATGCAATTCTTTTCAATAACTTTTCAAAGATTTTAATGGATCAATGTTTGACAAAGCTGATTACGTAGTTCAGTTTTATATATTTTAAATTTAAAAATAGGTTGTCTGTTAGATATTTAGTAAAATTCTTTTTTGTAAATTTACTTTGTGGTGGAGGGGGGGGGGGCGCCAAAATCCATGTTTGCCCCGGGCGCCAAAAAGGCTAGTTTCGGCCCTGAGTAGAAGTGACTGTATTGCATAACACATTTGAAGGAAAACCACCACTATATTCAGTTGAGGTATGTTAGTAAGAATTTATGCTGTTTTCAGTACTTTAATTATGTTTCTTGTAATGATTTTGTTCAGTATTTCTTATTTTATTTATATGATCAGCTTATCATATCAGTTTATAACAATATTTACAATAATTGTGTCTTAGACATGACATTTGTATATTTTTTAATTAAAAAAAATTAAAGTTCCAAATTATGTGTATTGTATTATATTCACAGAAATCATTTTGCTTTTTTGTATGTTTATTTAATGCTATTCATAAATTAATTTAATAGTTAAAAAAATGATTTAATTAATTTAATAAATATTAACATATTTTTACAATTCAAGAATCTATGTGCATATTCCAAAATGTTAAACCTTTGTCACATTTGTAAATGTATTGTTATAAATTGATCTGATATAAATCAAATAATAAATGCAAAACAGAATCATTTTCTCTAAAATATTTTATTTTGGCTGTGTTTGTTTTTTCAAGATTGTTCCATAAAGATAGTTTTATAAGATAAAAATAGCATTTTGGTATTGTCAGTCTGTATAAAATTTACAGCTAAAAAAAAGCAAATCATCAAATTTTGATAACTGTTTTTTTACCGTTAAGATTTTTTGGTACATAAATATACATGTGAGAAAAATAAATCTCCAATCGTGTTCAAAACAGTACTTGGTGTAATCTTATTAAATACAAATTAATAATAAAAATGGTATAATTTTGTATAAAAAAACTAACAATGTAAAAACTGTAATTTAGTATACATTTATTAAATTCATAACATCAGGTTGGTGGATTTGATCACTAATGTATTTACGACGGTAATTTTATTTTTTGTGGTGTATTATACTTACCTGAATAAATATAGTATTGTATAAGTTCCAAAAAGCATAAACTCAACACTTTTTGGGCAGTATACACCCAAGCCTAATAAGGATTTATTTATGTGAAATTGAACAGAATATGAAGTGTGATTAAAATCCGTGCATTAGTTTATGAGATACAACTATCGCGAAAATCGTGGAAAATTAGCATAGCAGTACCATCTATTAGGCGATTAACACCAAAAACCTAAACAACAACAAGTTATATCAACGCCTAACCTAATCTGAAGTTTGATGAAATGAAAATCCATGGATCAGTTCTTTCGATAAAGTTAGTGCAAAAATTATAGAAAATGCAGCATAGCAGCGCCACTTATGCACGATTAACACCAAAACCTAATCACCAATAAGTTATGTCAACATCTAACTGAATCTGACGGTTTATGAAAATCCTTGCAATAGTTCTAGAGATAAAGCTAGAGCAAAAATAGTGAAAAATGCAGCATAGCAGCGCCACCTATTAGGGATTAACACCAAACCCTAATCAGTAAATCTTACGTCAATGTGTAACTAAATCTGAAGTTTGATGAAAATCTGTGTGTTCTTGAGACAGAAGTCGTATACGATAGTTGAACGATATATCACAAGAGGGGTGTCAGCAATATTTAGAAAAGTGTCCCCCTTGAGGGGACTAAAAGGGAAGGAGCACTGGAGGTACATAAAATGATTAAGTAGTCACAGACCTTACCAACGATATGTCACATGAGGGGTGTAAGCAAATTTTAGAAGAGTAACCCCCGGTGTGTCAAATTAAGGAACGAGGCATTGGAGGTACATAAAATGAATATGCAGTCACAGACCTTTCGAATGATATGTCACATGAAATGTGTCGGGGGGAGGAGGGGCAAGTTGGAGAGTAGAGACCGGAGGTGCATAAAATGATTAAGTAGTTACAGGAATCAGAAGTCATCATGTAGCAAAAGGGTTTCAATTCTTATGGTGGTGTAATGGCTCAACTTCCTAAAGAAATTCGATGGAATAGTTACTTAAATCCTTGGAGACGTATGTGGAAAACCAAGATGTTTTCTTGAAAATTATTGATGAACATGAAGAAGAAGTAGATACAAACATAAGGAATATAATTAAAACAATATTTCTGTATAGAAGTAATGCATCTAATCAGTCTGTAGAAACCCATCAGTTTTTCACTGGATATGCGATAGAGAAATTCTTCTACTATTGCAGATGTGACCAATGAATTCTTAACACTTTTGAAATCTGAAAAACTTAGAATAAATGTTTTACAGAAAAGATTTGATGACTGTATCATGCCAGCTCGCATTTTAAGGCATCTCCATTTCCTGATACATATTTTTCTGATACAATCATAAATAATCTATCATCAACAGAATGGTGAGAATCACTGAAAAGATACAATGACTTAGAAAATATTTCAAATTTTGCATGTCATTTTTTTCATTGTGTAGCCTCATCAGCAAGCATTGAATGTATTTTTTCCAATTTCAACTTGATTCAAAACAAACTTAGAAATAGGCAAGGTTGTTCGATTTAAATCAAATGATTAAAAAAAAAAAATCATTGATTTATATCAGTTTTTTTTTAACACTGATATTTACAAGTTAAATAGAATCAAATTCATCATTGATGTTATAAGAAAAGTAATCATTCATTTCAGATTAAAAATTACCTTGTAATAACATTAAATAAAATTTATATAAGTTCAAAATACTATTATTTTATGAAAGTAAATGCAATTGTATTAAAAATATTATCAATCCATAGTGTATTCCTCAAAAATATTGATAAAGGCTCTCTCATTTTTAAATTGTTTTCTGTTTTAAATGATCAGTTCATTTTTGCAAGTTAAATGCTTAAGCTATAGTTAGTATACCTTATTCATGCATCTGTCCAGGATTTGTGAATTTTTTTTTATTGAAAAATCTAATCCCAATTTTGTGAATTTGAAAAAATCATTATACATAGATTCTTGTTTATGTTTTTAACAGGATCATTTATTTATATATATATATATATAAAGAGTACGTAATAAGGTACATTGTTGACTTCAACTGTTTTGTGACATGTTAAATTTTATTTTAAAATAGTTAATTTCTGAAAGTTTAAGTCTGGCGACAGAAAAGTTTAGGGAAAGGTCTATTTTGAAGACAAAGAATTTTGTGAAGGGCCCTATTTTAAAACGAAAATTTGCATGAAGTGTCCTGTCTAAATATTTAAAAATTGTGAAAGGCCTTTTAAAGTGACCCAAATTTTTCCTAAACAAATCCCTGTTATTTCTAAACTAAGCAGCGATTCCTACTGTCAGTAAGCCTGATTGGATTGTTGAAATTGTCAACAACTGAGGAGATAACACTGACAATTGATAGTTTTAGGTTTTCAGTTATGTGATTATTTTTCATCTGGTAACTATTTTGTCAATTATTAGATTAGTATAGTATTGTGTGAACCAAAAGTTGAAACAATAATGTCATTTACCAATACTAGGTATGGTTACAGAGAGCTTTTGGATTTTTTGATACATTAAAAATATGGTTCACAGAAAATAAGATCCAATGTGGGTTTATTTTACAGAAAAAAATACTATTTTTGAAAAGGTGTAATAGTTATGCAATAGTAATGCAAATAGTTTAGTGATAAAATGATGGGGATTATGGCAAGAATGTAAAACACAAATAAACTTGCAGTCTATGTGATAACATTCATGAATCTGAATCTGCAATGGAATACACATGTTACAGGCTTTTCCAATGATATGTCACATGAGGGGTGGTGGCAAACTTTTCAAGAGTTCCCCCCAGGGGGGTAAAATGAGGGGCAGAGCACCAGAGGTACATAAATTGATTAAGCAGTCACACACCTTTTTAACAATATGTAACATGAGGGGTGCCTAAAAATTTAGAAAAGTGCCCTGATTGGGGGGGGGGGAGGGCACCGAAGGTGCATAAAATTATTAAGCGGTTACAGGCCTTTACAAAGGTATGCCATATGAGGTCTGTCAACAAAATTTTAAAAGTGGGGCAAGGGGTGCCGGAAATGCATAATGTGTATAAACGGTCACAAGCCTTTCCAACGCTATGTCACATGACGGGTGACAACAAAATTTAGAAAACTGCCCCAGGGGGGGCAGGGCACATAAAATGATTAAGCGGTCTCAGGCTTTTCTAACGATATGTAACATGAGGGGTGTCCTAAAAATTTAGAAAAGTGCCCTGCCAGGGGGATTGGAGATCAGGGCACTGGAGGTGCATAAAATAATTAAGCGGTTATAGGCCTTTACAAAGATATGCCACATGAGATCTGTCTACAAAATTTAGAAAAGTGAACACTCGAGGGTGCAAAGTGAGGCAAGGGGCACCGGAAGTGCATAATATGTATCAGCGGTCACAGGCCTTTCCAATAATATGTCACATGACAGGTGTCAGCAAAATTTAGAAAACTGCCCCCCCCCCCCCCATGGTCAAAGTGGAGGCAGGGTACTGGAGGCATATATAACATGAGTGGTGCCCTAAAAAATTAGAAAGTACCCCTCTGGGGGTGCAAAGTAGGTCGAAGGGCACTGGAAATGCATAACATAAATAAGTGGTCCGGGCCTTTCCAGTGATATGTCACATGACGGGTGTCGGCAAAATTTAGAAAAGTGACCCCTCCTGCGGGGCAGGGCACTGGAGGTACATAAAATGATTAAGCAGTCACAGGCTATTCGAACGATAAGCCACATGAGGGGCAACAGCAAAATTTAGAAAAGTGTCCCCTCCTGGGGAGCACAATGGGGTGAGGGACACCGAAGGTACATAACATGAATAAGTGGTCACAGGCCTTACCAACGATATGTCACATGACGAATGTCTGCAAAATTCAGAGAACTGACCCCTCCCATGGGAACAAATGGGGGGAGGGGCACCTGAGGTGCATAAAATGATTAAGCTGTCACAGGCCTTTCCAACGATATGTCACGAGGGGCAATGGCAAAATTTAGAAAAGTGCCCCCTCCTGAGGGGCAGAATGGGGGGAAGGACACAGGAGGTGCATTCTAAATGATTAAGCAGTCACAGGCTTTTCGAAGGATAAGCCACATGAGGGGCAATGATATGTCACATGAGGGGCAATGGCAAAATTTAGAAAAGTGCCCCCTTCTGAGGGGCAAAAGGGGGGCTGGGACACTGGAGGTGCAAACGGACAACAAATGGGGGGAGGGGCACCTGAGGTGCATAAAATGATTAAGCTGTTACAGGCCTTTCCAACGATATGTCACGAGGTGCAATGGCAAAATTTAGAAAAGTGCTCCCTCCTGAGGGGCAAAAGGGGGGAGGGACACCGGAAGTGCATAAAATGATTAAGCGGTCACAGGCCTTTCCAACGATATGTCACATGAGGGGCAATGGCAAAATTTAGAAAAGTGCCCCCTCCTGAGGGGCAAAAGGGGGGGAGGGACACCAGAAATGCATAACATGAATAAGCGGTCACAGGCCTTTCCAACGATACGTCACATGACGAATGTCTACAAAATTTAGAGAACTGACCACTCCCGTGGGACAAAATGGGGGGAGGGGCACCAGAGGTGCATAAAATGATTAAGCGGTCACAGGCCTTTCCAACGATATGTCACATGAGGGGCAATGGAAAAATTTAGAAAAGTACTCCCTCCTGTGAGGCAGAATGGGGGGAGGGACACCGGATGTGAATAGCATGAATAAGTGGTCATAGGCTTTTCCAACGATATGTCACATGGTGGGTGTCGGCAAAATTTAGAAAAGTGTATCCCAGGTGTCAAAATGGTGGGTGGAGCACTGGGAGTGCATAAAATAATTAAGCAGTCACAGGCCTTTACAACGATATGTCACATGAGGGGTGACGGCAAAATTTAGAAAAGGGGGCTCCCGCAGGAGGAAGAGGCAAGTTGGAGAGGGACACCAAAGATGCATAGCATGAATAAGCGGCCACAGGCCTTACCAACAATATGTTACTTGACGGATGTTGGCAAAATTTAGAAAAGTGCCCATCAGGTGTGGAAGTGGGGGGAGAATCACCAGAAGTGCATAACTTGAATAAGTGGTCACGCTATGTCACATGAGGGTTCTCGGCCAAAGTGTGCTACGGGTTCCTGATTATATAATTATTATTTCATTTGTCTAATTAAATCCACTGTTACAAATAAAATGTTACATTTCATTTTTTTATTGCCCTTATTCACACCTTGTTCAATAACAAAGAGCAAATAAATATTCATCAACACCGCTGAAATCTAAATACCATAATAAAATGAAAGCCATGGTGTCTGTAGCATACAACGCATATGCTCCGAGATTCAGCATACACTGTCAATACTGTAAAAAATATATATATATCATCTGCTGTCAATGATCGCATCGAAAACTGCATGTATGATATTTATCACCCATCATATAAACGCCGAAACGAAATCACATACCATTACTATCATAAACACCGACCCCCGAGGAGTCGGTATTTAATATCACAGTTTAGGCTGGGAGAAGTCGCACCATTAATATCAAGAATACCGAAACCGGAGAATCAGTATTTTTAATATCATGGTTTAGACTGGGAGAAGTCACTCCGTTAGTATCATGATAACCGGGACCTACGATTCAGTATTTAATATCAGGGTTTAGACTGGGAGAATCTAGAGTACTTGAAGCCTAAGAAGTGCTGCTTAATGTTGCAGTTTAAAAAAGAACTATGATAATCGTGGTTTTTACACCACGATTATGGTATTCATGATGTACCGTTGTGTATAGGGTTTTTTAATATCGTTATAATGATTTGCATATTATATCAATATATCACCCAGCCCTAATGGCAAGGTGGGAAAAAAGAAAGAATTCTCTATGCTGCTCAGCGAGAAAGAAATAAAGCATAGAACACTCTTCATGGAAGTTTTTCATTTAACAGAAAAACGAGGGAATCGCTTGTCAATTATACTTGCCGGTCAGTACCATAGAGACATGAGGAGAGATTGACCTTGAAAAATGTTAGTAATTCTTCCTACGCAGGAAGGGATTTCCACGATAAAAGGCATAGGCATGGTATATTTAGAATGGAAGTATAAAAATATGTCTAAGAGAACAGTTTTTTTCTTATTCATTTGCAATCTTTATTGTAGATTAAAACCCCTTGGGGACGAACGATCACTACACGTGCCACTTAAGGTGCTCAGAATCCTTCATTATTCCCACCAGTTATTTTTTAATTGTAAAATTTACCTTATTTAATCAGAGCATTTTTGTGATTCAATTATGTAAAATTTCCTGTTTTGAAAAACCGGTGGTAAAAAATTAAAAAGTAAGCAAAAAACTCTTGTCGCGAAGGGGTTAATATCTTTATTTATTTATCAGATTTAATGCATTTGATTCAGTTTTCCTTTTGGATTTTATGGCTCGAGACACTTTATCCAAACTTCATATATATATACTAGGGGGCTCTGCCCTCTACAAGTTACGCTTGCCAACCCCCGCTCAGACACTGCAGAATCTAAAAACATGCTAATTTGATCAGCTTTAAAAAGAGTAGAGAAGATTGAATTATAAATAAAAAACAAGTAATTGATCTCTCGGTAAACTAGTTTCCATTCATTTCCCTTTAATTGAGAAATTTTAAGGCCCATTCAGCTGTTGTTATTACATCCAATGTCTGTTTTCGTGTTTGATTAAATAAGGTCATTTAAACATTTGAAAATAAACTTAAATAAAAGAAATTAAGTAAGCAGCCTTTGCCATCCTAGTATTTTCTAACAACGTTATGAAAAGACTAACAAAATACAATATAGACATTTTAAATGTATCGTTTTAAATAATTTTCAATAAAGTTTTAATTCTCTTTTTAACATTCACATGAAAATACTTTTGTTAAAATGAAATATTATTATCTGTGGAAGTTTTCTTTCACTTTTAATATTCACATGTAAATAAATTTTTAATCGTAAGGAAATATTATTCTTTGCACTGTTTTAACAAATGGCAACAATTTAAAATAATAACCTTTTCTAAAATATTTTAAAAATTTATCTTAAAATGATTAGAATAAATAAGAAATTATTATTTATTTTATTATTATTATTATTTAATGAATTATTTTTTCAACTTTCCTGGAAAACATAATTTAATCACTATATTTTCTTCACTCGTGATTGAAATAAAAGATAATTTCAAATTCAGTTTGAAAATGATGAAAAAAAAAATCTAATAATCTCCAAATTAAAATTTTTTTGCTTTTCCCACATAAATTGTGTAATTTTGTTGCCATAATTACATAAATGTCATTAAATTTAGAAAAAAATTAATATCTCAAAAACTAATTCAAATTAAAAAATTCTAATAACATTTTTGACATCCACGGCTCATTACGGATAATTTGTGTCAATTTCATCGCCAAACATTCCATATTTTATGAGAAATAGCTGTGAAACGTAATCAGTTGTTTTATAAAATTGTTTCATAAAGTCGTTTCATTAAGATTTTATATATATCGGGTAAATATAGTCAAACTTTTTTGTAATTCAAAACCATACACATTTTTGTATCAAACGACATTCAAAATCTTCATTTGGCACCGCCTTCGCCTTTCGTTCTGGCACCCAGAGTACATGTCCCCTCTGAGTTTTGACCCTGTCTGAACCCAGCAAAAAATGTTTGACTCAAACTTGACACACTTTAATCCATACCCAGAGTGAAAGAAAATTAATTCAAATTTTAATGCAATTTTGGAAAATTAGTCTACAATAACATCTCTAATCTCAATTTTAGTTTTTAGGCAAAAAAAAGAACATATTTATACTCATTAATATTCAAATAAATAGTTTTTATTCAGAAAAAAATATCCTGAACCTTCTTATGAAAAATCTGGTCAACTTGAATCCAACACAAAAAAGTCAAAACCCAACCCAAAATTAAAACTTTAGCCAAATGTCTAATACATTCAAACCTTTTTAACACAATAATAGCTTAACATGGAATAATATTGAGTTGGAAAATTAATGTTAATTCATTTGTTTAACATGACAGAGAATTTCAAAAAATAGTGCCTAAGGTGAAAATATTTTTTTGAATGAAAAAGTTTCCCTATAATTAAGAAATTAAGAGGATTTTTCTCCAGCTTTGGACAAATTATATGATGCCCACACATTCATAAAAAGAAGCAACCTGCAAAAGTTAATAACAGACTTAAAAAAAATTATTAGCAGGTACCAAAAGTAAGCCTCCCCCCCCACCCCCAATATATGAGAATTTTTCCTTTTTTGAAAAAGTACTATTTATAAGCCCTCCCTTTCAAGTTTTATTTTCTAACACTTTCAATCCTTCTAAGTTTCAGGAAATTCATTAATTTTTTTTTCCATATCTCCTAAATGAATATATATTATGCAATTTATTTGTAAGTAATCTCTTTACATACCTATTGTCTCAGAATGACATATGTTCTCTATGTAATACTATTAATGTTTTCCTTGATTTTTATGTACTATGACTTAAAAGATATTTATACTGAGTTTATTATAATTCTTGTTCATATTCTTTTTGAATCTAAATTAATTATTTTATGTAAATTTGTTTCATTAATTTATTATTTTTATTAATGGAAACTATTTAGCTTCTATCGAAGGAAATTTTAAAACCAAAAAAATGTTTATTTTATTTTGCAAATTGTATAAATCCTCTGAAATTTCATAAATTCCAAATATAACCCCCACCCTTCGAATTTTCCCATCTTTTTCACAAAAGTTCCAATTATAAGCCTACCTTAAAATCCTCAGAATTTCCTGTCTGCTAAAGTTCAGTATTTTACTTTAAATAAATTTATTATTGTCTAAAATGATGACCAATTTGTTTCATTTCCATATTATTTTTTTTTATTTCTTACTAATTTATGATTTTAAGAGAAGGGAGATATTTGTAGGTTAACTTATTTCATTTTTATGTCTATCATAGATGGCGCTACTGTTTTTACGTTTAATACAAAATCTCAGATAACGCAGAAAAAATTCACAGTCCTTTCAATTTCGTGTTAATGAGGTTCGACTGTATACAAATATACATTAGACTCATGCACAGGTGTTACTATACTTGATAATTCTATTTCAATCTGACCAAAAAAAGTTAAACTCTAACCTAACACATTTTAATGCACACTCACAAGTGAAAGATAAATAATCCATATGTTAATTGCAATTATGGAAAAGCAGTCTACAATAACATCTAGATTCCATTTTAGTTTTTTTTTTTTAATGAACCCTTATACTCATTAATATTCATATATGGCTTTTAATCCAAAAAAAATGTTTAGAAATTTCTTTTGAAAACAAAAAAATTGACGTGTAAAAATCAAAACTCAACCTGACTTGCCAAAAGAAAAACAAACAAACAAACAAAAAAAAAACATTTCCAACTTGATTTGTGGGTTAGTTAGGTGGATTGAGTCATGTGCAAGGAAAATCAGGTTATATACCTGATCTGACGCAGGACTCTACTTTGGGTATTTTGTATGTAAAAATAGAATTTTATAATCAATTTTCCACTAACTTCTTGATATACTAGCATTTTAAAGCTAGAGTATAAAAATTTTATACACTGGTGTATGTCAGAAGAAAATACAACATTTCAATATTTTTAGAACTTAATTATAAATTAATTTTAAAGCATTTTCCCTTTAGCCGACAGCGGGAGATAAACCAACAAAAATTCTTTATTTTACAACTGTTTCCAAATCACAGAAACAATCGAGTTAATTATGTACCAAAGTATGCTAACTGGCTGTAAAAGTGCTATGACGAAATATTCTAAATACTGAAAAGCAGAAAATATAAATTAAAGAGTTTAAAATATAGTCTTTTATCATTTAATAGTTTTATATTAATTAAATTATGACTATACTTTGAGGAAACTATTTAGAAATACTGAATACATAGTTTAAATTATGCTTTCCATTTCTTAAAAAAGAACCATAAAAAATCATCATGCCTCATTAACATATTCACTAATCCGCATAAATCAAAATTAAACATAAATCAAATCAGTGAACTTTAACCAATTGGGATGCACACCAAATAAACGTATTGTGATCGAAATTCTTTGGAACTACATGAATTTCAATATGAAATGAGGGAGATTTAAAAAATAAACATAGAATGAATGTATATATAAAAAAAACTTTATATTTCTTTCCACCCCCCCCGCCCCCTTCATTTTTTTTTTTTTTTTTTTTTTTTTGAAGAAGAAGAGTGAGGTGGAGAGGTTATTC
Source organism: Maratus speciosus (assembly GCA_963932465.1). Classification (NCBI taxonomy): domain Eukaryota; kingdom Metazoa; phylum Arthropoda; class Arachnida; order Araneae; family Salticidae; genus Maratus; species Maratus speciosus. The sequence continues at coordinate 62,835,667 of OZ010797.1, read as the reverse complement.
ATTCCCCTTAACATCAAGATTTGAAAATGATAAACATTTTGTTATTATTAGAAATTGATAATTTTGATGTTTGCAAACTCAGCTACATTTATTCTTTCATTTTTTAGTATCATTCTGATATTTTTATGCTATTTACTATGTGACATTCAGAAATATTGTGGATTGTCATATTAAAATAAATGTAGAAATATTTATTTAGTTATCTGTAGGCAATTAACAACCACTACTATGTTTTTTATTAAACTTAACTATCAAAACTGTAATAAACTACAGTATTCACAATTGAGTATTTTTATAATAAGCAGTAAATAACAATAATTACTTCTTTAAAAGTTAAAATGTAGATTCGGTCTTTATCCCCCCAACTCCTAAAAAAAAGAAAAGAAAATCAAACAAATATTATAAGATATAAAACATATTGATGTAAATAAAGTGATTTATTGATTTTTAAAACTAAATGCAAATTAATAAACCAATTATAATTTAAAAATTAAAATATTAGTTTTAACACTAAGTACAAAGAATTCGGAAATTTTGTATGCATAGTAATTTGAATTGATAAAACTTTAAATATCTCTAAAATGATTCTTCTAGAACAATGTTAATGTTGTTTATTTACTGTATAGTTTATTGGGTTCCGGCAGTCTATCGAACGCAAACACTGGCTGCCGGTAATAAGAATCGTTCAAATAGTGATTCGTTCTCTGGAGCAACGGACAGTCCTACTGCGCATGCGTAGTAGCCTGCCGGAACTATAATAAAGATCCGGCTGCCGGCTCTCTAACCACAGCCTAAATTTAAATTATGCGTTTTTATTTTTTCCATTACCCTTATAATAAAGGAAGAAAGCAACAGGCCGTAATTCTTCCATTACCTTTATAATAATAATAATAATATTAAATACGTGCTGTTATTCTAACTGTAAATGGAAGACTACGAAATTAAAAAAAAAGTGTCACACATTCAAAATTTAAAAAAGTAAATTTTTTAAAAATTTTAAATTTTTGTACTGTTGCATAAATTGGCATGCAAATAAATTGCAGTTTTATACTTTTATCTTTATTGGAGGGAGAGGGGCTCAAACAAAAATTTATTAAACCATCTCTTTAAATCAAAAGAGCATAAAATGCAAAATTTGTCATGTAAATTTATTTTCATAAATATATTTAAATTCTTAAATATATTTAAATTATTTTTTAGTTTCACAACAACAACAACAACAAATATACCTTGCAAACTTCCCATGTATTCACAGAAAAAATTAAACTAAATAAAACATGGAATTAAATAATTCAGTTGGCTAAATAAATTATTAAGCCATTGCCTTGCATTAAAAAAATTACAAGGTACAAAATATAATTAAAATCTGTTTCTGAAATAATTTAAGTTGCTAGTTAAATACATCAATAATTAAATGATTTTCTGCATGGTATCACCATCTATTGGCTAAATTCGGCATTAAACAATAAATGGGAAATGTATTCACAGAAAAAATTAAGTGAAATAAAACCTCAAATTAAATAATTCAGTTGGCTAACTAAATTATTAAACGGTTGCCTAGCATTAAAACTTTCAAGGTACAAAATATAATTAAAATCTGTTTTTGAAGTAATTTAAGTTGCTTGTACATGATTAGTTAATACATCAATAATTAAATGCTTCTCTGCATGGTTTCGCAATCTATTTGGTAAATTCAGCATTAACAATAAATGGGGGGGGGGATATTACAATAAAACTTTCTTTTCAATAATGGGAGCAATAATAATGTATTTTATGCATTTTATACAGTTGTATCTAGTAAATCTAATATCCTACCACCCCAATACAACTAAAAATTGAATATTTACATTAAAGTAGCAATAAATGTTATGTCACATGTTAGTGTTATGTCACATGTTGATAGATTAAAAACTTACATGATGGAAAATTATTTCTTAAAATAAAAAATCAGTAATTTCCCAAATAAATTTTATTTGAAAGTATTTTTTTGCTTACAATTTTATTGTATTTTAAATAAAAAGGTTTAAAGAGTAATATTTCTTTATATTTTTCTTAAGAAAGCAAACTTTTTACATAGTAAGTTTTAACAAAGATTTCTATATCTGTGAAACAAACTATAACCTCCACATTTTGTATATTACTTCCATATCTTACTAAAAAGTGAAATAGCACAGCACTCTTTACAATTGAAGTATGAGGTATACTTTTTTGAGCGAGGGGGGGGGGGAATTAAAGGTGAATGGAAATCACGATTATGAGTTCTTATCATTAGTCTTTATTTTTTTATTTTTTTTTATCTTTTTATTATTAACTTAAAAAAACTAATGATATCAATTAAAAAAACCCTTAACGGGTTAAAAGTTTGTGACGCAGCACTTTATCTTATTGCTATAAGAATTTTAAATATGGAACTTAAAAATAATGATATCAAATTTTAAGTGACGCTATATTATTTATGTCATCATTTTATTTTTGTTTTATTTATAATTGCATGCGTAAGAATTATGTTAAATTTAAAAGGATGTATAAAAATTTATTCATTGATGTGCTATCATTCACATTTTTCATAAATTCAAACTATGAGTTTTAAAAGATATGATATCAAAATTTAAATGACGCCTTGATGTAGCCTTAAACAATTTGTTTTAAAATTCAATTTTAATTGTTTTCGATTTGGCTAAATATATTTATACGTCTAACCAAAACTTTTAATTTTCCAATACACTGTTAAAAATACCACTTTCACTGAACCTGTACAATGCACTGTAATGTATTTATATGAATAAATTGATTTATCTTTTGTGCCACGCTATCCAAAATACAAAGTAAAATTTATGTAAGTGATTTCTTTGCGTCATTGTATCCAAACTAAGCGAAATGTATGCAAATGGATATTATGACGCAAAGAAGTCACTTACATAAATTGCAAAGTCTCTACATCCCCCCCCCCTTTGTACCAACTTGCGATACAGATTTCAGGTTTATTTAAGAATATTATTACGGGCTCGGGCAATGCCGGGCAGGGCAGCTACTACAGTAATATACTTATTGAGGCAGAATCATGAGAAAACAGCAAAACATTCTGTTTTAGACAGATTTTTCGTTCTAGCAGTTGAAATTGCATTGTATTATTTTCATGGAAATGGACCTTGGATTGGAATATATCCATTCAATGTAGAATTGCACTTTCACAGGCTGTATTTATTTATTTATTATTATACAGCAAACTCCCTCAATTCTGCAACCCTAAAATCCACATATCATCACAGATGGCTAATTCCATGAAAACTTGTCATACCTGTCACACAGCTGAAAATCGCTATGCTTGTTGGCCACCGTTATTTTCGAAAAGTTTGCTTTGTGTTATTCAAATGATGAGATAACACCAATAAAATAAGTCAGATTTTTCCATTCTAAAATACTGGTAGCCAAAAATCGTAGTGTGTGACAGACATGACAAAATTTCATGAAATTAGCCAGATGTGAACAAGGAAAATCAGATGCAAGGAAAAAGTTATAAATTTTTTTACAGTTATATATATCACTCTCTATCAGGGGTGTATTGGAGGGTATACGCGGGTATACGCCGTATACCTTCTGGATTTTTTAAAGAACTGTATACCCTCTGTTTCTCAAATAAAGCTATAGCGTATACCCTAGACATGACGTTCATGACTTTAGCGTATACCCTCTGTTTTTTTTACGACTTCATCACTGCTCTCTATGTTTTAGGATAAGTAATTCTTGAAGATATAACTAAACTCCAGTTTTTCATAAAAAAGAAAAATATTTTTTTCTAAAAAAAAATTAAGATATTGTTCATAGCACTGGTAATCACAATCTTTTTACCAAATATATTTATGTATTAATCAAGCTTTTTTGGTTATTAAGATTTAACTAAACCTGAATCCTGACTTCCTTATTTTATGATTTTGATGTGAATTAATAGGGTACATTTAAGAGGAAAGTTTCATTGAATAGTTCAAGAAAATCTCATCTTTATTAGGCATATTTAATTATACATTATTAATTATTTTCTTGACCTTTACTTTCTATAATTTAATCACTTTTAAAATTATCTTACTTTTCATTATATTAGCTTATTACTTTACTTAATTATTTTAATATTTTACTATATTGCAAGCATTCATTATAATTTTGATCATATTATTACATATTAACATAAAAAATGTAAACAAAGCAAAGACCGAAAATCCACAAAATTCTAATATCCGCACAACCTATGGTCCCAAGCTGTGTGGATTTGAGGGAGTCTACTGTATCGTGTTTGTTTATACTTTTACATAAATTTTGATTACAGAAAGGTTTCATACAAAATTCCATTATTAATGAATTTTTGCCAAGATCTCATGTAGAGTATATAATTTGCTGCAGTCTTGTGAGGACTTTTTTCACATGCAGTATTTTAAACACTCAGTTTTATACTTTATAAAATTTTTTATTACTGCAGGTATTTGGATAGATTTTATCTTTATTTTAAGGAATAGTTAAAACTAACGAAACAATCCTCTGAACATAAGAAAATATACATCGAATATATCTGTACTAGTATTTACGATTATTTTTAATATTTGTTTTCTAAAGAGTAACTAAAGTAATGAGTACTTTGTAATGGGTAATCAATTTGAAAATAATGAATACATACGGGTTTTCATTTAGTCGTTACTTTTACAGCACTGATTCCCACCACTCCATTTCACAGCTGTTGTTTTGTTTCATTATCACTTCTCATTATTTTTGCATCAAATTCAGAAATTGTCACAATAATGACTTTTTTAAAAAGGTGATAGTGAAAATATGGAAATTTTTCATGCCTCAAATTACTGCCAACCTGAGATTTTATTCATAATATATAGTTTTATTTATTCTATATGAAGTTTTATTTATAACTTTAACAATACTGAATACATTTTAGAAAACTTTTCCACAGGCTTACCTTGCTCCAAAAACATCTCAAGAAAAGCTTGGAGTGGCCACCATCCATGTCTAAACAATACTGATCTAATTTGTTCATGGAAAGTGGTTGACAGATTCTATACTAATTTGCACAGAGAAATCTATAAAAAGCACGAAATTTTAATACAATTCATTAATTTAACAATTATGGTAAAAAGACCTATGTTATACATTGCTTTAAGGCTCCGCTGCACTCAAACTCCCCAGTCACGATATTCCATGGTAGCCTATGGGAAAATTTTGAAGCGCAATGACTCATTACCTAATATAATTATTAAAATACAGTTTTCACCATCAGAAAGTAGACGTCAGATGCTGATGATGTGCGTTTTTAAAAATTATCTCAGTAAATTTTAAGTGCATAAAAAATACCTATAAACTTTGAAATTTCCATTTGATAAAATTTTATTATCTTCTTAAAAATACTTAAAATTTACATACCATGGGATTTCATGATTGAAGAGTTTCAGTGCAGCGGCCATTTAAGAGCCATACACTAGTCATGCAAAGAAACGAGAACACTAATATTAATCCTATGGGGGTATTATTTTAAAAATTCTTGATTGCATTTTAATATTTTTGAATGATTTTTTTACATAGGATAGCCGAGGACAATCTAGAACCAGGCTAGTTTTTACTTTTTCAATTTTGTTTTCAGATCGGATTTTCCTAAAAAAAAATACTTTCACTTTATGAACTGTCTGGAATCAATTCTGAAATTGAAACTACAAAAGTATAAAAAAAAACTATAACCAAAATTGAAAAAGTAAAAACTAGCCCAGTTAGAGATAGACCTCGGCTATCTTATGCGAAAAAAAAAATCACTTAAAAATACTAAAATGCAAGCGAGATATTTGAAAATAATGTTCACATAGACTTAATATTAGCATTTTTGTTCCTTCCTGTCACTAATGTGGGTTATTCTAAATTATATTAAAACAACTCTAAATGCAAACAATATATAAATCCGTAAATAAAGCAATTCCAGACAATGAGAAACCCGACATTAAATCATGAAGACATAATAACTTGAAAAAATGCAATTGTTGTCAGTAAAAAAATTAATTCGAAACAGACGTACTTACGTATTATCTGGACCAGGCCGCTCACTGCACCAACAATGGCGTTAAAAAAATTAATTACACTAACACTCATTATTATTATTATTATTTTTTACTTTCTTCACTTTAAGTGCATTTTTAATGTTATATAGTTGCCATATTAAAGGGAATGACAGAAGTATTTATATAAGAATAGGGAGGGATGGGACAATTTTTACAAAAATATTTTTTACTATATGTTTCGCTAGTACAAAATCGAAATTTTCAGAATAACATCTTTAAACATTTCAACATATTTAAAAATTATAAATTTTATAATATATAATTTAATTATATGATATATAATTTAATTTTTAGATTAATAAACCATTTAACAAGAAAAATGCCCATTCCCCTCTCATGTGAGGGACATGTTTTTAAAATGAAAATTCATATTTAAATTTAAAAATACGGTGAAAAAATATCAAAGGCAATGTGAAATTTACATTCCTATGGTATATTATAAATCACAACATTTATTTTGTGTTATATTATACTTAGTGAAATCCAAATCAAATGAAAAATATTATTGTGCCCGACTAGTGCAGCCAATTAATTTTGGTGGATGTAGCTTTGCATTTACGTCTTGTTCATCAATGATGAAACAATCAGTTTCTTGTGGGACGGTGAAATTTCATTTTTCATTCCTCCTTAAAAATAGTGTATTGCCAAGTAAAAATAAAAGTTTTCAGTTTGAGTTTAATTAACTATTTCAAAACAGCAATATTTTATTTTAAAAAAACTAAGAAAATTGATATTATAGAAATAAATATAAATATTTAATACTAATGGTTGACATTGATAAATAATGCATGAGTAAGAAAAGAAAAATTTGCAGTGCTTTTATTTTTTAACTTGCAAAATAATAAGTTTTATTTGTTACACTATTCAATTCCAAAACAAGATAGTCTTACAAATATAAAATACCAAAAATTTGTATGTAATTAAATATAATTATTTGGATAGAGACACCATTTGGGAACGATGGGACATGTCCCATCCCAAGAGCAACATAAAAAAAAAAGTTTTACAAATTGCAGTTTTTAGATTTAACTTAACTGTCCATTTATAAAAGACATACTGCTGAGTTTACAAAATGTTAAAAGCAATTAAGTCAGCAAAAAAGAATGAGACTGAAAATTTACATTAGAAATCTAAATACAGTAGATTTCCTCAAATCCGCGCAACTGGGGACCAGGGGTTGTGTGGATTTTAGAATTTTGCAAATATCTGGTCACTTCTTTGCTTAGATTTTTTAAACAATAATTTGAATGTAATAATGCAATCGAAATGCTTGCAGTATAGTAAAATATTACAATAATTAATTAAAGTAAACAACTAAAATGATAAAAAGTAAGATAATTTTAACAATGATTACATTATTAAGAGTAAAGGTAAAGTAAATAATTAATAATGTATAATTAAATATGCATAATGAAGGTGCGATACATGTATCTTGAATTATTCACTGAAACTTTTCTGATATACCGTAATTTCCGTCCTATAATCCGCAGTCGCGATTTTTAGAACTTATAAAAAAATTTTAGCAGATAATCTGCATTGGCGTATAATCCGCGGATTATACGCCGGACTATACGGGGATTATTCATTTTTTTTTGAACATTCGAAAGTGCCACTAATAAACCACCTCCCTATTTATTTAGTTGCTCTATTTAAATGATAATTGTATTAAAATAATTGAAAAAAATAACAATAAAATAATTACAAGTTAAAAAAATACAAAACAATTTTCCGTTGAATCTTGTATCTGAAACGTAGAATGTCTTGTGATCGATTTGGCTGTAGATTTATGATAATAATCGACACCTATATCGATTTGACTATAGATTTATGCTTGATTATTTTGTAATTTTATGGTATGGTCCAAAACAGCTGAAACCAATGACTCAATCTTCTTATCTTTCCAAACAATGACTCTTGTAATATGCATACACGAGGGAATACATACAGGCGCGGATCCACGGGGGGGGGGCGATCGCCCCCCCCCCAAATCCAACGATTATCGCGAATTTCGACAAATGGTCTCCGAAAACAAAAAACAATTTCGTGAATTGTTCGCAGGTGAAAGGGTCTCAAAAAACGCGAATTTCGTCAAAAGATTGCGCAAAAAACGCCAATTTCGTAAAATGATCGAGAAAAAACGGAAATTTCGTCAAAGGATCGCGAAAAAACGCGAATGTTGTCAAAGAAGCGCGGAAAAAATGCGATTTTCGTCAAAAAATCGCACATTTCATCAAAGGACCCCGAAAAAAACGCGAATTTTGTCAAAAGATCGCAGAAAAAGAACGCGAATTTCGTCAAAGGATCGCAGAAAAAACGCCAATTTCGACAAAGAATTGCGGAAAAACGCTAATTTCGCGAAAGAATCGCGCAAAAAACGCTAATTTCATCAACAGATCTCTGAAAAAAGGCGAATTTCTTCAAGGAATCGCGAAAAAAATACGCAAATTTCGCCAAAGATTCGCTGAAAAAACGCGAATTTCGTCAAAGGGTCGCGGAAAAAACGCACAATTAGCACAGGGAAGAGATTCCCCTAGGTGAGCATCTACGAAGGGGGGGGGGTCGATCGGGGCAAAGAAGAGAAGAACAAATTTACCAAGTTGGTTTATAAGAAATCAACACACCATACGCTTTTTAACTGACTGGGATTAGGATATAATCCTCTTTTGTTCATTCATCAAATACCTTAAAATTTACCAATGTGGGTGGCAATAACAGTATATTTTTTACACATTAGTGGCTGTCTTCAGAAAACATTAAGATGCTTGAATTTTTCAAAGGACCTTTCTTTTTCTTGTTTCTTTCTTTCTTTGGAAATTGTATGAATCCCATTCTTTTCTCAAACAATAAAGCACTCCTCAAAAATATTGTTATACAGAAATTAGAATTGTAGCTTCTTTGAATGAACGAAAAAGTTTCAACACTTTAAAGGGATCCGCATAACGTTGTAAATTTATGTTGTAGAGATTCAACAAAAGGTACACGAAGTGGCATCGTCCCCCACCTCAACCCATAGTGTCAAAAATTATGTCGCCATATGCCTTTTGACTGGACATAATCCTATTTTGTTCACTAATTGCCGAAACGTCAGAGAGGTTTACCATTGATACCCGAAAAGTGTTTGGTTTTCGTTTGCTTGTCTGTGTGTTCCGCGAAAACTGCCGTTAAAAGCGTTGGATTTATATCATGGTGGGGCGACCTCCCCGATCGAACCCCCCCCCACACATGGATGCGCTCCTCCTGGTGTTAATTGTGCGTCTTTTCCGCGTCCCTTTGACGAAATTCGCGTATTTTTTGACAAAATTCGCATTTTTCTGAGATCTGTTGACGAAATTCGCGAAATTAGCGTTTTTTGTACGATTCTTTCGCGAAAATTAGTGTTTTTTCCGTAATTGTTTGGCGAAATTAGCGTTTTTTCGCAATTGTTTGGCGAAATTCGCGTTTTTTCTGCAATCCTTTGGCGAAATTAGCGTTTTTTTCTGCGATCCTTTGACCAAATTCGCGTTTTTTCTATCGATCCTTTGACGAAATCCGCGTTTTTTCTGCGGTCTTTTAACGATATTCGCGTTTTTTTCTGCGACACTTTGACGAAATTCGCGTTTTTTCCGCGCTTCTTTGACGAAATTCGCGTTTTTTTGCGAGATCCTTTGACCTGCGAACGATTGATGAAATCGATTTTTTTCGGCAACCATTTGCCGCAATTCGCGATAATCGATGGATTTATATTTTTTTAACCAAGGGGGGGGGGGAGGTGCGATTCGCTCCTATGAAAAGGTATAAACACCACTTAGATGACACATTTTGATTTTCAAGGATCGCCTTCAGAAATTTGAAGGCGATCCTTTTTCAGAGATTACTCTCTTCCAGAAATCTGATATTAAAAAATAGATGTGATTGTTATGTTTTTCAGCTACGGTAATTGGTTCTTATGTATTTTTTTAGTGCTGAATCCAAAAATGACCTTTATTTTTTACCATACCATCACGTCAGGATTTTTCACAAATCGCAAATTTTTAAATAGTCGAAATATTGCGAAAATCAGCTGCTGTAAAATAGACGTAACATTTTTTCATAATAACTTATTCATTTTTTTGCTTATACTATGGATTTTTACAGTTAAACGTGTAAAATATTGTTTATTTAAAATCCTTATAATTTTATTCCATGCGTGGAAGTTTCTTTGAACCGCTCATGCTCTGCTTCGTACTTTTCTTTTAATCTTCTCTATGGGGTTCATCTCGGTATCCTCTTTTATTTTGGCGGTTGATAAAGCAGGGAAATTTGTGGCAGATATATTTAAAACATTTACCTTCTTTTGTTGCTGTACTTACAAATTACTTTGAGAGATTTTCGCTATTTTTAGCCCCCGGTACGGTATGGTACCTATTTCTTTCTCCCAGCTTATTTTGTGACATCTCCAAAAAATAACGTTACCTTACAGAAGCCAGCCGTGAAACAAAGCAGTATGATTAAATACTCTATAGCAATTTTTTTAACTTCTAAGCATCGCACATTTTCAATGTTTATACCGTCATATTCGAAAAAAAAGTACTTTATAATGCAATTTGTTTGAAAACTGCATCTCCATTTATTTTTGAAATATTAATTTATTTTGTGTGTAGTTTTTAGAGACATTTGCTTAATATTGGCAACGGAAGAACTCCATTTCTGTAGAAAGTAGAAGAAAAATAGCAATTATATCTTTTTGTTGCCATTTTCCCATAAAGACTGAAAAAAAAAAAAAGTTAAAATACGTGCTATTTTCAAAACATATAAATGAAAGATTTCTGATAAAACAGGGAGCTTTTAGAAACTAAATTTCATTTTAAATAGCTATAATGATAATACAAACAAATGAAGGCTTGTGAATCTTTAGATGGCCAATTTTTTGTCGAGTTTTTTGAATGAGGAAATCTCTTTTTTTTGTGTGTGTGTGTATTATTCAGCGACAGTAACGTCTTAAGCGTACTTTACTGTAGATGTTGTTTAACACTGGATCGCAAATGATGAATTCTTCAGCGGATGTGGATGGCGTCACTTTATGTAAAATAAAATCGCATGTTATAAGTCTTAAAACTGAACTACAGTAGAGCCCCGATTATCGGAGTTTCCGCTTTCACAAAGTTATTTTCTTCTGATGAACTGATGGCTTCCATTTTTTTTTGCAAAAAAATTTATAGCCATCCCCCCCCCCCCCATTCTGACCAGAAAATCAGAGTTCTAACTTTTTACAACTGCTCTTTCATCTTCACATAACACTTCATTTATAACGACTGTTTCATAATAATGGAAGCCATCAGTCCATCAGAAGAAAATGATCCATTCCAAAGGTATAAGTTCGATTAACTCGGATAATCGGGACTCTACTGTATCTATATTTATATACATATATTTTTTTTTTGTCATCGGGGGCGACACTAAATTCTGAAAAGCAGAATTCCTGTTTTCTAGTTTTACTTTTTAACTTTGAAATTTACGATTTGCGAAAATCGTGACGTGATGGTTAAAAATGAAGGTCATTTTCGTATCCAGTGCTAAAAAATACATAAAAATCAATTACCAAAAGTTAAAAAACACAATCATCGCAGGCTTGTGTTATTAATGTTGTTCACTATAACTAAAATAACAAAAAATAAGATAAATAATTACCATAGTACAAGAGTAAAAAGAAAAAGAAAAAAAATAAGACATTTAATAAATAAATTCTGTTATAACGTTTTTAATTTTACGACCTAATAAGTAACAATAAACCATATTTTGAGAGGGCGGGATTATACAATAAGAGTGTTGGATAACCGAGTGTTTCGGTTAATCGGACGTCGGATAATCGAAAGTCTGTAACATTTTCAAATCGCATTAATTATTTCATATTCATTTAAAAATTAACTGCAAGGAATGATCTGAGCAACAGAAATTATGACTACGTTGATTATATGTCACTCGGGATCGCCCCCCCCCCCCCCCCAAAAAAAAACCGATTATCTGCATCCGCCCTGGTCTATATTGACTCAAACAAAATCTAAATCTTTTCAGAATAATCGAGCTTCAATGGATATATGTAATCGAATCATCGAATGTTGGTTGTTTTCGTGCGATATGATTGATGCGGTATATTAGTATATTATACTATTTTTAATTTTATATTTTTAATCCCCAATAGCACGTTAGTGTCTAAAATAATGCTTTTATCTTATTACATATATTGTGTCGGATTAAATTCTTATTGAATATGTAATCTAAAAGATTATTAACACAATGTTAACAAGTTATTTTGAAAAGTATTTCACAAAAATTGACCCATTGAAGCAAACAAAAAACAACTGATTTTAAAAATAATAACGCTTATTTTTTACTGTGATTGTATATCGTAACACTCAGCGCGTTACAGTTTAAAAAGATTTTTCATATTTGACAATAGATTTATGCTACTTCCGATACCTATATTGATTTTGGGCCTACATTTATGCTAATTCCGATACCTATATCGATTTGGCTATATATTTATACTAATAATCTGTACCTATTTCGATTTAACTATAGATTTATGCTAATTGCGATAACTATATCGATTTGGCCCTATGTTTATCCTAATTCCGATACCTATATCGATTTGGCTATAGATTTATGCTAATAATTGATACCTATATCGAAATCACCTTCCGCTTTTTAAATAACGTTCAGTCACGGAGTAAAAGGGGTGGAGTGGAAACTTAACAGGCATTACTCGCCGAAAATGCAAGTTGCATTTTGGTAAATAATGAGGGCGCTACAATCCGCATGTTGGCCATTCTTCTAGCTGAATATCATACGGTTGTATGTATAAAGAGCCGTACGTTAGAATTAAAAAATATTTTATGTTATTCGTTTATTTTTTATTATTGATATTACAAAGCATAAATTAGGATGGGGTATAAGTGTTTTGTTCCTGGATTGAAAAAAGGTTATACCAGTGACATAAAAAAAAAAAGAAAAAATGAAGGGAAAATAAAATTGAGCTTGTTCTGTGCTTTACAGGTGAGAGATTTTTTTAGGCTTTAATATAAAGCTATTTGCTTGTAATTATGTTTAAATTGAGAAATTTTTATCTTAAATCGATCTTAGTGTATATGTTTTTTAAATGTTATACTTAATGAACACTAAAAATTGCTGTGGGTAATTGATATGTACCTATCTGTCAAATACCATTTAAATTGACATTAAACCATTTAAATTGCAGAATTTTGTCATGTCAAATTCTATGAAAATGGTCAAAATGAAAACTTCAAAAGAAATTAATAAAAGTTTCCTTCATTCTATTAAATCCTATCATACGTAATTAATTCAATAATATCCCATGATAGGTAATTATTCTAGGCTGCCATGGTGATTATTCTATTAAATCCTATCATACGTAATTAATTCAATGATACCCCTTGATAGGTTATGATTCTAGGTTGCCATGGTGATTATTCTATTAAATCCTATCACACATAATTAATTCAATGATATCCCATGATAGGTAATGATTCTAGGTTGTCACGGTGATTATTCTATTAAATCCTATCACACGTAATTAATTGAATGATATCCCATGATAGGTAATGATTATAGGTTGTCATGGTGATTATTCTATTAAATCCTGTCACACGTAATTAATTAAAAGATATCCCATGATAGGTAATGATTTTAGGTTGAATTGATGATTGAGTTCTATTTAAGATGGAGTCCTATTATTTTTGTATTACTGAATTTAATGTATATAATCGTAATAAATTTTGTATTCATGCAATTTTGCATAAGAGTGAGTCTAAAGGGTTTTTTAAATTTGATATTTTGTATGCTCTGACTTGAAAAGATATAGTAATCTAAAATATACTGTTACATTTTTCCATAAATATTTATGAAGTATTCTGGAAAATAATCTTAATTGTATGTAAGAAAAATCGGAATTTTTTGTAAAAATTGAGTCGAGTCTGATTTTTTTTTTTTTTTTTTTTGCAAGGGCGTGAACTGCGAAAATACAAACGGACAAGGCCGGGCCAAACTTTTAGTTTTTCCACCCGCCCGGTACGGGCCAAGCCTAATTATTTCTCTTTCGGGGCGGATCGGGCCCGGGCCTGGAAATTCCGGTCCTCTAATTCCCCCCCCCCCCTTATAAGTAAGATTATATTTTAGAGAATGGATTGAAGGGAGATGATAAAAATATCTCGGTGACTCAAATAATCAGAAGGTTTTGTAGAAAAATAAACTTTATTAACATAACAACACATAGTCATATATTCGCCAACATCACTGACAGAATAAACTGCCGCTCTCTGCAGAGTTCGAATGTTACTGCGTCACGTGACTTCAAAAGCTCTCCGCAGAAAACGCGGGGGGAGGAAATGCGCCTCATTGCTATTGGCTGGCTCCTCGCGTGCGAGAGAGAGAGAAATAGCAGACGGCTACAGAGTATGCCCCCAGTGACGAAGTCGCGATTACAAAAAGGTAGCAATTAATAAGATACATAAGAAAGGTCTTGAGTAAAATTAAAGTACATATGATGCAAAAAAAAATAGAAAATATATTATGCATTACATGAAAAACAATACTTTTGAGAAGGAAATAGTATGCACACTATATACATCAATGTTTTAAACAATATAATCCGTAACGAGATGTTTCGGAAAACGAACTTTACGACCAGATTTGGTGGTAGGGTGTTCGACAGGAGTAGTTGGAATATTTATGGGCTCATTTTGTTTTTGAGGTTGGGAAGGTGAAATATAATCTGCTAATTGATATGCAGGTTTAATGCGATCAATAGATACAGTACAGCGCTTCCCGTTTAATTCCAAGTCAAACGTTTTCTCAGACCTGTCAATCACTCGATGAGGTCCTGTATAAGGGGGTGATAAGGGAGGATTGACTTTATCTGATCTAAGAAACACGTGTGAACAGGTTTTTAATGAGGGATTGACATAAATTTTAGGATTGCCGTGCATTGCAGTGGCAATGGGATTTAACTTTCTCATTTTTTCAGTTAACTCAGTGACGTATGTAAGAGTAGGTGGTTGATTTATAGTTTCAGTGTTTATGAGATCAGAGGGTAGTCTGATATTTGTGCCATAAACAAGTTGAGCACAGGTCGCTTGGATATCATTTTTAAGAGCAGTGCGTAAACCAAGTAAGACAATCGGGAGGATTTCAGTCCATTGAATTTGATTGTGAGCTTTAAGAGAACTCTTAAGATGGCGATGAAATCTTTCAATAAAACCGTTAGACTGTGGATGGTATGCTGTAGTTCTGATGCGTTTACATCCTAATCTATCTGTAAGCTCTTTGAAAAGAGTGGACTCAAAATTTCTACCCTGATCAGTTGTGATGGTAACAGGGGTTCCAAATCTGGAGATCCAACTGTGTATCAATGTACGAGCAGTTGTTTCTGCAGTCATATCAGATGTGGGTATAACTTCGGGCCATCTCGTGAATCTATCAATGATGGTCATGCAATACTGATTGCCATCGGATGATGGTAAAGGTCCGATAAAATCAATATGAATATGGGCAAAACGAGCATCAGGTTCAGAGAATGTACCAATTGGTGATTTGGTGTGTTGAAAGATTTTAGCTTTTTGACATTTCGTACAGCTGCGAACCATAGATTTTATGTCCTTACGCATGCAAGGCCATACAAATCGTTTAGAAATTAAATCTAATGAAGCTGAGATACCAGGATGCGAGAAATAATGTAAGGTTGAAAAAACTGATTGTCGCATATTTTTAGGAACAAATGGTCGAGGATGTTTTTGTGACATATCGCAATATAAATGTACATCTTCGAGTGGAAAATAATGTTTTTCTAATTTTAATGAAGTGGTGTCAAATTCGAGAAGTTGTTTTAGCTCTTCATCATTTGTCTGAGCAGTGGCAAACTCTTTAAAATCTAACACATTAGGAGAAATTGAATCTATCTCAATTCGAGATAATGCATCGGCCACAATGTTGTCAGAGCCTTTAGTATATCTAATATCAGTAGAAAACTGTGAAATATAGTCTAAATGTCTCAATTGACGTGGGCTACATTTATCAGGGTTTTGTTGAAATGCGAATGTAAGGGGTTTTTGGTCTGTATAAATAATGAAATTTCGACCTTCTAGCATGTGTCTGAATTTTTTAATAGAACAGTAAATAGCAAATAATTCACGATCATAAGTAGACCAATTTCTTTGAGATTTATTTAATTTACAGGAATAAAATGCTATTGGTTCCCATTGGTTTTCGGAGAGTTGCATTAAAGATCCACCAATTGCGACATTGCTGGCATCGACCCATAAGCGTAGCTGGGCGCCAGGAATTGGATGTCGTAATAATGTAGCTCGAGCTATAGCTTCTTTTGAAGCAGTGAAGGAAAGAATGGCTTCATCGTTCCATTGTAATTGCTCAGTTTTGTTAGCATTGGAACTGGGATGTTTTTTCGTATTTTTGTGTCCTTCTAAGAATTTAACGAGTGGAGCTAAAATATCGGCAGCTTTGGGAATGCACCGTCGATAAAAGTTGAAAAGACCTAAGTAGCGTCTTAGTTGAGTTAAGGTACAGGGCTGGGGGAAATCTAGGATGCATTTTACACGATCAGGTAAGGGTTCAATTCCTGCAGCTGAAAGTTTGAATCCTAGAAAATCGATAGTGGATTGGCCAAATTTACATTTATCAACATTAATACACAGACCATACTCTTTAAGTCTAGAAAACAACAACTCAAGGTGTTCTAAATGTTCAGTTTCATTATTTGATGCAATTAGAAAATCATCAAGGAATGCGTAAACAAATCCTAAGTCACGAATTACGTCATCAATAAATCGTTGAAAAGTTGAGGAAGCGTTACAAAGGCCGAATTGCATACGAGTGCTTTCGAAAAGTCCGAATGGAGTGCAAATCGCAGTTTTATGTACATCATCAGGATTTATGGGAATTTGATGGTAGGCTTTTACAAGATCAATGTGACTGAAAATTTGTTTACCATGTAATTCAGCAGTGAAATCTGCGATACAAGGGATAGGATATTTTTCTTTAACAGTTTGTGCATTTAGAGCACGATAATCACCAACAGGTCTCCAATCGACAGATCCTTTCTTCGGCACCAGGTGCAAAGGCGAAGAGTAATTACTTTTAGAAGGTCTCATATGACCGAGTTGTAGCATGTGCTGAAATTCAGCTTTGGCAATTTTTAACCGATCTGGAGCTAGCCGTCTAGGCTTAGCAGCGACTGGAGGCCCCTTAGTGTTTATATAATGCACAGTATTATGCTTAACCGGTTGGTTAGGATCCGGTAATTTCGTGATTTCAGGAAATTTAAATAATAATTTACCATATATATCATTTACAACATTGGGTTTCACAGAAAATATATTACAAGTACTTAATATAGCAGGAGCTTTTAAATTAGTAGTGGAATCAATAAGACGACGATTCCGTAAATCAAGTTTTAAATTAAAATTATGCAAAAAATCAGCTCCTAAAATAGCACATGAAACATCACAAATATAAAAAGAATATGTAAAATTTCGGCGTAGGCCTAAGTTGATATTAATACATTTACGACCATACACATTAATTTTTGTGCCATTAGCAGCACGAAAGGTTTGAAGAACAGGCTTAGTTTTGTCATTTTTATTCGCGGCCACAAGTGAGGCATCAGATCCAGAATCGACTAGAAAACACATACCTGTATTTCTGTCTCTAACGAAAAGGCGACGAGAAGGTGCTGGGGAGAAGTCCGTCGCCGCTACTCTTCCCGCTTCTGGTTTTCCGAATAAGAACAAGGCGCTAGGCACTTTTTTGCTTTTTCTTGATATTTTTGGTGATACCAACACAATGTTGCATCCCTATGGCGGGACTGAGAACGATTACGCTGATGGTTATCACTTCTAGATACACTTCTTGAACGACGAAGATGAGCGACCTCTTGGCGTAATGCTTGGATTTCTTTTACGAGCATATCAATGGCTGGTGGTGTCTGAGATTCAGTTGTTGGTGTTCGAATCGAAACAGAACTAATGTTGGAAGGCGTTAATTCAATTATTCTATCAGCAATATCCGCCGCTTTATCTGGAGTAATTTTTTCAATGGAAGCTAGAATCGTTTGCACAGTGGTTGGCATTTGTTGAGTAAACAGTTCTAGAAGAAGATCGTTACTGATATTATGGCTTTCAGCCCGTCTTTTCATTAATCGAAGTAATTCAGTTGGTTTTCTGTCACCCAGGCTTTCTCCAGCTAGCAGTTTCCGAATTTTTAAAGTACGACTTTCTCCGCAACGTTCGATAACTTTTGCTTTCAAAATCTGATAAGGATCAGTTGGATCAGGACTCATTATCACATCTCGAACCATAGTAGCAGTAGCAAGCGGTAGATGCGCTACAACATAATTATATTTTGTTTTCGACTCAGTGATAGCTTTAGGAGTAGCTAATTCGAACGTGCTGTCCAGCATATGAAACCATAATGTAGGGTCCACAGAGATATAGGGTGGAATGACTACGGCAGATGTTTCAGCAGTTGCCATTTTGCTAGTTAAACAAAACGTTCCATGAAACAGTTGAATAGTTCGACGTTCTATGAAATAGTTGAAGGTTCAAAAATCCGAGGTCACCATTTTAGAGAATGGATTGAAGGGAGATGATAAAAATATCTCGGTGACTCAAATAATCAGAAGGTTTTGTAGAAAAATAAACTTTATTAACATAACAACACATAGTCATATATTCGCCAACATCACTGACAGAATAAACTGCCGCTCTCTGCAGAGTTCGAATGTTACTGCGTCACGTGACTTCAAAAGCTCTCCGCAGAAAACGCGGGGGGAGGAAATGCGCCTCATTGCTATTGGCTGGCTCCTCGCGTGCGAGAGAGAGAGAAATAGCAGACGGCTACAATATTAAAATCAAACCTTACGACTTTTGAAAAAATTAGTTCCTGAACAATGACCTATAATTTACACGTTTTCTTTCCCAAATAATTAAGATAAAAATTTGTTTTAATTCTACATTTATTAATTGCATAGATATCAAAAGTTATGAATTATTAAATTATTCAAAGGTTATAAAATATATGCGGGATTAAAATTTACTAAAAAATATTGAATAATACTTTTAATTTTTAAAAGCCGTAAGTCTATTTATTTCTTCATGGCAGAATAATCTGTGATATTCAATGTTTATAAATGGCCTGCCTTCACTTTTTTTGTCAGAATAATCTCTGACTTTAAGTGTCTTAAGAAGCAATCAAAAAGCCAAGTGCCTTTAAAAAATATGTATCTTATGAAGAAAACTGTAATTAATCAGATTTCTACTTGTACGACTTTCTTAAAATTCAAATTTTCTAGTAAAAATTTTTAAAAAATCATTGCTTTTCCCATTGAAAAGCATTGTAGAACAATCGACCGATAGCCTACATTCTACGGTGTCGCCACCTAACGGGAGAAAAACTGCATAACAAAATTTTAACATTAGTTTCGCCTCCACCTCTTTTACTCCGTGCATTCAGTTTAAATTCTGTAGTTTTAAATAACACGTTTTCTCTTAGACATTATTATAACTTTCAATGTCATAACAATACAATATTTCATAAATGATTGAGATTGAAATTTTTGAAAGAGATGAGGTGAGAAACGCTTTGTTCATCATTGAAACATTTTGCCAAAAGGCTAAAAAAATAACATAAAAATCGGAAGCCACACCCACTAGCATGCACGTCATATGTGAACTAATCAGGAGCAACTCCGCGAACGGTCGACAGTAGACAATCGTACAGTAGAATCTGGATGTCTGACGCGAACTTCTGCTTAAAAAAAATTTCAACAGATAATCCGCACTTAAAAATTTTGAGGGTTTTTAACAGATAATCTGCAGATTACAGGCCAGAAATTACGGTAGATACCCTATTAATTTACATCAAAATCGAAAAGTAAGGAATTTTTATTTCAGTTTTACCCAGACCTAATAACCAAAAAAGCATGATTAATACATAAATATATTTCGTAAAAAGACTGTGAATACCAGTGATATCAGCAATATCTTGATTGTTTTCAGAAATAAATTTATACTTCCTTCATGAAAAACTATGAGTTCAGTTGTATTATCGAGAATTACATATTAAAATACGTATGGAAGGATAGATAACGAAAAAATTTCTGTAATTTTGCCCCTGCATCTGAACTGGATGTTTCATTGTTTACATTTGTGATGATGTGTGGATTTAAAGGAGTCTACTGTACTTACTTTTTTTGATATTGGAAAATACCCCTTTCAAGTCACAAACTCAGAGTTGCTTGCAACTAAAAAGATTTATAGCGACAAGTATAATTCAGTGATCTATTCCATCTGGCAGAAGAGTCATAGATTAAAAATAAAGCTTATTTTATGCATTATTGCTGATGTCCCATCCCTCTCTAATCCCCCCCCCCCCCACACACACACAACTATCAGCATATGCCCTCTCACATTTCCCTGGTATTTTTACAATTGCAGCATTGATTTGCGATGATTTTGTTGATGTAAAATTCACAGCTAAGTGTTTGAATTTACAAGTGATGAAGAATATACAGATTTTCCAGATGAACAACTTTCACAATACAGATAGAATTAAATCTTTCTTCGTAAACTTTTTGTTGAAAATATTTGAAAATGCACAAATTTATATTTTACTATTCTTTTTCTGTAACTAGAATGGTATTTTTGGAACAGATGCCATAAATTCCCGGGGCTGCCATCTTGGAATTTTTCTTGACATGAAAACCCATTTTCCGCCAAGTAGTAAATGTCGCCAAGCACCAGTTTATATTCATGTCAGGCTTAACGAAAATAAAATGTAAATAACAAACTAAACTCATTAAAGTGACAATCACTAAACCTCGTATGAGTGCTACACGCTCATTAACTGAAAAAAACATCACTGGATTCAGCAGTTCTCGCTGTGTAGCAATCTCAAAATTCAGCAGTTCTCGCAGTGTAGCAAGCTCAAAGTGTACAAAACTCGTAAGGCAACAAAATATACATAAAATTATCAACATACCTTAACAGACATCTGTTTTCTTGTAAGCTCAAACACGAAATACCTGTTAGTATCACCGTCATTTTCCAAAATAGGCTTATGAATACGCATTGTAAATAAACCTGCTTTATTCGTCAAAATTTCCTCATATTTCTTAATTACTTCAGCAAGAGCGTTTAAACGGTCACAAAAACCATATTCAATCAAATACATCCAATAAATTTAACATAAAAATAATTGACAGAAACATATAACATGATATCACAAGCAGAAACAGTATTCGCGCATACTCGCAACACAATCTCGAATGAAACACGGGGTTGCCAGAACATGTCATGCTCGAACACACACGGCGTTTCACATATCGATAAAGATTGCCAACATAAAATCGCCAAGAAATCTGAAAACATCCAAGATGGCGGCCATCTGGGAATTTACCTCATCTAAGCCACACTTTTTACTACAACTTATTTTCTTGTAGAATCTTTTGAAAAAGCACCAAGGTAAGCAGTATCCATATAACATCTTATTATATGAAAGCAATCTTATTGAAGACTAGGGTCAGTTCAACTACGAATTTTTCATAGAAAATACATATTCTACTTTATTTCATAATTATAAATATCCTTTAAGTGAGCTATATTTTATTAAAAAGAAGTTAATGTATTTAAAATAATCGTTTTTTTTTAAAATTATTATACAAATATATAAAAGATAACTTTTTTGGAACCACAACAGTAAGAGAAAAATCGTTGTTTTTCTCGAAACTCGGGCTACAACAATAAATTTAGATCAACGGACGTGTATGATTGTATAAGTCGACACCTAAATTTTCTTTGTGTTTTGGCAGTTTAAAAAATAGAGTTATACACTGAAAAATACGAAAAATGTACATTTTATAAATCTTCTCTATCAAATATACAATTATGAATGTCAGTCTCTATATTATACTACATCTAAAAACAAAAGTTATAATTTAGGGGAAAAATAGGATAAAGGTACTTACATCTCCATGAGATAATATCAAACACAGGAATTTTATTACCTTAATTTTTCAGAAAAATCTTTTTTTAAAAAGCTATGCCAAGATCTACTCTATATGGTTTCTGAAAAATGCTTTCATTAACCCTAAATCCGTTGTATCTAGGATTAAAAAAAAAAAAAAAAAAAATCTAAAAAAGTTGCAGAATTCTGCACATTTACTTGTATGCACAACAAGAATCTTTTATAAAAAATTTTAATGCAAGGTATATGATTTAAAATTGTGTAAGTTCTGCTCCAAATTCTTCGGAAAATTCAGAATTTAGGGTTTATCTGTCAAAAAATAGTTCATGATTGAGAGTCATTCAAATTGAATAGTTCGTTGAACAAATCGCGCTTGCCAGGGATATCCATAGTTATTTCCTATGCAGTGATCCCATGATTAAATAGATCGTTTGAATAATTTAACGAAATTCTTACATTTGATAAATCATTACAAAAATTGAGGTATATGATAAGAAAAAATTTACCTTTGATAGGAATATCAAGTTACGATTAACGAACGATTCAATTTGAATGGCTCGTAAGTTGTACTTAATGCAACGACTCAATCGATTTGCAGATACATTCAGGTAACTGGTAGATTAAGAAATTTCTGAAGAATTTATCGCAGAGCTTAAATAATTTTTATGTAATTAATTGTGTGTTAAAATATTTTTTTGAAGATTCTTGTTGTGTGTACGAGAAAATCTGGTTCTTATTAGAATCTTGCAACAGTTTTAGATAGAAAAGTATTAGCTTCTGAATCAAACAAAATTTAGGGTTAGTAAAATCGTTTTTTAGAAAGTACTACGATATAATAGAGAGCTTAGCAGGGCTTTTTGAAAAGATTTCACAGAAAAATAAAGGTAATTATGTTGTTGTGTTTGATATTTTCTCATGCAGATGTAAGTAAGTTTATAGTATTCTTTTTCTAAATTATATTTAGAATCCTAATCTCTGACCTTAGACTTATAAAATCTACATTTTTCATATTTATTTACCGTATTTTCATGTATATAAGTTTTCTTTTTAAACCACCAAAACTCGTACAAAATTTAAATGTCGACTTATTACGACCATTACATTCTTGATATGGCCAATCAGCGTTCGAAATCCTTGCTGGTCCGCTGGTCCGAGACCACCAAAAATTCAATCGGACCACAAATTTGAAAAATTTATTGATCCGCAGGACCAGTAACTTTCTTTCCCTCTCTGACAGGTAAACGTAAATTTTCCTATCCCTGAGAAAACTGCAACCAAATACAAACCTCACAATTTTATTACATTTAAAAATAAATAAAAAAATTGCATTAAACCTTACAGTTAGTTGGAATAAATAATCGGAAATAAAATATCTAATTAATAATTTTATAGTTTTTATTTATGTCCTGTTTATTTAATTTTTAGCAAATTATAATTTTATATTTTATTATGCTGAAAATTTTTGGTAACTGCAAAGGAAGTTTGATTTATATTCTAGGAAGAGGGAGGGGGGGGGGGTGTCATTCAAAGGGTTAAAGGTACTTAATAGAATTTTATGTATCATGCCAGTGATTATGACTGTGGACCTGTGAACTCTCATGATTACTGATCCTTGGGACGAGTGACTTTTTTTTTTTATCAATTCTACCACTGTCGATGATCACACTTTATAACTGTAGCCGTAGTTTACGAGATAAATGTCGATCTTTTCTTTACTGTTATGAAACCAAGAAAAATATCATTTTTGACGTATTTTGCACAATAATAAAAAAATAATTACTATTTTAAAAACATTAATTTCTGTATAGTAAAATATTAATTAAATTTTATATGATGATGAAGATGAAAAAAAAACTAGAGTACTATATACCGGACATACTCGTGTATAAGTCGAGGAATTTCTGACAATTTTCGGCAAGCAAATTGCAGGGGTTGACTTATACGTGATTCAATAATAAGAAGAAAAAAAACTTTGATTACTGCAAAATTCTCGCTTTTTAGGTGTATGAATATTAAAATATTATATAAAATATACAACTAATAATAATTTATCATAAAAAAAATATTTCAATGATTTGTTTTTATTTACTTACTACTTTTTCACATTAGCAAGTGAAATCTTTTGTTTAATTTTGTATAAAATTGAAGTAAAAAATTAGGGGTCGACTTATATGTAGATTTTTGATTTTTTGCAGAACTTTCATTCGAGAGTCAGGGGGTTGACTTATACGCGAGTATATACGGTATATATTTTTCCTATTTTCTGTGAAGAATTTGCAGCAGGACTAACACAAATCTTAAAAAAGGTTACATTCAACCAGTTTAGATTTAGAAAAATGTTTTTTTTTTTTTAAGTATATAGAGAGTAGAGCTTAGCTTGGTGCTTTTAAAAAAGATTTTAAAGAAAAAATAAATTGTAATAAAAAATGCAGTTATAAGTACAGAAAAAAATGAATCACAAGGTATAAATTTATTTATCTTCGAATACAGTAAGCAAAAACTAGTGTAAAAAGAGGGATTTAATTCTATCTTGATCATGGAAATTATTTGTCTAGCAAATCTGGGTATTCTTCATCACTGATAAATTCTAAAGCTCTCAAAATTTTGCGTTAACAAAATCTTCATATTCAGTGCTGTACCTGCAAAAATACCAGAGGGACATGACAGGATGCGAGGGGTATTCGTCGCAACTTTAGTTGAGAAACAAAGAGTATACGGTGTATACCCTCTACTCCCATGTTGCATTTATCGTAATTATCCACACAATTTTTCAGCATACAAGATATTAAAGATGCCACACTTTTAATAATATATCCCACCAGTGGTGTATAAACCACGTATGTGAATGTAATATATTGGTAGCATATATTAGCAGCAGTGTAGTTGTAAAATTACTAGGGAGTATATGCTACAGTTAGAGGACATACGCTATATTCAGAGGATAAATATTATAGAGTATACGCTATAGCTTTATTTGAGAAACAGAGGGCATACAGAGTTCCTGAAAAAATCCAGAAGGTATAGAGCATATATCACCATATACCCTCCTCTAAATCCCTGATTATCCCACTTAATTTTAATCAAGATTTACACTGGAGTCTTTTAATTAAATTTTGCTGTTATAACTTTGGTGAAAAAAGTTGTAAAATGGCATT
This sequence comes from Maratus speciosus, assembly GCA_963932465.1. Classification (NCBI taxonomy): domain Eukaryota; kingdom Metazoa; phylum Arthropoda; class Arachnida; order Araneae; family Salticidae; genus Maratus; species Maratus speciosus. Next base: position 62,810,403 of record OZ010797.1, on the reverse strand, counting down.
TTCTTATTTTTAAATAATTTTTTTGAGAATTCTAGTGTTATATAACATTGCAAAAGCACAATTATTTGTCCCTGAAAGGGCTAAGGCATGTTTTGATGATTGGAAAAAAATGTTGGCTGAGGTGCATTTCAGTCAGAGGAGATGCAATGAATTGATAACTTTTGTTTTATGACACCATTTTGGGTACTTTCTGATCACAGTAGTATTCTTTTACCAAGTGTCATACATTTTTACGTGACAGTATAATTAAATTTTTGTTTTCCTCAAAGCAATGCATAACATGGTCCTGTTCACCATTATTGCTAAATTAATGAATTGCATTAAAATTTTATGCTTTTTTTTAGATTTCTCTATGGCAAGTTAGTATAGATTCTATCAGCTACATACCATAAAAAATCTAGCTCAGTATTGTCTAGACATGGATGATGACCACTTTAAGCTCTTCTTGTAATGTCTCAGAGGTAAGTCTGTTAAAAAGTTTTCTAAAATATATTATTTATTGTTAAAGTTATGAATAAAACTTCAGGTTAGCAGTAAATTCAGGCATGAAAATTTTCAATATGTTCACTTAAATCGCCCTTATTAAAAGTCATTGTGGCAATTTCCGAGTTTGATACAAAAACATGAGAAGAAATAATAACCAAACAAAAAAACATGAGAAGAAATAATAACCAAACAAATGATGATAGAGGAGGGGAAAGGGAGGGAAAAATTCAATGTGGTACAGAATTCTATGTTTTAAAATTTCTTGTCATACATTTTTTTATTTTGTGTATAAAATTAAAAGAATAATAAATGTTTTAACAATAATTATAAAATAATATAAGTTTACTGTAGAATTTAAGATGAGTAATAAATTTATTAGCAATAATATATTGCTATCTATTTTCTAATTTTCCCAATCTGTCAAGAGTTTTAATTCAAAGTTTGAAAGAGGGGGTTTGTAAAATAAGAATAAAATTGTTTTTTAAAGACTATTCTTTTAAAATTATAAACATTAAATGCAAATAAATTTTATGTCATGCATAAATACATCATGGATGAATATGGCCTAGGAAAGGCACGGTCCCGAAACTGGCTTAATTTTTATGCTATTCTTCAGACTCAGACTCAAAGCAAACATTTTATTTTATCACATATTAAGGAAATGAAAACAAAATTGCCAGGTGCTATTTGAAAATCGGTAATGTAATAAAAGTTTCATGAAATATTTTTGTCAATATGAAAAATCATCAAACTGTTAATTTAAATGGGTATAATGGAAATTTTTATATTATGCCTTACATAATAGTCTGTTACATTCTTAGTACTTCAAACAGTTTATTTATTGAAAAAAGTTAGTAAGCTATCAGTAATAAGTATCAAATATTGCATTATTTCCTCCTAAATTTTTAAAAAGTAAATAAAATATTTCACCACAAATTTTTTCTTATCAAATTAAATTGTCTTTTATATACTTAACTTTTTGAAACCATCAGTATTATAGTATTATGCATGGCTTTGCTTTATTTAAAAAATATATTAAACATAGTTAAGTGTTCTAAACAATGAATTTTGTTGAAATTTCAGTTTGTCTTAATTTAAAAATTAAATACAGTATGTAATTCATTCAGCTGAGTGTAAAATTGTCCAGGTTGGGATTCGAATCCAGGACATTGTATAAGCTGCCAACACTATTTCAATTAAGCTTTCCCTTACAAATCCAGCAAACACATTTCACTCAGACAACCCCTTGGCAACGACATCTGGTTTGTTATCCGAAACAATTCAGCAGTATAAACCACAGTTAAAGGAACTCCAATAAATGTTGAATGCCTAATTACACCAAAGTGAAAAAAGACGAATTCTTTGACTTTTAACTCCTGTCATTCTACTAATACGAAAGTATCACTTTAAAACAAAATTCATAACTCTATTTCAATACATTATTAATATTTTTCATGTAAAAATGCTTTTTGATGCGGTTATTGTGTAACCTAAAAAAATATGCTAAGTGTAAAAAGGTCTATCAGTTTTAAATTTACAAAATGATTTTCATCCATACTTTTGGGAGCCAGGATAGGATCACCTGATAAACTTAAAGCAGAACTAAAATAAAATAACAAAAACAACATATTCATCAATTACGTACATAAGTTATGAGTACTGTAATATGTATATTTTTTCAGTGCTTGCATCACATATAAATCTATTAAAAATTAAATTATCATTGTTTATCACTTTCTGGCATACATGTGATTACTCGAAAATTTTCAAAACAATTATATAATGATACATTAAAAAATCCTGGCAAACTAATGCCGCTCATTTTACCTCTTTAACATAAATAATGTATAAAATAAAAATAAATTAATACTTCCGAGTGTAATATTATGCTTTATATCTGAGAGTCAAATTGAAGTAGAAGTACTTGATAAACACACATAAAATATCAATTTGTATATCAAGGTAAAATAAAATTCGTATATCAAGTCAACAACTTACTAAAATTTTTAGTATAGGTTTCCATTGGAGGTCACTTTAACTTGTTTTCCATGCTAAACACTTATACTCTTTCCTAACAATAGAAAAGTAAAAGTTGAATATAGATCATATTCACTGGCGATTGGATATTGCGCAGAAAGAAGCTTCCATTGATTACAAACTTTCTGATAAATACTATGCAGAAATAGAAAGCATAATGTTCGGATCATATTAAGTTATTTTAGAGGAATTTTTAAATGTATAAAGGGGTAGATAATTTTTAATAGCCACTTTTTTAGTTAGTAGACCTGTGGGCAGTGGTCACCACTAATTTAAGGTTATTCTTGCTACATATATATCAATTTATGCATGTAATTTTTTTTCACTTTATGAATTTTAATAATTTTATTCATTAATTTTGCAGCATCGAGGGGAGCTGTCAAAGGGGATGTTTGTTGTCAAAGTTACTAGAATAAATAACGAAAACAATACTCACAGAATACTTGTAAAGTTCTGTAGAAGAGTCAAACAGAGAAACTTGAATTTGTAGACTTTTATCTTTATTTTCTGTGAAAACAACTTATTAAAACTTTATATATACTGAGTTACTGAGGGAAATTCGCAGAAATAAAATAAAAAGAAGAAAATATAAACTAGATAAGTAATTAAATTGAATAAAATGAATAGGAAAAAATTGAAAAATAACAATATTTATAGGTTAATAATTTAACTAGTTTTGGAACAAAGATAGGATCTTGTATGCTTGTACTATAATCTCGTATGCTTATATTATAATCTCATATGTTTATACTGTCATAAATTAAATAAGACTAAAGAATTGGGAAAAGTGTCATTGTTATAGATAATTTGATAAATGGGGAATATGTGAGCAGCTTTGATTATATATCTTTAGAGAGATTTAATAAAATATTGCTTCCCCTTATCTGAAATTATCTGCATACATTCTTATGTTACCTTCTAGTTCACAGTCACAAATTGCTGGTCGCAAATGGCGGCCTGATGACCGAAAGTTTGGCACCCTGATTTAGAGTGACTTGAAAAATTATATTAGCTTGTTTAAATTTCCAAAACATGTTCTAAAATTAAGTTGTTTATTATGAATTATTGTGTACTCACCCCCTATACTGTCCCATTCATCCCCAGAATATGAATGGACGAAACATGTTTCAAGTTTTAAAAAATGTTTATATTTCTTAAATTATTACAGTTGGAAAAATAACAATGCTTTTCAAGTTTTTGTGAGTCTGTTCTTTATCAGAACAGCTAAAGTATGCATCTCTAGATTTATTACTTTTCGAACAAGACAATAAAAATATCCCATTCCAACTACCCTTATAATATCTTTAAATTATGCACCAGCATCTGAGAGCATTAAAATTGTATTTGCTGTAAAACAGAAAATAAACTTAATAAATGTCACATTTAATAAATTAAATGTTTACCTTCAATAATTATAAGCAAATAAATGAATTGTTTTTTCACATAAACATTTATGTAATTTTATAATTGTAAAGAACATTTTTTCTTTAAAAGTTTATTTTAAAAAATTAGGTTAACAGAAGTTACGAAGAGAAAATATGCTTGCCTCAGAAATAATATTGCTCAAAAATGGCACCAGATTTCTTTTTCTGTAAGTGTTTTTGACAATGAGGTTTAGTAATGCTTTCTGTTATTTCTTGTATGTTCAACTAAATGGAAACACTATAAAAACGGTCACTTTTTTTCTGGAATATATACATTATTTCTATGTAGTTGAAAAATTAAGTATTTTAAGTAAAATAAAAAAACCTGTGGCTTTAAGATTCATACGGTTGAAGGTCTACAGCCCCTACTTTCTTGATCCTGCGCCACAAGACACTATTCAGCATATGTCCTGGTTAGGTGGTCAGCCTAACACGAGAGCCTCAGTGTTTAGTTCCCAGGTCAGCTTTGTACTTATTTTATTGACCCTGAAGGGATAAAAGACTGAGTGAACCTCATCTTCCTAGCAGTCAAACTCTCGATCTGTACGGTGGCAGACGAACACACTGACCACTATGTTACTGGGCTTCATTTTAAACAACTTTAAGAGATTTTTTTCATCAAATATAAAACTTCTTTAAGTTTAAACAGATAGGTATTGTGTTACACATGATGTTTAGGAATGTAGTTTCCTTGAAACTGCATGTAGAGGTATTTGAACAACTTAATTTGATGTTTTTCAAAGGTCGAAGTAAGAATTTCGGGGAGGGGGGAATGGAGTGAAAGTTTGTTTTCACTAACAACTTATTCTTTTTTCCAAGAGATGGTATTAACAAATATTTTATACTCATGCAAAAAATTGTTAATACTTATATATACAAAGCTTTTGCTCACGAGTGAACACGGAAAGCTTCTGTAGAATCAGTTTCGTCATGTATGTATTTTTTTTTATTAATGAAATCTTGAAATTAGGGGCTACAAATATAAATAAGTGAAATGTAAATAAACTACAAATCATTTGTTAAATGGTGTATGACATTTAATACTGATTAAAATATTAAAAACAGTAAAATATCGATTCTATGGTTTCAGCACACTTCTGTGGCCTTCTTCAGGAATTTAAATGAACCAAGATGTCAGCTATGTCGAAACTCCGCCCGACAGAAAATCATTCACATGGGGCGAAAAATAACCAATGACCAGGAAATAAGAATTTACTGGTGCCATCTGTTGAGATAATATAAATACTCTGTCGCCATCTGTTGAGATATGATGATAATATAAATACTGTGTCGCCATCTATGTGTGAAAATAGTTTTTGAACTGCACAACTCAAAATCAAACATTTCTAAGGATATGTAACCATGTTGGAATATTATATGATATAGTGTCATTACATACTTCATCTTTTCTTAATGAAATTTCTATTGTTTCACTAATTAAATTTTTATGTGAGTCATTACCTGGAACAATAATGTTGTCATTCTCAAAATCAATATAGTAATGATAATTACTGAGATAAAATCTCGACAAGGCTGTAGACGGTTTTTGATATTTTATGTCATAACAGTGCTCCTTTAAACTTTCCACAAAAATTCCTCTTAATCATGCCTATATAATATTTCTTACTATTGTCTCACTAGTAATGGGTATTTCATTTATGCCAGCTTGAAACCTGAGAGGAGTGAGGTCCAAACGGGAATGGGGTTCATTTAGATTCCTGAAGAAGGCCACGGAGGCGTGCTGAAACCATAGAATAGATATTTTAGTGTTTTAATCTGTATTAAATGTCATACACTATTTTAGGAAATGATTTGCAGTTTATTTACATTTCGCTTATTTATATTTGAATTGCCTATGGTGTAATAGTCCAGAATTGTTTATAATTAGGGGCTAATTGGTGGAATGCCCAAATTTGCAGAATCTTATCCCAGGGGCTTTCACTAGTGGCTGCCTCTCATACAAGAAATTTCAGCAATTTTTGGAAAAACAACTAAGTTAAAGAAACAAATGGACACTATGAAATTAAGACAAAGAAACTGAGAGAAGAAATTATGGAAATCATACAATAAAAATACTACAATTTTATGAATTGTTGATATAAGCTCTTTCAATGGTACTTTGCCATGTATTTAATACATATAGTTCATTTAAGCATGTTAAACAAAATTAGAGTTAAAAAATAATTTTAAATTTTTCTTTCTTTCCTGAACAGACCTACTCCATACAAATGCTGCTAGGGAAATCTCCTTGTTAGAGGAAAATAAATTTGAAACTCTGTAAGTAATGGATTTCTTTAACCTTTAAGACCATGTGTGGTGCATTGTTTTATGAAAAACAGCTGTAAATTTGAAAATAATCATGTGTGTGTGATACCTGCATCTTATATTAGCCCCTTACCAGTAACCCTACAATGTTAAACCAATATTTAAATTTGAAAATTTCAAATCTTTTTCACTATCTTTTATTATTATTTAAAAGCCATCACTAGTGCATAATATATCACCAGATTATTCCAATTCTACATGCAAAGCACATATTAAAATACCTAACCACACCTGTAAGAACAGCAATAGATTAATAAGTCCAAGCGACAGAAATTCCTTTTTGCAATTTTGATTTTTTTTTTTGTTTGTTTTGGTTTCAAATTGTAATGCTGCAAACTGTCAACCACATTTTTTACTATATTTTATTACATTATTTCTATTCAAATTAGTTTTTGAATTTTATATTTACTGCTTCCATGCTCCTGCTTGACTTTACATTAATCATGAATATAAATTAATTATTATAATTCAAAAATGTGTTACCTTACAAAATAAGTTCCCGAAGTTCTTTTGCTACCACAAATCATACATATTCTTAAAGATTAACACATGAACAAGTGATTTCTACAAATATTTCATATTTTTATTTTGTGGATGTTTAAAAAGAATTCATTTTAATTGATTATTAATATGTATTTAAATTTCCATATAAAAATATGTCAATAAGTTATTTTTAACATTTCAGATTTAATGGACGAGAACTGACATAGTTCTTGTTCTTAAAATATTTAAAGTATTTTCTTTAAGAATTTCAACAAAGTAGATTTTTATGCAGATATTTTATCTTCTAAGTTGCATGAACATAAATATTTTACCTAAAGAAAATATCAGGACCACAGATTCACTCTCAAGCAACAGAAAAAACTTTTTATTCTGAAATGTGTTCCAAAGGATTTTCACAAAATGGTGATCTAAAAAAACACATGCATGTCCATACAAAGGAAAAACCTTTTGTTTGTGAAATATGTTCCAAGCGATTTTCACAAAGTGGTCATCTGAAGCAACATTTACGTACCCATACAAATGAAAGACCTTACGTTTGTGAAATGTGTTCCAAAGGATTTTCACAAAGTCGTGATCTGAAAAAACACTTGCATAGCCAAACAAATGAAAAACCTTTTATTTGTGAAATATGTTCCAGAGGATTTTCGCAAAGTGCTCATCTGAAGGAACACTTACGTATCCATACAAATGAAAGACCTTTTGTTTGTGAAATATGTTTCAAAGGTTTTTCACACAGTGGTGATCTAAAAAACCACTTGCGTGTCCATACAAAAGAAAAACCTTTTATTTGTGAAATATGTTCCAAAGGATTTTCAGAAAAAAGTAAACTCAAAAGACATTTGCGCACCCATACAAAGGAAAAACCTTTTGTTTGTGAAATATGTTCCAAAGGATTTTCACAAAGTGGTCATCTAAAGGAACACGTGCGTGTCCATACAAAGGAAAAACGTTTTGCTTGCGAAATATGTTTCAAAGGATTTTCACAAAGTACTAATCTGAAAAAACACTTGCGTGTCCATACGAAAGAAAAACCTTTTGTTTGTGAAATATGTTCCAAAGGATTTTCACACAGTGGTGATCTAAAAAATCACTTGCGTGTCCATACAAAAGAAAAACATTTTATTTGTGAAATTTGTTTCAAAGGATTTTCACAAAGTAGTAACCTGAAAGCACACTTAGACACCCATACAAAATAAATACCTTCTGTTTGTGAAATGTATTTGAAGAATTTTACAGTGGGATAATCGTAAACTTAGTTCCCATACAAATTGAATGTTTACCATTTATGATGTATACACTAATGGATTTTCACACAGTGTTGCCAGTGGGCTCCTTTTTTAAATTGAGATTTCTTGATTGGCACCACTGTTTTGAAACAGTAAAATTCGCTTTATTTAATGCTATTAATTAAGGCGAAAACAAGGGGAATATTACCATTTCAGAAAAGTGGTGGCAATGATGAAATTTGAATTTTAAAAAAGTAGCCGACTCGCAACACTGTTTTCACAAAGTGGCCACCTACATACAAGTGTTACAAAACTGAAAAATCATTAGTTTGTCAATGAAAAATCTGGAGGATTTTCTAAAAATGATATCTTTAAAATTCCTTTGCATTCGCAAATACAAAGCCAATCCTTTTGTAAAGTATGTTCTAAAATTTTTTGAAACAGTCTGTCATTACGAAATCCTGCATCTTTTGTAAAGGAAAAACTTTTCACAACTATAATATGCTCTAAACAACTTTCCCATGATAATCCTTTAACACGTTGAGCACTTCAAATGTTAAAATAAAATTATGATCCCTTTTAAACTGTCATTTTTAACACTTCTTTTCAGCAGAAATTTTATTTATTAAAACGTGTTTTTCTTTGTATGTAATATTTGTTTCATACTGCTTGTAAATTCAAATTTGTGTGGATGAAACATATTTTTTAGAACAAGCTTCCTTTTGCTAAGCAAATATAATTCAGATGTCATCATGAAGAAGTGTAATGTGAATTCAATATGATTTATACTGTAGTTAATGTGTTGATAATCACATTCTTACTTATAATAATGATACGAGTTTTATGTCCAACAAAGTGTCATGTCGTAGGATAAATGTTTGTAAAATATTTGTCTTCATGACATAAAAGGAAAAAGCTTTCCTGTACATGATGGAAAGTATTCATTTTACAGAGGGTGTTTCGGAAATGAAAATCTAAGTATTTTTCAGTACACATACAGAATAAAAAGACTTCATTTCTCATATTTGTTAATCCCTTACTTGTCTTGCCTGAACTTAGATCAGATTACAAAACATACAATATTTTTCAGTTACAATATTTTTAAGTATTCCGTGAAGATTTTTTGTGCCTATACTAGGAAATATAATGAATTAGAAAAGTTATCAATTTTAAGTGAAAAAATCAATATTGGATCATTTTAAAGAGATAGAAAATTATGAAAATTAAGGTCTCATCTTTTTTATAATCTAAAAAAAACAAAGTATAAATAACATTTTTAAAATTGCCAAATAAAATCCATTTGTCTGTCTATTTGTACTTATGTAAGATCAAAGTAAATGAGAAACAAACAGAGTACATTTTTATACAAATATTTTATCTTCTAAGTTGCATGAACATAAACGTTTTACCTAAAGAAAACATCAGGACCACAGATTCACTCTCAAGCAACAGAAAAAACTTTTTATTCTCAAATTTTATTTATTAAAATGTGTTTTTCTTTGTATGTAATATTTGTTTCATACTGCTTGTAAATTCAAATTTGTGTGGATGAAACATATTTTTTAGAACAAGCTTCCTTTTGCTAAGCAAATATAATTCAGATGTCATTATGAAGAAGTGTAGTGTGAATTCAATATGATTTATACTGTAGTTAATGTGTTGATAATCACATTCTTACTTATAATAATGATACGAGTTTTATGTCCAACAAAGTGTCATGTCGTAGGATTTTCCCTAAGTTATAATCTGAAAAATCACTTGCGTAGCCATACAAAAGAAAAACCTTTTATTTGTGAAATATGTTCTAAAGGATTTTCAGAAAAAAAGTAATCTCAAAAGACATTTGCTCACCCATACAAAGGAAAAACTTTTGTTTGTCAAATATGTTCCAAAAGATTTTCACAAAGTGGTCATCTAAAGGAACACTTGCGTGTCCATACAAAGCAAAAACGTTTTGCTTGCGAAATATGTTTCAAAGTATTTTCACAAAGTACTAATCTGAAAAAACATTTGCCTGTCTATACGAAGGAAAAACCTTTTGTTTGTGAAATATGTTCCAAAGGATTTTCACACAGTGGTGATCTAAAAAATCACTTGCGTGTCCATACAAAAGAAAAACATTTTATTTGTGAAATTTGTTTCAAAGGATTTTCACAAAGTAGTAACCTGAAAGCACACTTAGACACCCATACAAAATAAATACCTTCTGTTTGTGAAATGTATTTCAAGAATTTTACAGTGGGATAATCGTAAACTTAGTTCCCATACAAATTGAATGTTTACCATTTATGATGTATACACTAATGGATTTTCACACAGTGTTGCCAGTGGGCTCCTTTTTTAAATTGAGATTTCTTGATTGGCACCACTGTTTTGAAGCAGTAAAATTCGCTTTATTTAATGCTATTAATTAATATCGAAAACAAGGGGAATTTTACCATTTCAGAAAAGTGGTGGCAATGATGAAATTTGAATTTTAAAAAAGTAGCCGACTCGCAACACTGTTTTCACAAAGTGGCCACCTACATACAAGTGTTACAAAACTGAAAAATCATTAGTTTGTGAATGAAGTTCTGGAGGATTTTCTAAAAATGATATCTTTAAAATTCCTTTGCACTCGCAAATACAAAGCCAATCCTTTTGTAAAGTATGTTCTAAAATTTTTTGAAACAGTCTGTCATTACGAAATCCTGCATCTTTTGTAAAGGAAAAACTTTTCACAACTATAATATGCTCTAAACAACTTTCCCATGATAATCCTTTAACACGTTGAGCACTTCAAATGTTAAAATAAAATTATGATCCCTTTTAAACTGTCATTTTCAACACTTCTCTTCAGCAGAAATTTTATTTATTAAAATGTGTTTTTCTTTGAATGTAATATTTGTTTCATACTGCTTGTAAATTCAAATTTGTGTGGATGAAACATATTTTTTAGAACAAGCTTCCTTTTGCTAAGCAAATATAATTCAGATTTCATCATGAAGAAGTGTTAAGAAGTTATAATCTGAAAAATCACTTGCGTAGCCATACAAATGAAAAACCTTTTGTTTGTGAAATGTGTTCCAAAGGATTTTCACAAAGTGGTGATCTGAAAAAACACTTGCGTAGCCATACAAATGAAAAACCTTTTGTTTGTGAAATATGTTCCAAAGGATTTTCGAAAAGTGGTCTTCTGAAGGAACACTTACGTATCCATACAAATGAAAGACCTTTTGTTTGTGAAATATGTTTCAAAGGTTTTTCACACAGTGGTGATTTAAAAAACCACTTGCGTGTCCATACAAAAGAAAAACCTTTTATTTGTGAAATATGTTCCAAATGATTTTCAGAAAAAAGTAATCTCAAAAGACATTTGCGCACCCATACAAAGGAAAAACCTTTTGTTTGTGAAATATGTTCCAAAGGATTTTCACAAAGTGGTCATCTAAAGGAACACTTGCGTGTCCATACAAAGGAAAAACGTTTTGCTTGCGAAATATGTTTCAAAGGATTTTCACAAAGTGGCCATCTAAAAGGACACTTACGTACACATACAAATGAAAGAACTTATATCCGTGAAATATGTTCCAAAGGATTTTTACAAAATTGTGATCTGAAAAAACATTTTCTTGCACATACAAAGGAAAAACATTTTGTTTGTGAAATATGTTCCAAAGGATTTTCACAAAGTGGTCATCTGAAGCAACACTTACGTACCCATACAAATGAAAGATCTTATGTTTGTGAAATGTGTTCCAAAGGATTTTCCCTAAATTATAATCTGAAAAATCACTTGCGTAGCCATACAAATGAAAAACATTTTGTTTGTGAAATATGTTCCAAAGGATTTTCACAAAGTGGCCATCTGAAGGAACACTTACGTATCCATACAAATGAAAGACCTTTTGTTTGTGAAATATGTTTCAAATGTTTTTCACAAAGTCGTGATCTGAAAAAACAGTTGCGTATCCATACAAATGAAAAACCTTTTGTTTGCGAAATATGTTCCAAAGTATTTTCAGAAAAAAGTAATCTCAAAAGACACTTGCGCACCCATTCAAAGGAAAACCTTTTGTTTGTGAAATATGTTCCAAAGGATTTTCACAAAGTGGTCATCTAAAGGAACATTTATGTGCCCATACAAATGAAAGACCTTATGTTTGTGAAATATGTTCCAAAGGATTTTCAGTCAGTGGTGCTCTAAAAAAACACTTGCGTTTCCATACAAAGGAAAAACGTTTTGCTTGCGAAATATGTTTCAAAGGATTTTCACAAAGTACTAATCTGAAAAAACACTTGCGTGTACATACGAAGGAAAAACTTTTTGTTTGTGAAATATGTTCCAAAGGATTTTCACGAAGTGGTCATCTAAAAGAACACTTACGTACCCATACAAATGAAAGACCTTATGTTTGTGAAATATGTTCCAAAGGATTTTCACACAGTGGTGATCTAAAAAAACACTTGCGTGTCTATACAAAAGAAAAACCTTTGATTTGTGAAATTTTTCCCAAAGGATTTTCACAAAGTGGTACCCTAAAAGTACACTTTGACACCCATGCAAAATAAATACCTTCTGTTTGTGAAATGTATTTGAAGAATTTTTATGGAGGGATAATCTAAAACTCAGTTATAGTCTCATACAAATTGCATCTTTATCATTTACTAATGGATTTTCACACAGTGTTGCCAGTGTGCTACTTTTTTTAAATTCAGATTTCTTGATTGGCACTACTGTTTTGAAATAGTAAAATTCGCTTCATTTAATGACATTAATTAAGGCGAAAACAAGGGTAATTTTACTATTTTAGAAATGTAATGTCAATCAAGAAATTTGAATTTAAAAATAGTAGCCGACTCGCAACACTGTTTTCACAAAGTAGCCACCTAACATACAAGTGTTACAAATCTGAAAAATCATTAGTTTGTGAACGAAATTCTGGAGGATTTTCTAAAAATGATATCTTAAAAATTCCTTTGCACTCACAAATACAAAGCCAATCCTTTTGTAAAGTATGTTCTAAAATTTTTTGAAACAGTCTATCATTACGACATCCTGCATCTTTTGTAAAGGAAAAACTTTTCACAACTATAATATGCTCTAAACAACTTTCCCATGATAATCCTTTAACACGTTGAGCACTTCAAATGTTAAAATAAAATTATGATCCCTTTTAAACTGTCATTTTCAACACTTCTTTTCGGCAGAAATTTTATTTATTAAAATGTGTTTTTCTTTGTATGTAATATTTGTTTCATACTGCTTGTAAATTCAAATTTGTGTGGATGAAACATATTTTTTAGAACAAGCTTCCTTTTGCTAAGCAAATATAATTCAGATGTCATCATGAAGAAGTGTAGTGTGAATTCAATATGATTTATACTGAAGTTAATGTGGTGATAAACACATTCTTACTCATAATAATGATACGAGTTTTATGTCCAACAAAGTGTCGTGTCGTAGGATAAATGTTTGTAAAATATTTGTCTTGATGATATAAGAGGAAAAAGCTTTCCTGTACATGATGGAAAGTATTATTCATTTTACAGAGGGTGTTTCGGAAATGAAAATCTAAGTATTTTTCAGTACACATACAGAATAAAAAGACTTCATTTCTCATATTTGTTAATCCCTTACTTGTCTTGCCTGAACTTGGATCAGATTACAAAACATACAATATTTTTCAGTATTCCATGAAGATTTTTTGTGCCTATACTAGGAAATATAATGAATTAGAAAAGTTATCAATTTCAAGTGAAAAAATCAATATTGGATCATTTTAAAGAGATAGAAAATTATGAAAATTAAGGTCTCATCTTTTTTTAATCTAAAAAAAAACGAAGAATAAATAACATTTTTAAAATTGCCAAATAAAATCCATTTGTCTGTCTATTTGTACTTATGTAAGATCAAAGTAAATGAGAAACAACTGTGAGAGATTTCATGGAATATCATTTTATATGCTTATATGTAACCAAAAAATAATGTTTTTTTTTTACCTACATTAACAGTAGTTTTGTACTTAACAGAAGTGTCGAAGAAATCGACTATATGATTTTTGTTGATATTTGCAATTTTGTAAATGTCAAAGCAGTGATGCCAAAAAATAAAAACACAATTTCCCAACTTATTATCATGCTGCATTCTGTCAAACAATAAATATCTTTAAAAGACTACTATATATTTTAAACATGTTTTAGTCATCTCATCAAGTTTTATTTCTATTCATCCCGTTTTATTAAATTTGACTGTTTGAATGAAGCCAATTTTCCTTTTAACTATTTCACCAGCGAAGCAATATTATAAAAACTGTTCCATTTTTTTCTTCCTTCCAAAAACAAGTTCGGTCAAAAATCGAAGAGCAGATCTGGATATTTCCCTACAAAGTCCGTGCTTTCCTCTGTATTCAGTTGTCAACATCTTTTGTGATAAGTTATCTCCAGAGACGATCTTTTTTGTAATGTCTGGAATAAGGGGAAGACACAATCCCCAACTTATGTCGGTCAGTAATGAAACCCTTCTCTCCAGTGGCGTAGGAACTTTGTACAAACAGGTGGAACCGGGCAATATTGCGGAAAGCTAGTGGCGCGGATCATTTCGTTCGTTTTGGATGGTTCCTTCATAGTGTTGCACGTTTCACAAACAGAAATATAAAGTAGAAGCATATCAAAATATCACCAACTCTTTAATCCATTTAAAATAATTTTTAATAGATATACTTGATACATAAAACTTAATTTATGTGCGATCCCGAATACAATATTCAAATTTAAGGCTTCTCCCACTTCCATTAACCAAAAATTAAAGTGCTTTATGTTGTTTTGTTTACAAATTCTTTACAAATCTCTTCCAAATCAATTTTTAAGGCCTCCTCTTTATTAATATGTTATCGGTGCAGGTAATTTGTAGTAGACCTATATAATACCCGTTTTTTCTGGAAATCAGGAGGGTTATAAACAATGAGAGAAAGAGGCACAAACAAGTGTGCTCACCACCCCCTCTTTCTCTCTTCTCTTTGTTGTTTATTGTGTGAATTTCCTAGAAAAAGTATACTTTATTTTTTAATTCAACAATGTATCGTAAACAGATGTGGTGCGAGAATTTCTCCCGGGGTAGATGAGCCCGTATGAAACATTCCTTGGGGAGCTACAGCTCCCCCGCTTCCTACGCCCTTGCTTCTCTCTGCTCAACGGTTAACGCTTTAATCGATTTGCTTCTAATATGAGGTTGTTAGCTATTTTCTATTTCAGGTAACATTATAAAATGCGTAAAATTTATGTACATTTTGTTTTATATCTTTAAAAATCCTACAAAAGACTATGAAATAAATAAATCCTTTAATAACCTGGTTTTATTCTGGATTTCTTCCGTTTTTCATTTATCTATTTTTTTTTTTTTTTTTTGATAAAACGTTTAGATATTATTTTCGAAATGGTGAAAAAGTATGATATTTATATGTCTTTTAATTTACAAATGTGAAGTAGTCTCTTCCTTTAAAAAACAAAAACACACAAGCAAACAACAACTTTTTTTCTATACTGCAGGGTTTGCCGTCCTATAAAACATTACAAACACATACATGCAGTCACAGGTCTTCAACATTATTTGTTTTATTAATACATTCAGAGCCGTGCGAAGGGGGCACTCACCCCAGGCGCGGAAATAGAGGGGGCGCCAAATTTATACTACATAGTTTTTTCTTCTTTTTTTGTTAAAAACCTATATTTACTTTTTCCCCAACAAAAGCACGTTCATTTTTGTGTCAAAGTTATTTCAGTGTCCCTTACTTTACACTCAAATACAAATTTATGAACACAGACATCTTCCTCTTCAAATTTTGCTTTAGGTCTTTGTCTTAGTCTCTTTCGTTAACATTTTCTTTTCTGAGTCTGTAATTTTCCTGTGTTCGTGACAAAAACATATACTCTCAAAATAGCATGGGGTTTCCTTCTGGGAATAAAAGAGGGTTATAAACTGCTATACTGTACTATTAGATGCATTTTTCCACACCCATTTCCCAGATTTAATTTGCCAGAATATACGTGCAATTTTCTCTTATCTTATTTAGTTGTTTGGAGCTTCTGAATAAAATTTTAAAATATAGTTCCAAAATAAACGCGAAATATATATTCCATGGAATTTATTCCTATTTCTGCACCTTACAATTTTGTGATACATGTCACAAAGAAAAAGTGTGAATGTTGGGGGGGGGGGGGGGCAAATTGTAACTTTGCCACGGGCGCAGTTTTCTCTTCGCACGGTGCTGAATACATCTCACACAATTTTGAGATTCAGTGAAATAAACATTTTTAAGAGAAAGGATTTTGCATCAATTCCATTTTTACTAAATATTCTACTGAATTTCTAATATCGACGTGAATGAATTATTTTTATTTAATAGCTGGAAACACGTAACGTTTATTTTATTATTTAAAATTTGAATCTGCTTTCGAGGCTAACTAGAAATCATACGATAATGAAAAGTTTAACATTATAGTTTTTTTTCTGAGAAATTTAAACTTCATATTTTTAAGTATATCATGAGATTTCTTTCACCGTCATTTCGATCGAATAAAATAAAAATTTATGGTCCTGTAATTTATGAATGATTTCTATTTGTTTATCTTTACTAGAAAAATATTAATATTTTTCTACAAAAAGGATTTGAGAAAAAAAAATCTTTCATATAGAAGATTAAGTGTACACTAGTCTTTGTACTGATTGCAATTTTTTATCTCTGAAATTATCCATAAATGCATCTATATATTTAAAAAGCTATGAAAATAAATATATATAGAGAAAGAAGAAGGAAAGTTTAATAAACAATACAAAGTAGTGTACACCCCCTGGAAAATAATGACACGGATAAAAAAATTGCTACATTCTAAATTTTTTCTAGAATTTTTAAAATTTAAAAATATCAGTTTATGTAAATGATTTTCATTGTAAAGGAATTAGGAACAATTTTTTTATTTCGAATTGGTCATTTTCAAGAATTCAATAACATCAAGTAATGATTTATATGAAAAAGATAACTAAATACGTTTGTTGGTTAGAGATAAAGTATTTTTTCTATTTATAAAAAGGACATTTTTCTATGAATTTATAATATATATATATATATAATGTAAAGAAGAAAAAATTTACAATTTCTTTTTCAAATAAAAAATATTTTAAGCTATAACGAAAATATTATTGTCTTTAATTATGACCTTTACTTTTCTTATCAAAAATAATGAAAAATCTAACACTGTCTCATTAAAATAATTCTCCGTTTGTAGCCGAAAAACAGCTTGGACTGAAATCACTATGTTCCAACACTACAGCTTTGATACTCCTTCTAGTATAAAACTGCAGGGGACTTTTCCTTTCATTGAGATAGATCGAGGAAGCAATCAATTACTCCCCTTTTTCTCCACCAAAAAATGGGGGATGAAATCGAAGAAAACTAAAATTCTTTCATCAACACTCGGGGTTGCCGAAAATGATACAGCCTGCTACCGACGAGATGCTTCGGGGCTAACAAAAATGGCAAGGTGCTTCAACGACGAGGTATCTCGGGGCAGCCGTTTCAGTAGTTAATATAAGACAGAAATTGTGTAGCCCATTTCAATTTGGTTAAACCAAATAATTGAAAAAGTTTTCAGTCTTGGGTTTTACGTGCTCCTTGTACCTATGTATGGTATTTATCCCGTATTGAGGGCTACCAAGAATTGTAGGTTTTTTCAAAGCATTAATCTTTTTTAAAAATATTGTGGAGCATAATCCAAATTTTTATGCTTTACTTAACAAAATTATAATTAATAATTAAAAAAATATTTAAAACTATGTATGAGTAATTTAATTAGTACCAGAAATATGGTAAATTTAATTTCCAGGTATGTGACTAGAGAAAAACGATAAAGATGGCGGAGTTCGGGTTCCTGGAAACTTAATTAATCTAAAATATTTATTTTGATAAGGAAGAAAACAGGCGAACGTTAAGTAGTGGAAAACAGAACTTTAAAATAAACTAAATATATGTTATTACTAAAAGGACTAATTACACTGTGTTACAATAAATAAAAATAAGAACGGCACATCAGTGTATACAATATATTAAAAAATCTTCAATTAAAATAACATACTACTCACAGTAATAAAATACAAATATATTCCAACAGTTTCGAACAATAAAAAACTTGTTCATCATCAGGGAAATATCCAGGAGGAACCAACTATAATATCTATATTACAAAATTTTCAAAAACGAATATTGACGTTCTTTAGCGGAAGTTTCCCAGGTTCATTTTTAAACACGGTAGTTGTGCCATCTGTTGAATAAATTCCGATTTAATGTTTATTGAAACGTAATTACAGTTTTCATCCATATTTTCGTCCCTGAGGCCTCAAGGACCACAAGGATAATTTACGAATGAGACCAATAGTTGCAAAATGTTTCGGAGCCTTATACTGTGTAGAGAAAGCTTTTGTTATACTAAAATCAATCCTCCCAGAATCCACATATTCAATGGATTCCAACAGCAGCTTCCTCCAAAATATCAGAAATTTGAAAATCAATTATGATACTACTTTAGCAAGTTTCGACATAGTTTCACTATATCCATCCATTAATATAAAAGAAGTCATACATACTATTAATTGTGAAATAGACAAGCAAGTACACTTGAATAATAATATGAAGAGGTCTTTGAAGGCAGGTCTAAATCTGATAACTGAAAATAATGTATTTATATTTAACAATAGATATTACAAACAGACGAAAGGAGCACCCATGGGTTCACCCATACCCGGCCTTTTTGCTGAATTTAAAGCCTTTTTGCTGAATCCTATATTATGCCAAGCGCTTGGATCTAATTTTTGAAAACTGTAATTACGTTTCAATAAACATTAAATTGGATTTTATTCAACAAATGACACTATTACCGTGTTTAAAAATGAACCTGGGAAACTCCCGCTAAAGAACGCCAATATTCGTTTTTGAAAATTGTGTAATATAGATATTATAACTTGTTGGTTCCTCCTGGATGATGAACAAGTTTTTTATTGTTCGAAACTGTTGAAATATATTTGTATTTTATTACTGTGAGTAGTATGTTATTTTAATTGAAGATTTTTTAATATAGTGTATACACTGATTAGCCGTTCTTATTTTTATTTAAATCTATGTTATTTACCTACCAGTAGCTTTCAAAAAAATTTTAAAATCCAATAATCTCACCAATACACAAAAAATATATTTTACTCAATATTATCAAAAGTATGTGTTGTAATGTGTAACAATACAAAACCTTCAAAATGATTTTTCTTTCAAAGATATTATTTAAAAATTGCTATTGGCAAAGTGTGCTAATTCCAATTTATCAAATACTAATTTAACAAAACATTAATCTGACTTTTAATATTCATTTTTACAATTTATTATAGTTGCAGTATATAAGTTTGAATTATTTTGAAGGTTGTTAGACATCACAAACCAAGCAAATTTTCATTGCAAAGCATAGAGATATTCATTTATTAATATATTATATTTAAAAGGTGATTCAATATACAGGGTGTCCATAATGAAACGACCCTACTTTAAAGTTGTCTTCAGAAAAAACTATTGTTCATATAGTTGGGAAATTTGGTGAAGGACATAATAAAGCTATGAGAATTTGTTTAAATAAAAAAAAGTTCAAAATTTCGCCACCAGAGGGCGATTTTTAATAAATTACACATTTAGCATTCCAATAGTTTAGAAATTTTATTTACAGGGTGTCCATAATTAGACGACCCTATTTTAAAGTTGTCTACAGACGAAACTATTGTTCAGAATGTTGTGAAATTTTGTGGAGGACATACACTATATGGCCAAAGGTGACCGATCACTCGCGATTTTTGACGTTTTCTTAAATAGCTGGAAAAATACATGAGGAATTATCCTGAAACTCCAGCTGTGTAAACAAAATAGTACAGGTCATATATTTCCGTGAAGATTTTTTCCGAAATCCCATAGGGGACCGTCAACAAATCGAAAAAGAACGAATATCTTTTGGACAACCCTGTAAAAAGTAATGTAGCAAAAGCGTTCAAACTGTAGATTATGATTAAGTGCCTTATCGTAATAAATTGTGTTCCTTTTTTTTAGAATAGCGAATATATACGTAGAGAAAGTTAAGTTTTTATAAAAAGAGTCCCAAATTTTGCCAAGTTTTTTGCTTATAATTTGTAGAGTTCTTAATATAAAAAAATTTCTTTTTAGAAAATATGACAAATACTACTGTACATAATAACCTGCAATAAGAAGGAAAAAATAATAAAACTTCTATGAAAAATGAGCAGTTTTACTAAATAATGATTCACTGCGCATGCCCGAATGTAAACAAAATATAATGTGTTAGGTAAATGTATAGAGCAACGTTTGTAAAAATCTCAAAAACATAGCTTGAAAATTCTGCAAGTTATCGTTGATAGAATGAGCTCAAAATCCGTTGTTTATGAAGCAAAAGCAAAAATGGAGCAAAAATATGAGGGGTTGTATCCATATATCCAATGATTAGTGCCAGTATAGCATACACAATATTGCGCGTACTACTGTGTTTTAATACAGCCCCTCATCTTTTAGCTTCCTTTTTGGAATAACCGATTTTGAGGTTATTCTGTAAACGAAACAACCTCATGTTATGTGTCTTTTCCGAAAGATTAGGAATAAACTTATGCAGATATTGAATCCTACAAAGTAATCTTTGTAACTCTTTTTTGCTAGATGGTGCTTTAATTCTGTCTATGGTGTCCTTGTGTGTTGTTCTCAACAAAAAGTGGCGTCCTTTTATACTTTTGTTTTTAGGGCGTTACGCATTTGTTCTGACTCTTCTGCTCTGAATAATGAAATTAATTATCTCAAATCTCTTGCCCTTGCTCGTGGTTATAATCCCTCTTTGATTGATAAAGCTCTGTATAAATTTAATAAGCCTAAACGTCCTTTTTCTGATACAAATAATCCTCCTAATTTTAACTCTATAGTTCTGCTTTTTTATTCTCTTCTCTCTTTTAAAATTGCTAAAATCCTTTCTCGTTTTAAATTTATCTTCAAACCTATGAATAAAATTAAGTTATCTTCTCTAAAAGGTCCTGTTCCTACTGAGAACCGGAGGGGGGGGGGGGTATTTTATTCCTTGCTCTTACAATTTAGGTTATATTGGTGAAACAAGCGAGCATCAGGCGAGCATCAGAGGTATATTGCAAATCAAGAAATCTCTAAATCTTTGATTGCTTCTCACTGTTGGACTTCCAGTCATTGTTTCAATTTCTCCATGGCCAAAATTATTTCTTCCCCTGCCTCTCCCTCTCACTTGGATTTTCATGAAGCATATTTTATTTCTAACAATTCTGATAAACTTGTCAATGATCTCTCATCATTACCTTTCCTCTCTCCAGCGTGGGAATCACTTTTGTAATTCTTTTCCCTCTTCTATTGTTTCTTTTCTTTTTATTTTGTTTAAAAAAAGGTTATTTTGTTTTTTCTTGTTTTATTCTTTTGTATTTCTTTCTTTATTATTATTATTTATATTTATGTATTTTTTAATTTACTACTTTTCTTTTCTTTTTATTTTGTTTATTTCTTTTATTTCCATTTTTCCCTATCAATTTCTCTTCTATCATTTTGGCAACACTTTCATCTTCTGCATGTGCTCCTTTCAGCTAGCGCCATCTGTCGCATTCTTTACAAGCTCTACTCTCCTTTTCAGTTCATTTTTGACCTTGTCCCCTTACGGACACGTGTTTACTTTAGCTGATGACAAGCTGTTAATATTTTTAGCTCGAAACGCGTCCTACGCATTGTTTTAATTTTATGGTGATTTTTTACTAAGTTTTATTATTTTAATTATTACTAGCAGTGATCTGTAATGATACTACCTATTTTTCAGTAAAATCACATATTTGTTTACAGTGTGGCGGAAAAGGGACGTCATAAAGGAGTAGGAAAATGCAATACACTATACAATTGAAAAAGAGGCAGGAGGGGGGGGGGGAGAAAATATCTCTGTGTTTTTTTAATTTCTATATTGTTATTTTTTAGGGTAAGTACGCTCACACTTTGTATGTCTGTCAAACACAGGGTGTTCCATTTTATGATCACATATTTAAATGTGTGCGTGCTTTTATATGTGTCAAGTTCTAATAAATCTTCTGCGTATTTGTTTGTTTCTAAGCATATTAATTCCAAGATTTCTGTAGAAAATAAAACTTTAAAATAGTCATACGTATATTGTCCTCCCATATCTATTTTTGTTCCATACTTTCCTGTGAAATATAGAATTTTTTATCAAATTTTGCTCTTCAGCAACTTTTAAATAACGTTTGGTTGTTTTCGTTGTTTATATCTGCATTACTGCTCTCATCAATGGGAAAATTCAATGACCATATAAATATCATTTTCGCAGTCTAAATCATTATCAGCATAACTTTTTTAATCGAAAAATCATTCATGAGTTTTTCAGTCTCACTCTGAGAAAGCCCCTCACATCTTGGATCAATGATTTAAAAAAAAGCAATCGAATGCTACTCAAAAGTCAAAAGAAATGAGAAAGAAAAAAGTAAATCAAGCAGTGACACATAAAAGAAAGACTCAAATAATTACCGACAAGTAAATATAGTTATCTCTTACTATCACCAAAGGTGAAAACTTTACATCTTTGAATAAGTGGTTGGCTGTTTCAGTGACAAATAATAGAGTAAAGTGATAAAGTGTAATCCCCCCGTAAGTGTAAAGTGATTCATTACACTGGTTTCAAGGAAGGGAAAAAGAGATAGCGTAGAGCAGTTGTAACGAAGGCGTATTTTAATAAAAAAATATTTAGTTTACAACTGTTGATCTAGCTGGAGTCAGCAGGTTAAATTTGCACCTTCTTATCCATACTGGGGAGAAACCTCCCAGTTTTCAAGTATGCAATAAAAGATTTACTCATTAAAAAAGTTTAGATGTCCATACTGGAAAAAACTGTTCAGATGTGATATATGCAACAAAAGGTTTCCTCAGAAATCTTATTTAATTACACAGCTTATCCAACTGGGAAGAGGTTTCTCGATTGTGAGATGTGCAAAAAAGGATTTCTAGTAAATCTAATTTAAATAAGCACTTCTTTTTTCATAGTGAAGAGAATCCTTTTTAGCTGTGAGGTATGCCATAAAGCATTTTGTAGAAAATCTTACTTAAATAAGCATTTTCATGCAACACATACCAATTAATTTTTATTTAACCCTCTCGGGGGCAAGTAA